>OX465108.1:21628424-22025740 GCA_949987565.1 Luidia sarsii | reverse complement strand
TACATGTACAGTACTTTCTGAGATTTCTTTTATAAATATATTAGGATAATATGCTTAAGTTTTCAACAAGGGATGCGTGTCATTTCTTACGAGTGTTTAATTTTTTTATATATTTTTTTCAACGTAAAGGCCCACTACAACATTGGGAAGATTGGAAAAAAATCCATGTCCACAGATTTCCTTCTTATTTACACAGTTTGTAGATGGTCATGATAGAATCCTCATGTTGAAATCTTACGGTCTGGGATGCTGTATTTCTCAAGAAATCTTCACTCTGACATCGACAAATAATGTTTTATAAACTATTTCTTACGTGTACACTACAGAATGGTGCAAAAAAAACGTGACGTTTTTCTACTTTGTCAGATGACCATTTGAGCTGTAAAACCTTCGCAGGATTTCTTTTTTGGGGGGGATGTTTTCTGGTTTATCACAAATTTTGGCAATCGTTCGACCGTTACCGATGTTGTATAGGGCCTTTAAGTCATTTTCTTTTCACCCATTTCTTCACCTATATGTATTCCTTCGGAGGATATTCGCCTTTTGAGCTTCTGCCAGTCCTAACCTCCCCATGAGCATCTATCAGCCATTGGCATCATTCTCGGAGAAGTCCTGACATACTTTCCCATATCTTATCTCACGCTCGTTCCCCAACGTCATTCCTTTCTTGCTAGACTTACGGTAATCCGCCCCTAAGCTTTTGGGCTTTATCCCGAAATTGCCGCAGTCCTTTCAATTTTTTTACCCCGATGGTTCTTTTCTGTTCTTCAAAAGGGGGGGGGGGGGGTTATTGGGGAGGTGGGAGAGTCCCCCCCCCCATCAGCTTCTCACTCCTTTGGCATTTTCCCTCTTACCTCGAGATCCCTCTCTCACTCCAGAATCCAGATATCTTTCCCCCCCCCCCCGATGGTCGTCGCCCTCTCACCAATTCACCAATGTGATGGACATTTTGTGCAAAAGCATGTTGTCTCATCCCTACCAGACTTCCACTGTCCAATGGTTAAATTATAATTTTCACAGAATATGATTTGGTTTTTAGTTTTTTACATCAGTGACTATGAAATGGTTAAATCATTTTCACAAATATGATGTGGTTTTTATGTCAGCGACATTGAAATGGTCAAATCATTTTCACAAATACATGTGTACATGAATGATATGATTTTTACGTTAGCGACTTAAAAATAGTCAAATTCTTTTCACAAATCTGATTTGGTTTTTACGTCACCGACTGTGATATGGTGAAATCCTTTTCACAAATATGATACATGGGTTTTACGTCAGTGAGTGAGAATGCACATGTAATTCTGTGCAAGGGTTTTCCCCACCACTCAGTAGGCCCATTCCCACTCTCCCCCAAATGAAAGTGACTATTAGATATTACGTGAAACTTAAAGTAGACATTTTGTGTGGGTGTGTGGAGACAATAAATGGAATTTGAATCGCGATTCAGACTTCACCATTAGTGAGACCTTTCCTAGAAAAACGCATTGAATTGCGATGCGACGTGTGTGGGAATACTCCGCTGAATCGCATTTTGTTTTTAGTCCCACAATGTACCACTCTAACGCTCTAACCACAATTGGCTCGCGATAGCGTCGCAATTTTGTTGGCCTTTGTAAACGCGAGGAAGAAAAACCCCCTGGTGGCCTGGTTTTTTGAAGCGGGATTCAAATCCCGATTATTTGAAATGGTCCTACTTGTAATGAGCACTGTACGCTCGCCGCTGTGCCTGAATGCCTGCTGATGAAGCAGGCAGCCTGGGCGGGAGTCGAACCTAAGACTTGTACTTCCCCCCTGAGCTGTTTACATGTACATGTAGGCCTACTGTACAGTGTATGTTCAGCGGACGATTGAGCTGTGCCGGAAGCATACAGTGCAAGCTACTCACTGACTTAGATGACCAAAAAGCAAATATCAAAAAGAAGGAGGACATGACCTTTCGATCCTAGCAGAACCTATCTCAATTTTTTTTTATTATTAAATTAGGAAGCTATAATTTAGGAAGCGCTGGAATTCCCTTCCTGGTTCTTGTTTTCCCCCTGCCTACGATCTTACCCCTTTTTAAGAGGAATATCAATTCCTATATCCAGCCTTCCTGAGTCCCTCTCTATTTCCTTCTTTCCTTAGCCCTTAACTGGAGTGGCTTTTTAGCCTTTGTTTTGGGCGGCTTTGCATAGATAATAGATTTTTAAAAATGGTCTTGTTTTGAAAGCCATCTTTCCTGTTGCACTCGAGCTGAAGCAATCTATTTCAATCATCTGTCTCCTTACACTTTCAGATTTCCTGTAAAAGGGTTTTTCCTCTCTCTGTCTCCCGTCGCTTTGAAAGTCACTTTTCAAAATGACCCGGCGTTTTGCAAAGGTGGATGTTCCACATTCCCTTTCTCAGAACACAGCTTTGCAATTATGAAGGAACATGTACCGGTACAGTCTACATACGCTAACGTGCAAAAGTCTTTGCGCACCCACAGAAAAAAAATCTTGCTTCGTGTTTTTTTTTACCCAATTAAATGATGGAATATGATTATTACTGATTGAAATAATGACTCCAGACTTAGGTTTGATAGTTCATTGAACAACTGAGATTTCTTCAAAGTGCGGCAGTAGCACTTGCCCGACGGTCATTGTCTAGTAAAAATGGCTGCGGGCTAGTAAATGACCCACATTGCTACAGTGTGTAGCTCGGTGGACTAGTAAAAAGTAGGCAGCGGTGTGGCAGCAAAAAACAATGAGGGCGGGGATGAGAAAGTAGAAACTAATGATTTGTTTTACTTGACCTAATAACCTTGTATTAAATTCAATATTAATTATACAGGGCTAGTAAAACTGGCTGCTGGCTAGCAAAAAACTCAATTTACTAGCCCGATGGGCAAGTTTAAAAAAACTTAAGCGCGAGGCTTGATGTACAAAGAGATGACTGCGTTGTCACTGTGCATCTTCTCACTGCAGCGATGCCATGTCAAGCGCTGTCTGGCCGTTATTTAGTTATTGGCATGCCCTCTGGGATGCCTGTAATTTATTAGAAGCAGACACTAAACAATTCCACTTCCATCTGCTCTGTGGGGTCCACTTGTTTGATGTACATGCTCTGCGGCAGGACTTGGATGGCTAATCACTCACTGGATAGTGTGCTACACAGTCATGTACATGTACATACATGTAAGTCACTCACCACACAAGCCTATTCTGTTTCTAGATACATTTGGATGAAGTAAATGTATATACAATCGTACATGTACATGTATGTACAAGTGCATTGCTGGTCAATTACGGCAAAAGCAAATTGATATTGCTGGCGTTCATAGCACAGTCTGTGTTCCAGTGTGTCAATAAATTACAATTGTATCCTGCGAGGTTCTGTGTATTTTGACACCGCGTTATTATCAGTCCATTCTGTATGTGTAGTTTACCTCTGAGATGTTGCACAACCAGTTCAACCACTTACCCCCGGTACTTGAGCCATGAATCATTCCCATTTTCAGCTGCGCTATCTCGCCTTTGCCGATATTCAGCATTGTTGAACAATAGAAAATAGCAAACATTAGGAGGGCCTGACTTTTCGATCCCACCATGACGTTTCTCAAAGGCAGAATATAAAATAGAATATAAAATAGAATATAAAATAAAATATATAATAGAATATAAAATATAAAATAATATATAATATAAATTAGAATATAAAATAAAATATAAAATAAAATATAAATATAAAATAAAATATAAAATAGAATATAAATAGAATATAAATAGAATATAAAATTGAATATAAGATAGAATATAAAATAGAATATAAAATAGAATATAAAATAGAATATAAAATAGAATATAATATATAATATAAATTAGAATATAAAATAGAATATAAAATATAATATAAAATAGAATATAAATATAAAATAAAATAGAATATAAAATAGAATATAAAATAAAATATAAATATAATATAAAATAGAATATGAAATAGAATATGAAATAGAATATAAAATAGAATATAAAATGGAATATAAAATAGAATATAATATTTAATATAAATTAGAATATAAAATAGAATATAAAATAGAATATAAAATAGAATATAAATATAAAATAAAATAGAATATAAAATAGAATATAAAATAAAATATAAATATAATATAAAATAGAATATGAAATAGAATATAAAATAGAATATAAAATGGAATATAAAATAGAATATAATATATAAGAAAAAATAGAATATAAAATAGAATATAAAATAGAATATAAAATAGAATATAAAATAGAATAGAATATAAATAGAATATAGGCCCTACAATAGAATATAAATAGACTATAAAATAGAATGTAAAATAGACTATAGAATATAATAGAAAATAGAATAGAAATTAGAATAGAAAATTGAATAGAATTAGAATGTAATATAGAATGTAATATAGAAAATAGAATAGGAAATCGGAATGGTGGTACACAAAGCAGAGGTCTCGGTTTCAAGGCCCGGCCAAAGTTTTCTTTGCCCATTTTTCAAAAACGTAGACATCTTGTTAAGTTTAAGGGGAAAAAAAATCTAAACAGTGAGTTCCTCAGGTTTTGTTGTTGTTTACATTTAAATCCGTGTTGTGGTTTCTTTTCAGATAGAAGTCAATCAGTCAACATTTCCAACGGTCTATATTTGGGTTTTTTTGTAGCAACATGTGCCTTTCTGAAATCTTTTTCTGGAAATGTTGTCACCTAAAATCTCTTGTACAGTAGGCGTGCAGATGTGTGTATGTGCAATTGTTGTTTGTATGGTGCTTTAAAGAGAAACAAAGCTACCCATTATTACGAGACAATGGACTTGCATATATTTGAAGAAAAACAAATTATCTTAAAATTTAGTGGGCCTGACGTTTCGATCCTAGCAGGACCTTTCTCAAAGGCACTACATTTTAAGATTTTAATTTTGGTAATCTTAGTCAGTAAGCAGTGTGCAACATTTTTGCCACAAGCTTTCCCTTGACCTAAGTACATGAATATCTGTTTATAAACTCTGGTGAGTGTCCTCTGACACTTTTACGGCCCACTCTCCTTTGCCATTTATTGCCTCCCTTTCCCTCTGGTGTCTTGTCCTTTTTCGGCCAATCTCTCCCCGACTCGGTAGGAAAGTGGCTTGTTGAGAAGCTCCGGGTGCATTCCTTGCTGATGTTTGATTAATGAGATCCGAAGCCTAACCTGAGTCCTTGTCTCTCTGCTCTCTTCATGTCCAGGAGAAACGGAAGTATTACCCCGTCAGCTTCATTGGGAGCATCTTGTGGATTGCCCTCTTTTCCTATCTGATGCTGTGGTGGGCGGACGTCCTTGGTAATACCATTGGAGTCTCAGAACGGGTAAGTACTAGTCATTACATACATAGTCTGCGATGTAAAATGTTTATTTCAAAATTTCCAGCAATCTATACAATGTGTAATCACATCATGACCCATCCAGACCAGAAAGTTGTGAGATCATTTTGTTAAGTACATTTTTGACGGTTGACCAATCGGGCGGCAATCCAATCCAATCCATTCTGATCCAATCCAATCCAATCAGATCCAATCAGATTGGATCAGATCCAATCCAATTTGATCCAATCAGAGTCAATCCAATCCAATCAAATCAAATCCAATCCAATCAGATCCAATCAGATCTAATCCAATCCAATCCGATCCAATCTGATCCAATCTGATCCAATTCAATCCAATCCAATCCGAGTCAATCCGAGTCAATCCAAGCCAATCCAATTCAATCCAATCCAATCCAATCCAATCCAATCCAATCCAATCCGAGTCAATCCAATCCAATCCAATTCAATCCAATCCAATCCAATCCAATCCAATCCGAGTCAATCCAATCCAATCCAATTCAATCCAATCCAATCCAATCCAATCCAATCCAATCCGAGTCAATCCAATCCAATCCAATTCAATCAATCAAATCCAATCAAATCCAATCCAATCCAATCCAATCAGATCCAATCAGATCTAATCCAATCCAATCCGATCCAATCTGATCCAATCTGATCCAATCCAATCCAATCCAATCCAATCCAATCCAATCCAATTCACTCCGAGTCAATCCGAGTGAATTCAAGCCAATACAATTCAATCCAATCCAATCCAATCCAATCCAATCCAATCCGAGTCAATCCAATCCAATCCAATTCAATCCAATCCAATCCAATCCAATCCAATCCAATCCGAGTCAATGCAATCCAATTCAATCCAATCCAATCCAATCCAATCCAATCCAATCCAATCCGAGTCAATCCAATCCAATCCAATCCAATTCAATCCAATCCAATCCAATCCAATCCAATCCAATCCAATCCAATCCAATCCAATCCAATCCAATCCAATCCAATCCAATCCAATCCAATCCAATCCAATCCAATCCAATCCAATCCAATCCAATCCAATCCAATCCAATCCAATCCAATCCAATCCAATCCAATCCAATCTAATCATTATTTATGGAGCACGATTGGTATAGTTGGATGCTTATTCTACAGTGTTTGTTGACAAAAGGGAAAAAAGTACATTACAGTATTAAGTGCGGTATTAATCATCTAGTAAAGCTACACTGTACCTTACATGTCACGTACATGAGAAGGCCATTGAAGGGTTTGAGGGGACAGCAAAGATCAATATCCAGACCTCAAAGATTTCTCTTGGCCTCGTAATAAAACTCTGGACTGTGGTATAGATTCGTAGAAGCCACTGCTAACCCTAGCCCTGTACCCTGTGTTCTCTCTGTCTTCTAACTGGCCAGGTGATGGGTATCACGTTCCTTGCGGCAGGGACGAGTATCCCTGACCTCTTCACCAGCATCATCGTGGCCAGGAAGGGGCTTGGGGACATGGCCGTCTCCAGCTCAGTGGGCAGCAACATCTTTGACATCACCATGGGGTAAGGCAGGCCGGTCTCGAACCGCAGCAACGCCCACAACCTGACTCCGAGATGCCGCCAAAATCAGGCAGCTTGGGCGGGATTTGGACCCCCAACGGCGGCTTACGGCCAGGAGTAGCTGGAACGAATCCTGCCACAGCTGCCTGTGTTTTGTTTCAGCAGGCGATTAGGCAAAGCGCAGAGCATAACGTCAATTATGTATCGTCTGGCAAACCCTCTTTGAATTACATTCTCACCAAGCACAAAATATTTTTTTTCTGTCCTTAAAGCCCCTACACAACATTGGTGGAGGTCAAAGAATAACATCCATACGTTGTCTGATCCAACATATGCTTGAAATAGCACACCTGTGAAAATTTCAGCTTAATCCGCCAACCGAGTCTCGAGAAAATTGGAAAAACAGCTTCATTTGTTTCGAGAAAATTCAGCATTCAACAACGTACTGTTCCGAAAGATAGTTTAGATCTCGGTGAGACGTACATGTACACAATTTCTTTTTCTCTTTTCCCCTCAAAATACAACATTTTAGGCAGAAATATTTCAGTGCGAGGTTTCTACTATAACCATCTTCAAACTGTATAAGATTCAAGTAAATCTGTGAACATTTCTGTTTTTCGATCTTACCAATGTTGTGTAGGGGCTTTTAAGCAGGCTTTATGCTTAAGCCACTTTATCCCCTCGGCCATCATAGCAATGACGCAACACGTTTAATGGTGCACTTTTTTTCTGGTCATGTTGGCGCAGTCCATATGGATAGCATGGCGTACTAAGGGGAGTTTGAGGCAGTGTGTAACAGATGATAGACTGGAGACATTTCCATAACAAGCAAAGTGAGGCCAGCCTGGCCCGATCGTTACACTGCCATCGGGGTACTCGGAAAGTTGAGTGTTTCTCCGCCAACCGAGTGTTGTTTGTGTTGGGGGGGGGGGGGGGGGGGGGTTGTCGTCGGGTGAGTGGGCTTTCTATGAAGAGCCTGCGATCATTCATTCGTAACGAGACGTGACAGATGTCCCCCCCCCCCTCCCTACTTAAACGGACGGACCCCAGCAGGCCCCGGCAGACGCCGGTCATTAGCGAGTCATGAATTCAATTAATCGCCAGGATTGAGTGGCATTAGCTCCAGCGGTGAACTCTCGGGAGAATGACAAGGCCCCCCCGTAACTAATTTGAATCCCACATTCTCATGGTGCCATCTGGGTATTGCTGGGGACGAAAGGACCTCGTCTGTCCCACTGAGTGCCTCTTAAGACTAAGAGTGGATGTTATGTATTATTTTAAATAGAATTAAAAAAAGAAGAAGAAAGAATATAATGTATTTGGTTTGGTTTGTGCTTGGGGTCGGGATTGAGCTCTTTTCAAAACTGAAAGGTATACGGAAATAGGATTTGAAAAAGAGATAAAAACTCCCCTTAGGTAATGTTCACAATATGATCAGGATTGATTTTTGTTATATTTTTGTTAGCGCCTAATTCCACCGCAAAACGTTGAGAAAAGTCAATGTTTGCCCCGCCCATCCAAAATGCCCGCCTGCGAGCTTGTGACGTCACATACAGACCAAAAGCAGCCGAGCGCGACGATCGAAATTAATGCATGAGACGATAAAGCGCACTACTGTGCATGCGATAGTGCGGAGTTTACGGCTGGTCGACAATAGAGAAAATACAGGGCCGGTGCAAAGTTCACGACCTCAAGGCGGACCACACATTCTGTAGGTGACTTAGTACGTTCGTCTCCAAAGTGGGGCGCATAATTTCCGAACCAAAATACCGCGATTTTTCCCCCCTAAATTAACAATTCTCTGTCTCAGAAAGGTTAAACATGGTGGGTGTTATAACAATACCAATTGATTTAACCCCCAAGTTATTTTTGATTTCTGTACACCTTTAACTTCTGCAGACTCTTCTTGGTGAAATGAAACTACATGTAATTGAAACATCCATTTCATTAAATGCTGATAGCTGAGCCGAACAGACAAATATTCAGTTATGCCGACAAATAAATGAAACACAAAGACAGAAATGCAGATTTAGGATAGAAAGAATTAATGAATAAGACACAAATTGAATAAAAAGTAGACTTTTGATGTTTATCGCTGACTTTGCATGGCATGCCTAGTACAAAGCCATAATGGTGCTGTTCAATGACGCAGTGGATGGAATTTATCGATGTATGCTTCATAGAATGAACTGGGTTTTATACATAGGGAAGAACTCCTGCTTTTGAAAAAAAAAGGAGGATTTCCTGTACATGTAAATGGCCGTACAATAGCGGAACATCCTGCTATTTGATGGCTTTGTGGCCTTTTGGTATTTGATGAGTAAATATTGAATTGTGCGCTCTGAATGATTGCTCTGACATTCAAACCAGGAATTGCCGGCATGGCTGAGTTGATGTCTCAAATTTCTTAGCAAGAGGGGGGGGGGTGGGGAAAGAAGAAGAAGTCAATTTGGTCTCGATCCTGACCATTCTCAACTCCTAACATACCTAACCCCCCTTTCCATCTGAATAAATTGCCTTCGTCGTGGCTTTATAACCGAATCCGGGTAACTCCTTTGGTTGAGATGGGGGCAATAGTGATCTGCCAAGATAATTCATTGAATGAGTTAAGTACATTAAATATATCAGGATTCTGCAGAGATAGAATTGAATTACCAACCGTCCAGAATCCAGTTCTGTTTGTCAAGGTCTGTACCAGAGTGAGGTATATTAAATGCAATACGGGCCTGTCCCTGGAAACGACCATCACCTTCATCCACTCTGTCTGGGTTTCTTCCTCCCCCCCTCTCTCTCTTTCTCCGACCTCCTAGATTGCCGCTACCCTGGCTGATCTACAGCATCGTGCACTCAGGCGAGGCCGTCAGTGTCCACAGTGAGGGTCTCTTCTGCTCCATCTTGCTCCTGTTCGGCATGCTCATCCTGGTCATTCTGGCCATCGCTCTCTCTCACTGGCAGATGACCAAGAAGCTGGGCAGCTCCATGTTCGTCCTCTACGTCATCTTCATCACCATCAGTTTGCTCCTAGAGTTTGACGTCATCCCGTGTCTCCTCTAGGCTCTACATCTGGATCAAGTCAAGCGAACAAACAAGAGATGTTACGGCAGTCAACGGTCGAATGCTTCTGACTGGCGCCCCTGCCCAGGCACAGACTAGTTGACTAGTAAATGGGAAGGCCACCATCTAAGGGCTGGATAGCTCAGATGGGAAGAGTGCTGGTATGCAAATTTGCAAAACCAGAGGTCTCAGGTTCAAGCCGTGGTCCCAAAACTTTTGTTTCACCATTTAACAAAAAATAAAAAAAAAGGAATAATCAATTTCTGTATAATAAGCTGGTGTGTATGAACACGTTTTCAAAAGGAAAGAAGGAATGAAGCCTAGAAACTGAAGGAGAAACCAATCAGAATGATTAATATTTACTGACTGGAAATGTAAGATAACATTCTTGGCCGTTTCCTCTTCATTCTGTGTTGGTTTTTTGGGATAGTTTTTGCTTTTTCTTCAACTTGAAAAGATGATTGGTAATTCTGGGGATTTCAAAGGGCTTTATCAAGAGGCATATTGTTTAAAGTAGGACATTAGCTTGTTCGGCTTCCCTTTTGGATAATTTTGTGATTGGCAAGTTTAGACACAACCCAATTAATTGGCAAGCAGTAACGTGTGGTACATGAATTCAATGCTAATAGTACATTGGAACGTTGCTATAACCAGTGACGATATACCGAACATTCGGCGTTAACGAACACGCCCTTTGGCTCCCGATTTTACGTCCTTGGATATGCGGCCACAACTGCTATAACGAACAATTTTCATGGATCCCGGGATGTTCGTTATACATGTTATGACGATGTTCCACAACAAATCAGCACACAGGCTCAAATCTTGCCTCCCCCTATAAAAATGTCTTTATTTTTGTTTTCTAGTGAAGAAAGGGATGTTCTTCGTAAGCTTGTTATTCTGTGCTGTAGAAAGGGACGATGATATTTTGCTTACAATAATGCAAAAACTGTTGCAAATCTATGAACAAATAATGCTATCTTCAGTGACTAATGAAACGAAAAGTAGATTTAAAATGAAGGAACCAGATTTCGAACAAAGAACACATTTTTTAAAAGAGTTTTTGATGTAAACTGTTTCTTACTCTTTCAATGGTGATTTAGTGCAATAAACTAATATATTTCTAGATGGATGTGATTACCTAAAAAATTGTAATACTTTATAGTCTTCAAAGCGAACAACTATCTGATTACATTCCACATTAAGAGGTAGTATATATGTATACAGGTGCATTCAAAGTGGAGGAAAAGTTATTTCATAATTTTAGATATTAAACCGCGTGGATTTTTCACCCCCTCATTTGAGGTGTTAGAAGTCAAAGTACCGAGTAATCCTAGGGAAATTAGCAAGCTAAAAAAATGATGCTCGACTTCATGAAAAGTATGATAATAGAATGGGGTCAAAATAAGGACCAGTTTCGTAGGATTAAAATCTGCTCAGTTAGTCAGCTCAGAAGGTTCCACTTTCTCCAACCAGGGAAACCCTTCTTTTTTCCCTTCGTCATATGATCATGATGACATGTTTGTTTGCGTCGGAAAAAAACAAACGAAGGTCTTGTTGGCAATAGGTTTTGGTTTCCGAGGTTAAGATTTTTTGCCTAAGCCAAGCCATGATTTTAGGTCACCGTTTATGGCTGGTGGCGGTTTAAACAGAAGGTTTTCCTCACATTTAAAAATGTCTGTTGCACGACATATCTTATAAAAGATACCCACTGAAGCAATATCCGAGATTAATACAAAAAAAGCTGTTGCAAACTGCTCACTGACTAAAACGACCTGCAATACATCAATCACAAAGGTTAGAGGGCCTGACGTTTCGATCCTAGCAGGACCTTTCTCAAAGGCTTTGACTTGCAGAAAGGTCCTGCTAGTATCAAAACGTCAGGCCCTCTAACTTTTGAGATTCATTTGATTTTATCATCTGGTCAGTACAAGAATGTCTTCGTATGATTCACTCATTTGTCTGCCAATAATTTGTAATCGGAGAGAAACAAAATGGTGCATAGCAGATAGATATAATGGCCAAGTCGTAGAAATTTTGCTTCCACAAATAGTATATTTATTCATTTTGACGGATTTAATGCTACACAAAATGTTACAACACCAAAATATCTTCAGTAACATGCAAAAGTGATGCAAACTGCTTCCAGACTAAAATGACCTAAAAGCAAGGACCTTTCTGGCCTCTGAGAAAGGTCCTGCTAGGATCGAAACTTCAGGCCCTCCTAACTTTTCAGAAAAAATATCTTATCAATTTTATAGAGATTTTATTGAGAAAGGCCCTCCTCGAAATGTCAGACTCTCTGAAATCTATGAGATTTTCTCCTTAAAAATGGAGAGAGGGAAGCAAGTTGATACGTTCTGGCATTTTTTAGAAGAGATGTTGTACTTCCGCAGGACAATGGCTGGTTTTGATTCCTTCATCATTTGTGACATGGCACAGCGACATGAGGAATATCCCACCAAAACACTTTTCAAGTAAACAACGCCTGAAGTCAAAGTATCTTCTCAATTCGATAAAAAAAAAAAAAAATCTTTTTTTTTTTTGTATTTTCGGAAAGTTATTGTATTTGAGGATATTATGTCCAAAGGATTTTTCTGAAATCCGTCTCTAAATGTTGAAAAAAAACCGAGGATTTCAGGGGAGTGTTTGTGTACTGTTTTCATGAAAATGTAAAGTTCCTGCCTTTTTGAATGGCCGCTTTCGAGGAGTTAGAATGGCGCTTCTATATTGTGTCTGGTACCAAATGAACGAGCGAAGTCCCCTTGTACTTTTTACAACAAAGTTCACACGGAAATAATTTTGATATCTTTTGAAAGCTAATGGTATACTCTTTCACATCATTAGAAAATCTCAAAATCTCAAAAGTGGGGGTTATTCCTCATTATGCTGTGCCGGGTCACATTTGTTCTTCGTCTCATATCCCAGAATGCACCATAGCCACCAAGCATCTGCCAGGTTGAATAGGAACTTATTCTCTCTATACTTTGCCTTTGAGAAAGGTCACGTCACGCCCACTACATTTTGAGATCTCTCTATACTTTGCATATTTATTGTTTAAAAGAAGCCTAATGCTGAGATCTGTGCTGTTTTGGTTCTTGGCAATTTTAAAGGGTTGGTGAGATTAATATATTGAGGGAATGAGTAACATTTCAAGGGTATTGAGTAAGGGTTCTTAAAACACACTTTTGTCTGAGTGTACAATTGGAAATGCACCCTTTTCCATAAGCATATGTATAAAGTGTATCTATTCAAGTCTTTTGTTTATTTGTTAATATAAAATCATTGTAATATAGATGTACAATATTATAAATAGTACTAATGATACCATTACAATACCGCGGTATGCTTTGAAAATTATGCTCATATTTGAAGCAAAACTTACCGTGAACTAGTTCACGGTTTTAAGGTGTTTTCCCACATATAAATTTGCAATATTCCTACACTTTATTTCAAGAAATTATTAAAAAAGAAGTACTGGTTGGACTATGAGTATTTAGGTGTCAATTTTCAATGGTATGGGGCAACTTAGCCAAGTGGGATGCATACCTTTTCCCACTGTTCAAAGGTGTGTTGTGGGTAGTTGAATCGTAGCGGCAGATTACAGTTTTCCTGTACGCTTATAATCTGCAGTTGTGTATCCATTCACGTGATTCGCAAAAGATTGACTTTTAAAAAAGAAAAATCAACAATGCCACCATTGACAAGCAGAGTAATAGTAGTTGACCCTGGCACAGTCCTTATTTTTCTCGAAAAAAAATATTCCAGAAATATCTTCTGGTAGTTGCAATGGTAATGACCAAAAAAAAATCCTTGTTCTTAAATTTTCTGTTTAACTGTTGAATTATTGATAGATATCGCTGCTGATTTTTATTACGTTTTCCAATTCTGTCACTCGTCGGTGAACACAAGACACATGCTACATGTAAATATGTTTAAAATGAAAATTAAATATCTAAGACCTATCAGTAATGTTATCATAGATATTGATATGCTACGAGTGTAAGATTATATTGAAAGAAATTGTTACATTTTTACAGACTCTATTCAAAGTTTCTTTTGTGCTGTAAAATACACTCAAAGTGCAATTTTACGGATTGAATTGATCATTAGGAACATTGTTACAAAATATGTTAGCTATAAAGGTAAACTTTATTTTGGTTGATATACCGGTAAGCTTATTGTCAGAGTTTATGAATGTGTTTAATGACTATATTCCAGTTTATTTTGATGTGTGTTTTTGGTTATATATGGATGGTTATCTGTGTGAGTTTGTTTTCAATGGAAGAACGATTCCTCTTAGACAAACAAACAAAGGAAACTTTTGAACAAAATTGAAAAATTGGCAAAGAAAAAAACTTTGACTGGACCGGGACTTGCTAGGTCGGTATGTCTCTGTCAGTCAATCGATAGATCGATATGAACCAATTGTTGATCTGTCAATCAAACGTTTGGTTTATTGATTAACAGATCAATTAATCGATTGCTGGCAGAGAATATCCATCTTGAATGAGTGCCAGAGAGAGATGATTGTGATACATTCCACTTACAGATTATGCCCTTCATAAACGGAGAATGTTATGTGACAGAGAATGCAAACGATGCAAGTCCTGCTGAAGTGTGAAAGTGTGAAAACATTGGAGTAATAGGTTTGTGGTAACACCATGCAAAGTTCTCCTTTGTGAGTATGTGTGGTTCTGAAAAGAACCGGAGGAACTCGACTCGTCAAACAGAACGTGTACTCTGTGAAACAGTAGCGCTCACAAAAAGGAAGGTGATTCATGTTCTTGATTTATATCGGTAATGAAACATGGGGTCTCAACAGAATGTTTGCAGGACTCACAGAAAAGAGAAAGTTTGGCAGGCAATGGCTCCTTGAACTTCCCTTCAGATTGCAGAGGAGGGATCTGTTCTCCCCAGAGAAGGATCTATAAGGTGGGCAGTAGTGATTCCGAAAGGTATCGGGTGATCTGACTGTCAGTCACCTTGCAAGGAGAATTTCCTGAAAACATTCTGGAGAAGAATTCCAGAATTGGGGAGTACAACATTTTTTTATCTGTCACTTGATGGTGTGGCTAGTATGTTCAATTGCACATAGCAAGTGCATACCCGCAGTGGCAAATTTTTTTTTTCTCCATTTTTGAAGAATGTGTGGAGATGGATTTCTCTTTTTCAAGCAGAACAGACTGGAAGCAAACCTTGACTGAACAGGGACTTGAACCCGAGACCTCTGGCTTAACGTACCGGGGGTGGATTTCACAAAGCCTTACGGTGCATCGTAACTCAACTTACGATGGATAACCCATCGTAAGTTATGTTAGGCCGTATGGCTCCTGTGCATCACTCATCGTCTTGTGATCGATTGTGATTTACGATGGGTTTGCTGAAATCGACTGCAGGTACTCATACCACCCAAGCTACTCAGCCCTTAGATGGTGGCCCATGGTCTTTGATACGTTCAGAGGTCTCGGGTTCCAGTCCCCATCCAGACAAATTTTTTTCTTTGACATTTTCCAAAATTATTTTGGTGATCTTGCAGTTCCTTCTTCCAGTTTGCTTTACCGGTAGGTTCAGAAGATCTGTGTGGAGTAAGATTCCATATCGCAGACCTTTTGGGTTTGCTATCCTTGCATTTTGTAGTTTTTGAAAGCTGCTGCATTTTGGTGTTTTTTTCCCTCATTAGAGTAACTGAAGTGTTATGGTCTTAATTATTATCAATAGAGGGAGTCCTATTGTGTATAAGAGTACAAGCACATACCTACAAGTTTGAGCGAGAAAATAATACCATGGCCCTTTATGAATCCGTGGATAAGGCTCTGGCTCGAGCTTCATCTCCGTCTGACAAAACCTGGAAAAATTGAATGCTTGTTGGCTTGTCAAGCACAGAGTTCAAGTCAAGTCCAAGAAACTGGGGCCACATGCTCGTTTTCTAGATGCCTGTGACATTATAACGAGTAAGAGACATACGACCGAAGCCCAAGCCCAAGCCTAAGCCTTCATTTCATAAATGGCCCTAGTCCATGTAGACACTACATGTACTCCCAAAGACGGTTGGCTGTGAAGTCTAATTTCATGGCCTTGGTGTAATGCGACAAATCTCCTTGGGTGTTTCCAAAGTTTATCGAGGACGTTTTCTTCTACTTCATCAGCCACATGTCATCACAAGCACCTATCACAGAATTCATCGTCGGCCACACAGGGGATTCCAAACTTGTCTGGAAATTCATGATTTATCGTCAGATACCTCGGCATCTTAGCAAGAGAATACATGAACGGAAATTAAATTTTGCATAAATCGATGTGCTTCATCCGAGAATCTGCTTGCCATTTCTGGAAACTTCCCGTTTTTCACTTTTCTTATACAGAGTCATCCAATGTTTGCAGATTAGGCAATGTATGCCTCAATTGATCTTATAAACAAAAAAATCCGTAGTGACTTCTCACTTTGAATGTTAAAGGCCTAATACAACATTTGGAAGATCGTGGAACATTGATGTCCACAGATTTCCTTCTAATTTACACAGTATGAAATTGTACAGTCTGGAATGCTGTAATTTTTGAGAAATCTTCGCTCAAACATTGACAAAAATTGTATTACTCTCGAGTAGTAACATTTTCCTTGCACTACAGAACGATGGGAAAACTGACGTTTTTTTGCCTTTTTCTACTTTCTCAGATCACCATTTGAGCTAAAACCTTCGCAGGATTGCTTTTTTTTGAATGTTTAATGGTTTAACATACAAACTGTGGCAATCTTTTGACTTTGACCAATGTTGTATAGGGCCTTTAAAGAAGGGGTGTGGTTTAAATTATGAAGACAAGTTTATGAATGTGTAACTTTAAATTGAAAAAAATCTATAAGATTGCTATTATTAACTAGTTTGAATAATTTTGTGGCCGTTCCTTCCATGTGACTTTCATTGAATGATACCACTTTATAGCAGACATGACAGGGACGGATTGGAAGTTCTATAACCATAGGCAAGCTTTCTTTTTTAGTTTAGCTGGGGGACAATAGCATCAGAGGTATTTGGTTAGAAACCCTATGGAACTAAAGGGATATGTGTAATATTGAAACAAACTTCAATTTGAGGTCTTTTTGAATTAGACAATCTTTCTGGTCGTCTCTTCTATTTCCGGAGAGGTTGAATGGTATGCTTCCCCTACGAAATCCATTGTAAAAAAACCAAACAACAATTTTGTGTGTGTTATATTATTAACTAAAGGCCATTGACCTTTTTTGAGTGTGTTCACTTCCAAAGAAATCAGAATTCCGATGAATGAATCATTATCGTTGACTTTCCAGGTGTTCATATCGTGTTTCTATTCAGTAGCCTAAGATTGATCACTTTCTGTGTTTCAAAAAAAATGTCAGCCAATAATGGTGTAAAGATAGGAGTACTGCTTAAATATAGATTCAAGATTGCACAATAAAACGTTTGTTCTTTCTGAGCTGATTCTTTTGGTTCTTGAGTCTTTTTTTTTTAAAGTCATCTACGGTTGGCTAAATGTTTAATCGCCATTACTCTAAACTTGATCGTCTTCAGTCCAAAACTTGTGATCATGTGCATTTCTTGAAAGTATACAATCCAAAAATTACGAAAAATTACAACAAAATGTCACCAATGTCATTTCTCGATTCAATTCCTCGGAAAAAAATCCAGTTTTTCCCCAAAATTGTAAACTTGAAGTTAAGTACGATAAATGCAAAAACTGTTGCAAACTGTTTTGAGAAAGGTCCTGCTAGGATCGAAACGTCAGGCCCTCTAACTTTTTAGAAATTGTAAACTTCAGAAATATGCAAAAATGTAGAAAACTGCTTAATGACTAAAGTGACCAAAAGGCAACTATCAAAAAATAATTAGGAGGGCCTTATGTTTGCGATCCTAGCAGGACCTTTCTCAAAGGCAGAAGGTCTTTGAGCAACTTGAGAAAGGTCCTGCTAGGATCAAAACGTCAGGCCCTCCTAATTTTTGACAAATTGTAAATTTGTCCAAACCGAGGCTCAGAAGGAAAACTCTGAAGTCCGACAATGATTTCAAAATTCCAATCGTTTAATGAAAGCCGAACTTTCTCTGTATCCACATTAGACTTTTCATGGAGGTGGTTGGTCACAAAATATATGCATGCAACCTTTTACTTATGCGGCAATGACACTTAAATGTATGATTGAAATCAGCCATTTTGCTGACATAAAAATTATAACAAAAACAGAACAGATACACTTGCTTTCAAAAACCAGTTCTCGACTGCTTTTCATAAACTAATGAATGATTACAAATAACTTCAGCAGAAACAAAATGTGATATTACATTACTGGTAAATGGAATTACTGTATACCATGTATACAATTATACACATAATCCAATAGTCATGATATAATTAAGTTTTTTCATTACTATGTACAATTGTTTGATTTGATTTTTCTTCTTGCAAGTCACAGACGCCTGCCAAAAGCAACGGGGACATAAAGCATAGGACACGACGAAAGAATTGTTATCCACGGCAAATTGACGATCAACGAAACTACTGGTGGCCAGCCTTTGGGAAGATGAGAGAGTATCTCCTGAATCATCTCCGAAAGAAGCAGAAAATTGCTACATTTCTCATTATTGAGGATATGAACAACTTTGGCATTTCCACAGCAGAGGCAGACAGGAGCAGGGAAAGAGCCAAGGCAAGAATAACAAGTTTCATCCCGTGTCTTTCGTGACAGTAACCACGGCGACTGCAACTGTAAAGCCAATAAAATGCACAACCTTGCAATATCTCATATTGTCAGAAAGTCATTTGAGTCGAAGGTGATTTCATTTAATGCAATTTTTTTGAGCGACTCCGATCGTAGAAGGATGCCATTAAACTCATGAAATTTAAAGGTCACATTTATAGTGACGGCCTAATGTAGGAGGCATATTGCAATCCACTGTTGAACAAATTTTGTCCATTCTTCCAACGATGGCAAATTTCACGTGGGCAAATCAGTGTTTCCTTAAACACAAGTACACTGCAACAAGTGCAGTCAATTTCGCCAAACTCATCGTAACTCGCAATCACTCGTAAGACAATGAGCGATGCACAGAAACCTTAGGGTGTATCACAACTTACGATGGGTTATCCATCGTAAGTCGAGTTAAGATGCATCGTAAGGCTTTGTGAAATCCAGCCCAGTACCTTCACTTATTTTCTCACATACTATAGAGCATGTACTGTACATTCCCTAAACCTATTTCGATTGGAAGAATAGCTTCATTCAGCAACTTTTTTTATTGGCTTGGGGTTGGTCTAGACAGGGATCGAAGGCTAGGACTGAAATAACGAGTCTGGATCTTGTCAGGGATATTTCTGCCTGCAGACTGTCCTGCTGTTCCTCCGAACGGCCTTAATTTGACTCCGGCCTCATTCACACCATGTTCACAAACGTCAGTGATGAATAGACAGAAGGGCTACTAAAAGAGACAGACAGACAGAGAGGTAACATTGACAGTGCAGCCAATGCCCTCAGCAATGCACACAAAGCAGACTTGAACCCAAGGTGTGCTTGGATATCCAAGGTGTGACAAACATGGTATTGGGAATGGGTTCTTCACTAGTGCTAGGTTTTACATCAATCAGCAGTTTGTCGGAATAGGCATGATATTCTTACAGGAATGGCTGCCATCTCGGTACTGTACATGTGTTCATACATGTACAGTACTTTCTGAGATTTCTTTTATGAATAAATTAGGATAGTATTCTTCGGTTTTCAACAAGGTATGCGTGTCAATTCTTAAATGTGTTTCATTTTTTTGGGGGGGGGGGTCAACTTAAAGGCCAATACAACTTTGGGAAGATCGGAAAACATTGATGTCCACAGATTTCCTTCTAATGGTACACAGTTTGAAGATGGTCATGATATAATCCTCATGTTGAAATCTTATGGTCTGGGATGCTGTACTTTTCGAGAAATCTCCACTCAAACATTGATAAATTGTTTACTACTCGTGAGTAATAAACTACAGAACGGTGCGAAAACCGTGCCTTTTTTGCCCTTTCTACATTTGTACTTTCTCAGATTACCATTTGAGCTAAAACCTTCGCAGCATTTCTTTTTTGACTGTTTAATGGTTTAACCCACAAACTGTGGCAATCTTTTGACTTTAACCAATGTTGTATAGGGCCTTTAAGCAGTGTTGATCCAGCATACAATGTACATTGCAAGTCTTCTAGTTAAACCACGTTGCACCAGTCCACCTTTCAGAGTCCATGACTGGCAAACAGGGATTTTTGAATATTGTGCCCTTTGTTCAAAACTTGCAAAACGATCTAGAGTCCTAGAGTTTCTCCGGTTCTTTTCAGAACCACACATACTCACAAAAGAGAATTTTGCGTGGTGTCACCGCAAACCTAGCACTTCTCCTGCTATTCTCACCATGGAAACCTTTCAAATCTCATTTCATGAATTACATAATAGGATGGGTTACTGAGGCACATTATGTCCCGCAGGTTTTCTGCGGCAGAGGAGAGGGAGGTCATTTCCCGAGGGGCTGGTTCTGAGGCTGCGGCAAATTACACCGGCATTGTAGCGTCCGGGAGTTTCAGGGAAAACTGTGACACTTGATGACTCATACAAAAATCATTTACTATTGGGATTTTCCTTCCCATCAAACAAATCAATGAAATTGAGGGAATAAATCAAATGAAATTTCATTTATTTATAAGATATATTTTACTGATCTTACTTTTTTGGGGGGTCGTTAATTATAGGTGAAGGAATGATACAAGAAGCCTAGGCAACGCATACGATATACAGATATACAGTACGTATGGTGTACATTCACAGACAAAAAATAACAATTAGTCAAAAATAAATGGCTTTGTGTGGACGACACAGCATACATACTGTAGCAGCTTAAAGCAACCGTTTCGTACGAATAAGCCAATTTCACTTGATTAACATTTTTGGTTTTTATCAGGGGTTATGTCTGTGTGCTGCAAGGAAAACGAGACTATCGCTGTCAAATCACGACATGTGTAGCCTGCAGTCATGTTGGATCGGATTGAGACTAATCCATCTGTGCATAAACAGTTGAGGGCGCTACAACAGTACATGCCTGCAGATAGAATTGCTATGCAGCGTGCATTTCGTTAGCTTGCCTATTTAGACCACAGAGGTTGTTCCTCCATGGATAGACTCCTCCACTTGGTGTAGCTTCAGGGCCGATGATATCACAATGACCCGAGGGTTGACACCACAAAGGCACTGGTACCCAGCAAGGGAGTGAGACCAGCTTCAGGGATTTTTAGAAACCCCATCATGGCTCCTCATTGGGAGAGTGGTGAGCAGTTCATATTGACATTCTGTTATTATGAAGAATTGCTTGCTGTGTGAGAAACACTAAGGACCCTAACTGATATGTCTCAACCTTTATCAAAGCCCCTACACACCATTTGCACAAATCCAACATGGTCCATTCACAATTACTGTCGACCGTTTTGAGATTTACCCAATCTTACGGTTTACACGTGCGGTGGCGCTAGGTGCATTTTATGATCCTCAAAGCTAACACAGTTTGATAAAAAAATGAGGCAGTTTTTCACCTTTTTATCGTGACACGCTTGATGGATTGACCTTTATCAATAGTGTGTAGGGGTTTTAATTGATGACATAGAAGGCACAATGTGCAACTCAATTGAGAGTTAATCACAGTTGTGAGACAATTTCCGTCAATTTTACTCATTCTCTTCAAACTGCTATCATTTGCACCGTTTGTACCCATGCATCATTCCAACGTTTTTTTTGTACAATATACCGGGTATTAAACAGTTTCGTCTCCTCATTTTTGACCTTTGGTCAAGAAAGCCTTGGCATGAGTTTAACTTGCAAAGACACATTCTAAATCATTACACAGACATCGATAAGACTTGAAGGTTTGCACGGTGGAAAAACTTAGTGGAAGGTTTGAGGTGACACCATGTATGTCTTCTCTTTCAAGAAGTATGGCTCTGAAAAGAGCCAGTAACTCTGTTAACACTGTTACCGGCTCTTTTCAGAGCCACACTTCTTGAAAAAGAAGACATAATCACCGCAAACCTTCCACGAGACAGACATCACTAGGATCATCCAATTGCTATAGCAATGTAACCAACATTATAACAACACATGTATGTCCCCTAGCATATACATGTAGCACCTAAAATATATAGTTCATTTCCAAAAAGGTGCCCGCATAACCTAGGAGCCGAATAGCTTACATTTCCATGTATTTATTATCTAGCAAAAGATTTGAGAATAACTTTATAGTATCTGACTTGATTTTCTGTGACAAATGCGGGGACTATAAAATCTCACCTTGGAAATGTTGGAGTCTTTTTCTACACACCTCAATGTCATTAGCAAAGGGATCGTACATGTAGAACCCTTCTATCATTGATCCAAACATACCTGCGACAGACCCTAATGCGGAGACTAGAAAACCATTGTCCACAAAGCAAAACCACTGCTGCCATACTGCAAGGAGGTTTGTATTGACTTCTCATACGGTAAAGCTAAAATATCGTCAATATTATTTACAAAGGGTTCGATAGCCAGTCAACTTGGTGTTTTATCAGCGGCTCAACTGCGGCTAACATTTTGCTAGATACTCATTCATCATAAATACACCAACTCGAGGTATATGGGGTTTCTTTTGCTTCAGACAAAAAATTCTTATCACTGACTCAGCAATTGGGTTTAAAGCAATAGATGACTTTTTTTTCTTCTTCTCAAATCCTGATCCAGAAGTTGTCAAAATAGGATCGGGGTGACTATTTCAGAGCGAGCTTCATCCGTCGGTAACATTAAAGGAACAATTTCATAATATCACGTTTCATTGATCAAACTTTCAGGAATCTAACGATTGATCTTTAACTGAATAGTAAAAATGAATCCTGGTTCTGGACTTCGACGCGAGCCTCTGGTTTTGTGTTCCCGCTCTCTCACCTCCTGGGATCCAACAGTATTTCTGTGACCCTTTAGAAAGCCAATTCCTGCAAATAACTTTAGAGACCGATTCAAGATTGGTACCTAAGCCCTAGACCGACCTGAAATTTCGAAACCAATTCTGGTTTCAAATAATTTGCTCACATTTCCACCAAAATATCCAACGCCTGATATACGTGGGTCTGTTTGTCTAATTACAAAATTGAGACAGTTACCAAGAGAAGCACACTCTTTTGATACACAAAAGTTAAGCTTACTTTCTCCAAAATACCAAGTAGGATAAAATTCAACTTAGTGGTGCAATCTGCACATTTTGTAGAAGAAATTAGTTATTACTTTTCAAAAATGTTTAATCCATTTAAATAATAACTGTCTGTGCTTCTCTTTCAACAGTTGTTTATCCAATTTAATCAAGGGGCACAAGTTGACTGGCCGAAAGGACAGCTTTGACTTTTTTTTCACTTTGTACAGGCAGACATCATTCATAAATGAAAGGCTGGCTGGGTAAGATACTCGGAACATCTACTGGGAGGGGACTGGAGCAAGTTTATGTGAATAGCGCCCTCTGTTGGGAATTGGGATAATTATTATTTTTTTTTTTACTGGGAGTGAAATCTGCTGTGATAGCATTTTACATGCCTGAGCTTTCCCTGTCTTATTGCGTAGTTCAAGCCAATCACGAGGTTAGAGAAATAGTTCCTGGTCATTTTCTTAAGTGCACTTTGCTTAGCAACACAGATTTCCTCCCCAAATCCTGAGGTAGAGGTATTCTGTGGAAGAACAAGGTTCCTACGATTGCTACATTGCACAGAGATGAACGTAAACAAAAACTCCACTTTCTGTAGAGACAATAATTGTTGATGAAATTCAATGAGGGTTTGCCGTACTCGACGTACTATTATCACTGAATGCCCGGTGCTTTGCTTGATTGCCTGCTGAACAAAAGTTCAAGCAGCTCAGGACCTGAGGTGGGATTCGAACCCACGACTCCTGCTTTTGAGTGCACAATGATGATGACTTGAAGGAACATAACAACTGGAGTTTTTTTTTTATCAATTTATTAAAAGGAGTAGACATCCACTGGCCCATATTCAAAGGATGGGAATTGTTCATCCTTCGATTTTTCTGCCTTTGGGAAAGGTCCTGTCTCAATCGAAACATCAGTTCATGTAAATTGTTGAGACTTTAGATAGTTTCATAGCCCTAACACTTCCTGAAATCCCAAATTCCCACTCCCGTCTTAGGGTTAATGGGTGCAACTTGCGCCCCTGCTCCCTCCCTAGCCTGTTCCAAGTGTCTACCGGGGCGAGCCTACCCACGCCCTCTCCTCTCGTCTATACGGCCAGCTTGCTGATCTCCGTGGACTGCTTTCTGTGCGGTATCGAGTCCGGGGTGGGGATGGTCTTGCCGGTGGCCGTGCCAAGCGGGGGCTGGGGCGGCAGGGAGGCCCCTCCGGAGGGCGGGGGGACGGGCTTGCCCCCGAGCCTACCGCCGGCCAGGCCCGGCGGCTTGGCCAGGCCCGGTCTCAGGCCTGAGGGCTTGCCGCTGCCCGGTCTCTTGCCCGACTGCTTCTCCATGTTGTAGTCGCCAGAGTCAAAATACTTCACCTGCAGCGGGCAAGACGAGGAAAGAGATCCATCAAGACGTACAACGACTAACCATTTGAGTACTGCATTGTTTATTCGGTACGTACAGTCCGTTACCAAATTGTTTTGAGCCCAAGGCAGCTTTTCATTGCACTCCTATTCAACGTCATTTTTCTAAATGAAGGCTCGTTTTTACAAGAAAAATGTGTGCATGTATTTTATTCAGTAGAATCAAATTGAATCCCCTTACATCAAGCAATTTATAGCCCCATTGTTCTGAGTCTTCAGAACAGATTCTTTTTTCAAAAAAAGTTTCTGAACAAGTTGCTATTTTCAAACCTATTTTTCATGATTTTTTGGTTTGAATACTAATGGTTTCAGTGAGAACTTTTTCGTTCGTGATCTAATCTTTCATTTGATACCAAGACCAAGTAATTCCAACGAGAAATAGGTGACATGTTGTTTGAATGATCTTGAGTATAAAGTCCTTGAACAATTCCGCCACGACCGTGAACTGCAGCTTTGCCGTGGAGACTTCTGCCACGAGCGTGCACTCACAGGCCTCAATGGTAAGGAAGCATACGTTACACATTATCAAGTAAATTCGACATTGGTTCTCAAAAGGGTTAAACCCTGCCCTTCAGGAAACTCCTGGGCCCAATGTCATATGGCCGCTTTCGAAATGAAGGCTTAGGCTCGGGATTAGGGTTTGGTCATATTCATCTTACTCATTATAATATCACAGGCCTCTAAAGACAAGCGTTTGGCCCCAGTTTCTTGGTAAATACCCCGTACCTATCGAGCCAACAAACCTTCAAATTCGGAAACAAACCACAACCTGGATTTTCAGGTTTTGTCAGAAGGAGACGAAGCCTGAGCCCAAGCCTAAGCCTTCATTTCGAAAATGGCCATTAACTCAGCGGCTCGAGCAAAGTGCACTTCCAGCCTGCAAGCCACTGGCAGCAGATTTTGTTTACCTTTGGCAAATAAATTAACATCAGAAGTCACAGATAAACGCCGTAGTGAAAGTGTGAAAATCTTCCACATTATGATGCAACTTCAATTGCTTTTGATTTGTGTTCCATTATTCTTTGCTCACCGAGGAACAAAAGTGAAGGTTTGGTAGGCAAGCTCATCCCCTCAATCATGACTTCACGCTGAAGTGGCTCTATGTAGAGCCGCTTCAGCGTGACAATTTGCTAACCAGGACAAGTCTTCCTCGTGTAAACAGGATTACAAACCGCACTGCGATGTGATGTCAATTGCTTTTGGCTTGTATTCCACTCTCCTTTACTTAGCATCAAACAATAGTGAAGTTTGGGTCGGCAGGGTGACCCTATGAATCGTGAAATTTTGGGCTTCAGCAAAATCTGGCGCTCAAGCTGCTCTATGAAACTGGACCCAGAGTCTGACCCAAAAGTCAACCCCTGAATCTTTTCAAGATTGATGATGATGAGTTTAGCAATGCATCGTAAAGGGTAAAAGTCCTCCCAGAACGCCAAACGATAAAGACCTTCCTCCAAGTGGAGTGCAAATGAATATCTATCTTCTGGTATATTAATTATTTAAATTTTTTTAAATGGCCCGACATTTCCATCCTAGCAGGACTTTTCTCAAAGGCAAAGTGCCTTTGAGAAAAGTCCTGCTAGGATCGAAACATCAGGCCCTCTAACTTTTGAGATTTATGTATCGTATTTCATTTTAGTCAGTGAGCAGTTTGCAACAGTTTTTTGTTGTATCAACTATATGAATGACTGTACACCTCAAAGCTTTAAGAAAATCTGAAACTTGTATGGGCGGCCATTGGGGCAAAAAAGACAACCGTCAAATTAAAGCTTAACCATCGAATTTAAGGACAACGGCAGAAAGTAAAAGGACAGTGGCAAAATAAAAGACTACGGTCAAATAAAAGACAACGGCCAAATAAAAGACAACGGCAAAAAGTCCAAATAAAAGACGATGCCAAAATAAATTTTATTTGGCTGTTGTCTTTTATTTGACCGTTGTCTTTTATTTTGCCGTTGTCTTTTATTTGACCGTTGTCTTTTATTTTGCCGTTGTCTTTTATTTGACCGTTGTCTTTTATTTCGCCGTAGTCTTTTATTTGACATTAGTATTTTATTTTGCCGTTGTCCTTTTACTTTCTGGCGTTGTCCTTTAGTTCGTACGGTTAAGCTTTAATTTGACGGTTGTCTTTTTTGCCCCAATGGCCGCCCAAAACTTGAATCAAAATCCTAACAAGCTGAGTAAGGTTTAATTAGAGCCAGACATGGCTTTTGTTGATGAGCTTAAATCGATTCACTTCGATGGGTAGAACCTATGGAATGAAGTGAGAATACAAATCACAGTGGTCATGTGTTCATGTAGGCCACACTCATTTTCATTTTTTTTCAGACAGTGTCTCTGAAATCAGCGCTACTTACTCCCTTGTTTAATCTCTGCCGCAAGAAGTCTGAGCCTCCTGGCTTCACCTTGCCGTACTTGGCGGTGAACTTGGCCTCTTCTGTGGTCAGCTGGCGGGAGAAAATCGGGGGAAAATAACTCCAAACTGATGACTTGGGATATGCTTTAAATCAGAAATAAAAAGGTCTGTTTCTGTATTTGAGAAATGTCCTGCTTGAAGTGAAATGTCAAACCCTCTAAAATGTTGAAAAAAAATCTTCATTTTGCTGTTGGTTTAATACCACTGTTTAAAATTTTTGGATGTCCTGTTTTATCTGCCATGTGTACATATCGAAAGAGTGGTTTTCAGTTGTTAGCAAAATCTCAAAGATGGCGGCCCCACTCCAGCAAAGACTAGTTGACTATTTGGGAAGGCAACCATCTAAGGGCTGGATAGCTCAGATGGTAAGAGCGCTGGTGTGCCAAAGACTAGTTGACTATTTGGGATGGTCACCATCTAAGGGCTGGATAGCTCAGATGGTAAGAGCGCTGGTGTGCCAAAGACTAGTTGACTAATTGGGAAGGCCACCATCTAAGGGCTGGATAGATCAGATGGTAAGAGCGCTGGTGTGCCAAAGACTAGTTGACTATTTGGGATGGTCACCATCTAGGGGTGAATAGCTCAGATGGTAAGAGCGCTGGTGTGCCAAAGACTAGTTGACTAATTGGGAAGGCCACCATCTAAGGGCTGGATAGATCAGATGGTAAGAGCGCTGGTGTGCCAAAGACTAGTTGACTATTTGGGATGGTCACCATCTAAGGGCTGGATAGCTCAGATGGTAAGAGCGCTGGTGTGCCAAAGACTAGTTGACTAATTGGGAAGGCCACCATCTAAGGGCTGGATAGATCAGATGGTAAGAGCGCAGGTGTGCCAAAGACTAGTTGACTATTAGGGAAGGTCACCATCTAAGGGCTGGATAGCTCAGATGGTAAGAGCGCTGGTGTGCCAAAGACTAGTTGACTATTTGGGATGGTCACCATCTAAGGGCTGGATAGCTCAGATGGTAAGAGCGCTGGTGTGCCAAAGACTAGTTGACTATTTGGGAAGGCCACCATCTAAGGGCTGGATAGCTCTGATGGTAAGAGCGCTGGTGTGCCAAAGACTAGTTGACTATTTGGGAAGGCCACCATCTAAGGGCTGGATAGCTCTGATGGTAAGAGCGCTGGTGTGCCAAAGACTAGTTGACTATTAGGGAAGGCCACCATCTAAGGGCTGGATAGCTCTGATGGTAAGAGCGCTGGTGTGCCAAAGACTAGTTGACTATTAGGGAAGGCCACCATCTAAGGGCTGGATAGCTCTGATGGTAAGAGCGCTGGTGTGCCAAAGACTAGTTGACTATTTGGGAAGGCCATCATCTAAGCGCTGGATTGCTCTATTGGTAAATGTGCCGGTATGAAAATTCCCAGTCCAGTCAAAGTTGTCGTTGCCATTTTTTTTCTTCAAAATAGTTTAAAAGTTCCCAGTAAGTTTTCCTAGACCAGGACTTGACCATGAGACCTCTGCTTGAACATACATTAAGCCCGAGGTCTCAGGTTCACGTCTCGGTCCCAGACCAGTCAAATTTTCTTTGCCATTTTTTCAAATTCATTAAAGATTTCCCAGTCAATTTTATTCTCTCACTTTGTTCATTTTCTGAAAGAGAAGTGTCCTGCTAGGATTGGAATGTCAGGGGCCAATTTCACTATCCCTTTGCGATCATCGCAAACGCCAAACTCGATCGGTAAATCTGAAATCTATCGCCCAACGATCGCAAAGTTGCGATGGATTTCAGCGCAGCCTTAGTGACCAATTTTGACGTTTGCCATGATCGCAAAGTCTTAGTGAAATCAGCCCCAGGTCTCCTAAATCTCTTTGAACTAATTTTTCATTGCCACTTGCACATCAATGGCTATGCGTGGCAATGATTAATGAAAAGTGTTCCCTTTTTTCAGGGAAAAAAAAGAAGTATTTTTGCTTTTCTTTTCCATTCTTCATGTGTGTTTCATTTGTCAGGGATGTAAGTGACCGACAAAATCAGTTCCTAAAAATTACCGAAGGCCAATATTTTGTGCGACTGCGAGAGATGCGATTGCGAGATTCACGGCAGGGGTGCAGGCGCCCTTCAGTTTTGAGGGTTTCAACAGATAAAAACTGAGCAGTTTGAGATTCCAGTTTGACATTAAAAAAAAAAAAATAAAAAAAAAAAAATACGCCATTTCCGAAAATCCGGAAATTTCCGGAAGTCTTTATACATTCCTCATTTCTCAAGTTACCTGAGGCTGTGATTTGACTTCCATGGGTTTCTTAAAGGATTCCGTCTTGATCTCCTCCTTCGGGTTCTGCTGGGATTCTTGTAATGTCGGCAGCGGCGTCGGCTTGTCCTCCTCCTCAGTGGTGGTCTCCGTCTCAGCCGCTGGCTTGGTCTCCTCTTTCAGGGCCGGGGGTTGATCCGTCACAGTGTCGTCGGACATTGTGGTCGCTCTGTGCAGGCTGGTGTCGGAGACTAAGACTCTGGGGTCAGAGATAGAGACGTAGTGGATGATAGATAAGGTTTGCACGGTGGAAATACTAAGTGGAATGTTTGCAGTGACACTGTGTACATGATAGCACTTCTCTTTCAAGAAGTGTGGCTCTGAAAAGAGCGGGCTCTTTTCAGAGCCACACTCCTTCTTGAAAGAGAAGAGCTACATCACATGGTGTCACCGCAAACAGTCCACTTAGTGGATGGTACGTTGTTCAACACCCTCAGTCATCAATGTAGCATGCCGACGGCATATTCATGAACTGCGGACTCCATCCAAGCAGCAGAGAAAATACATTTTGAAATGGCGCTTCAAAGTTTGTAACATTTTTCAACAAACATGATGTTTGAGTCGAGGAGAATGTAATTCACTGAGGTTTTGCCCTTGCTCAAAATATTTTCATCATTCAGGCACCGGGCAAAGCACTGAGCATTCAGTGTTTATCACGTCAAGCAAGGGCAAAACCTCATTGAATTTTTCAAAAGTAACAAATGACCCGTGCACCTGAAGGATTTGAATGGTAAAACACAGGACGATTCGTAACGTCATACGCCGTGGAATTACTGTCCTTTTCCTGGACGAAAGTGACTAGTGAGTAGCATGTGTCACTTCAGTCTTAATTCATCATGCACATTACTACAATTCATGTGCTCTCCCTACGAACCCCACAGATAACCATGCCTTTTTTCCATCTAACACTGGGGTACAAACAACTAACAACAAATTTACTTTAAAGTTAACTAAATTCATTAAAACCGAAACAGAGTAAGATGATGTTTCAAAGTCAAATTTGGGAATACATGATGTGGTAAACTGTTCTCATAATTTCACCAATTTGAATAAAACCTCATACGGGAAAGAAATCGAAGACTAGGGTTAAGTTCAACTGCTGTCAGTTTCAATACTTGTTTTTTGTTGCATACACATTACACATGTACACATTACATGTCATGACGTACACCGCACAAGATGAAGATGTAACTCAACTCGTCCTAGCATAGTTATTCTGAACAAACAACCCCCACACGGGTTCTAAAAACCTCACACTGAATACCCAAGTCCTCATTTACCTTGCTGACGGAATGATCTTTGATTATTTCTCTTCAATTGGTACTTTATTTCGAAAAGATTTCCAACCTGCTTTGACTGATGGCAGCGCAAACATGGAAGATGGCGCCGATATTACGACCCGAACCGATTGAGGGCGCTATACTGATTCGGTGGCGATTTTAGGGGTGCAGAACACTAAATCGAGCTGCCATCGAACACTGTACAAAAACACTCGCTTTCAATGCGAATTTTCCCCACACCCAAAAGTTTATCAGTTCTTGTAGCTATACTGAAAATTGCAGTTTGGACCTTCATCTCTCAGATTCAATTTCAGTGCCCTTAGCCGAATAGGTTTTTTTGCTAATCACCTCAGAAAAAAAACACCCTCAAAATGTGTAGCCATCCAAGCCGATTTTCTGCAAGGATTTTGGAATGGCTAAATAGGGCCACATGTAAAGATGGTCCAAATCACAAACCAAATTGAAGAGTGAACCCCCAGGTTGTCTTAGGCTTCACTTATTCTACAATGTATCAGTTAATTAGCCGCCAAAGACCCATTATTAAAAAGTAGTGGGTCCACACTTTATGATAATCAGCTCGGCGGAGCCATCTTGGATGGAATTTGTGTGCTGGCCTTGTGAGCACCTTGATGCGGGAGTTTGCCGTTGCGATGTCATACCCCCCCCCCCCCCGCAGTGACTGGCGGGCCATTCGAAAAGATGGCGGTTTGCGGGAACGCGATTTCGACCACCGAATTCCATGATTTTTTCCTAGTAGGTGAGTAGCACATAGTTTATGTTTTTAACAACCAATCGGATAAGCCAACATTTTTCTATTGGTTTCATTCCCCTTTAACATCCGAGGGGAGGGGGGGCATGTTGTCGACCTCCTAGTTGGTGGGCCCTGGTAACTGGTCTCGCTCTTCTGATTGAGCCCAGGCGAACGACAACAACTGGAGACAGCAGCACCTCAATTGCTTGCCTCATGCGCAAGAAGAAGATCCAAGGGGAATGATTAACACATACATTGCATTTTGTCTTTACTATCAACCATCCTGCTTATGGGTTCACTCACCCACTTCTCTCTTTGACTCACACTTTGATATTTTCCCCTTTACTAAAATAACCCCCTCGTTTTTTCTACCATACTCCGGCCCTGCCCCCCCTTTGATCCCAGTACCCTACCAGCTATGATAATTATCCCCTTTGTCCTTTATCTGTCATCCGTGTTCATTTTGCTGCCCTTGTAATTCTGTCTTTGCTAGAGGTCAACGTCAGAGGATCTATACGGGAATTAGGCCCTTCGAATTTTGAAAAAAAGAAGAAGCAATTATTATGAATCCGAGGTTATGCGTATAGAAACAAACAAAGCCGCCCCTTTTATTATCGAATGGGTGACGATTATTTTTTACCCCTCCCAGGAACATAACTAATGCTTTTGAATTTCTGTGCCTCTTGCCAAGTGATTTGAGAGAAATTAGCCCATTCCTTTCTTCGAAGCTCGAAGGGACCCAGCGAACGTTATTGTAAATGTACATGTACTCGTTTTGTAGCCTTATGACCCGAGAGGGCGCCCTGTGTGTGACAAGAGTTAAAAATGAGCTCTATACAATTAAATGGGTTGCTATATAGTGAACAATACACACACAAAAATGATAGTTACGGGACTTCGCTGTGATAAATTTGAGGGGGCAGGGAATTCCTTTCAGTTTTACCTCTTACCTCTTCCTTGCCTCATCGTCGCTCTCCTTCCAATGTAACTCGAATGCTGCGATCAGATCTGTGCTTATTCAGTCAAACAAGACGGAGTTGTCCTGCCTAAGCGAAAGCCTTTCGAAAACCGGTCACGATCACTACGGTCACGACAATCGCATTTTCCGTGGGTTTGCCAAGGTCAATGTGACAGCTCACCCCGGACACGAACGATTGGCAACTATTTCTATTTCAAGGGTCTGCCGAGGAACAACAACTTCCCAAAAACCAATTTGTTAAACGTTGACTACTTTTGTTGATTGCTTTGTAATATTATAAATAATCACCCCTGTGGTCGATTTCACGAAACTCATCGTAACTTACGATCAATCGCAAAAGGGGATGGGAGATGCACAGAAACCATATAACCTATAGAAAGTTACGACTAGTTATCAATCGTAAGTTGAGTTCGGATGCATCGTAAGGCTTTGTGAAATCCACCCCTGGTATCATTACTACTGTCTTGGAGTAATTGCAGCTGATTTATTGGTCGGCGAATTGCTTGTTCCTATGGTTTCTCTCGAGCATTTTTTTCCGTTTCACATTACTTAAAATTTTGCTGTCGTGCTTTTCAGCACGTAACTTGATTACTATAGTACATGTACATCGCTTTCTGAATGGCGCCATTTTAACCATTGGAACTACTGGGATAGTACCGGTAGTTAATACCAAAGATCTTGTAGCGCGCTTGCGCGCAAGATAGCCTACTCCTGCGAGATCACACGCATCCGGGTGCCGGTGAAGTACGCACTGGGCGCCATTTTATAAAGAAAAGTCGCACATATTCTCCCCATTTCGTGGTCACATTGCATCGAAAGTTATCACATTCTGCTCACACATCCAAAGGTGTATATTTTTTATTGTTTGTGACTCTCTCGCTTCATTTTCGGAGCACCGAAAGCAAACGACAGATTTAGTTGCTTCATTAAAATGGCGTCCAGTGCGTACTTCACATTACTCGGAGTAGTCCATCTTGCGGGCTTTGCGCGCTATAAGATCTTTGGTTGATACACCGATCCAGTAGGCCACGTTCACCATAGCAACAACGTGTCACCTTAAATCACGCGTTGTGATTGGTCAATTTGTCAAGGGGCGTGGTTTACTTGATCGGTGTACTAAAACTGCGTGTTGTTGTTGACGGGTTTGTTAAAGTGGAAACTATACATTTTAAGATAATCTGCTTGTGATGGAGGATTGGTTGGAGGTTGTGTGATTTGTCTGTTTTTGTTGTTGAAAAATGCTTAGCCTGTAGTTTGTAAGGTCACATATTGTGTCGTGTGTTGGCCTTTATCTTTCAAATGGGTCTCTAGTTTGAAATGCTCACAGTGTAAAAAAAAGACATTCAATATTAAAGGGCCACTACAACATTGGGAAGATCGGAAAACATTGATGTCCACAGATTTCCTTCTAATTTACACAGTTTGAAGATGGCCATAATGAAATGAAATCTTACGGTCTGGGATGCTTTACCTTTCGAGAAATTGTCACTCAAACATCGACAAATAGTTTATTAGTCGCGAGTGATAAACTATTTCTTACTACACTTTACAGGCTGGTGCATAAACCGTGACGAATTTTTGCCTTTTTCTACTTTCTCAGATTACCATTTGAGCTAAAAACCTTCGCATGATTGCTTTGTTTGAATGTTGAATGGTTTGAAACACAGGCTGTGGCTATCTGTTCATCTTTAACACTGTTGTATAGGGCCTTTAAGTCCATTGTCAGCGAAATCTGGAGTCAGCGTACTGTGTCGGAAACTAAATCGATTCGGCGGAAATTTTCTCCCACGACACGGCGATCATTCCTTATAAAACTGCTAGAAACACGGACGCGCTGTGTACTATCACGGGGGTCATTGTTGATAACCGACTTTCTAAGATAAATAACGACGTCTAGACGAAACACCAGAGATACGGGAGAAGAAGACAAAATACTGAAAAATACTCCAACCGTTTCCAGAAATTTCCCGACTTAAACATTGGCCCGAAACGTGCGGCCGAATTGTATCGGGTAGTCCGCGCGTGGATCAGTTTCATCTAAATTTCGTCTATCATAGGGACAACACAGCATTGCTCGAGGTCAAAGAATAGCATCCATACGTTGTCTGATCCAACATAATGCATGAAATAGCACACCTGTGAAAATGTCAGCTCAATCTGTCAACCGAGTCTCGAGAAAATAGTGAAAAATCGCTTCATTTTGTTTCGCGAAAATGCAGCGTTCAACGAATTGTTCCGATCTGGGGGTGAGACGTATACACTATTTCTTTACCCTTTTCTAAAAACATACAGCAAATTCAGTGCGAGGTTTCCACTATAACCATCTTCAAACTGTATAAGTTTCATGTAAATCTGTGATTTTTTTTTTTGATTTTTTTTTTTATCTTACCCATGTTGTATCGGGGCTTTACAATACAACATATTGGGAAGATCGAAAAACATGATGTCCACAGATTTTCTTCTAATTAAGACAGTTTGTAGATGGTCATTATAGAATCCTCATGTTGAAATCTTACGGTCTGGGATGCTGTACTTCTCGAGAAATCTTCACTCAAACATCGACAAATAGTTTATTACTCGCGAGTAATGAACTATTTCTTACACTACAGAATGGTGGGAAAACCTTGAAGGTTGCCTTTTTCTACTTTTTCAGTTCACCATTTGAGCTATTAAACCTTTGCAGGATTGCTTTTTTGGAATGTTGAACACAAAATGTGGTAATCCTGTGACTTTTACCGATATTGTCATTGGCCTTTAAAGCCCCTACACATCATTGGTGAGATCGAACAACAGTAATGTTCAAAGATTTACATGAAACTTATACAGTTCGAAGATGGTTATAGTAGAAACCTCGCACTGAAATATTTATGCCTAAAATGTTGTATTTTGGGAGAACAGAGTAAAATAAATCGTTTACAACGTCTCACCGAGATCTAAACTATTTTTTGGAACAGTACGGCGTTGAATGCTGCATTTTCGCGAAACAATTTTTTCACGGTTTTCTCGAGATTCGTTTGACAGATTGAGCTGAAATTTTCACAGGTGTGCTATTTCATGCATTATGTTGGATCGGACAACGTACGGATGCTATTCTTTGACCTTGACCAATGATGTGCAGGGGCTTTAATTGACGTCTGGGAAGAATTGAAGAAACGCGGTGATCGGGGTGTCTTTGCGTGACTGTACCGCGGGCGACTGACACTCGGCTTTAGGCGGAATCTCGATAGACGGACGAATCGGAGGAGTAGCTTTGATTAAGGGACGGAGAGAGCAATCCCTCAACGGATTTCTGCCGGGTGTTTTCTTCCAGGAGACATGCCAAACACTCTATATCCACCGACAGGAACTGATCCCTCAGGTCAGGCACGGTGGACCCGTAGTCCCGAAGACACAGGCAGGCAGGTGGTGACTACTTACGGTTCTGACAAGCTCGATGCATCATGATATCGGTGCACCACTCTACGGTGTTAAGGTAAAGTGCATTTATATTGAACAGTACACAGAAGGAACGGCGAACACAGACGGTTATAAGAAGGAGCGATGTTTTTTATTTCTAAAAAAAGACCCAGTTGGGTTTGGCCTTTGATCCTGTTGATGCATGACTTATACTCTTTCTCACTCTGCCTTTGAGAAAGGTCCTGCTAGGATCGAAACGTCAGGCCCACTAAATTTTGAGATTTGCATTTTGGTAATTTAAGTCAGTAAGCAGTTTGCTACAGTTTGCATCACTTTATACGACTTATAATACGGTAGTTTCGTTATTTCAGGTCATTTTCTGGTCAGCAAGCATCATGTAACGCTTTTTTAAAATTCAAATTGAAAGAAATGGCAAAACAAAATAATTATGAGTGGACCGGGATTTCAACCCGAGACCTCTGGTTTTGCGTACAAGAGGTCTCGGGTTCAAATCCAGGTCCAGTCAAAATTTGCTTTGCCATTTTTTCCCATTTGTTGTAATGTTCCCAGTCAGCTTTTCATTATTTTCTATTTTGTAGTGACCTTTGTTTTATTCCTTAGTTTCACCAATCCCAGAATGTATAGTTTACGACCATGCAGGCATTGGATATCGATTTCCACAATCTAAACAAGAAATACCTATTTTCAGTGTCAGTATATTTTAGTAATAAAGCTTCCACAAGAACTACGTCTTCAGACGGACTTATAAGTCGTTCCAAATTTGTTTGTTGTTTTTTTGTACCCAACCTTCTCACTAGTTTTATTTCGGAGGTTTATTAAAAAAAAGATGAAAACATTGAAAAATAGGCAATATTTGTTCTTGGTTTGTTAAAAAAAAAAAAAAAGAATCCCCGGAATGTAAGACACCAAAACACTATAATTTATTAGAATATCTGAGAAATTATAGTCTTCGTGGAAAGCATCTATTCAAAGGGTTTTGAATAGAAGGATTTAAAACCGTGGCAGAAATCCTAAGAACATTTCAAGGTCCCGATGTTCCTCAATCTTCTTGCCTTCTCGGGTCTCTTCCTGTACCCGTCTCTTTTTCAGAAGTGCCGGCTTCTCTAAGAGGTCTCTTACAACCCGTGCCCATTTTGATGTCGTCCGGCCTTTGATGACGGACCCATTAGTTAAGCTTGCAATCACGGTTTTAGCAACGATTACATTAAGTACGGAGCCTCCACGGGGACAAACAGGATGATTTTTTGTTCTCTTCGTTCCCTCGAAATCATTGCGTTCCCTCTAAGTACCGTAAGGTATTCATTTCCCTCGAAATAATCTTATTTCAAGGGAACGAAGTGATTTCGAGGGAACGAAATGGTTTCGAGGGAACGAAATGGTTTCGAGGGAACAAAAATGATTTCGAGGGTACGAAATGATAATTCGAGGGAACGACCAAAAAAATAATTGTGTTTGTCCCCTTAGGGGCTCCGTACATATGGGCTAATAACATTGTGTGGAAGGGACCAGTGAATCTTCAAAAGAAGCAACATAAAGGTTATGCATCAAACGCCCTCCATAGGCCTATACCACAAGGAATGTATTGTGCACTTTTTCACACGACTTTGTGCAGTCATCAAATCTAAATTCCGTTTCACAGCTAGAGCAGCGATCAATGGATTCATTTAATTCATTTCATCCAAATTAATCAAGATGGAAACATCTTAAAATTTAGTGGGTCTGACGTTTCGATCCTAGCAGGACCTTTCTCAAAGGCAGAATGACAAGGACAAAACAGATACATGTACACGAAGGAAGGGGGGGGGAGTGAATAGGACACGGATGAGAAACAGCGGACAAAGAGTGAAGCTGGTAGGGAGAGATCAAAGGGAAGGGCAAGGAGTAGGGTAGGGATTAGTGAGAAGAGGGGGAAAGATCAAAGAGAGAAGTGTGAAGGACTGAACACAAAAGAAGGATTATCAGAAAGCTGCATGGTGTTATTCATTACCCTCCTGGATGTTGAGACCATGTGGTTGAATAGTCCGAAGACGCTTCATCCACATTTTCTCACGGCTAAGACGGACAGAAGATGGAAACATAGTATCGGTGGAACATGCCCTTTGGATCCCGATTTCTGTGTACACAACACTGTGGGCTACAACTGCTATAACGAGCGATCGCTATACCGAACTATTTTCATGGATCCCAGGATGTTCATTCGTAGTAGCGACGTTCCACTGTACTATAAAGGTTGGCAATAATAATTGGCAATCATTTCAGGATTTTCCCCATGGCAAGCACAGCCGAAGTCGTTCATTTATAACTGGTTCAAATTGTAACGGGCGCCAAGATACATGCCATCAACAAATTAAAGTCATGTTAAAGAAATAGTGACCCGGTAATTAAGAGATCATTTTACAAGGCTCAACTAAGGCTCTAGCTCTGGCTTAAGCTAAGTCTTCGTCTGTACCATTCAACAGCTAGACATGCTGGTTCATGCTCTCCCTGCACAGGGATATGTGACCCGGCACAGCATAATGAGGAATAACCCCACTTTTGAGATTTTAAGGTTTTCTAATGATGTGAAAGAGTATACCATTAGCTTTCAAATGATATCAAAATATAATATCCTCTAATAAAGTTTTCCAAAAATACAAAAAAGAAAGAAAATTGATTTGTTATCGAATTGTGAAGATGCTTTAACTTCAGGCGTTGTTTACTCAAAAAGTGTTTTGGTGGGATATTCCTCATGTCGTTGTGCCGGGTCACATATTTTCCAAACGGCCCAACCAATAAAATTGTGTTCAGTTGTTTCTATCTAGCTTGAAGTTGTGGCCCACGCGTAACAAAATATTTACAGCTATGAAAAAATCCCGAAACTTTTCGGTCCTATAGCAGTAGCTTTCTCGAAGGCGTTTGAGAAAGGTCCTGCTAGGATCGAATCGTCGGGATGTCTCACATTTTGGAGCTTTGTATTTTGGTCATTAATTGGTCATTAAGTCATTAGGCAATTTGCAACATTGTTTGGGTATAATTGACGATCGAAATAATTATCGAAGTATCCTATCAGCGCCCAAAAGCTCCATGTTCGAACCTCCCACATTAAATGTTGGTTTGGAGAAGTGCATGAAGACATAGCCCTAGCCATAGTCTAAGCCCAGGTTTGTATCAATGTACTTACTATCTCAACATAAACACCACACGTGTTGATAAAATTAATGATGTAAAACATAACAAAATATACATAGATATCCCTCGTATTAAAAACATCAAATCTATAAACACATTAAACCAAAAAACGAGATTAGATTAAACATGAAAATAATGCTTAATATGGTAAAGTATAAAGCAAAGATCTTGTAGCGCGCTTGCGCGCAAGATAGCCTACTCTTGCGAGACCACACGCATCCGGGTGCCGGTGAAGTACGCACTGGGCGCCATTTTAGTAAGCAAAGTCGCACACATTCTCTCCATTTCGTGGTCACATCACATCGAAAGTTATCACATTCTGTTCACGCATCCAAAGTTTTTTTTTTTTTATTGTTCGTGACTCTCTCGCTTCATTTCCGTAGCACCGAAAGCAAATGACAGATTCAGTTGCTTTATTTAAATGGCGTTCAGTGCGTACTTCACATTACTCGGAGTAGTCTATCTTGCGCGCTTTGCGCGCTATAAGATCTTTGGTATAAACTAAGGTAAGAAATATTGATACTATGATATATTAGGCACAAAATAATGGTCATGTTAGAGATATATATATTTAAGGATGTGTTCCTTCACGTGCTTTTTAACAGTCTGGAGATTTGGCAAGCTTTTAGGCCTAATGGCAATTGGAAGGTCATTCCGTGACCTGGCTCCAGAGAATTTGAAGGAGCGTTTACCAAATTCAGTTTTTACAAACAAGCTTCCTCTGTTCCTTTTCGATGTGATCATTTTCGTGGGCAGGCTCAGAGGTGTAAGAGGTTAGGCAGCTTGAGTTCGGCTGGAAGACAGGTAATCCGTACATGACGTCATCACGAACCAGGCGCCGCCGATTCACGACAGTGCGCCCTCAAGAGTTTGCCACGCGTTGGCCAACCACAATGCCCGGTATCTGTCGACCCTTCTCAGATGTGCAGTTGGGTCGACATATTCCGCGCCTCGTGATTGGCCAACGCGCTGCGAACTCTTCAGGGCGCACTATATTGTGAATCGCCCGCATTGGAAAGGCAGAATTAGAGCCATGCAGTCAGCCAGCGTGGGAAGTAATGTGTGCAGTGCGTGCACGCTGGTGATTCTCAATTCTGTATTCGTGAATGCGCTTCACGGAGAGTCGGCAACGCAGTTGACGTCATGTCTGACTTCTAGTCCGTTTTCGAAATGAAGGCTCAGGCTCGGGCTGAGTCTCCGTCTGAAAAACCCTGAAAATCCAGGTTGTGGTTTGTTTCAGAATCTGAAGGTTTAGTGGCTTGATATAGGTAAAGTGTATTCACCAAGAAACTGGGGCCAAACGCTTGTTTTGTAGATGCCTGTGACATTATTATGACGTTTAACAGAAATGTTACCGAAGCCAAAGCCCGAGCCTAAGCCTTCATTTCGTAAACGGCCGTAGCCACACTGCAACATTTCAAGATTTAGTTTTTTATATTCACTTCCACCCAGAAGGCTCAAAGGGAACATCGGCGAAGTTATATCAATTATTTACAATATCTTTACATATTTATTATATTTACTTCAAAAATATACCAATAAAAACTTCAGCAAATATATTTCATATAAGATTTTCTTTCACTATTATTTAAAAACAAATTCTCTATAAATGTGGTGCCTTGCAAACAGGTATATGATCTGAGCTAAATATAGCATTCGCACTTACCTACTGTATGTTTTTAATTTCTAGATAAGGAAGTTTTATGTACCAAACAAATACGATGGATTGCGTAAACTGGCCACCTCTTTCCCTTCTGCATAAAAATCTCTTTTTGGGAGACATCCACGATGACCTGTATAGACCTTTTTTTTCACGTGACGTCATGTTGGACCGCCTTACAATGGCAGCGCACAGTGTAAACATCAGTTGTACCATAGGGTTGTGCGAACACTTTCCGTAAAAAGCGGTACAACGTGGCGGCACTGTTTATGTTTTATGTGTTTTGGTCACGTTGGTGATAAAGGTCTATAACAGAAGGCTTGGAAGAAGTTTAAGAAACCATAACACATCATATGCCGTGGATTTACTGTCCTGCCTCTGGTCTGAAGTGAGTCGAACGTGTCAGTTTGGTCCGAGTACACACACAGGTCTATTCATTCACTGCACGTATCCCTTGTATTCACTTGTTGAAAAAGGTAGAAAAAAGGGCTAAAGTTATTGTTACGGCAACTGTCATAAAGGTGGAGTGAGTGTTACTGACTAGAACGCAGCCCACATCACACACCATTAAATGTTTGGAAACATTCGTTTGCCCGCCATTTGATTTGGTTTGATCAGAAGAACTGGGAAATCGAAATTAATGCTGACCAACAAAATCCATTATTTTAATAATAGCAGTGGGTATTTTTTGGGCATTGTTGGTCTAAAATGATGGGCCTCTCATTGCGCGAGACGTGAGTACCCAGTGACGAGGCAAGTGTATCTCCACCTGTCACAAACCTCACAGCTTTGGTGGCGTCAAATCTGGTGGCGCTACCACAACAGCTGAACAAATTAGGCAAGTGTATCTCCACCTGTCACAATCCTCAGAGCTTTGGTGGCGTCAAATCTGGTGGCGCTACTACAACAGCTGAACATGGTTAGGGAAGTGTATCTCCACCTGTCACAATCCTCAGAGCTATGGTGGCGTCAAATCTAGTGCGCTACTACAACAGCTGAACATGGTTAGGCAAGTGTATCTCCACCTGTCACAATCCTCAGAGCTTTGGTGGCGTCAAATCTGGTGGCGCTACCACAACAGCTGAACATGGTTAGGCAAGTGTATCTCCACCTGTCACAGACATCTCAGCCGTGGTGGTGTCAACTCTGGTGGCGCTACCGCAACAGCTGAACATGGTTAGGCAAGTGTATCTCCACCTGTCACAGACATCTCAGCCGTGGTGGTGTCAACTCTGGTGGCGCTACCGCAACAGCTGAACATGGCCCGGAGCCCCACCTGGAACTGGCGGTACTGCATGGCGTAGATGAAGGGATTTCCGCACATGTTGGCGTAGGCGAAGACCTTGGTCACCTCGTACCAGGTGCTGGTGAAGTCCAGCGGGCCGCCCAGGTTGAAGATGACGTAGTTGAAGGCGATGGGCGCCCAGGAGATGGCGTAGGTCACCGACACGATCAGCGTGGTCTTGACCACGTTCCTCATGGCCCGGGAGCTGCGGGTGGAGGCCCGGGCCTTGACGCTGCTCCCGGCGGCACCGTCCGCCGGCGAGCTCGCCCCGGAGCGCCGGTCCGTCATCTTCTGGGACAGGGAGCGGGCGGGAGACCTCCGGGACTGCACCTTGGCCGCCTGCCTGCCCAGCTTGCGGATGATCTGCGAGTAGCAGTAGAGCATGGCGGAGAGCGGGACGAGGTAGGTCACGCAGAAGATCATGACACCGCCCACGCCCTGCCAGACGGTGGACTTGTAGACGGGCACGCAGAGGTCCCCGGGCAGGACGCGCTGGACGTGGGCCCAGAAGGCATCGATGAGGAAGCCCGAGGCCCAGACCGCTCCGGCCACCAGGACGATGCGGTCCTTCACGCCGGCCACCTTCTGCCGGTACCAGGCCGGCTTCATGGTGGCCGCGTAGCGCTCCAGCGTGATACAGATGAGGTTGACGCTGGACGAGATGAACAGGGCCCACATGACGTACTCGGACACCCAGACCTTGCACAGGATCAGGTGGCCGGCGTGGCCGGGCACCAGACGGATCCTGGGGCCCAGGTGGATGGCGAGGAAGACCACCGAGCTGGTGAAGTCGATCAGGGACTGATTGATGATGAACAGGTTGATGAGATTCCGGGAGGCCTTGCTCCTGAGGAAGACGGTTAGAACTAGCCCGTTGCCCAGCACTCCGAGAACTCCGATGAGTCCGTCCAGTACCGACCACAGCAGCAGTCTCTCCCCGGGGGCTGACGGCGCGCCGTCCCCCGTGACGTTCAGGCTCGCGTTGGCCCAGACCGTCCACAGCGTGTACGCGATTTCGGTGCTGTTCTCCATCGTCAACTTGGCTGCACGGTTTTCCGGTGGAGTCGTTACACACGGGCGGAAAAAAGATTATCTGAGGCTCCAACGGTCGAAGCGATAGCGAAGTTCCTTGTCGTAGTCACCCGAACCAAAGTCGTAATACTTCCAGGGCGGACATTATCGTGATGGTTTTAGAGGCGTCTCTCACTCCGTGACTGGTTTCCTCGCTGGTGATTGGCTGACAGTTTGTCACTCTATCCGAGGTGAAGAACACCAAAGATCTAAAAAACAAAAAACAGTGATTGGTTTATTGGTGTTGAAAATGCAGCTTTGGCCTTTCAGGAAAAAAACACCTCGACACAGCACACCATCTAAGCAAGCTGCCAACGTATCAATTTGGAAACGCAATGTCGTCCATTTGATCTCGCAGTAGAAGTCACGTGTAGTCTGTGCGAACGCGCATGCCCAGTAATACGCAATTCCTTCGACAGAACAGTGATCACTGACAGAAAGCTTTAGAGAGACATTCTGTGAAGAAAAAAACTCCAGAATGACCTCGAATCTTTGATAGAGACGTGAGTCTCCGCCCGTGGGCTGCGTAACGTTAGTATCCGCGTGAAATTCTGAACAATTGAACGAAGTAGCATCAATTTGGCAACCAGTTCGTGATAGAAAGGCTTCACTGCCAAGGCCGGGGGGGGGTGAAGAAATCCGACAAACTGACAGGCCGGAATTGGTAGATTCTGATGAAAGGGAACTTCTATTCTCGGAGGAAAACCTGCAGAAGAATGAAATGGTAATAGGTCACGTCTGCGTTTTACATGTAGGCTCGGTTTGGTTTTACGCAAAAGATGGCGATATAATTATTATTCGGCGAGAAACAGAGGCAGAGGCAGAGGCAGAGGAAGAGGCAGAGGAAGAGACAGAGGCAGAGGCAGATGCAGAGGCAGGGGCAGGGGCAGGGGCAGGGGCAGGGGCAGGGGCAGGGGCAGAGGCAGAGGCAGAGGCAGAGGCAGAGGCAGAGGCAGAGGCAGAGGCAGAGGCAGAGGCAGAGGCAGAGGCAGAGGCAGAGGCAGAGGCAGAGGCAGAGGCAGGGGCAGGGGCAGGGGCAGGGGCAGGGGCAGGGGCAGGGGCAGGGGCAGGGGCAGGGGCATGGGCAGAGGCAGAGGCAGAGGCAGAGGCAGAGGCAGAGACAGAGCCAGAGGCAGGGGCAGGGGCAGGGGCAGGGGCAGGGGCAGGGGCAGGGGCAGGGGCAGGGGCAGGGGCAGAGGCAGAGGCAGGGGCAGAGGCAGAGGCAGAGGCAGAGGCAGAGGCAGAGGCAGAGGCAGAGGCAGAGGCAGAGCTAGAGGCAGAGGCAGAGGCAGAGGCAGAGGCAAAGGCAGAGGCAGAGGCAGAGGCAGGGGCAGGGGCAGGGGCAGGGGCAGATGCAGAGGCAGGGACAGGGGCAGGGGCAGGGGCAGAGGCAGAGGCAGAGGCAGAGGCAGAGTCAGAGGCAGAGGCAGAGGCAGAGGCAGAGGCAGAGGCAGAGGCATGGGAGTTGGAAAGCCCAAATTGACGGCTGATATAGATAGAGACAGGGGATGTAATATCCGTGAAGATTCAATCACCCAGTCTTTGTCACGCAGCGCTTACGTCCATGGGGACCCAGTTCGGGCGCAGCTGTTATTAAATTTCAAATACGAGTCTTCCTCCTTAACAAGCTCGTGCAGTCGTGTGCATGCTAATGTCTGGTTTATGTTGTCAACCTTAAAAATCCTTCAATTAGATTTCAAAGAAATTCTAAAATAATGTTAAATGGATGACCCAAGTTGACGTATATCCAGTCTCGGAGATGCGTTCCATCACAAACTTAGATCCATAAATGTCGATTAATGTTTCTTCTTTAACGATTTTATATATAGAAAACACACCAATTTATTGTGCAGCAACGTGTTTTGACCATGCTGGATTGAACGTCAATGCCGTAACCCCCAAAGAGCCTGTATTTTTTTTTAATAGCGTCTCAGTGATTATTTTTCTGCGTGTCTCAGGCACATTTTGACAACAATTTTATTATAATTGGTGGTGCCGTTCTCTGACAATGAAAAATTTTCTGGGTCATGGTATTGCTTGAGTGAAACTTTTCCATTGACTTATACTACATAAAAGCGTAAAATCCAAGGTGCATAGGGTATTTCTTTTCAGAATTCTTTGGCATAATTAGCTCATTAATATTGCTGTAAGCAATTATTGGTTCTTCGTGTTTCTTTATCATTGCCAAATTTATGCAAATTGGGGAAATTCTATAAAAAAAACATAGGTACTTCAATAAAACAACAAAGGAAATTCAATATAAAACAATGAAAAAACGAAATCATGAATAATTAATGAGCTATAATTAGACAAAACATTGTTTTTTTCAAATGACATTTTACACAAATGTTCATGCAAAAATGCCACAAACAAAATCATTGGAATCTATCATTGAAAGATCTGGGGGGGGGGCAGATCTCGGTTGATCAATGATGGATTCACATGATATTTGGCAGGGTAATAGAGAATTACATAATAAACATTCGGGAAAAATCTCATCTGAAAAAGATAATGTTTTGTCCAATTATAGCTCATTAATTATTCAAAATTCCATTGTTTTGCTTTTTCATGTTTCCGTGTTTCTTTTTATTGAATTTCCCCAATTTGCATAAATGTTAAACTGATATTGAAACACGAAGAACCGATAATTGTTTACAGCAATGTTAATGAGCTAATTGTGTGAAAGAATTCCTGAAAAGAAATACCCTATGCACCTTGTATGCTATGCTTTTATATAGTGTAGGTCAATGGAAATTGTTTCGTCAACCTATACCATGGGCCTGAAAAATGTTCATTGTCAGAGAACGGCACCTCCAATTTTAATACGATTGGTGTCAAAATGTGACTAAGAAGATTGCCAAAAAAGTCATAATGCCTTAAAATGCATAAAAAAATCACCGAGACGCTATAAAAAAACAACTTCGGGGGGGGGGGAGCCGAATCCGCCCCCGGCTTTTTAAGGGATAAACATGTCACTCATCTAGTACTGTCTTACTAACAGACTCAGCGGAAGATCTTCACAGACTCCTGGATGAAGTACTTAGAGAAAGGGAGAGATAAGGACTGTCCCTTAAATTGAAAAAAAGGGACAATGTTTGTTAGTTTCAAAAGAAGGAATGCTCCAGATGTATACTGAATGTGAAAGAAAAAACGAGATAGGTTTCCTCATTCAAGAGAGAAAGAGAGAGATGGGGGGAGAGAAAGGAGAGGGAGAGGGGAGAGAGAGGAGAGAAAGAGGGGAGAGAGAGAGAGAGAGAGAGAGAGAGAGAGAGGGAGAGAAAGAGAGAGAGAGAGAGGGGGGGGGGGGGGAGAGAGAGAGGTAGAAAGAGGGAGAGAGAGAGAGGGAGAGGGAGAGATCGGAGAGAGAGAGATATCTCTCCTAAGAGAGAGGGGAGAGAGAGAGGAGAGAGAGGGAGAGAGGGAGAAAGAGGGAGAGAGAGAGAGGGGGAGAGAGGGAGGGATCGGAGAGAGAGAGAGGGAGAGATCTCTTCTAGAGAGAAGGGAGAGAGGGGATAGAGAGAGGAGAGAGAGGGAGAGAGAGGAGAGAGTGAGGGAGAAAGAGAGAAAGAGAAAGAGAAGGGAGAGAGAGGGAGGGGAGAGAGCGAGGGGAGGGAGGGAGGGAGAGAGAAGGGGGAGAGGTAGATAGATGGAGAGGGAGAGATAGAGGGGAGAGAGGGAGATAGAGAGAGAGAGAGAGAGTAGAGGGAGGAGAGAGATATAGAGATCGATTGTGGGAGAGAGAGAGGAGAGACAGAGAGAGAGGGAGAGAGATGGAGAGGGAGAGAGAGAGAAAAAGGGGAGGGAGAGAAGGAGATACATAGAGGAGAGAGAAAGTGGAGGGAGAGAGAGAGGGAGAGAGAGAGAGGAGATAGAGAGAGGAGAGAGAGGAGAGAGAGAGAAAAAGAGGGAGAGAGAGACAGAGAGAGAGGAGATAGAAAGGAGGTGGAGAGAGAGAGATAGAGAGGGAGGGAAAGAGAGAATTCATCACAGATTCATGTTCAATTGCCATGCTTGGATTTTGTTCAATTTCTTTTTAGCGTCTCTTACCTGGAGACATCCTGCAAATGCACAAAATCTGAACGTTGGTCTGCTGCATATGCCGACATCAAGGATGAATTAATGTTTTACTTTGACAAAATACCGTGCACATGAGTGAGGGCCATTGGCCGTAAAGAGCAAGTTTTATCTTGACTGTGAAGATTTATCCAAAATTTCCAAAATAAAAAAAGACAATAACCACGGTTTGCTAAGAGGATCAAGCTCTGTGGATACGAGACCGTCGCGTGGAGATACCTTTCGAGCTTGCCAAAACGTGCAAAGTATCAAAACTCGTTGACTGTTGAGCGTGAAATACAAGAGGAAACTTGGCAGGAAACTGTATTTTATTGATACGAAGAAGAATACTAGAAGAAGAAGAATACGATAATCTGGTTAGTCTGAAGGATGCAATTCCCTCTCAGATAATTCAATCACTTTTTAAGATGGTCTTTTTTTAAGGAGGTCAGAGGCGTTTCGAATCAGATCTGAAACACATAAGGCTTTTTTTGTTTTTAAATCAGATAGCGAATTTGCCTATATCTTTGGCCTTTCTGCAAATAAAAAGCATACCACGATTGCATTCCACAAGGAGACACTGCGAGCTAGACGCGTACTGACACAGTTTCTAACAAAGATCTCGAAATTGCATTCCAGCAATTTTGATGCCAAGGCGAAGGCTAGGTCTTGAAAGAAAAATCTGATAATTTGGGGGCATCCTTCATTGCAGTTGTACATCCCAACCTATAGAATTTGCCATAGGGCCTATTTATGTCCCGAACGTTGGAGGTGTCCTTCGAGGTGTGCTGATTTAATCAAGTTAATTCGACACGAAACGGAAGGACAAGGATTTTGTCTTTGGTGATGTGCTGGAAGTCATTCTAAAACTTTGTCATCTTGAAAAAAAAAATATTAAAATTTTTTGATCGTGTGAAAGGGGACAGTCCGTGCACAGGAAAACGGATCAGTCGTCACGCAACACTCGAATACTGAAGCGAAGTATTCGAATGTAGAAACTCTGGCCAAGTCCAACATTCCTATATTATTCTCCGCCTTCAAAACTTTGCCAAACCAGCGCGGAGTTAAACGGAAACTTTGTCTATTGTTCGCAACCGTCGTTCTTTTTTTAGTTCGGCAAGAATGGGGGCCCAAAAAAAAAAAGAAGCTTGAAATTTCTGGCGAACCTTTCCAGCATCCCGGTTCTTGATCTACTCGCGTACGAGTAATGCGTACGACCTATACTCACGACGTGCGCGATGTTAGTAACATCTTCGTGAAACCCCTTAGGCCTACAGATTCTGAGAGTTCGTCCAATTTCTCGACTTATTGACTGTCTGTCCACGTGCTTCTCGAGAGAAGACGACTTGGGGAAAGCAAAAAAGGAGGGAGCCTCTCTTGCCGAGGCCTGCTGTAAATTCGCAAGAAATTTCTATGGTGTCACCGCAAACCTTCCAATTTGTAAGAGTACACTCGGTGAGACCCACGATGAGACAAGCTGGTACCTCGGAGCACAGTCACCTCCCGGGCGGGCGACTACAGTAATCCTTAATGTAGGAGGTTTGCGGAGACACCATGTCTCACTCAATCTCACAAGAGATGATGTACATGTACATGGTGTCACCGCAAACCTTCCACTTTGTAAGAGTTACCGGCTCTTCTCAGAGCCACACTCCACCTCACAAAAGATGATGTACATGGTGTCACCGCAAACCTTCCTCCTTGTAAGAGTTACCGGCTCTTTTCAGAGCCACACTCCATCTCACAAAAGATGATGTACATGGTGTCACCGCAAACCTTCCTCTTTGTAAGAGTTACCGGCTCTTTTCAGAGCCACACTCCATCTCACAAGAGATGATGTACATGGTGTCACTGCAAACCTTCCACTTTGTAAGAGTTACCGGCTCTTTTCAGAGCCACACTCCATCTCACAAGAGATGATGTACATGGTGTCACTGCAAACCTTCCACTTTGTCAGAGTTACCAGCTCTTTTCAGAGCCACACTCCATCTCACAAAAGATGATGTACATGGTGTCACCGCAAACCTTCCAATTTGTAAGAGTTACCGGCTCTTTTCAGAGCCACACTCCATCTCACAAGAGATGATGAACATGGTGTCACCGCAAACCTTCCACTTTGTAAGAGTTACCGGCTCTTTTCAGAGCCACACTCCATCTCACAAGAGATGATGTACATGCATGGTGTCACCGCAAACCTTCCACTTTGTAAAAGTTACCGGCTCTTTTCAGAGCCACACTCCATCTCACAAGAGATGATGTACATGGTGTCACCGCAAACCTTCCACTTTGTAAGAGTTACCGGCTCTTTTCAGAGCCACACTCCATCTCACAAGAGATGATGTACATGGTGTCACCACAAACCTTCCACTTTGTAAGAGTTACCGGCTCTTTTCAGAGCCACACTCCATCTCACAAGAGATGATGTACATGGTGTCACAACAAACCTTCCACTTTGTAAGAGTTACTGGCTCTTTTCAGAGCCAAACTCCGTCTCACAAGAGATGATGTACATGGTGTCACCGCAAACCTTCAACTTTGTAAGAGTTACCGGCTCTTTTCAGAGCCACACTCCATCTCACAACATGCTGACATGCTGCGGACATGCTGATTAGCCGTTGGAGGTCAAGTGACGTCACGACGGCTTCGACTGATCACACGGCCGAGCCTCACGCACGAGCTTACGGCATCTACGTATAATATGTGACCCGGCACAGCGACATGAGGAATATCCCACCAAAACACTTTTCGAGTAAACAACGCCTGAAGTCAAAGTATCTTCTCAATTCGATAATTTTTTTTAAATTTTTTGTTTTGTATTTTCGGAAAGTTAATGTATTGGAGGATATTATGTCCAAATGATTTTTCCGAAATCATTCTCTAAATGTTGAAAAAAAACGCGGATTTCGGGGTAGTGTTTGTGTACTGTTTTCATGAACATGTAAAGTTCCTGGCTTTTTGAATGGCCGCTTTCGAGGAGTTAGAATGGTTCTGCTATATTGTGTCTGGTACCAAATGAACGAGCAAAGTCCCCTTGTACTATTTAGAACAAAGTTCACACGGAAATAGTTTTGAAAGCTAATGGTATACTCTTTCACATCATTAGAAAATCTCAAAATCTCAAAAGTGGGGGTTATTTCTCATTATGCTGTGCCGGGTCACATATAGAGGAACATCTCGGCATAATAGCTTGCTGAGATGAGACTACCCGCATGGGTGTGTACGCCACTACCTAGTGTAGGTTAAGTGGACGGCGGCAATTGACCCGGGGGATTTCACTTCGCTCCCGGTCGAGCCTCGCCACAAGAGGGTAACTAATTCCCGCCCACGGACGTGGAGACACTCAGCGACCCTCGGGGGCTTCACGGGACCCCTGGACGGGGCGAGCCTCACGCGCTGACCCGGTCATCACGGACAAACTCGGACGATCTGAAAGCGGTGGGGCCGGTGATTCGATCCTATAATTATATAGCAGGACCATTCTCCAACAAGGCCGCCACACACGAGAGCTATCTGCTGAGCAAAAAGTCTCTCGTGGCCGTTAGCTCAGCACATAGCTCACCGTGTGCGCTGAACAATTCACACAGTTTGTAGATGGTCAAGATAGAATCCTCATTTTGAAATCTTACGGTATGGGATGCTGTACTTCTCTAAAAAAATCTTCACTCAAACATCGACAAATAGTTTATTACTCGCAAGTCATAAACTATTTCTTACACCAAAGAATGGTGAATAAAAAACCGTGAGCTAAAACCTTCGCAGGATTGCTTTTTTGGGATGTTTTATGTTTAACACACAAACCGTGGCTATACTTTTAACCTTTACCAATGTTGTATTGTTGTTTAGGATCTATCTTTGTCCAACCGTCCGTGTGTTTTTGTGCATGTTTGTTTGTTTTCCTGTGTTTGTCCGTCCAAGGCATCTCGCCACAAGCCTAAAAGATGCCTCCGGACCAACATTATTTCCGCATCTCATTTCTTTTGTGTGAATTCAATTAATTTTACATAAATCGTGTACTTTGTGGGTTTTTTCGCCTTAATTTGGTATAGAAATCAATGTGAATTGACTTGAATTGAATTGAACTGTGAAAAACCTGACATCATGACGGACGAGGAAACAGAAAATGAAACACAAGTCCACGCTCGAGTCACGGGCTTCACTTTGTCGAAGGCACGAGGTCTCACCGCGTGTTTGTGCCGCCACTTCCGAGGTAATAACTATTGCTGCGTTCCAATCATGTCGTGTTTATGATGTTCATGACCAGTATTTCCCAGTTCACGAGTGGGCTGCATTCCAATGCTACTCACCAACACCGCGCCAACACGCACATTGCGCAAGCGCAAAGACCGAAGAGTATGCTAGTTGCTACGCGGCTGGTTTTCACAAACGTACGCGAGTCGGACAACTCGTACGCCGACGACTCGTAGCTAACGTAATGGAAACTATTACTAGTCCTGAAAATAATGTGCGTGTAGAACAGCGTAGTAAATTCATGGTAAATTCACCTTTTCGCTCCTGGCTGCAGATGCCGCCACCGTTTGTATCGTAATCATGCATGCATTGCATCGATGTTGGTAAAAACCCTTGACCTCCTGACCCAAGTTGACCCCATTTTGTTGTCAAGTCGTGAACTGGAGACAAGATTTCTGCCTCCAGTTCACGCGCGACTGGTGACCACGAGTTACCAGACGATTGGAACGCCTCTTCACGACTAGTGAACTCGTGCACACGGTAATCACGACGCGATTGGAACGCGGCATATGGCACTTCTTCGCAACACGCTCGTCTATACATGTAATTGTATACAGTACTGCAAGCGCGGCGCACTGGATATAGCCTTGTCCAAGGCGGTCTCTCCGATCCGGTACGGCACCGGGCAGATATCCGGGCCAAACGCACGCAAACCACGGCGCAACGGCACTATACAAGGCACGCGGAATGCACCGCTGCCATTCCACACATGCACACTATAGTATGGGTGCGTACACGTGTACGCAGTGTGTACGCAGCTGTCCTGGCAGCCCTCGAGTAGCAAGACCGTACGCAACTTGTACGCATGCATTAAAGCCGCGGACGTGGGAATGGCGTGCGCAAGCTATGAGCGGAGATTAGGGCTGCTTTTCGGATATCACTAGCAACGGTATTGCGCAAAGCAATATACTGTACAATATTTCTGAAGGCCGGATTTCGATTTCTATATCGTTGGCCAACGACTTGATCAAGGCTACACGCTGGACAGATCTTTGACCCCTCCTGACCCCTCGGGCATCGGCGCCCTACAGACATGACGTCATAATACACGAGGCTCATCACACATTGTCGTGTCCGAATTCGCCGGCTGTGGCTTGACCGTATACGCGTGACTCTATATGGGATTCGCTGGGATTCATTTTTCGCGTCATTTTGTGAGTCATTTTGTGTCATTTTGTGTGTCATTTTGTCTGTCATTTTGTCTGTCATTTTGTCTGTCATTTTGTCTGTCATTTTGTCTGTCATTTTGTGTGTAATTTTGTGTGTAATTTTGTGTGTTATTGTGTGTCATTTTTGTGTCATTTTTGTGTCATTTTTGTTTGTCATTTTGTGTCTCATTTTGTGTGTTATTTTGTGTGTAATTTTGAGTGTTATTTTGTGTGTCATTTTTGTGTGTCATTTTTGTGTGTCATTTTTGTGTGTCATTTTGTGTGTCATTGCACAAAGTCGGGACGGCGGGGGGCAGTATTCGTGGCAAGTGACTATATATAAGCGAAAACAGTCTCCAAAAATAATGCTTCCTCATTTTGAGGAAAAGAAATCCCCTTTTCCAATAATGTCACCGCAGCGCGACCAAAGGCGGAAATCAGTCAACTTTCTTTCTTTTACCGTGTTTACAAAATAGCGACCTACACTTTCGGCTGAAACCCACGTTTGGCCCGGATCTATTATAAACTACGGAAACGAATCTTATTGTGTCCAGTGCGTCACTTGTTCAACGTTTGGGGATAAGGAAGAAAGCTCGTGAAAACAACATTACATGGCAAAGTTTGAGTCGCGGAAGTCGATCGCATCAGTACGGAGCCCTTAAAGGGACATTCGTTGAAAAAAATAAAATAAATCTTTCCTTACGATAATTCGCGCGCACGAAATCATTTCGAGCACACGAAAAAAGTATTTCGAGCGCACGGAATTATTTCGTGTGCTCGGAATGATTTCGTGCGCACGAAATAACGAACGAAATTTGTTTTAGTTTTAGAGTTTGTTTTCAACGAATGTCCCTTTAGAGGCTCCGTACATCAGCGCCACTACATGCTTATAACTCACCTGGAAATGAGTTTGAAAACCGATACCTCAGGCAATTCAAATTGCGGATTATAAATCATCGCCTGTACGTAACTAAAACCGCCTCTAACGCGAGGGGGAAGGTTATGTATGATGAAGGACCAAGGCGTGTTTAATCATTATGATAAACGCTAATCGTGTCTGGAGTGCCAGGCGTTTATTTGCCAAAACAAAATTGATAACCCGATGTGTCCGGACGAAAATAGGAACGGTAAAAATAGCGTAGACTGTACGGCATGGGAAGGGAACTAACATGTTCCACTCGTGACAAATCACCGCGTAGTTCACATTAGCCACCTCTGCAAGCCAAGGTGTCGGTAGGATTAGACAATAATTGCCGAGGTTATCACGATACAGTCGCGCTACAGTGGCCTCGTATAGATTAATGTCGTTTATCTGGCGGAGTACACTTGATGATGAGACCTACGGTGAGACATGCTGGTACCTCGTACAGTCACATCCCAGCCGGGCGGCTACAGCAATCCTTAATGTAGGAGGTTTGTGGTGACACCGTTCACATCAACTCTTAAAGCCCCTACACAACATAGGTCGAGGTCAAAGAATAGCACCCATTATACGTTTTCTGATCCAACATAATGCATGAAATAGCACACCTGTGAAAATTTCAGCTCAATACACCAACCGAGTCTCGAGAAAATCGTGAAAACCGCTTCATTTGTTTTGCGAAAATGCAGCATTCAACGCCGTACTATTCCGAAAAATAGTTTAGATCTCATTGAGACGTAAAGCAATTCTTTTACTCGTTTCTCCCCAAATAAAACATTTTAGGCAGAAATATTTCAGTGAGAGGTTTCTACTATAACCATCTTCAAACTGTATAAGTTTCATGTAAATCTGAGAACATTTCTGTTGTTCGATCTTACCAATGTTGTGTAGGGGCTTTAAGAGATGGAGTATCATAATTATGGCTCTCTTACTAAGTGGAAAGTTTGCGGTGACAGCATGCACATCATCTCTTGTCAGATGGAGTGTGGCTATGAAAAGAACCGGTAAGTGGATGGGTTGCGGTGACATCATGCACATCATCTCTTGTCAGACGGAGTGTGGCTATGAAAAGAACCGGTAAGTGGGAGGTTGGCGGTGACACCACAGTACATCATCTCTTAAAAAAGAGCCGGTAACTCTCCAGGTCTTTTCAGAGCCACCCAGCCTCCTTCTCTTATGAAAAGAGATGGCGGTACATTATGTCACGGCAAACCTCCTATCGTATTTCCACCAAGCAAACCTTAAAATGTTCGCAGTGGCTGTTGTTACGGCAGTCGTCCGTGTGGTTCCCTGACTTGATTGTATTTCGTCAGCATTGCAGGCTGGTTGAACCAGTCTGTTAGCTGATAGTCTGGTTCCAAGAGCTAAACATCCTGACCGATACTGTGAAGTCAGGGTACCACACGGACGACTGCCGTAACAACAGCCACTGCGTATTATTATCAGAGTAATCTTTGGACGGCTTGATTTCCATTGTCCGTGTTACATTGTGAATAGAAACCTTCCACCTTTCACTTTCACGTGGATTGCTCCCTCGGAATATTACCAATCTCTTAAGTGCTGAAACCAGAGGAAGTATAAGCATACCGTGCTACCCAATGGTTTTCGGTATTGCTGCATCACGACACAAAGCCCCTACAATTTCCGTACAAGGACGATCGTAAAGTCGCTGCTTTACGGCTGAATATAGTTAGCCAGAGGTCTCGGAAACACCTCTTGGTTCAATCAATTTTTTTTTCAAAAATGTAGCAAATGTAAAATGTAAAAAATGTAATGTTGCTTTCATTTCTTTTATGTAATCTTTAATTAAATGTATTCTTGAAACAATATACTTTCCGAGGTAATAGATATAGGTAACATTCATGTTGTCAGAAACTCGTTTGGGAGAGAAATTTTTCAAATAATTGGTTTGTGTAGAAACACGAATAAATTGAGAAAGAAAGGCAATGAAAATGTTGGGAAATCGATTTAGATATATATTTCTTAATCATGTAACAACGAAGACTATAGGGCCTAAATTTAAGGTGAAAGAATAGGCCGTAAAAGTAAATTTAAGGAATAATACAACACTAAGAAATGGGCTGTACTTTTACCGTGGTACTGTTCCCTAGAAAATGCAGAAACAGCACATACATGTAAGGTTTGTATTGTGGAAATACAAAGTAGGAGGTTTTGCAGTGACGCCATGTACACCATCTCATAAAAAAGGAGTATGGCTTTGAAAAGAGCCGGTAACTCTGCTCTTTTCAGAGCCATACTCCTTCTCTTAATTAAGATATGATTTACAATGTTATGATGGTGTCACCGCAAACCTCATACTTAGCACATACACGCATCTATTATAATGTTTTCAGACTAAAATGAAAATGCTCGCTGTCTTTACAATCGGTGCGCCATACCTCAAAGCCTTCATTTGATCTCAATTGGAAACATCTACGCCATACGGGCATAAGCGTATAATCAAACAACAATATTGACGCCTCGTCAAAATTGCCGGTGTATGCAGAAAGAATGTTCAACAAAAGTAGACGTGCAAACATGGGACTCTAAATAAATCAGGGTTCAACGCCCAAGCCGCAGCCTGAGCGGGTCGCCAGTGATGAAAAGGGAAGCGGGCGGAGAAGTCGCATTTGCCCGTAGGAGAAAGCGGGCGAGACCCGCTAGAGACTGACCGGCAAGGTGGCGTCGTCAGCGGGACTCATCAACACCCCCGACTCGAACAAGGGCTACTGCTCTTCGCGGATGGTCGAATACAAACGCCATCGAATCTGATTACCGGCATTCACTCGTTCTCGTAATACAAACAAATCTGAACCCTTGGATCCGAGTTCGGGCGGTCGGTTCTTCGCACGCGAACCTTGTTGTCGCTCTCGACACCACACGGACACGACCCAAGAGAACGCTGGACTCGGAACATCCGGATCATCACGAACAAGCCGAAAACGCGCACGCCCGAAATAGACATTATGATGAGGCAAAAAACAGGGATTACCACACGCGGATGACACGATCACATGCCTCGGTAGCATCCAGTAATTAAAAAAAAAATTATAATGAACGTCGAACACTCAATCAAAAGTGTGTAATCAAGTACAGGCTTCTTCTTGGCGTACACTACTTAGTTATACATCTCTATGGAAGGGTACGGAGCCCATAAAGGCACATCCGTTGAAAACAAACTCTAAAATAAAGTTCAAATGTGACCCGGCACAGCGACATGAGGAATATCCCACCAAAACACTTTTCGAGTAAACAACGCCTGAAGTCAAAGTATCTTCTCAATTCGATAAAAAAAAAATCAATTTTTTTTTTGTATTTTCGGAAAGTTAATGTATTGGAGGATATTATGTCCAAAGGATTTTTCCGAAATCCGTCCCTAAATGTTGAAAAACAAAAATCTCAAAAGTTGGGATTATTCCTCATTATGCTGTGCCGGGTCACAAATGTGTTCGAAATTTCGTGCACACAAAATAATTGCACGAAATGATTTCGTACGAATTTTTACTCTGTTTTAGAGTTTGTTTTCAACGAATGTCCCATTAGGGGCTCCGTAGAATGGAGCGTTACAAAGAAGTGGGGATATTTTGTTTATAGATTTAACCTGATTTTTGCGTCGAGGAGAATGTGATTCAATGATGGCTTGCCCTGCTCGACGTGATAAAGACTGAATGCCCAGTGCTTTGACCGATGCCTGAGGAAAACATTTCAGGCAGCTCGGGCGGGATTCGAACCCGCGACTCCTGCTTTCTATCTAGTGCAGACGGAGCTGGTGCACTCTGGAATGCGTTTGATTATGAACACTTCACCAACAACTTTCATTCCCCTTGACCAATGGTTTCTCAACAACGGTGAAAACGACAGGAAATCATAATTCTCGCCTGGGGAGAAATACGTACGCCCTATCCGGTTTCTCGCGTTTCGTAGAATTGCCATGTCCATGTCAAGTACCCACTGCTCGAAACGTTGAGTCACCGGCTCTTTTCAGAGCCACACTCAGTCTCAAAAGAGATGATACACATGGTGTCACCGCAAACCAATTAATAAAAAATAAAATGACGATTACAAAGGTGCTTGCATTATCTGAGTTTGGGAGCTGACTTGGCATTTTTCCAGCAGTGATTGTTTGTTAGTTGAAAACAAATTCGGAAAAAGATTGGCTTTCAGTTTAAGAGAGGTCAATGTCAGGAAACCCGTGGCAACTGAATATTTATCTGTCGTCGAGGTAACACGTCGAGAAAGATAAAATCCGTTTTCCGGGAGGCGTAATTTTTTTCCCAGGATGGGAAAGACCACTATTAACACAAACGCGCGCTATTGGTTGCATTTTATCCAGACATGGTGAATTATTCACGTCAATTTTGCGCGCCGACATCTTAAGTACACGCTTGTGGTGAAGTATATTATACATGTACACTAGTTACATTATGTAGGCATATACACACAGTCATGTATACTGTACAATGTACATGAACATGTACACCTAACATTGTATACTCAAATGAAGATCTGAGTAAGTGGAATGAAGAGAAGTCTTTAGAAGACACATGGGCCCCTTTTGCAATTGATCTGTTATATATATATATTTTTTATTACTGTTATATATGTATTTTTATCTATTTATTTCTATTTATATTATTATTTTACCTTTCCTTTTTCCTTACTTCTTTTTCTTTCTCTTCTTTCTTCTTGCTTTTCTTTCTTCTTCTTTCTTTTTCTTTTTATATATATATATATATTTCAAATATATTTAACAGTCGTTATTATAATGAAATCTCTATCTTTTTAAAGATTTATTATTTATTTCGGTAATTGGTATATTTGGCATATTTGTAATTTAGTTAGTTCTTTTCCCATATACATGTATATAATTTATATTTTTTGTTTTCTGTCATCCAATTAGTTTGGAGAGCCCCCCGACAGAAACTAGTTTCTTTTGGGCAATCCTTCGGGAGTTAATTGGTTGTTTCTGTTATTGTTGCTGTTGTTGTTTGTCTGTTTATTTGTTTCTTTGTTTTATTTCTATTTTCAACTTCTTCTTTTTTTCTTACTTCTGTGCTGTGATGTGAATAATGTACATGTATCCCGAAAAATGAAATAAATAAATAATAACCAATTGCGCGCCTTTATGCTAATGATGCTGGCCTTTCCCGTCCTGGGAAAAAAAACGCTTCCGGGAGAGCAAGGTCCGGTGAGGACTATTGACACGTGACCGCGGTGACCTTTCCTGACTTGTCTCTCACCTTTGATTGACCTTTTGGGCGGTCTCCACAATTAGGTTTGTCCAGCCATGGTCCAGCTATCCGTGGTCGCGTATATTTTGTTTTACACCGCAGCCTAGGGTTTTCCGCTGTATCAGTGCAATTCCGCGCTTGAAAAGAGACTATATAGTGTAGTAGATTTGTGACCCGGCACAGCATAATGACCCGGCACAGCATAATGAGGAATAACCCCCACTTTTGAGATTTTGAGATTTTCTAATGATGTGAAAGAGTATACCATTAGCTTTCAAATGATATCAAAATTATTTCCGTGTGAACTTTGTGGTAAATAGTACAAGGGGACTTCGCTCGTTCATTTGGTACCAGACACAATATAGCAGCACCATTCTAACTCCTCGAAAGCGGCCATTCAAAAAGACAGGAACTTTACATTTTCATGAAAACAGTACACAAACGCTCCCCCGAAATCCTCGGTTTTTCAACATTTAAAGACGGATTCCGGAAAAATCCTTTGGACATAACATCATCCAATACATTAACTTACCGAAAAAAAAAAAAAAGTTTTTATCGAATTGAGAAGATACTTTGACTTCAGGCATTGTTTACTCGAAAAGTATTTTTGATGGGATATTCCTCATGTCGCTGTGCCGGGTCACATTTCGAGATCAGCCAGTTGGGATTTATTGTGGAGGGGTGGAATGCGACTGGCGGCTCTTTATCATGGAGGCAGTTTGTCACCAACATGTACGAATAGATGTCTTGGTAATTGCAAAGCTCTAGCTGCTTATAAATAATTTCCAGCAGTACTGGCTCATTTGGTAACGCAGGGCTAGTCTCTTTTCAAGCACGAATTTATAGCGATAACACCCAAGGTTGCGGTGTAAATAAACAAGTGACCCGGTCACTGTACCACCTAATGCAAATACTCGGAAGTAAAGGTGCACGTTGCGTTTCTTCCCACGGTCTGTGCCACCATTGAACACCCTTTCCATCGTGTTTACCTAGCTTTGCATGAGTCAAGTCGTGTTTAAAGGCCTATACAACATTGGTAAAGGTTAAAATATTGCCACAGTTTGTGTTAAACCATTAAACATTCCAAAAACTAAATCCTTCGAAGGTTTAGCTCAAATGGTAATCTGAGAAAGTAGAAAAAAGGCAAAAAAAGAAAACCGTCAGGGTTTACTCATCGTTCTATAGTGTAAGAAATAGTTTATTACTCGCGAGTGATACACTTTTTGTCGATGTTTGAGTGAATATTTCTCGAGAAGTACAGCATCCCAGACCGTATAGATTGAGGATTCTATCATGACCATCAACTGTGTAAATTAGATGGAAATCAGTGGACGTCGATGTTTTCCGATCTTGTTCCCAATGTTGTATTGGGCCTTTAACCGCCGAAATAGGCCCTTATGTCTGGATTACCCTTTCACCTCCCTTCCCAGTCACTATTGTACTTTTTTCTTTCAAAACGTGGGTCCCTGGCCCTGTGAGTGCGCGGTTCCCTTAAGCGACACAACGACAGAAATGCATACAATATTGCACGGTGATCGTTGCTATTCAGTCCACCTACGTATTGAGAGTTCAGATTCATTGGTTGGATAATGCTCAGTATTATTGGTAGACGGTACACATTTGGGTGAGGGGGGATATACGGTACCAACACAGCTAGCACTTGTTGTTTTGACAGGTTCCCTTCCCCTTTCATTCTCGCGCTGCAAAACAAGAATTACACCAACAGTTTGAGTGGGAAATTTCGGGCAGGAATCGCTGGTACCAAAACCGTTTCTCCAGGCCGCGCGGTATGCTTTTATGAGACTGCACGAACACAACATAATAACACCTCGTGTTTACACGACGATCGGCTCTTCGACGTTTGTTTGTACACGTAAAAATGCGTCGGGTATCCAGTCATGGAGAGCCGTTGTGACATTTATTACCTTCGGGAAGGGGTCATGTTTTTGCCGGGGTTTATTGTTTGTTTGTTTGTTTGTTTTGTTTGCCTTTTAACTCGAAAAGTTATGAATATACCGGTATCATTCTGAAATGTATGTCAGTATTCTCACTGGCTCAAGGTGATTCTTTTTGGGGGTAATGATTCGGATCAAATCCTGGATGCTGGATCACTTTGTACTTGATTTTCGTTAACGCAGTGGCTGTTGTTACGGCAGTCGTCCGTGTGGTTCCCTGACTTCACAGTATTTGTCAGGATGTTTAGCTCTTGGAACCAGACTATCAGCTAATAGACTGGTTCAACCAGCCTGCAATGCTGACGAAATACAATCAAGTCAGGGAACCACACGGACGACTGCCGTAACAACAGCCACTGCGTTTCGCTAACATTGCGGCGAGGAATTTAATAGCAATTTATTAAGGATTTGGTCGACGCTTCCCTGACGTCTGTATACCATTTCACGTACAGATCAGTCATTCGTTTGAGGTATCTGACTAAAATGCGCCATGGGTGGAAATCACAACATGGAGGAGAGGGGGCTAAGCTGCTTGCTTTTGTAGTTGCTTAGGCCATATACTTTGTAGTTACTTAGTAGGCCATATACTTTGTAGTTACTTAGGCCATATACTTTGTAGTTACTTAGGCCATATACTTTGTAGTTACTTAGGCCATATACTTTGTAGTTACTTAGGCCATATACTTTGTAGTTACTTAGGCCATATGTTAAAGGTTATTGTTAATTTACCAATTCGCCCATAGGCTCGGTGAAAAATTCACTAGCCACAAATTAAACTCCACATGAGCCATTTAAAGGCCCTGTACAGCATTGTTAAAGGTCAAAAGATTCCCGCAGTTTGTGGGTTAAACCATTAAACATTCAAAAACAAAAATCCTGCGAAGGTTTGAGCTCAAATGGGAATCCGAGAATGTAGAAAAAGTAATGTTATCTACGTCTGATCTGTGTTGACGCACGTGTACATGTATATGACTATGCAGGTGAACAAAAATGCGCGTCTGTGTCATTACCTGTTTGACCGCATTAATTTTTGGGCTAGATTCAGTCTGGTATATGGCACACATGCAATCCGATACAGGCGTTAGGTTCACCAAAAGTTTATCTATCTGGTGGCGTTGTGGTTTTCCAGTGATCGACACAATGTTTCCCGATCTTCCCAATGTTGTATAGGGCCTTAAAAAGCATCAGAGACATCTTGAAATCATTTCGAGATATCTTCCAATAATTTAGATATAATCTCTAAATGGTTTAGGCCTAGAGATATCCTTAATTCGTTTAATAAGATCTCTAAATGAACTAACGAAAGTAACTATATGATGTCTTTAAATGAATCGAAAAAATATCCTTGCGTAAGTAAAGCACTGTTGAAACGGCCTTCTAATGGCTCTATATCCAGCGCTGAGTTTCCGGGAGAGGGATGACATTGACTATAATTATTAGTGAGTTACGGCCCACACAGACTGAGCAACACACACATGGGTTTACCTGCCTATTATTGCTCTCTACGCTCAGCCAAGGCCATGACTTCAAAAAACTTACAGGAGTTCCGCATGCCAATTCCAAGTATCTATTGTTCGAGGTTATTTTTTTTTCTATTCCATTGTGTTTCACAGTATCGATCCTGCTGCGATTAAATAAAGATTTCGGTTTAATACCCTCGCCGTAAAAGTGTGGGAAAACCCCCTAAATCCACAATATAGGCCCTATTATTTTGTAGAGAAACGACGCTGTCTGGCACAACCACTTGCACTTTGCAGTATTCCCCCCAAATCATGATTTTGTGACGCGTATTTGTCAATTATTGGACGCAGACGGTCAGCAGTGACAGCAGACACTGTGTACAGAACATGCACTTCACTATTCCTACATACGCGCCGCAAAATCACGAATTTTGTGAAAACCGTAATTACGAGTTGTTCGGCAAGTGGTTGTGCCAGACCATTGATGTTGTCTACATTACAATTGGTGGTTTAATTTGGGTTTAGGTTTTCCTCCAGACTTTTATAGTGAGGGTATTAAACTCTAAAATCTTGCCCCAAAGACACACAAACACTAAAGCACTTTACCCATCATGTACACGCAGATATGAGACTCGCCATAATTATAAAAGACAGTACACCCGCAATGACTATAGGAAAACAATAACCATGAAAACAACTTCATACATGTGTTTAAAATCACAAGAATTAATTCGTGCATGCATTATTCGAGCATTACTACTGTACTTGAATTTGGCCCATTGGACGATTAGCTTATAAGACTGAGATGGAGTAGAAGCACTTACCGATGTGTTACTTGATCGGTCGTCTGATCTCCCGGCGAATGATCTGCCTCGGGAACAACCACTAAAGAGGACTGACCGTGGCTACTTCCTCGTGATGGTAAAAACCACTGCCCGCGTACCGGAACAGCAGTTGACTGACGTCGGTGCCTGCTAGTGGATTGATTGAACTTTTTAGGGGAAATCTGTGGCACTACTCAGCTGGCAATACAGGACGTAGTCGGGAAGTGCCCCACGGCCCTATCCAAGTACGACTCGATCGACTGCGTACGCCCTTCCTTGTCTCCACACCAGAGATCCCTTGTCAGCTCACGGACGGAGTTCGTCACCAATAATTGGGCTTTCCCGATTCGAGGACGACATATACACATACTACATCACACGGCGTACAGAACCGGAGCCGAGAACCGATCCATGGGTGCATTCCGTGGCAAGAGAACAGCGTGGATTATCAATGAGTTCTGCAAGCTCGGAGATCTTTTGGGGGAAAAACGCACAGGGCCGGAACATCGAGTCGAGGGAATGGCTATCAGCTGTGCACAGTTGCACATGTAGACGACACCTGTTGCGGTTCCACGTACGTATAGCGTGCGTGTGTTTCCGCTCTGCGCATGCATTGCACGATCGATGGAGAGCCACCGACTCTAGGTTCGTCATCAATACGGACCGAAGTTAGCGAGGCGTGAACATGTCAAGGGAAAAGGAAAACAGAATACAATAGCGGCAACCCGGAACTCCTCGACGGGTTGCCTTCCAATTTCAGTGAAAGGAGATATAGATATAAAGCACGTATCAACACTCTGCTCCGCATACAAAAACAAATTATCATTTTAATTAGTGTCTATGTCTCCAACTTGGAGTTGACCAATCGGTACAATCGAGGGTTAGTTACGGGTACCGGGATATCACGTTGGCAGGCTATTGAAATGATTTTACATCACTCTTGTGAACACAATAATGACATTGGTGCCTCAGGCGATTGGTCGTGTGGAGGTCATTTGTTACGTAACACCTCTCAAAGAATCTCTATATTTTGTTTTATTCCGTTTTACGTTTTGAAAAGATAGAGGGCGCTGTCTGAAGGTTTTTTTTTTTTTTTTACCGCACTGACCTGTTCATTTTTAATCTCCTTTTTCTGGCATCATCCTTTACCATCAAATCTCCAGTTTTTATATGTGTGGAGCTCCCCTTCTTTGATCTCCGTGAATGAATTTGTCAAACGATCACAACTTCATGCTGCTGTTTTCTTGAAATTTTCACTGAAGTAGTCGTGCCGTTACCGTTAAGGATCACTGTACTGAGGATGGCACGATTTCTCCCGTTACCCTGCAAATCAGCTGCTTGTAATCGGTCAACGGACCCCTAGAGGTAATCTTTCGAATCATGTTTGGAGCATTCTAAAAGACTTGAACATTGCCAAGACTACCAGTTGATACCTTTCTTATAATTTTCTAGTGTATCAAAAAGCAAATAATTATATAATATAACACCAAGGCTTTATAAATTGTATGCAGTTCATATACCTAAGTACTGTCAACCACTACGGGATTATATTAATGTTCAGAATCTGAAATACATAGCTCATATATGTCGTAGGGAAAATACAAATTTGACCAAGCTTAGTTTATTTTTTATCCCTAGAGTCCCATACTATCGAGATCCCTGGATAGGTATCTCAGGACTACTGGGTGATCTTTCAATTGAGCAGATTAAAAGAGAAACACAGTCGAAGACTGGTTTCACCAGGCTCCTAGGAGTCCTGACTCATATGAAGCCTAAAGCTTCAAAATGAGGACCTAAACTGTACTGTACTGTAAGTACGAGTAAACGTGTTACTATAATGATGTGCTGTAGGGGAGCCTATACATTGTGTTTATGCCTATAAGCTCAATATGAATGAGGATTCAGTTTCGGGATCAGATGATCCGAGTACTAGGTCATATGACCAGTAATGTTGTCAGTTGACAAGAGAGAAGAGAGAAACCAAAAGGAAGAGGAATGGAATCAGATGATCCGAAAAAAAAAAAAAAAAAAAGAAGGATGGGATTGCGATTTATACTCAGTGTCTGTAACCCACCGTTATCACATGCTGAAATTCGATCCAATGAAATACTGCCTCCCATATTGTCCTTCTTATGGTAGTTCATTAATACCAAACTGTTTTCCATGAGTATGAGCGAAGCGAAGTAGCATGGCAAACCAATTGCTGCAAGCCTGCAGCTGTAACCCGTTGTAACCCGTTTCAAAGCCTGTATGGCTTTGAAAAATAAGTGCCAAAGCTTCACAGACGAAAGGGAGATCATTATAAATGGCGCCCCCAGCGGCCCAAAGCCACGTGGATACAACCACTACCGATGTGCCTGATATAATTATTATAAGTAATAGTTGATGTAAGCAGCGGTAGGTTTACGTACGGTGGGTTGTGGAGAACAATGGGTGGGTACTCGGAACAATGGGACCACTCCTTGTGGGGTACTTTTTTGGTACCCCATAAGGTTTTCACGAAACAGATTATTTGGAATTAACTCAAAAAGGAGCAATTTCCGAGGTACTGTATATCAATCCGTCGCAAAAGAGAAGTATTTCATGATGTAAGGGACGTTCGGTAGACATTTCAGCCTAGGAACGTGATTCTGGTTGGAAAGGGAGCGATTTGAATTCTGCTTTTCTGAGTGTTTTTTAGTACACGAGAACGAAGGGAATACCCCGCAAGTATACGCGTGTAAGAATGTGTGCGGTGACATGTTGGCCAGTACATGATCTCATTTTGTTAACGACTTGTGTGGTTCTGAAAAGAACCATTGTTTCAACGTTTCTAAAGAGCATGGGCTCTATTTGGTGTCAGTGGTGCGGAAGGTTAATTGGTGTAGTGAACCATTTATAGAAGAAATTGTGGTCACATAACCCGATATTTAATAATACACAGTAAGCATTTCTTCTGTTTTACAATCAGTATTTCCTTTATTAGATAAACGACATAATTTTCATTTAAAAATAATTATTTGAATCTTGGATGAAAGAGCGGCGCATCTTGTACAGACAAGAGCATGTATGTTGAGATCATAGAGCTCTATAAATAAACTACGGTGCGCACTCCCCTATTAACGCGTGGTACGAAGGTGTGCCGACATGGACGCGCATCCGCCATTACCAAAGAGGGCAACTTCAGCTCGAAGTGCCCGGATGTCAGTAGCAATCGCGCGTAGTATGAATAGGGAAAGGTATAGCCGAAAGGCTGTGAATGCGGAAACTAAAATGTTATAGAAACGGATTTCAGTAATGAAAGGAAAGGCCATCAATACCTCAAGGGATTGGCGAATTTTAATGTCCTATTTTCTTTTGTAAAAATTGGGAGTAGTTTGCCCCATAGAGATCCATGCATTTGCTCTCTTTGGTGATGGCGTCGCAGTCCCCTTGTCGGCACGCCTCACGCGATGAGTGCGCACTCTATTGTATCCATAGAGCTCTATGGTTGAGATGCATTTGATGGGATCGTTTCGTCCGGTCGCTTACGGGAGGATAATGTCTATGGGAGAAGATACTGTTATACATCGAAACGCTAGGCCCTCACAGTTTTGTTGAGGATTACAATTTCACCATTTCTGTCGATTCATAACCTCTGATTTAAGGCACAGATCAAATTTGGAGGAGGAACATCACAGTCCGTGTCTCATTTGTAAGGGTCTTCTAATGAAGGTAAGTTCTTTGTAAGGAAGGGTGGGCTCTTAAGGGTATTCGCTAAGGTTTTTGTAAGGAAGGGCGGGTTCTTAAGGGTATTCGGTAAGGTTTTCGTAAGGAAGGGTGGGTATCTTTCTTAAGGTTGAGGTCTTTGACAGGAAGGCTGAGTATCATTCTTAAGGTTAAGGTCTTTGTAAGGAAGGGTGGGTATCTTTCTAAAGGTTGAGGTCTTTGACAGGAAGGCTGAGTATCATTCTTAAGGTTAAGGTCTTTGTAAGAAAGGGTGGATATCTTTTTTAAGGGTAAGGTCTTTGTAAGGAAGGGTGGGTATCTTTCTTAAGGGTAAGGTCTTTGTAAGGAAGGGTGGGTATCTTTCTTAAGGGTAAGGTCTTTGTAAGGAAGGGTGGGTATCTTTCTTAAGGGTAAGGTCTTTGTAGGGAAGGGTGGGTATCTTTCTTAAGGGTAAGGTCTTTGTAAGGAAGGGTGGGTATCTTTCTTAAGGGTGAGGTCTTTGTAACGAAGGCTGGGTATCTTTCTTAAGGGTAAGGTTTTTGTAAGGAAGGGTGGGTATCTTTCTTAAGGGTAAGGTCTTTGTAAAGAAAGATGGTATCCTTCTTAAGGTGACGTATTTGTATGGAAGGCTGGGTATATTTCTTAAGGGTAAGGTCTTTGTAAGGAAGGGTGGGTTTCTTTCTTAAGGGTAAGGTTTTTGTAAGGAAGGGTGGGTATCTTTCTTAAGGGTAAGGTCTTTGTAAGGAAGGGTGGGTATCTTTCTTAAGGGTAAGGTCTTTGTAGGGAAGGGTGGGTATCTTTCTTAAGAGTAAGGTCTTTGTAAGGAAGGGTGGGTATCTTTCTTAAGGGTGAGGTCTTTGTAAGGAAGGGTGGGTATCTTTCTTAAGGGTAAGGTCTTTGTAAAGAAAGATGGTATCCTTCTTAAGGTGACGTATTTGTATGGAAGGCTGGGTATCTTTCTTAAGGGTAAGGTCTTTGTAAGGAAGTGTGGGTATATTTCTTAAGGGTAAGGTCTTTGTAAGGAAGGGTGGGTATATTTCTTAAGGGTAAGGTCTTTGTAAAGAAAGATGGTATCCTTCTTAAGGTGACGTATTTGTATGGAAGGCTGGGTATATTTCTTAAGGTTGAGGTCTTTGTAAGGAAGGGTGGATATCTTTCTTAAGGTGACGTATTTGTATGGAAGGCTGGGTATATTTCTTAAGGGTAAGGTCTTTGTAAGGAAGGGTGGGTATATTTCTTAAGGGTAAGGTCATTGTAAGGAAGTGTGGGTATATTTCTTAAGGGTAAGGTCTTTGTAAGGAAGGGTGGGTATCTTTCTTAAGGGTAAGGTCTTTGTAAGGAAGGATGGGTATCTTTCTTAAGGGTAAGGTCTTTGTAAAGAAAGATGGTATCCTTCTTAAGGTGACGTATTTGTATGGAAGGCTGGGTATATTTCTTAAGGTTGAGGTCTTTGTAAGGAAGGGTTGGTATCTTTCTTAAGGGTAAGGTTTTTGTAAGGATGGGTGGGTATCTTTCTTAAGGGTAAGGTTTTTGTAAGGAAGGGTGGGTATCTTTCTTAAGGGTAAGGTTTTTGTAAGGAAGGGTGGGTATCTTTCTTAAGGGTAAGGTTTTTGTAAGGAAGGGTGGGTATCCTTCTTGAAGTAGGAGCTGATCATACTGGGCCTTGTTCCTCCCCAGGGTTGTGGGTCGAGTTTTGACTCCAGGGGCATTCCTTGTTCTCCTTCCACTGGCCGGCTTCGTCGGCAAACATCTCCTGTCAAACCGAACCAAAACCAACAAAAAAACCCGGTAGGTATAAGGCCTGAAGGTATACACGGCACACTCCCGATGTGGAACGTTTACGGTGACGCAAAGGTCAGAAGAAGTACGGCTCTGAGAAAAGCCGTTGACACCAAGTATCTCACAGTGTTGTAGATATTTGAGGCATCTACTAAATACGAAGTGAATACTGCAGAGACATACACCGTACACTGTTAATTCGTTGCAAGCTCGAAATAGAGTGGCCCCTCAGAGTTTTTTTTATTTTTTTACTGAGCTCCACACACAGAGATGTACACACATAACATAGAAAATCTGCCTGCCTGGTCTGTGGTAAGGCGAACAACAAAGCAATGAACAGTAAGGGCAGAGCTTAGCATTGTTGTCTTCACTACTGTACTAGTGTGCTTTCCTGGCAAACTAAAATTAGAACTAATTGAATGAGCTGTCTGAGTCCAGTAGTGCACAAAAGAATACATTTCAAAGGGCATGGTTGCACAGAGATTTGTAAAGTAAGAGAAATGCAGTGGGGGAAAGCCTGTGATTAAATAAGAGATATTTTGAAGTCAATCAGCTGATTCCTAGGCAGTTAGAAGAAAACAAAGTACATGGTGTAGCACAAATTATTTGATTAGATAAAACTGTTGGATGAACAACATTGATGAATAAAATCCACTACAGTATGTGCTCTGCAAGTCGACCGGAGACTGAAAGAAAAAAAAACACCAGGTAGATTTAAACGAGCACAGAGCCTGCGCAATGAACTTTGACATCCTCCCGGTCTATACATCGGGAGGTGTGAAGCTAGACGGATGATGGGATTCAATCGAGCGCTGCCAGGTCACACCAGCGGTCGGTGGCATCCCCCCCAAAAAACAATCATCTCTTGCCGTTGAAACACACCGACTGGGTGTAACCACAAACCCTTTCTAAATTTGCACCGCTGTCATGCAGCCTTTCATTCTTGGCGCCCGAATTTCTCAATCTGAGCTCGTTTGCGCCCTGTTTTATAATTATTACCCCAAATCGGACACCGGCTTGGTTGGCGATTGAGTGCATAAGTCGGAGTATGTCAAATCAAATGAACTTGTGGGTGAATCGACACACATTCTCTATGAGCTGTTATAATGCTCGAGAGGATCGTGTCGTGACAGTTGGCAATCCTGGCAAATCCTGCGTTCATTCACAAACTAGTTCCAGGTCTACATTAGATATCCTCGAAGTGGACTAAAAGGGCGTAGAATTTCATGGGAAAATACCCCCTGCATGCATCATACAAATGCAATGTAAATGACGAATGCAATTTTCAATAAAGATTTTCAATATTTTCGTAAAATCAATGATCTTTTTAATACAGGAACACAATAATCTGAGGGTACACACTCATTCCAATAAGGTATCAGTCAATACGAATTCATTTTGTCCTGTTCTGGGCTTCAGAACGGCCGATTCACAATAGTGCGCCCTCAAGAGTTTACAACGCGTCGGACAATCACAATGAGAAGAATCTGTCGATCCTTCCCAGACGTTCATTGGGTCGACAGGTTCGGCGCATTGTGATTGGCCAACGCGTTGCAAACTCTTGAGGGCTAACTTTTGTGATTCGAAGTGATATACAAAAATGTTGCAAACTGCTTACTGACTAAGATTACCAAAATGCAAATCTTAAAATTTAGTGGGCCTGACCAATAATGTACGGGTGGGAAGTGGTTCAAAAGCTGAGGCCGTGTCCACAACGGGCTTCCGGAGCTACGGTTATGGTTATTGTCTTCGCATCTCCGTGTATTTCCGATAGGGGGAAGACCTAGACCTAGCTCTAGACGCCCGTTTCGGACAAGGCCTATGGCCCTTTTCTAAAACCCGGCTTAGGCTCAGGCTCCGGCTTTGTCTCCATTTCTTTAATCCATTTCTAAGTACAAGGGTTGAAAATGGAAGACATTTTGTCTTTGTTTTTAATGTTATACTGCGTTTTGAAAAAGAATGCAAAGTTTCAACTTCAACAAAGAACTCTAACCTGTGATTTCAGCTTTTGAATAACGGAGACGAAGCCGGAGCCGAAGCCGGGCTCTGGAAAAGGGCCTAAGACTGCACTGTGCAACAACTTTGAACTTTCACCTCAAACGAACTGAGGCGCAGGGGGCAATGGATGCTTGGCCAGGATTTCAGGGCATGGATCCAGTGGGTCGGCGAAAGAAGGAACGAGTTCTCACCTTTTTCCAGATGGGCACCTTCGCCTTGAGGGTGTCAATGGCGTATTGCACGGATTCCAATGACGCCCTGCGATGTGGTGACGACACTGCAATTATCACACTAGCTTCGCTGACAGGGACAACACTAGTGGGAAAAAACCCACCAAAATCACATGTCTTTATGCTCACTTTATCTCATTGTTACTATTACTATTGTTACTGATACTATTATCAAGTCCCAAAAGAAATTGAAAAAAATAAGAGGGAACCTTTGAAGAATTTTGTGTGTTCAACCATTAAACATTCCAGAAAAGCAATAATATGCGAAGATTTTAGCTCAAATGGTAATCTGAGAAAGTAGAAAAATATAAAACAAAACATCGCGGTTTACCCACCAGTCTGTAGTGTAATAGTTACATGTAATTACTCGCGAGTAACATTTGTCATTGTTTGAGTGAAGATTTCTCGAAAAGTACAGCATCCCAGACCATAAAATTTCAACATGGGGATTCTATTATGGCCATCTACAAACTGTGTAAATTTGAGGGAAATCTGTGGACATTTATGTTTTCCGATCTACCCAATGTTGTATTGGGCCTTTACACTTCCCAGAATGAAATGATTTACAGGCAAACATAGTACACAGATGATGTCTTTTATTATCATAACTATTACCTTTCCCTAATTGCTATCTGGCCCTGCTGTCATTTTAAATTGGAGTCCAATTTTTTTCCCCTTGGATCGAAGCATCAGGTCATTTTACTTCTACGATCCGTAATCTGCTATCAAGGCAGGAATACCCTCAATGGGTTAATTCCGGGACGGGTGACCTTAGTCTTTACGCAGCCCAGGGGACAGATAACACCAGGGAGATGCCTCCATCTTACTACGGAAAGCCTGTAGCTATACAGGTGACTGCACTGTGCTATGATCAGAAGCCATCACTGATAATGTCTTCCTTTGATCGAATTTGACGATCTCGGTGCCTGCTCCCTCCGCCATAAAGTGGTCCCACAGGCATCATGGCCTACTCTTCGTCTTTGGCGTATAAAATCCCTCCTCAAACGGCCCAAAGAGAGGCATGGGAGATAACAAGTAGCCATTACCAAGTGTATCTCACTGATAAATGAGAGCGAGTTTCCATTTGACTCGAACTTGTGACTGGTGAAAGCCAGGAGAATAATAAACGACCATAAAAAATACGCAGCTTACATGTGTAGCAGTGTTGTAGTTGAGACCTTCATGTCCGAGACCGAGACCGAGACTTCGAGACCGAGACCTGAGCCTTTGAGACCGAGACTTTGATAAGACCGAGACCGAGACCGAGACCTGAGCTTTCGAGACCGAGACCAGCCTCCCGAGACCGAGACTTTGATAAGACCGAGACCGAGACCTCGAAAAAAGGTCTCGAGACCGAGACCTGGTCTCGAGACCTACATCTCTGACGTGTACATTAAACGCGACTAATACGGCTTTTTCTAAGCGCCCCATTGTCTGTCTCCAAATTACTTTACACTTTTATGAAGTATCTGTTTGTCTATACAGATTGCTGCTGAATTTTAATATTTATGTTAAGAATGTGCAGAAAGTGAATATCAGAAGAAAAAAAATTCACGGCTTGATATTCCTAGTATGAATATTTTGTTTTAAAGGGGTTTCATAATATCATTGTTTTTATTCTTTTAATGTGGATCTGATTTTTAAAATTTGAATTATCAATTGGTTTTTAATTGGTTTACTGTAATGTCCCTTGAGTTCGGAATTTGGCTGATTTCTGCGCTAAATACTAATTTGAAGTAAATAAAAAAATTAAAAATGTTGCAAACTGCTCACTGACTATAATGACCTCCAATAATTTATTAATCCCAAAAATTAGTGGGCCTGATGTTTCGATCCTTTCTCAAAGGCAAAGAGAAAGGTCCTGATGCTTGCCTCTGAGAAAAAGGTCCTGCTAGGATCGAAACATCAGGCCCTCTAACTTTTGAGATTTAAAGCCCCTACACAACATTTGTCGAGGTCAAAGAATAGCATCCATACGTTGTCTGATCCAACATTTGCATGAAATAGCACACCTGTGAAAATTTCAGCTCAATCTGCCAACCGAGTCTCGAGAAAATCGTGAAAAACTCTTCATTTGTTTCGTGAAAATGCAGCATTCAACGCCGTATTGTTCCGAAAAATAGTTTAGATCTCGGTGAGATGCAAACGATTTCTTTGACTCTTTTCTCCCAAAATACAGCATTTTAGGCAGAAATAATTACCCCGGTAAGTGCGAGGTTTCTACTGTAACCATCTTCAAAGTGTATTTAGTTTCGTGTAAAATATTTCTGTGAACATTTCTGTTTTTCGATCTTACCAATGTTGTGTAATGAAGAAAATAGAGTTCACTCAAGTGAGAATATAAACTTGATTGAAGGAAAAGGAAGAAGAATGAACCCAAAAGTAAGATAGCTGAAATTAGTTGTGTGTTAATGCTCTTTTATTCAAATTCCTATTCTTAATTTCGTGGCAATATTGTCAGTTAGAGTATTGTAGATATAGGGTAATTCCCTACCTCTATGGAATTCCAAAACTGGCTTTTGACTTACGGTATCTCTACATACCATCTCACAGGATTTATGTCCATGTTGAATGGTATGTTCAAACTCTATCTCAATGTACGACAGAGGCAAAATCTGCTATGTCACAATCACTATTACTATTATCATAATTATTAGAAAACATGATAGGTTTGTAGTAACACCATGCAGTTTCTCTTTCGTGACTGTGTGTGGTTCTGAAAAGAACCGGAAAAGAACTCTAACACACTCACAAAAGAGAAATTGCATGGTGTCACCGCAAACCAAGTATTCTGCTACTCTCACCATGAAAACCTTCAAATCTCATTGATAGGTCCTATTATACTCGCATAGAGGAATCATAGACTCAATCAATGTGATATGTAATCTATAATAAGCAGGGCTCGAAATATCCACTGGACTGTGGACCAAGTCTAGTGATTTCTGTGTTGATCTAGTCCCGAGTTTGACCGCACTTATGACCGGCTGTCAAATGTTTTTTTTATCTTGCACCATGAACAAAATGACATTCAGTCATTCAGATATTCAAAAAATTGTTCAGGTCCAGTAAGATTCTTCAGTTACTAGACCTGTAGAGACCCCTTCACTGAGCTAATCCCCTCACCAGGATCCCTCCCTACCCTACACTACAAAAGCTCCACTCCCAGTTGGAATCCAGCAGTCTCCTGAAGACGAGCAGAGTACACTGTTCGAAACGTCGAGTTCCTCCGGTTCTTTTCAGAACCACATTTTACTCACAAAAGAGAATTTACATGGTGTCACCACAAACCTAATTATCCTAGACCTGTTTCGTGAAATTCGAGCCCTGGTAAGGGTTTATTTTTCTTATTATTTCGCGACTCTTGGATCTTGGAAGTGGATAGTCAGCGGCTGGGCATGCATCTCTCACTCACCCTATTCTATGGAAGATAGCGATGTGCTCCACCTGCCACCTGTCGCGGATTAGGCCGCATATCCTCCGCATCTCCTTCAATGCCATCGGGGCATAGGCCTCGTACTCCAATCGCACCACTTCCTTCCCTTCAAAGTTATTCCTCGTTGTACCTTTAACGCAACGGAAACGGGGGAAGATTTACATTGCCATTTTTTTTTCTTCAAAATCGCTTAAACGTTCCCGGTCAGTTTTTCCTTTATTTTTTTATGACAGATTGAAAAAGAAGCTTCGTGTGATCCCCGAGCTACTGTAGACAGGTTTACAAAGATTTGGCTGTTTGCATCTGAATAAAAACAGAAGCATGATCCCTGGAGATATACGGCAGTTAATGGTTAAATGCTTCTGACTTATGCCCCCACACTGACAAAGACTAGTTGATTAATTGGGAAGGCCACCGTCTAAGGGCTGGATAGCTCAGATGGTAAGAGCGCTGGTGTGCCAAAGACTAGTTGACTATTTGGGAAGGCCACCATCTAAGGGCTGGATAGCTCAGATGGTAAGAGCGCTGGTGTGCCAAAGACTAGTTGACTATTTGGGAAGGCCACCGTCTAAGGGCTGGATAGCTCAGATGGTAAGAGCACTGGTGTGCCAAAGACTAGTTGGCTAATTGGGAAGGCCACCGTCTAAGGGCTGGATAGCTCAGATGGTAAGAGCGCTGGTGTGCCAAAGACTAGTTGACTATTTGGGAAGGCTGCCATCTAAGGGCTGGATAGCTCAGATGGTAAGAGCGTTGGTGTGCCAAAGACTAGTTGATTAATTGGGAAGGCCACCGTCTAAGGGCTGGATAGCTCAGATGGTAAGAGTGCTGGTGTGCCAAAGACTAGTTGACTATTTGGGAAGGCTGCCATCTAAGGGCTGGATAGTTCAGATGGTAAGAGCGCTGGTGTGCCAAAGACTAGTTGACTATTTGGGAAGGCCACCATCTAAGGGCTGGATAGCTCAGATGGTAAGAGCGCTGGTGTGCCAAAGACTAGTTGACTATTTGGGAAGGCCACCATCTAAGGGCTGGATAGCTCAGATGGTAAGAGCGCTGGTGTGCCAAAGACTAGTTGACTATTTGGGAAGGCCGCCATCTAAGGGCTGGATAGCTCATATTGTTACGACTGCTGGTGTTGCAAAACTAGAGGCCAAACATTATTCAACACAGGGTGAATTGCTTCCCTGTCCGAGAATGTCTGCAAATAGAAAATGTTGGTGGGCTCATGAGGGGAATTAGGTCCCCCCTACAATAATAACAATAAAGATCAATACAAAGTTGCAGTCATGGAGTCAAAGCTTGACAGTTGTCTGTGTTCTGCTCAAACAGAGGAAACAGTAACCCTGTTTTTATAAAAGCAACATTGTCTGGGGGTGAAACCTACACATTGCACAAACCTTCCATCTGTGAACATTTGTTTAGGGGGTTTGGTCTGTTCCATCCCATGGACGATCGGGTTTTTTTCTCTGCTATTGCAAAACGCAAAATCAACCATTAAAGCCCCTACTCAACATTGGTCGAGGTCAAACAATAGCATCCATACGTTGTCTGATCCAACATATGCATGAAATAGCACACCTGTGAACATTTCAGCTCAATCCGCCAACCGATTTCTGAGAAAATTGTGAAAACCGCTTCATTTGTTTCGTGAAAAATGCAGCATTTTACGCTGTACAGTTCCGAAAAATAATTTAGATCTCGGTGAGACGTAAACTATTTCTTTTACTCATTTCTTTCAAAATACAACGTTTTAGGCAGAAATATTTCAGTGAGAGATTTCTACTATAACCATCTTCAAATTGTATAAGTTTCATGTAAATCTGTGAACATTTCTGTTTTTCAACCTTACCAATGTTTCAGCTTTTTAATTCTTGGTCACGCGATCCATGAAATGAACTCTGCACTTACAGCATCTCGTACCTGCAGAATTCTGTGTTAAGCAGAGTCACAAAATTGGGCCCTGACCTGAATCGAGAGGTTATGTCCATCAACGAGACCAGCTCACGCCCTCCACCTGCTTCTTACCAATGAAGACGGAGATTGCACCCGAGGTGGGTGAGGTGACCACCGAGGTCGCCTCCTGGATGCACAAGGGGTCAGAGGTGACTCTCACAAAGTCTTGGCCCGGCATCTTCACTCGATCAGGAGTCACTGTCCATTGAGAACCATACAAAGTTCATCTTAGGTACCGTATTTATATCTATACATAATCCATGTACTACAGGGAGACATTGGTGTGCGTCTACTATCGCGCAAATTCAACTTCCATCAATCCACGGAGTTAATATAAAAAAAGAGTGTAAACTGCTCACTGACTAGAATGACCTGCAAAACATAAATCTCAAAAGTTAGGGGGCCTGACGTTTCAATATTAGGATTGAAACGTCAGGCCCTCTAACTTTTGAGATTAACCCATGGATTGTAAACGGTGGAGTGCAAAAGGAAACATCATAGCCTTTTACGATTTTTCTCAAAGAATTCCAAAAAATTAGAATTAACAATTTTGTGTAGGACCTAGGCTGACTTTATCAACACAGATGTGATAGCATTATTTTATTTATTCATTTTTTAAATATGTGTTAAGAAATGACTACTTGTCATTAGGCCAAGTAAAAAACAAAACATGTTTAGAGTCCTCTCCCACTTCCTTTTTGGAGGCCGCACTGTGGAAATTGTGTTATTTGTTTTTATAAAAAAAACAAAAAAAACTGGCAGCCATTTTGAAAAAAAAAGAAATAAAAAAAGGGCTTTCTCCTCAGGACCCTAAACATGTTTATTTTTTTACTTGGCCTCATGCAATCATTCTGAGCTGCATGGATTTGTTAAAAACTTGCCCAAACGACTTAGCCTCCGCTGATTGGTGGAATCACCGCGACCTCATCATCAGGTCGGAGGTCAAATGGGTTGTCGCCCTTGTCGATGTACTCTTGATTGACAGCTAGCACCACAGTGTCTTGGATGACTGACAGTCTGAGATGAAAACGACAAAGGAAACAGGAGAACAAATTTCCCCCACGTCATTTTTTGCCGCTGCATAATTTTTTAATAAACCGATAAAATCTTAAAATTTAGTGGGCCTGATGTTTCGATCCTTGCAGGACCTTTCTCAAAGGCAGAGGTCCTGCTAGGATCGAAACATCAGGCCCACTAAATTTTAAGATTTGCAATTTGGTAATTTTAGTCAGTGAGCGGTTTGCAACATTTTTGTATATCACTTTAAAACGATAAAATGGCGAAATTTAGTTTCCAGCCGTTGAACCTCGCACATGCACAGTTACAACTTACAGTTACAATATCGTACCATCGTAAAAAAAACAAAACTGGAAATTAGACTACGCGTCTTTTCAAGTTTAGGGTAAAAACCTTTTCAAAAATGCAGTGGCTGTTGTTACGGCAGTCGTCCGTGTGGTTCCCTGACTTCACAGTATTTGTCAGGATGTTTAGCTCTTGGAACCAGACTATCAGCTAATAGACTGGTTCAACCAGCCTGCAATGCTGACGAAATACAATCAAGTCAGGGAACCATACGGACTGCCGTAACAACAGCCACTGCGTTTCAAAAAAGATCATGAGGATGGTAATCTAGTAATGGAGTAATTAGTCATTACTAAAAGTAATAGTATACAAATAATAGTATACTGCTGTACCTTCAAGTTCACTCCATCGGCCTAGGCTAAGTAAGGTTTAATCCTTCGCTTACTCAGTTAGCCCTACACTATTTTTACCCCGCCACTACATGACATGAAGCCCTTCCCCTTGTGTGTACAGTGCAGAGGTGAGTGGCGGGCTATTCTGCAATTGTGCCATTTTTTGCCCAAAACATTGGAAATTCGGAAGGTCGTTTTAAAACTCGATTCTCGAAACTAAGTCAGTCCATGGAGGTAGAGGTGGTCAGTCCATGGACTATGGAGGAATCAGTCGAAATCGACTCGAAGTGTGTGCATTGAATTGCCATTGCTTACTGAGGAAATGTGGCCACGATTGCACGCAGTAACTCGTCTGTCGTCAGTCTGGACTTCACTTGAAGACTCCCCTCGCTGGATCCAGTGATTTCTCTACTTTTAGCGAAAAATAAGACTCTAACGTTTACAATGTTATCGGCCATTTGACTTGTTGTAATGTGGTCCTGATGGGCGGCACCATTTTTTATTGTTATTGTGCAGCGCCCTCTTTGGTCAATAGCATGATGGCCATAGAGGGCGGTATTTAGTTTAAAGATGGCGGCGTCCAGGTCCACATAGCAACTGTCAACATTTTGACAGCTGAAACTTCTGACAATTCTGTTGCCTGTTGCAGTGTTGGTCACACTGTTTTTGAAACTCACAAGGATGGACGAAATACCGTATTCTAAAGACTTGTTTGACCAGCTCACACTTGGTGTTATACAATCTTTAGGTATGTTTTAATTTTATCCAATATCAAAATCAAATTACACTTTACAGTTGCATTCAATTCATGATCATCCCGTCAATACAAATTCGCAGTGGCTGTTGTTACGGCAGTCGTCCGTGTGGTTCCCTGACTAAATTGTATTTCGTCAGCATTGCAGGCTGGTTGAACCAGTCTATTAGCTGATAGTCTGGTTCCAAGAGCTAAACATCCTGACAAATACTGTAAAGTCAGGGAACCAAACGGACGACTGCCGTAACAACAGCCACTGCGATACAAATTACATGGCATAGCCGCATAGGCATAGTCATACTCAATTACTCATACTAGAGTCTGCAGAGGAAGGAATCCGAATCCTTGCTGTGTGTTGACACGAACAGATCAGATGACTTGATCTTTTATTTTTTATAATTGTTTTGTCAACAATCCTGAACTTGAATTTGAAAATGAAAGGCCCAATATACAACATATTGCTTATAATTATTGGGAAGATCGGAAAACAACAATGTCCACAGATTTCCTTCTAATTTACAGAGTTTGTAGACGGCCATGATAGAATCCTCATGTTGAAATCTCAAGGTCTGGGATGCTATACTTCTCGAGAAATCTTCACTCAAACATCGACAGATAAATAGTTCATTACTTGTGAGTAATAAACTATTTCTGACACTAGTCAGTACAGAACGGTGCGAAAACAGTGACAATTTTTTTGCCTTTTTTTACTTTCGCAGATTACCATTTCAGGTAAAACCTTCGCATGATTTCTTTTTTGGAATGTTTAATGGTTCAACACACAAACTGTGGCAATCTTTTGACCTTAACCAATGTTGTATAGGGCCTTTAATAGTAATACTGATATCAAAAACCAAAACAGGAATCTAAACAAAGGACCCAGAGAGTCTCATGTTTGACCTACCCGCCTAAGCCCTAGAACTAGATTCTGATTAGAAAGACCTTTCTCAAAGAGTCATGAGAATGATGCAGCCTGCCTTTTTGAGAACGAAGTGGCTGTTGTTACGGCAGTCGTCCGTGTGGTTCCCTGACTTCACAGTATTTGTCAGGATGTTTAGCTCTTGGAACCAGACTAATCAGCTAATAATAATAGACTGGTTCAACCAGCCTGCAATGCTGACGAAATACAATCAAGTCAGGGAACCACACGGATGACTGCCGTAACAACAGCCACTGCGTTTTGAGAAAGATCCTGATTTTTTGCTAGTGCTAGTGCTAGGATTGAAACGTCAGGCCCTGAGAAATGTTGTCATTTTCTTCTTTTTTTCATTTTTGTCAGAGAAGAGACCGGGAATATGTGACATCAGCCTTGCGGATCTGAAGCCTTCAGAGCGCCACCAAGTGGTCTCATGGGAGCAGAACAATGCTTGCATGCTGCCGGATGACCTCAAACGCTTCTATCTGACGTCAGACGGACTCATGTTGAAGTGGAACGTACGATTTGATGGTAAATCTAATAACACTCCTCTTCCCGTTATGAGACCCAGTCTGGGTGTCACTCAACTTGGTCTGTAACCAACTCGGTCCCAGTCAACAAGGTCCGTGACCAACTCGGTCCATGACCAACTCGGTCCGTGACCAACTCGGTCCGTGACCAACCCGGTCCGTGACCAACTCGGTCCCTATAGGAAAATGCAGCAATAGATCATGAGGTTAGGGTTAGTGTTGGGGTTAGGGTTAGGGTTAGGGTTAGGGTTACATTGATTTTCCCATAGGGACCGAGTTGATTATGGATCGAGTTGGTCACAGACCGAGTTGGTCACGGACAGAGTTGGTTACGGACTGAGTTGATGTGAAATCTCCAGTTTGAGGAAGTTCCTGTCTACAGTCAGTTGAAGTCAGTTGTGTCTTATCATCATGATGAGTTAACAAGGAAACAGAACAGGTTAGTTTCTCACCAACACTTTTTAGAAAAAGAAGGATGCGGGCACTTTTTCTTCTTTTTTCTTTTCTAAAACAAGGTTTTGTCCCTTAAGAATGGTAGTCTAATTTCCAGTCATATTTAAGTACGATATGATATGTAGGCTGTGCATATGCGAGCTTCAACTGCTTGAAACAGCGCAAATCAATCAAAATTTGTCTTTAAAAAGAAAGAAAAAAAAGATGCGAGCGGGAATGAGAAACTAAAAATTTCTTATACTTTGCCTTATAATCCCAAAGTTATTGGTCACCATTGTGTTCTTTTACACAAACTTTAGGAAAACCAAACTAGCCATGCCCACACATTTACTATATACATCAACCGGACTTACAAAAACAGAATGATCTGCTCTTGAAATGTTATTTTGTGGTTTATTTTGTGGGTTTTTTTTCAGACCAAGTGCAGCAGGTCGGGCAGATGGAGGTCAACAGCGTCAGCAATCTCAACAAGCTAGCCGGTAAAAAAGCCTCCAGCAATACAAACACACCGTCACTCGCTGATGTGGATTACAACAGCGACGAGGAAGAACCCTCGGGTAGGTCAAAGGTCACTGGCAGCTCCCAATGGGGAAAAAATTACTTTGCAGAACAACTGTCATGACGGTGTGAAGTAAAGATATAATAGGCTCAAATTTAAATACTTCAATTTTGGGTTGTGTTTTGTGTGATTTCGATCTGCTGTAGCCATGTTTTACAGTTTACAAAAAATGATTTTTTCACATCTGAATGAAAGCGGGGACGTGATCCCTGGAGATATACGGCAGTTAATGGTCGAATTGCTTCTGACTGGTGTCCCCAAAGACTAGTTGGCTATTTGGGAGGCCACCATCTAAGTACTGGATAGCTCAGATGATAAGAGTGCTGGTGCACAAAACCAGAGGTCTCGGGTTCAAGTCCCGGGCCAGACAAAGTAGTCTTTGCCATTTTCAGAAATTGTTTAAAAGTTCCCAGTCAGTATTTCCTTCGTTTGTTTGACATTTTGATTATTTTGATTTTGATTTTTTTTTATTTGTCGAAGGGGAAATACCGGCCAAGCCTCATTTTGATACCCGGAGTCGAATCTTTGAGCTGGATCCTTGCCGGGACACTGCCAGGGTTTGCCTTGTCTACAGAAACACCAAGCCCGGTGAGACAGACACTAAGCCCTAGCCCGCCTAGCCACTCGCTCATCATCAGAGAGGGAAGAATCTGAAGCTGAAACCGTGGCCCAGCCAGGAAGGCTGCTTGGTGGTTGTATAAGTGTAGAACAAGTCATGCCACTGTACTGTAGATTCATCCTGACGTATCTTTTTAGTCAAACTACTGTGTCAGTACAAAAACCATTGTTAGATTAAATCAACTTGCTGACCAGAAATACCATTGACTGTTTAGCCAATTTCGTTCTGAGTATTGGCAAATTGAGTGTTTAGTATTGGCCAATTGAGCTTAATTTATTTATTTTTATTTATTTCATTTTTCGGGATACATGTACAGCATTCACATCACAGCACACAAGTAAGAATAAAGTGGAAAACAGAAATAAACAAACAAACAAACAACCACAGCAACAATAACAGAATCAACATCCAATTAAATCTCGCAGGATTGCCCAAAGTTTCTGTCAGGGGGCTCTCCAAACTAATTGGATGACAGAAAACAGAATAATATAAAATATATATATGGAAAAACAGATTTGAGTATTGGCCAATGAGTTTGGCCTATTAAGGATGATTTTGCCAATTCAGTTTTGACTATTGGCCAGTAGAGGACAGTTGAGTTAAGTATCTTAATATACATAAGTATATATATATATATATATATATATATTTTTTTTTATATTTTTTTTTTTGGGGGGGGGGCTGGTGGTTCAGATTTGGTCATTGTTTTAATTGATTTGTTCTGTTCGTTGTCTGCTATTTGATGCCGGTCAGGTACCCCGGCACAACACCCTGATATCTGGCTGTTAGACAGAGCCCTACGGTGGCATTTCCTCGCTCACACATTCAGCCAGTATTTCCGCATGATGCTGATGCATCTAGGACTGCCTCAGTGGCAGTACGTATTCACCGACATTGGCCTGTCTCCCCAGGCAAAGGTTAGTCAACCCGTCAGACAGTGGGAGTGGCAGGAATGAAGAGAGAAATGACACCCTTTCACCCATTCACCAAACCCATTTACCCCACCCTACCCAAAAGGACAAAGCCAAATCAATCCCATTCATTCACTTGAGGCAAACCCACCCAAACCCGATCCAATTTACCCAAGCCAACACAGGCAATCCTAACTTAACCCAAGCCAACAAAGGCAATCCTAACTCAACCCAAACCAACCCAGCTCAACCCAAACCAACCCAGCTCAACCTAGCCCAACCCAGTTCAAACTAGCCCACCCAGCTCAACCCAGGTCAACCAGTTCAACCCAGATCAGCCCAGCTCAACCCAGTTTAACCCAGCTCAAACATGCCCAACCCAGCTCCAGCCAGCTAACCCAGCCCATCCCATTCCAATCCACCTCAACCTAGCCAAACCTAGCTAAACCTAGCTAACCCAGTTCAACCCCGCTCAACCCAGCCCAACCCAGTTAAACCCAGCCCAACCCAGTTCAACCTAGCTCAACCCAGCTCAACCCAGCCCAGCCCAGCCCAACCCAGCCCAACCCACCTCAACCCAGCCCAACCCAAGGGCAACCCACCTCAACCCAGCCCAAACTAGCTCTCAACCCAGCCCAACCCATCTCAACCAAACCAACGTTTAACTCAACCCAGCCCCTTCCAGTTCAGTTCATCTTTCCTCACCCTGTTTTGTACCTCTTCAATTATCCTCCACACAGCAATGGTTCGCCATCTACTCCCCTCTCCGGATCAAGGGCGGTGCGGAATTGGGATCCTTGGAAATATCTCCTCTCACTGACCGAAGTCCAGGCAGCCAACCCGCCAAGACGTCCTCATCGGACCACAACAAGCTAGACCCGGGGCGTATATTCAAAGTGAAAACGGACAAGAAGTGAGTCTATGGCCGTTTTCGAAACGAAGGCTTAGGCTCGGGCTTAGGCTTTGGTCATATTCATCTACTCGATATAATATCACAGGCATCTAAAAAGAAGCGTTTGGCCCCAATTTACCTATCAAGCCAAACAATCCTTCAAATTCGGAAACAAACCACAACTTGGATTTTCATGTTTTGTCAGACAGAGACAAAGCCTGAGCCTGAGCCTAAGCCTTCCTTTAGAAAACGGCCTAGGAAGCTTGAACGAACCAGCCAAGTAGAAACCCTGACCCAAAGACTTCTGTGAGCGGCCAGAGTCTCCAGAAGGTACAAGTAGTAGAGTACGCCCTACAGGGGAGGGTCAGAACCAGCGTGGCTCATCCTGCAGCCATGGCAACTTGGCCTTGACAAAGTCACATAAAAATCAGCCGGGTTTTGGAAAAAGGGCCCATGTATCTGATGATGTAGTTGTTACTACAAAATCTCGTGCTCTCTTTCCAACTTGTCCGTCCTTAATTGCTATTTTTTCATCAGTCAGACTGCCACAGCTATCTTTACATAATAACAAAAGTGCAAGAGACTTCGTAAGGCATTCCTTGTCTTTAAACTGTCAAAATCTTTTTTTTCAAACAGGACCAAATCATCTCAGAATAAGAAGAAAGTTGGAGCTGCAGGAAAGTAAGTCACTCTTGTTTTCCACTGACATTTGCTGTCATTTCTGACTTTTGCTAGTTTTATTGTTGGATCTGGTTCCTCCACTGATTATTTACCTCTCTTTCACTCAAGACCATTGTCCAGTGGCTCAAGCAATCGCTCCGGTTCGCAGTTGGGAGGAAGTAGACCGAGGCGAGACTACCAAGAACGCTGATCCGTGATTGGGCTCAAGCAGGAAGTGATGCTACTCGGATCACCAGTAAGATACCGGTATCTGGTCCTCATCAGGAGGATAGAATGGTGCAGCAAGACCCTGAGGTTCTGTGCAGAACATTATGCAGTCTTCAGTTGGGTAGATGCAGACAGCTTTGCAGCAGGAAACATTGTGGATGAGTAGTTCTCAATTGGGCAGATTCTGGCAGATGGGCGGTAAAACCATTGTGGATGAGCAGTTCTCAATTGGGCAGATGCTGGCAGATGGGCGGTAAAACCATTGTGGATGAGCAGTTCTCAATTGGGCAGATGGAGGCAATTGGACGGGAGCACAATTTTTGGGATGTGGATGAGCATTTCTCAATTGGGCAGATGCTGTCAGTTGGGCGGCAGAACTATTGCGGATGAGCTGTTGTCAATTGGGCAGATATAGGCAGATGGGCGGCAGAACCATTGTGGATAAGCAGTTCTCAATTGGGCCGTTGCAGGCAGTTGGGCAGCAGAACCATTGTGGGTGATGCATAATAATAAGGCTTGTAGTCATTGGAACTTAAGTAGTGTATTCATGTACAGTATTTGGATAACAGATAGGGAGACAGACAGACAGATAGAACCCAATTGAGAATGGTGGAGGCGTCAACCACTCCACACGAGTGCCATAGAGGGATCTGCGTGCCCTTTGACCTCATAACCTTTGACCACTCACCATTAGGCCCTACTTCACTCTAGGAAGAAAAGGAAATAGTTTCATCAGCCTTCATCATAATCTGTCGTCATTTTCAACATGGTGCACTGCAGTCCTTAGCCTATGTACATAATACATAATGCCTTTTATAAAGTGTATACAAAGCCAGATCAAAAGTATATCAAATCCCCCCAAACGTGGTAGATATTCCAGTCACCAAGTCTAAATTTATAAACGAAAGAACGCCAAATCACACCCCTCTACCTTGATCGTGTGCAGTTGTCATTTTAGGCACAGGCCCTACAGCTGGCACTGTGGCTATCTTGTTCTACTTGCATCCACTCCACACGAGTGCCATGGAGGGACCACTCCACAACCACTCCACACGAGTGCTATGGAGGGATCTGCGTGCCCTTTGACCTCATAACCTTTGACCACTCACCATTAGGCCCTACTTCCCTCTAGGGTTTCAGCTGACTTGACACCTTGAAAAGTTGAACCATACCCATTTAAAACCGTATTTTTATTCCAAACTGTATGCATGTATAAAGTGTATAAATCAAAAAGAACTGCAATCGATGTACAAGTCATAAAAGAAGAAGAAAAGGAAATAGTACCATCAGCCTTCATCGTAATATGTCGTCATTTTCAACATGGTGCACTGCAGTCCTTAGCCTTTGTACAGAATACATAATGCCTTTTATAAAGTGTATACAAAGCCAGATCAAAAGTATATCAAATCCCCCCAAATTGTGGTAGATATTCCAGTCACCAAGTCTAAATTTAACGAAAGAACGCCAAATCACACCCATCTACCTTGATCGTGTGCAGTTGTCATTTTAGGCACAGGCCCTACAGCTGGCACTATGGCTATCTTGTTCTACTTGCATCCGCAGCGATGTGTGCATCCAATGGGGGTTTCATATACGGGCCTATAGGCCCTTCACGAACCCATGGCTCAGGCTCTGGCTCGGGCTTCGTCTCCGTCTGACTAAAAAAACCCTGAAAACTAGGTTGTGGTTTGTCGCCGAATTCGGAAGGTTTGTTGGCTTGACAAAATACATAGTGTTCACCAAGAAACTGGGGCCAAACTTAATAAAGTTTGACTTTTTTTTTTAGATGCTTGTGATGTTATAACGGGTGAGAGACGTACGGCCGAAGCCTAAGCCCGAGCCAGTAAACCTTCATTTCGTAAACAGCCGTAGTCTGTTGCATGCTGTGCTGCTGTGGAGCCCCCTTGTTTTTGTTTACTTTAGTAGCCGGCCGGGTAGCCTCTCTTGCGTGGGTCGGAGTGGGCGTAGACTCCCACTCCAGGCTCCCGAAGGATTCCTTGAGCGGCGGCGAAGCTGGAGGTCTCCTGCATGGTGTGGCCCATATCCCGGAGTCCGGCTAGCAGGTCCTGGAAACAAGACGAGCAAAAAAAATGGTTAAGGATTCACAACCATCCCATAGGCCGTCTTCGAAATGAAGGCTTAGGCTCGGGCTTAGGCTTCGGTTGTATTTATCGTTCTCGTTATGATATCACAGGCATTTAGAACCAAGCGTTTGGCCCCAGTTTCTTTGGGGAATACTCTGTACATTTCAAGCCTTGACAAACCTTCCAATTTGGAAACAAACCACAACCTGGATATGTGAATGGTTTGCCAGACGGAGACGAAGCCTGAGCCCGAGCCTAAGCCTTCATTTTCGTGAACGCCCAAAGAGCCACATGACCGAATAATCCAAAACACATCCGTGGAGATGTCGACAGAGGACGAAACGGTCGGTGTGTTTGGTTAGTTCCAGGGTCGCTATGACGTCAATTAGCACTAACTTTACGCAGGGTCACTTTGGGGGTAAACCAGGCTCTGCTCGGGGAAGCTTATCGAACGCATCTTAAGTGAAACGCACAGCGTATACACGCGGCGAGTAGGACTGGCGAATGAGCTGCCTTTCTTTTAATCACAAGATGAGGGCGCCCTTCAGAAATGACGTCAGTACAAAAGCTATGTACGCAATCTTCTAGTATACAGTAAATGGATTTATCCCACTCCTATTATCCCAACCATGCAGTGTCTTGTCAGTGTTTTCAATTTGTTGCAAGGCTTTTCTGTATATGTATATGCAAAAGTTGTCTCTGATAATGTGAAACCATGGTAGAACGAATATCATGATGTACGAAGCAATGTTACCTCGCGCCTTTGAAAATGGCGAAAAAGAAATATAATAATGAGAAAGCAAAACACAATTTCCTTTCAGTCAATGTGCCTAGATATAGCAAATTTTCTTGTCTGGAAACTGGAAGCCGACGAATGCTTCCTTGTGAGAATTGTGTGTGGCCTTTATCCCGTGGAATACTCGGGCCATTCATAGTAGTGCGTCCTCAAGAGTTTGCAACGCGTTGGTCAATCAGTTAATCACATTGCGCGGATCTCACGGTCGACCATTTCCAAACGATCCGCGTTAGGTTGACATAAATCCGTGTCCGAAACTGGCGTCTAGAGCTAGGTCTAGGTCTCCCCCTATTGGAAATACATGGAGAGGCGAAGACAATAGCCCTAGCCGTATAGCTCTGGTAGCCCGTTTCGGACACGGCCCAAGGCCCATTGTGATTACCCAACGCATTGCAAACACTTGAGGGCGCACTATTGTAAAAGTTCCTCAAAGCAACTGCAATTTATTGCGTAATTCACCTCGGGGAAGTCCTTCTCGTAGTAGGTCCTGCCGACCGTTGTGCTCCTGTAGGCGTAGACCCGCGGAGCGTCGATCATCTCGGACAAGGCCTCGGTGCCCCACAGCGAGCGGAGTATCACCTGTTTGGTAGATATGTGTCAAGATAGCCGTGCTTATAGGCTGCGTCCGAATTGCATTGGCTACGGCTTGAGAGTACACGCGAGTCTATTGGAAGTCGCCAACAAGCGGCTGAAGCCAGTTCCCACAGGAATGCTTGTTACTTCTAGCCGCAGCCAATGTATTCGGACACGGCCTTCGTGTAACTGATGTTGAATTAATCGTGGAGTAACCAGTTGGGAAGAGTGCATAAACTTTCGAAGCAGCAACTATACTTTACTTCATATAGATGCAGTGTCCAGAATGCTATTTTGTCCAATCTTTCTGCAGAACACTGTCGGGCAAAATCGTTTGCACCACACTTTCTCTGGTTTTATTAGAAATACACGGGTTGGGAGTTTTTGTCTTGTATTTGGCCGAAACAATCAGGCAATGCAAGCGATTCACAATTAGTGCGCCCTCAAGAGTTTGCAACGCGTTGGCCAATCACAATGTGCGGAATCAGCTGACCCATTGATCTCCACAATAAAGAGATCAATGGGGTCGACGGATTCCGCGCATTGTGACTACCCATTAACGCGTTGCAAACTCTTGAGGGCGCACTACTGTGAATCACCCGTATTGGGCTCTGAATGACCTATAATTGTACCAGCTGGTAGGTTAACGTACGTTTGTGAAACGTTGGCTGAGTATTATTTACGGAGTACAGTACCGTAATTCGTTGTGAATTTGTTTTGTTTTGTTGGAACGGTTTTACTAAGGAACGCACTGATGAATAGTGGGTCGTTTATGAAATGAAAGCTTAGGCTCGGGTTTAGGCTTCGGTCATATTTCTCTTACCCGTTATAATGTCAAAGTCATCTAACAAGCGTCAGTTTCTTGGTGAATACTCTGTAGGCTATCAAGCCAACAAACCTTCAAATGCGGAAACAAACCACGACCTGGATTACCAGGTTTTGTCAGACGGAGACGAAGCCTGAGCCCATGCCTGATCCGTGGATTCGTCATAGAGGGCCTGACAAAGAAAAGAATGACCGACTCGAACTGACCCATGCATTAGTGGATATGATCCTCATCCCGCCCGACGATCCGACGACGCTGTGGACGGACCCATCCGGGTTGGTCAGAATGGAGGGACTCATTGTGGACATGACATGGGCGCCGGGCGTCAGTCGGTTGGCCGGCCAGGCCGGAGTCCGACCGTCGTAGTACATGTTGCCCATGTGTCCGTTCAGGAAGAATCCGGTCTGGTTGGAGAAGGTCCGGCTCCCGAAACTACAGGGGATCGGAGAGAGGGAGTGACGGCGTGAGTTACGTCTGCGGGAAGGTAGCATTGTATGACACTTAGAGCCTTTATGCGAATCCGTGAATCAAGCTCAGAATTGGGCTTCTATCCCGGGACACGAGTTGTAAAGGTTGCGGTCTCTACTCTAAATGAGGCATATAAGCGTCACGACGTATGACACTTAACCACCGTGGCTAAGCTATAAGGCACATTCGCGAAGCCAGGTTTTGCTAAGGCCTCCCCCATTCATTCATTCATTCATTTATTCATTTCTCAGGTAGATACAGGCACAAGCACGAAACAACCATAACCCTAATCCTAACCCTAACCCTAACAACCCTATTCCTGAACCTAACCCTAATCCTAATCCTAATCCTAACTCTATCAGTAACGCTAACCCAACCCGAACTCTAACGCTAACCGTAACCATAACCCTAACCGTAACGCCCTAAGCCTAACCTACGCTGGTTTACAAAACACGTCCTTGTATAGTCCCCACACAATTTACGGGGTACTAACATAGCTCAACGACGGTGGTTGAGCGTCATATGCATATGTCGGTCCTCTTATTTGACCTTGGTCTCTCACTCGGAACCAAGTATTTACATACAAAGGGGCTGTGGTCAAACGACCTCTCTGATACCTACTCAACTCGAATTGCAATGCCCGACATATTTAAGGCCATCACACACGCGCCACGCTTAACTCCCTGCCACTGAGATTGGAGGATTTTTCCTTTGACCTCATCAGTGAGGGCGCTATTTCAGCCTCCGCGGCTCCACCATCATGCAAGGATGGCTTTTTGCACGCCATACTGACGATGAAGACGGCCGTGCCTGAATGCAGTGCATAGAGCTATAAAAATAAACTAGAGTGCGCACTCCCCTATCAACGCGCGGTACGAACGTGTGCCGACATGGACGCGCATCCGCCATTACCAAAGAGGTCAACTTCAGCTCAAAATGCCCGGATGTCAGTAGCAATCGCGCGTAATATGAATGGGGAAAAGTATAGCCGAAATGTTGTGAATGCGGAAACTAAAATGTTATAGAAATGGTTTCTAGTAATGAAAGGAAAGGCCATCAATACCTCAAGGGATTGTCGAATTTTATTGTCCTACTTTCTTAAAAAAAAAATGGGATTAGTTTGGTAATGGCGTCGCAGTCCCCTTGTCGGCACGCGTCACGCGATGAGTGCGCACTCTAGTTTATTTATAGAGCTCTATTATGCATTATCTGAGGTAGGAAACAGTCGCTGCTTTGCTGTTTCGCGTTCAACGTGAGGTAGATAACGCAAAATACAACATTGGGAAGATCGGAAAGATGTTCACAGATTTCCTTCTAAATTACACAATTTGTAGATGGTCTTGATAAGATCTTCATGTTGAAATCGGGCTGGGATGCTGTACTTCTAGGGAAATCTCCACTCGCTAGTAACTTGGCAGTAACTTTCTCAGATTACCATTTGAGCTAAAACCTTCGCAGGAATGGTAATGGTAATGGTTTAGCACACAAACTGTGGCAATCTTTTGACCTTTACCAATGTTGTATAGGGCCTATAAGTTCACTATAGTTGTGCTCACACTATGAACATATAAACCGTGAAAAAGTGATGAAAATGTCATTACGCCGTGAAACTAAAAAGTCACTGTGATTTCACGGTGCATTTTACAGTGAATTCACCGTGAAAATAATCGCTGCTCTGACCTGATAAGGACATCTTCAGGTCACTAAAGAGACCGTGAATAAACCGTGAATATCTAGGGTGGCAAGCTCCAGCCTTGGGGGATGGCTAATTCAATTACCAGTAGGGACCATCAGCCCCCATAAACGTACTGTATGGTGTCCTTGTAACTGTCACTCCCAGATACTTCTAAATTGCCTCTAGCCATTTGCCACCAGGAATGTGGCCTTGGAGACCACTGGTGAAAACACCTGTGAAAATGACTTGGGTAACTGTGTGCCATGAAATAGGGGTGAAAACACGGTGAATTTTCTTTTCACGGCTAAATGGCATTTTCATCCCATTTTCACCGTTTAGATGTTCATAGTGTCATGCGCCCTTGCGCAATACAACCTCGTGACTCGACAAAACCAGTTGATCTCGAAACCGAGGACGAAAAATCTCGCTCTTAATTACTAGCGTCCGACGGATGTAGTCAGCGACACGGCGTCACCATTCTCGGCGTAGACGCTGAGATGACTGGTGTCCCCATGCATCCTGTCCCCCTCCTCCTCCTCCTCCTTCTCCTCCTTCAGGTTCGCGGCGGGCGATCTACGGGACCTGCCCTCGGAGGAGTCGGCCGCCGCCGGCAGGTCGTCGAACGTGTCGTATCGGCTGCCGTACGGGTGGGTCACGTGAGCCGGGTTGATCTTCGAGCAGATGATTCGGGCGTAGTCCCTGGAGGACAATGCCTCGGTGGCCTGATGATATGTCAAACGGCGAGGGAAAAACTCAGACAGAGGGAGATATAATTATGGAGATGGGGATGGGAGGGAGAGAGGGGGATACAGAGAGAAAGTCGGGGGAGAGTGAGATCGAGAGAGAAGTGACCGGAGAGACAGAGAGAAAGACCGGCAAAGTCTTTCCTCGGCACACCTCGGCACACCTCGGCATGACATAAAACGTACTCGAATCGAGGCAACATCTAGATTGCGCGACCAATGCTATCACGTGACTTGGATTAGGCGATAGTGATTGGCCAAAGGGAATGCATATTAATGATATCTACTGAATATTAATGAAAATACGGGGGGGGGGTAATGCTAACTTTGAGTGACATAGTGGGTATTTTTGAATCTCATTTGGTGCGGAACAGGAGTGGAAATGAGCAAAGAAGACTATCATACTGTCCACATTCTTCTTTGTACATTTCCATCGCTGCTCTGTGTCAAATGAGATGAAAAAAAAATGCCGACAATAATTCACTTGATAGCATGTAAACAGTGATAGGGCAGTCGGTCTATTAATAATAATTATTATCCACGATTCATTCTGGATTCTACAAGGAAATACTCATTCGGTAACGAAATATCGAAAAGACACATTAAGCCTATAACTTTTTTATTTAATATTTGGTTTACCCATAGGTCAAACAAACCAAGGAAAAACTGACTGGGAACTTTTGAACAATTTGAAAAATTGGCAACGAGCTGCCGTAGCCAGGTTTACAGCAATTAGTTGTTTGCATCAGAATGAAAGCGGGGGTGTGATCCCTGGAGATATACGGCAGTTAATGGTTGAATTGCTTCCGACTATGGCACCCCTACCCCGGGGGGTTGACTATTTGGGAAGGCCACCATCTAAGGGCTGGATAGCTCAGATGAAAGAGCACTGGTACGTTAGTCCAGAGGTCTCGGGTTTAAGTCCAGGTCCAGTCTTCTTGCCAATTTCTCAAAATTGGTTTACCATTAGATATCATTGGTTTTTTTTCTTTCGATCTTTCATGGTTCGTACCTTCCGCACTTCAGGCGTGTCTGCGTCCCCAATGTGTAGCCTGAGCCCGATAGCGAAGGTGCTCGCCTCGATGAAGTAGTGGTACAGCCTCAGCCTGCCCTCGTACGACCCGAAGTCTACCGATCGCATATTGCACTCTGCAGTGAAGGACGTTGGGAAGCTCATTACGATATCATGACCTAACCCCTAGACCATTAATCCACAGACTCTACGGCAGAGACACCCCCAACTTACACAGTTCTTTCTGTGGATTGTTTTTGGGTCAACCTATAGTTGAGGTCAAGCCCAGTTGTGAACAGCACCGTTTCCCCACATCATAACATTCCCGTGCAGCCACGGTTTGGTTACGCCGCTTCGAATGGCAGGATTGTAAGATCGAAGGTGTCACTATCAACGCCTTTAACAGAGCGCATGCCCAGCTCGAATAGGACACAAACATAGACTCGCCTAGCCTTAATTAAGTCGTTGGACAACAATTCAGAAATCTATGAAAACTCTGCCGACTTCTGTATATGTGACCCGGCACAGCATAATGAGGGATAACCCCATTTTTGAGATTTTGAGGTTTTCTAATGATGTGAAAGAGTATACCATAAGCTTTCAAATGATATCAAAATATAATATCCTCTAATACGTAAAATTTCCGAAAATACAAAAAAAAAGAAAATTGATTTGTAATCGAATTGTGAAGATACTTTAACTTCAGGCGTTGTTTACTCAAAAAGTGTTTTGGTGTGATATTCCTCATGTCGTTGTGCCGGGTCACATTTTTTGCTCCCGCTTAGCCTAATTAAATTCGCTGTGCAACTATTTAGATATCTGAATACGACCTTCAGAAATGCTATACGTTGCTTTGCGCAATACCTTTGCGAGTGATATCCGACATAGCTTGCGCACGTCGTTCACCATTCCCCCGCCCGTAGCTTGCATGCGTATCATGACGTGTGTGAGTCTTTGCCTGGTTCGTAGCTATTCGAGCGGCGGCCAACTATAGGTCAGCTGCGTACACGCTCGTACGCGTGTACGGACACATACTTTGTGTGGGCTGGCAGCGGCGAGACCTGTGTGCCGTGTACAGCTTGCACCCGGCGTGGTTAGTGCCGTAGTGCCGTACGTAGTGCCGTAGTGCCGTAGTGCCGTGTACAGCTTGCACCCGGCGTGGTATATAGTGTCGTAGTGCCGTAGTGCCGTAGTGCCGTCTACAGCTTGCACCCGGCGTGGTATATAGTGTCGTAGTGCCGTAGTGCCGTAGTGCCGTCTACAGCTTGCACCCGGCGTGGTGCCGTAGTGCCATGTACAGCTTGCACCCGGCGTGGTAGTGCCGTAGTGCCGTGTACAGCTTGCACCCGGCGTGGTATATAGTGCCGTAGTGCCGTAGTGCCATGTACAGCTTGCACCCGGCGTGGTAGTGCCGTAGTGCCGTGTACAGCTTGCACCCGGCGTGGTATATAGTGTGGTAGTGCCGTAGTGCCGTAGTGCCGTCTACAGCTTGCACCCGGCGTAATATATAGTGCCGTAGTGCCGTAGTGCCATGTACAGCTTGCACCCGGCGTGGTATATAGTGTCGTAGTGCCGTAGTGCCGTAGTGCCGTCTACAGCTTGCACCCGGCGTGGTATATAGTGCCGTAGTGCCGTAGTGCCATGTACAGCTTGCACCCGGCGTGGTAGTGCCGTAGTGCCGTGTACAGCTTGCACCCGGCGTGGTATATAGTGTGGTAGTGCCGTAGTGCCGTAGTGCCGTCTACAGCTTGCACCCGGCGTAATATATAGTGCCGTAGTGCCGTAGTGCCATGTACAGCTTGCACCCGGCGTGGTATATAGTGTCGTAGTGCCGTAGTGCCGTAGTGCCGTCTACAGCTTGCACCCGGCGTGGTATATAGTGCCGTAGTGCCGTAGTGCCATGTACAGCTTGCACCCGGCGTGGTAGTGCCGTACGTAGTGCCGTGTACAGCTTGCACCCGGCGTGGTATATAGTGTCGTAGTGCCGTAGTGCCGTAGTGCCGTCTACAGCTTGCACCCGGCGTGGTATATAGTGCCGTAGTGCCGTAGTGCCATGTACAGCTTGCACCCGGCGTGGTAGTGCCGTAGTGCCGTGTACAGCTTGCACCCGGCGTGGTATATAGTGTGGTAGTGCCGTAGTGCCATAGTGCCGTCTACAGCTTGCACCCGGCGTCGTATATAGTGCCGTAGTGCCGTAGTGCCATGTACAGCTTGCACCCGGCGTGGTAGTGCCGTAGTGCCGTGTACAGCTTGCACTCGGCGTGGTAGTGCGCCGTAGTGCCGTGGTTTGCGTGCGTTTGGCCCGGATTCCTGCCCGGAACCGTACTGTACCGGAGAGACCGCCTTGGACAAGCCTAATACTTGCCATGCTTCCGCCGAGTGGAGTACTCGGGGAGGGGATAGGTCATCATAGCTAGGGCTACCGTAGTTCTATAGGAACACTGCCTGGGGGTCTATCAACACAACTAATAGCAGATGTCCTTACAGATGATAACATCATCCTATTTCGTTGGTTCCCCCTTCCCATGGTTCCCGCCCAATTAGCTAGGTCACCTACTATCAATTGACATCATGGTCATAAAGGCTGCGTCCGAATTAATTGGCTACGGCCCGAAAACACACACGAGTCCACGGTAGTCGTCACCAAGCGGCTGCAGCCAGTTCCCATAGGGTTGCGTGCTACTTCTAGCCGCAGCCAATAATATTCGGACACGGCCTGAATTGCGATGGCGACTACGGGTTATGACGCCCCCTACCGTCCATGACGTTGACGGTAAACTGCAGGAGGTGACCGCTGGACGTGAGCTGCGAAGAGAAGACACGATGGCGGCTGGAGTTGAGACTAAGCGTCAGGGCGGGCTGGGAGATCACACTGTACGTCTCAAGATCGGCAAGGGTCATGACCCCTCCTGTGACGCAGCGAGAAAACACACAATGCGTGTGATGCAGGACTCCCAAATTTTGCGTAGTGATCGTGCAGAACACTAAATGAAGCTACCATTGAACACTACAAAAAATCTCACTTTCAAAGCCAATTATTCCACACCCAAAAGTTTCTCAGTTTTTGTAGCTATACTGAAAAATTTTGTTTGGACCTTCATCTCAGATAATATTTTCAATTTTTGGATGGACCCCTCCACTTCTACAGCCAAATAGGGCCACATTTAAAGCCAGATATGGTCTAAATTTCACCCGAAATTGAAGAATGAACCCCAGGTTGTCTTCAGCTTCACTAATACGAAATGAAGGCTTATATTCCTAATGAAGTATTAGATATTGGTATTGTGTGCATGAATAACAATGTAATTACGTCTACTCTCTAAAATAATGGATGTTAAAACTTGGGTCTTATCGAGAACAAATATGACATTGTTGGTCTCGGTAGCATAGAGGGTCTTGGTAATTAACAAAATAGAATACAAGACTTCGCTTTGGTATCAAAGAGCATACTATTTTGATATCGATCAACTTCGTTTTAACGGATAGGGCTTTGCCACCTTGACATCTAGGAAAAGTGCCTTTATAATTGTCACCTTGGTATTGACGAATATGGCCTTGCCACTTTGGTTTTAACGAATATGGCATTGGCGCCTTGATATTAACAAATATAAAGGTCTTGTAACCGATTGTATTAATTAATAAGGCCTTGCAACCTTGGTATTAGCAAATAGGGTCTTGTCACCTTAGTATAAACGAATATAATGGTCTTGCAACCAATTGTATTAACTAATAGGGCCTTGCAACTTGGTATCATAGGAATAGGGCCTTGCCACCTTGGTATCATGGGGATAGGGCCTTGTCACCTTGGTATCATAGGGATAGGGCCTTACCACCTTGGTATTATAGGAATACGGCCTTGCCACCTTGGTATCATACGAACAGGGCCTTGACACCCTGTTATCTTGGGGATAGGGTCTTGCCACTTTGGTATCATAGGAATAGGGCCTTACCACCTTGGTATCATAGGAATAGGTCCTTGCCACCTTGGTATCATGGGAATAGGGCCTTGTCACATTGGTATTATAGGAATAGGGCCTTGACACCCTGTTATCTTAGGGATAGGGCCTTGCCACCTTGGTATTATAGGAATAGGGCCTTACCACCTTGGTATCATAGGAATATGGCCTTGCCACCTTGGTATCATAGGAATAGGGCCTTGCCACCTTGGTATCGTAGGAATAGGGCCTTACCACCTTGGTATTATAGGGATAGGGCCTTACCACCTTGGTATTATAGGGATAGGGCCTTACCACCTTGGTATTATAGGGATAGGGCCTTACCACCTTGGTATTATAGGGATAGGGCCTTACCACCTTGGTATCATAGGATAGGGCCTTGCCACCTTGGTATCGTAGGAATAGGGCCTTGGCACCTTGGTATCATAGGAATAGGGCCTTGACACCCTGTTATCTTAGGGATAGGGTCTTGCCACCTTGGTATCATGGGAATAGGGCCTTACCACCTTGGTATTATAGGGATAGGGCCTTGCCACCTTGGTATCATAGGGATAGGGCCTTGCCACGTTGGTATCATAGGAATATGGCCTTGCCACCTGTTATCATAGGAATAGGGCCAATTGGCACCTTGGTATCATAGGAATAGGTCCTTGCCACCTTGGTATTATAGGGATAGGGCCTTGTCACCTTGGTATTATAGGGATAGGGCCTTGTCACCTTGGTATCATAGGATAGAGCCTTACCACCTTGGTATTATAGGAACAGGGCCTTGTCACCTTGGTATTATAGGGATAGGGCCTTGTCACCTTGGTATCATAGGATAGAGCCTTACCACCTTGGTATTATAGGGATAGGGCCTTGGCACCTTGGTATCATAGGAATAGGTCCTTGCCACCTTGGTATTATAGGGATAGGGCCTTGTCACCTTGGTATTATAGGGATAGGGCCTTGTCACCTTGGTATCATAGGATAGAGCCTTGCCACCTTTGTATCATAGGAATAGGTCCTTGCCACCTTGGTATTATAGGGATAGGGCCTTGTCACCTTGGTATTATAGGGATAGGGCCTTGCCACCTTGGTATTATAGGGATAGGGCCTTGTCACCTTGGTATCATAGGATAGAGCCTTGCCACCTTTGTATCATAGGAATAGGGCCTTGGCACCTTGGTATCATGGGGATAGGTGATTGCCACATTGGTATCATAGGAATAGGGACTTGCCACCTGTTATCATAGGAATGGGGCCTTGGCACCTTGGTATCATAGGAATAGGGCATTATCACTTTTGTATCATAGGATATCATACATGATCTTGTTACCTTGGTCTTGAATGTCCTGCACCAGTTTCTGCCCGACTTCTCCACCGAAGAAGGCGGTTGCCCCCTGGTCTGAGATGGCCTGCAGTGTGCTTATCATGCCTGGTGGCGATGTTACAATCTCCCCCTCCTCAACCAAAGAGCCGTCCTCCTTCGTGTACAGATCTCTGGAATCAGAGGGCAGGGACCGGAGGGAGAGAAACAAATTTCGAAAATTCAATGAGGGTTTGCCCTGCTAGACGTAATGAGCACAGAATGCCCAGTGCTTTTTCCCAATGCCTGCTTACATTTTGACCTTTTCGGGTACGCAACAGTTGGGTGGAAATTACCTTTTGAAAGGAAAGGGCTAAATCGTCATTCTACACAATATTTGGTAAAAAAGTACTCAACTTTTGTAACCAACACTTTTACTCATCCAATTTGTACACTTATTTTTTAGTGTGTGATGGAATACAAATTCAGGCAGCTCGTGCGGGATTCGAAACACGCGACTCCTCCTTTCTAGTGCAGACGTCTCAACCACTTGGCCACCGAGCTGGTCGAGGTCGTGTACGTGGCGGGTTCGAATAAGTTATAACGGTGGGTACCGCGTTGCATCTAAAGATATAACATGATGTTTGCGACGAGGAGAATGTAATTAAAATGAGGGTTTGTTGCTCGACTTGATAATCACTGAATGCCCAGCGCCCAGAAATATTTTCATCAGGCATTGGGCAAAGCATAGATCGAGCATTCAGTGCTTATCATGTTGAGCAGGGCAAACCCTCATTGAATTACATTCTCTTCGACGCAAACATCATGTTATATCTATGATCCTATACCCTTCACGTCTAGAGGGCAGACCCTTATTGAATTACATTCTCCTCGACGCAAACATCATGTTATATCTACAAAATCGGAAAATCGCCATTCGCGAAGACGAGTTTGGTTTCGTGGCCCCAAATCAAACATTCCTAATTGAATTAGTATATATACGTATACCTATAAACGTTTTGCGTCATTTATGTTGACGTAGAAAGTCACCTGAAAGTGGATAATTTGACGCTGTCCCCTTCTAAAAGGTAATGTTGGTGTCATCGTCGTTGTCATCGTTTGTTCGTCCGTGATGAGATGGACTTGAATGTGTGTCTCGGACGTTGGTCTGTTGGTTCTGTACCTGAGAATCGGCCAGCGGTCGAAGTTCTTCCGGAGAATCTTCAGGCAGTACTCCGTGTGCCAGGCGAGCGGGTAGCCGTCCGTCGCCATCCGGATGACGGGGGCCAGGAGGCGATCCCACGGCAGGGCGCCGAACCTCTGGTGCGCTTCCCACAGCCCGGCCAGCTCGCTGGGCACGGCCACGGCCCTGGCTCCTTCACATCATTTATGGGCAGAGGAATCGGATATGACGGAATCTCAGCCTAGGTGTCATTTATTCATACAACCACCACTTCCAACATCAAATAATAATAAGTGATATACAAAAATGTGGCAAACTGCTTACTGACTAAAATCACCAACATGCAAATCTCAACATTTAGTTGGCCCGACGTTTCGATCCCAGCAGGGCCTTTCTCCTTCGAGAAAGGTCTAGGATAGAAACGTTAGGCCCACTAAAGTTTGAGATCAAATAATATAGTCAAACAAAATCAACGGAAAACTGACTGGTGAACGTTTGACCAAAATTTAAAGGCCCTATATACAACATCGGTAAAGGTCAAAAGATTGCCAAAGTTTGCGTGTTAAACCACCATTACACATTCCAAAAACAGAAATCCTGCGAAGGTTTTAGCTCAAATGGTAATCTGAGAAAGTAGAAAAAGGCAACAACAAAAAACCGTCATGGTTTTCGCACCGATCTGTAGTGCCAGAAATAGTTTAATACTGGCGAGTAATAAACTATTTGTCGATGTTTGAGTGGAGATATCTCGAGAAATACAGCATCCCAGACCGTAAGATTTCACTGGACCGAGATGAGAGGTCACTGGTTCATATCCCGGTCCAGTAAAAGTCTTCGTTACCCTTTAAAAAAAATTAATTTTATTCAAAAGTTCAGTTTTTCATTGACTTGATTTGAAAAATAAGCTGCATCCACTTTATATGATCCCCGAGCTGCTAAAGCCAGGTTTACAACAATGTTAATAACTAATATAATGGGTTATTAAAACTAATACCAAATTAATAAAATTGGTGCCTTCTTTTGCCCTCATGCCCATCTGCAAGGTACCGAAGGTATTACTGTCTTGAACGCGGTGCAATAGATAGCTGGGCAAAGGTCTGGATCCAACTGAAGCTAGCCTGCAGCTGATTTCAAGAAAAGTTGCGTGAGTTACGCAAAGTACAAATGTTGCTTAAGTCTTGCGTCACAATGGCTCTTTTGTTCACTATTCAGAAAAGGCAGCAAAATGTTGCATTAGCAATATTTGAAGTTTCGTGAAATCGGCTGCCGGTGTGCGCCCAAGTGGTAATAACTCGCCTGGCGCACCCCGGTTCTGATGACGTCACGGGTATCGGAGGCCCTGGGACGTTCGCACCGGCACCTACCGTAATTGGCCTCCTCCGTGTCGTTGACGAACATGTCGAAGGCGGAGGCCTCCGGGGCCGTCTCTATGGCCGCGATGGCGTCCGCCGTGCCGCCCTCTGCCGTGTAGATCACCATGAAGAGCCCGCCGCCCAGCCCCGAGCTCTGCGGGCTAGCCACGGCCAAGCAGAGCGTGGACGTGACCGCCGCATCTACGGCCGACCCCCCAGCTTGGAGGATATCCCTGCGATCATATCATAAGAAGGGGTCTATCAACCGCTAACGTCATGCTTCACTAAAATGTGTACGGAGTCAAACAAACAAAGGAGTTCAGGAGTTCGGGAAGAGGACTAGCTGACTATTAGGGAAAACCACCAACTAATTAGGGCTAGATAGGTCAGATGGAAGAACACTGGAACATTAATCCAGAGGTTTCGAGTTCAATGCCGGTCCAGTTAAGGTTTTCTATTCATTTGGTTCCATTAAATTATTCAATTTGTTCAAAAGTTTCAAGTCATTCTTTCCTTTGTTTGACTTGAATTGAAAAAGCTGCATCTACTTTGTGTGATCCCCAAACGAGCGGCTGCAGCCAAGTTTACAACAATAGTGATCAGGTAATATCATTCCAGATATACGGTTACAGTTAATGATTGCATTGCTTCTGACTGGCGCCCCCACCCCGGCAAAGACCAGTTGTTAGGGAGGCCACCATCAAAAGAGCTGGATAGCTCAGATGCAAGAGCACTGGTACGCTAATCCAGAGGTCTCAGGTTCAAGTTCTGGTCGAGTCAAAGTTTTCTTTGCCGATTTTTCAATGTGTACGAGGTGAGTTAACGTGGAACGTTTTCAGTGACATCATGTATCATGTAATACGTCATCTCTATCGAGATGGCCATGACAAGAGCCGTTAACTCAAGAAAACGGTAGCCCTCTTCTACTCTCTTCTAGACTTTTAACTAAAACGGGTTGTGTAAAACGCCACAAGAATAGGTAACGGCTTTACAACCACTCAAGGTGTTCCACCATTAGGTCTATTATATTTACATTACATTACATTACATTTACATTTATTTACATACTCATCAAATAAAAATATCAACATGACAAGGTACAACGCAGAGTGGTTGGTAGCTTCAATGAAGCTTGCTAGCAAAAATAATAGTTACAATGATGACGATAAAATATAGGAGTATGAAGGTTGTTATGGGAAGCCGAGGCTTATAGGAACAACCTTAGGACAGACAATACCGACAAACAAGACAAAACCGGAACAAAGTAAACGAACGATCAGCTGATCTGCTAATATTATAAGTTAATAATGAAAAACCAATGTAAACTGAGGAAAACCAATAATGCTAATAAAAAGATGAACTAACACAAGGAGAGGTATTGGTCAGGAAGCTGTGTCATAATGGGAGAGAGGAGGGCTCTGTTTTCCACTATGCAGTGACATCCGAGCAGAAGATGTGGTGAATGATGAGATGTGATCTGTCAATGTACGATGTACGTGAATAACTATACCTTCCCATCTCCGAACAAGGGCCGTAGTCCGTGGCCACGGCGGCGTGGCGGTAGCCGCCGGGGCCGATCGTCGGGCGGGCCGTGGTGGCGTCGTCGACGGTCGTGGCCTCGGGCACGTCACGCTGCGATGCGCGCGGCAGGCAAACCGCAAGCCCAACGGTCAGGCCAAAGGCACACAGGAGCACGCTGCCCGTCGCGACGGCCCAGAGGACTTGCTTGCTGCAAAAGGCAAGACAGCAGTATAAGTCAAAGGCCCTATATACAGCACTGGTAAAGGTCAAAAGATTGCCAGAGTTTGTGTTTTATACCATTAAACATTCCAAAAAGCTAAACTGCGAAGGTTTTAGCTCAAATGGTGACACGAGAAAGTAGAAAAAAAAACCGTCACGGTTTACGCAGGAATAAACACCGTTCTGTAGTTTAAGAAATAGTTTACCACTCGAGAGTAATAAACGATGTTTGGGTGAAGATTTCTTGAGAAGTGCAGCATCCCAGACCGTAAGATACCAACATGGGGATTATGTCATGACCATCTACAGACTGTGTAGATTAGAAGGAAATCTGTGTACATCGATGTTTTCCGATCTTCCCCATTGTTGTATTGGGCCTTAACAAGATACGGAAGGAGTGTCTGCACGGAGGTAGCTCGTGAAACGTGAATTAAACGATTCCAAGAGGTTCGCTAGAGTCCATTCGTTCCACCGTCAATAGACCTTGTATAGATGACGTCATACTTGGAGGGGGGGACCATGACGTCATGAGTCATGAGGTTCTGAACCCGCGTCGACTCAAATCGAAATGGGTTCCAACTAGGAGGACGAAGGCAAGCTCTTGGCGTTAGTTAGAGAATGAGAATGGCGCCCTCGTCGTCCACACAATCGAAAATTTCTCAGTGTGTGAGGGGGCACGTTAGCTTATGGTCCGCCACTGAGTTGCAGATATTCGGTGGTTGCCGACGTGGGCTGTGATCGCCATTACCACTGTGGGTGACCTGTTGCATTGCCTAGGTAGTTGATGGCATATCACTATGAACATCTAAACCGTCAAAAAAAAGGTGAAAATGTCATTTCGCCGTGAAACTAAACAAACACTCTAATTTCATGGCACATTTTACAGTGACTTCACCAGTGAAAATAATGCCTCTCTGACCTGATAAGGACATCTTCAGGTCACTAAAGAGACAGTGATAAAAAAAACCGTGAAAATCTTGGGTGGCAAGCTCCAGCCTCAATTACAAGCAGGATCCTGTATATGATGTCCTGTAACACGATCCCAGATACTTCGAAACTGTCTTTACCACCATAGAATGTGGCCTTGGGGACCACTGGTGAAAACACTGGAAATGCCGTGAAAACTTTTGGCTAAATAACTTTTTTTTCACAGCTAAATGACAGTTTTATTCCGTTTTTAAGTGAAGATGTTCATATTGTAGGTAGTTGACATCTATATAACGTATATTGCTGTCAACTACATTGGTGCAGATGATTACCAAGAGTAAACCACTTGAACACTACCTTGACTGAATCTAAATGTGTATCTGCACTAAGGCATTGACCTTTTTAATCAATCACTTTTCAATTTATACAATTTGTCAATTGAAACCCGATATAATTTGTGTGAACTTTCTTATTGGCTGTTGAAATATTTATCCATGTATAGACTGTATAATCTACCTACCAGTATATGGTTATTGTCTTGCATGCATAATTCACACAAGTACCATGGTATTTTCCTATATCTAGGCTATACATGTTGCATGTAGGCTGGTAGTTTGTCTATTGGTTGTTTTTGCCGTTAAAGGCCCTTTACAATATTGTTAAAGGTCAAAGGATTGCCACAGATTGTGTGTTAAACCATTAAGCGCTCGAAAACAGCAATACCGTGAAGGTTTTTAGCTCAAAATGGTGATCTGGGAAAGTAGAAAAATGCCCCCAAACCAAAACGGTTTACGCACCGTTGTGTAGTGTAACGAATAATTTATTACTCGCGAGTTATAAACTATTTGTCTGTTTGAGTGAAAAGTACAGTATCCCAGACCAAAATTAAGATTTCAACGGAATTCAACAAACTGTGCAAATTGATAATTCCCGATCTTCCCAATGTATTGGGCCTTCAACTCTGCCAGTTCTAGAGAGGGAGAATTTGATCCATTAATGCTATATCATTAACAGTCAGTGAAGCATTATACTACGCCTATGTTAATGAGTATTCAAATGCAGTGTTCTCTGCAGTAAGATCGAGCGTATCAAAAAATCTGCAGCTGAAATTGTTTAGCCCATCTGCAAAGTCCTCTGAGCATTCGGACTGTTATTTCGTTTTTTATAGTCTGTTATTGTTCCCATCGCCAGCCAGGTTGCTCTCGAGTTATTTTTTTTTTCTTTTTTTTTCTCCAGCCTATATGTGTAGTCCGGATTGTAATTTTGCTTTCAATGGTCCTTGGGAATTCCTTCACACGGTGTAGCTGGCCAGCTGCCACAAAAAAAACCCGAAACCTCATGAGTTTCTCTTGAAGTAAACTGTTTCCTGCTATAGGCCTATACTTCGTTACGCTCACACGCATGGAAAACAGTTTCCTCTTCGAAAGACAGCCATACTATTAATCTGACTAAGGGATAGGTGTCCTTCATAGCGTATTCATAACATCATGGTAGGCAGTGGAGCATAAACAGCCCTTGAAAGACATTGATTGCCCAACAATAGCAAATCTCGAACGGTACTGGGACGGCGACTGTTGTGATAGGAACTTCACTATATGTGGTAATATTTCGTGTACAGGCTATAACTTCCGGAGAAAGAAATACAGACATGATCTTAAGTGGCATTTTTCCCCCCGTTAAGTTGTGATATCCAGACTTCTAGATATATTTCTCTTGAAGGGTTTGCTCAGTGTATATCGAGTGCGGTTTACATGCATTTCACATGTATGTGGATTACTTTCTAGTATATTTCTATTGTGATATACAAAAATGTTACTCCCTTCCCTTTTGTCCTTCCTCTGTCATTGTGTGTCAGGACTTTCCTTCCCCTGACTGTCTATGTTTGTCCTCGTCACTTTGCTGCTAGGATCGAAACCACAGGACCTCAAATTGTTGCTATTATTTTATCTAATTGCAGGTCATTTTAGTCAGTGAGCAGTTTGCAACAGTTTTTGTTATTATTAAACTTCACTTCTTTTTTTGTTTGCTTTTAGCTATTTGGACTGGGGTCAGTCATAAGCCCTTTTCTAAAACCCTGTTTAGGCTTAAAACTACCCACTGGAGTCGGGTAAGTTACCTGGGAGGAAAACTTCCTGGGCTGTCCGCACTGGACTTAAGGCTCCGGTTCTCTCTCTGTCATCCAAAAAGCTGAAAAAGTTCTTTGTTGAAGTTGAAGCTTTGGATTGTTCTTTTTCTCAAAAAGCAGTATTAACATTCAAAACCAAAGCCGGAGGCCTCCCATTTTCATGCCATTGCTCTTTGAAAATGGATAAAGAAATGGAGACAAAACCGGGCTAGTCCCTGAGCTATGAGCTCGGGCCTGAGTAGCGTCCAGTGCATGCACGTATAACTATTTTCTTGCGCGATATGTGATATACAAAAATGTTGCAAACTGCTTACTGACTAAAATTACCAAAATGTAAATCTTAAAATTTAGTAGGCCTGACCTTTCGATCCTAGCAGGACCTTTCTCAAAGGCAGAGTGACAAGGATACATGTACACGAAGGAAGAGGGGAGAGAGCGAATAGTGAATAGGAATAGAGAGTGAATATTCACTCTCTCCCCCCTTCCTTTGTGTACATGTATCTGTTTTGTCCTTGTCTCTCTATTTTCTTGCGCAGTTAAAGGTGGGCGGTGTTATTTGCGCATGCGCTAGTTGCCGGCGGAGGCTATCGGTGCACAGGGAATAGCGAGGTCAATCGCTGTCTGAGCCTCACGCGAGTAGGACGATCAGGTACGTGATCTTTCGTTTGGCCGCAATAAGTGCATGGCTTTTCTATTCGTGTGGAGACATTTTGTTAGTGAGAAACGATGTTGTAAAAATGCTCCCATTTCAACCACATTCACTTCCTGGGTAGAAATTTGGACCGTACAATACCGTGCACTATGTCCCTTATAATAATAACACTTCAATTTGACTTCAATTATTCTTACCCATCACAATTTTCACGTTTTTAAGAATTCCTTCACACGGTGTAGCTGGCCAGTTGCCACAAAAAAACCCCGAAACCTCATGAGTTTCTCTTGAAGTAAACTGGTTCCTGCTATAGGCCTATACTTCGTTACGCTCACACGCATGGAAAACAGTTTCCCCTTCGAAAGACAGCCATACTATTAATAGGCCTAAGGGATAGGTGTCCTTCATAGCGTATTCATAACATCACGGTAGGCAGTGGAGCATAAACAGCCCTTGAAAGACATTGATTGCCCAACAATAGCAAATCTCGAACGGTACTGGGACGGCGACTGTTGTGATAGGAACTTCACTTAATGTGGCCAGCATTTTATGTTGTGTATTGTGGTTTGTCCCTTTAGGCCTGGTAATATTTCGTGTACAGGCTTTAACTTCCGGAGAAAGAAATACAGACATGATCTTAAGTGGCATTTTTTCCCCGTAAGGTTGTGATATCCAGACTTCTAGATATATTTCTGTTGAAGGGTTTGCTCATTGCATATCGAGTTCGGTTTACTTGCATTGCACATGTATGTGGATTACTTTCTAGTATTTTTCTATTTCACGTGATTTGTGCACTTCTCATTCCATTCTTGACATGTCTGTACAGGGCATAGAGTCTCTTGGCCATCGGAAAGATGCTGTCCGCCTCAGCAGAAAAAAAACTGTGGTTTAAGCGTCTCTTTTGATCTCCCACCTCAAGATACCTTATAGATGTTTTTTTGTCGTGTAAAAATATTTCTTTTTCCGCACGAAATGTATTATAATATATATTTCTGGTAGCCATCACGTGAACAGAGCGTGCGCTTTTATTGGCCAGTTGTTATTTTTTGCTCAGCACGTAGCTCAAGTCGCCGCACACGATGAGTTTTCATCCACGAGAGGCGAAAACAATCAAACAGGATAGATATTGGTTTCACGGCCTCTTGAGGCAGAAATCTCACCAAAAGTTCAGCGCACACGAGAGCTACGTGCTGAGCTATACATGTAACGACCTTCAGAGAATTTCTGCTCAGCAAATAGCTCTCGTGTGCGGCGGCCTCTGGTGAGCAATGGCGTTCTTTTACTTTCATTTCATTTTCATTTCATTTATTGTTTCTCAAGGCATCAACAAGAACAAGCAATGACAACACAATACAAATGCAATGGCAACAGCCTTGACGGACTACCAAATGCGAACTCAATCCCAATCAAGTGGCTCTCCAATGGTTACCATGCGTCAAAAACAGATAATCACGACAATCAGAAAACAAGGATATTATTTGATGTTATTGCACCACTTCTTGTTTACGTAGATGCAAACTCCACATCCCGACGTTTTCCCAGATTGAGGATTTCTGTCCATACGCTCACAGGTAAAGCCGTCGATGTTAGTCACGTTTGTATAATGTGTGTCCTTAAACCATGTTTCACTGAAACACATCAGACTGCAGACTATGTACTGATGTAGGTACTTAACATTGGCATCCACTTCATCCAACTTATTACACAATGATCCAGCATTACCCAAGATGATAGTAGGTAATGGTGGATTAAACCGTCGCCGCCGAAGACCAGTCCGTATCCCAGCTTTCCTGCCGTGTTTCCTTGGTTTCGCTCGAAGATGGTCTGGAAGAATGTCAGAATGGGGTGGGGCGGTGGCTGCTGAAGACCTGCGTAGGTTGAATAGCTAGCTGGCTGCGTTTGTACACAATACGTGCATGGTGTAAAGGCCACTCACATGCAAGTGTTACCGGCTCCGTTTGCCCGGAAGAAGTGTTTATGAAATTGCACAAGATAGACAAGAGTGCAATGGATATCCAGTGGAGTGTTGATGTACAGGCCATGTCCAAGTTATATCCTCATTGAAGGACAGTTAAAAGAAGTCAAAATAGAGGTACTGTATGGTGTCCGTGTAACTGTCAATCACAGATACTTCTTAATTGCCTCTAGCCATTTACCACCAGGAATGTGGGCTTGGCGACCACTGGTCAAAACACAGTAAAAATGCCTTGGCAAACTGTGTGCCGTGAAATAGGGGTGAAAACACTGTGAATTTTCTTTTCACGGCTAAATGGACATTTTCATCCCATTTTCAGGGTTTATGTTCATAGCGCCCCGTCCCTTTGATCCTCCCTCCACTTTTGTTTGTTTTCCCTAATGTCCCGTCCCTCAGTTTACATCTGCATCCCACTCCCTTCCCTTTTGTCCTTCCTCTGTCATTGTGTGTCAGGACTTTCCTTCCCCTGACTGTCTATGTTTGTCCTCGTCACTTTGCTGCTAGGATCGAAACCACAGGACCTTAAATTGTTGCTATTATTTTTTCTAATTGCAGGTCATTTTAGTCAGTGAGCAATTTGCAACATTTTTTGTTATTATTAAACTTCACTGCTCTTTTTGTTTGCTTTTAGCTATTTGGACTGGGGTCAGTCATAAGCCCTTTTCTAAAACCCGGTTTAGGCTTAAAACTACCCACTGGAGTCGGGTAAGTTACCTGGGAGGAAAACTTCCTGGGCTGTCCGCACTGGACTTAAGGCTCCGGTTCTCTCTCTGTCATCCAAAAAGCTGAAAAAGTTCTTTGTTGAAGTTGAAGCTTTGGATTGTTCTTTTTCTCAAAAAGCAGTATTAACATTCAAAACCAAAGCCGGAGGCCTCCCATTTTCATGCCATTGCTCTTTAAAAATGGATAAAGAAATGGAGACAAAACCGGGTTAGTCCCTAAGCTATGAGCTCGGGCCTGAGTAGCGTCCAGTGCATGCACGTATCACTATTATCTTTTGCAGTTAAAGGTGGGCGGTGTTATTTGCGCATGCGCTAGTTGCCGGCGGAGGCTATCGGTGCACAGGGAATAGCGAGGTCAATCGCTGTCTGAGCCTCACGCGAGTAGGACGATCAGGTACGTGATCTTTCGTTTGGCCGCAATAAGTGCATGGCTTTTCTATCCGTGTGGAGACATTTTGTTAGTGAGAAACGATGTTGTAAAAATGCTCCCATTTCAACCACATTCACTTCCTGGGTAGAAATTTGGACCGTACAATACCGTGCACTATGTCCCTTATAATAATATCACTTCAATTTGACTTCAATTATTCTTACCCATCACAATTTTCCTGTTTTCGAGTTATTTACAAAAATCAGTGAAAAATCGTGAAAACCTCGTGGAGACCTATACACCTTTACAATTTCACTGTGGAGACCTACTCAACGTATTGTCTTAGGTCTCCACAAGGCAGAAGGGGAACTTTCCGCTATAAGTTATCCCGAACCGGTAAAGTTAATCGTTCAGGCCTCGACCAAAACAAGTTGGCTCAAAGTGCGCTGAGCAGATGAGCGAGTGCTCGGTTGGTCCTGACCACTTCGCCCGACAGGTCAGCTTGACTTTCGCCGTCCAAATTCCTCGAAATTTGGGGTCTGTAGGAAAACGTTGGAGACTGAATCCATCTTAAGCCTTGTTGCTGTAACCTGTACCACGATAAAGGTACTATAGGTGACATTCTAGCAAACCTACGTCAATTTCTTCGAGGAGTAAGCCTCTCAAAGTTTGTATGAGAGACGTACGACGTCACACACACTCGCGGCCGATTGGGCTGCCACGTAGACATGGGATGTGGTAGCTGACTTAATCTCCGGAGTTACATTTTGTATGCTAACAAGGGGATGGGCGGAGCATACTGGGCACCCCTAAAGTACGTTTTTATTTGTTTAATTACATAAACGCGGTAAAATCAATAGGAAACAGGCAAATACAATGTTCGCATGGAATCTCAAAACAACATTATTTTCCACACACAACATTGTAGATATAAATTAAAGACTATACAAGTTCACATGGAATGGGACACGTGTGGGGATCACTCTATGACTTGAACTAAAACGAAACTCCATTACACTTTATGCCCTTCAAGTATAGTTCGTGGTATGGTTCATTGGGAACCAATGTGACCGCGGTTTGCACCAAGGTCATCATACCATGGAGTCATCCATGGACATACCAGTGATTGCAGCGTGGGAGACTGTGTGCACGATACCTTACGCCCCGCCTGTTGTCAATACTCAGTGGTTGATAATGGCCGTCAGTGTGGGTGACCTATTGCACCGCGTACAGTAATAGCCCCTTAATATTCATGCAAATTATAATATGCGCATCGTGCTGAAAGCGAGGCTGTGGGCGCTAGATTTCCAAGATGTCGGCGAAACACTGTGCGGTTCCACTGTGCTCCTCGAACAAGACAAACACACTGCCAGAAATTCAGCTTCCACCTATTTCCAAAGAAGAGAACCCGGCGGGAAAAGTGGATTGTGAAGATCAGGCGAGATGAGGGACCACGTTTCCATCGGCATAGCCAGGAGCTTTTTTCGTGGGGGGGGGGGCGGTGGGGTTTGGGGGCTGCCAAATTTCGTGGAGTGGCGGACTGCAGTTTGGACGGTTTTTAAGTTTTTCCGGTTTTGATTTTTCCAAAACCGTGAATGTTTAATCACCTTGGTTTTACTTTTTGTTTTTCACATGAGTAAAAATTGGAAACAATTACGTTTTGTGTCAGAAATTTAAGGCATTTGCCGACCAAATCTTAACGCGATCGTATTCGTTCTCGTGATTTGCGCACGCTGCGAGACCGCCATCCAGTGTGTTTGCACTCAGCACGTCCGCAATGATTAGTAGACTTCCACCAGTCCTTACACACTTGTTTTTCTAACAAATAAACTGATGAAGTTAATACAAAAACTGTTGCAAACTGCTCACCGACTAAAATGATCTGCAATACATTAAAATTCAAAAGCTAGAGGGCCTGACGTGTTTTTTTTTTTAAAGGTCCTGCTAGGATCGAAACGTCATGCCCTCTAACGTTTGAGAAATAATGTGTATTACAGGTATAGTTCATAGAGCTCCGTATAATAACAATGATGTTTGCGTTTTGCGGTCAACCGAAGTACGCGCTCCGACCAGTCCAACAAATCAATGCCGAACGTGTATATTTGTCTACCGGATATAAACTCACCATCACTCGACTATCAAAAAGTATACATTTTAAAAAGGCTTCTCAAAAAAGTTTGGCTTGTGAAAACATATTAAATTAATGCAGACTTCTTGTCTTTTGTCGGTTTGAGAGGCGTTATTGTGCTACGAAAATCTTTCAACTTAACCCCAAAGCCACGCGTTATGAAACCTTGGACAAAATGGACGCGCAGCGCACCCGACGACTGAGACAATTTTCTATACCGGGGTAATTTTTTTTAATGTAAACATTAAATATTGTTTTCTTGTTTTTCAGTTCCTTAAAAGAATCATTTTTCGAACGCCAAGCGCACCCTGTAAACATTGTCCAAATTAGTGGACAGTCCCCTCAAATTGAAGCCTGTATTCTCTTCTTTCTTTCCATACCACTTTCAATATTAATGACGAAGGAATAATATCAAATTACGCGGAAACAACATTCAGAGACATGGAACTATAACTTAGAAACGATGAAAGTACATTCAAACCGGTACCGATCGAAAGCTAATTCCATCGTGCGTCCAGTCAGACAATGGCCGAGGTTGAAAAGTGTAGCGCATTTGATTAGTTAAGACCGTTTTCCCTTCGCGACTTTAAGTCTAGGTCTGGTTTCCATCTCGAGGTAAAACCATAGCGACACTATAGGATCAGTGGGTCCGAAACCACACTACGCGCAGCAATGTAACAAGACATAACACGTCATTGCACACACTGTATACATTGTATACCGTACATTGTACAGTAAATGCACTGCATAGTGCATAATAAATGCACATCGGCTGCATACGCGTACTCTGCGCTACTCAAGCCGCCCTGCATGATCAGCAGTATGAGACGCTACAAATTCTATTTCATAACATTCGTACAAGTCTTCAGAGGGTTTGCATTCCTTTCCACATGATAGGTATGCGGATCACACAATACATTTAAAGCATGTATTGATATTCAAATGAGCCCGTAGGCGAGGCCCGTATAAGAACCCACGGGTATTAGGCAGGAACAGGCCATCTTTTCTTCGTGTGACACGATACTGCGGAACAACGATGGACTCCTTGGAAATTGACGTCCATGCGGATTTCGACTCTGAACTTCAGCAGTCTGCCAGAGTGGCTTCTAATGAAAACGACATGCAGCTTAGAAGCTAAGCTTCAGGCGAATTCAGATTGCATCCAAAAACTGTCATCCTCTTTAGCTGGCATGCAAAACATGCTGCTGTCTCTCCTCAATAAAGACCAGGAGAAAGAAGAAGCGAAAACTGAGGTAACATGTAAAAACATCTTGGAGGATCTAGATTGCTTTGACCCGGGCCTAGATTTTGAGCTGATCAGTAACATGACAGCAGACTCTCCCAAGGTTGACAACCAAGGAGATTTTGATATCCTGCCTTGTGATGACTTGTATGAAAGCACTGAGGCTAAAGGTCCTAACATATTTGCAAACTTGGCAGATAGAGCCACAAAGGCTGTTACCCTGCCCATTACAAAGGATCACTATAATAAGATCGCAGGCAAATATATCACCCCTGCAAATGCATCAGCGGTGACCGCACCCAGAGTAGATGCGGATTTATGGAACACAATTCCTGCAACAGCCCGGACCAAAGATGTGGCTACCCAATTGATCCAAAAACATGTGGTAAAAGGCATGATACCTTACTTTCATATTTTATCTGAGCTGCGCGAAGCAGCCAAATCTGGTGATCCAGTTAACTCAGAAAATATCAAACAGCTAGCTTTAGATGGTATGATGCATCTGGATGGTATGATGCATCTGGCAATGCATCATACGAACTGAGTATGAAAAGACGGGAAGAACTAAAACCCTGTCTGAACCCTATGTATAGGGGACTTTGCTCACGTAACACTCCAGTTACTGAAAAACTGTTTGGCCAAAACCTTAATGGCTCAATGAAACAGGTGGCCGAAGCTTTTAAAGCCGGCAGAAGGTTGACTTATTCAGACATGCTCCATATACACAAAGAGGCAGAGGCAATCCCTATAATGCTGGACGTGGATCAACAGGCCAACCCTATGGACGATCATCCACACCCTCATACTATGCCAACACCCATAGCGGCAATCGCCGAGGGGGTTCTTTTGGACGACAGGCCAAGCCTTCAACGTCCACTCAAGACAGCTCAAAACACTGGTTCGTACTTGACCATTTGGCTTATTTTCCCTGTGCTTCGACAAGTGCCTGACGCTTAAGACTGTACTATGATCATTGGTCTCAAATCACCTCTGACAGATGGATTTTGGACACTGTCTCAGGGTGCAAAATCGACTTTGTTCGATGCCCAGTACAAATGACCAAGCCTAAGAACATGTTTTTCTCGAACGATGAGATCCTTGCAGTTAACAAGGAGATTGACAAATTGCTCACTATGGGAGCGATTCGACCCATTGAAAAAAATTGAGTGTCGTATTGTGTCAAACATATTCATTATTCCCAAATAGTCCGGTGGTCTGAGACCAATAATAAATCTGAGAGATTTAAATATACCTTTGTGAAATATGAACATTTCAAAATGGAAAATGTAAAACTAGTCAAGGGCATAATACAATATAACGATGTCCTTACCTCCATCGACCTGAAAGATGCTTATTTTTCAATTCCTATGTGTTTGAATGATCAAGCTTACCAATGTTTCTCATGGAAGAACATATTATACACATTTACTTGTATGCCCTTCGGGCTAAGTTCAGCCCCTCGCATATTCACCAAGGTTATGAAACCAGTGATAGCATCAGCTAGAAGTGAGGGCATTCGATTGATAATTTATTTGGATGATATCCTTATCATGGTACCATCAGCAGAAGATAGTGCACGACACACACATTTTGTTGTACACCTGCTCGAATCCTTGGGATTCATAATTAACAGGGAAATATCCTAAAATTTAGTGGGCCTGACGTTTCGATCCTAGCAGGACCTTTCTCAAAGGCAGAGTGACAAGGACAAAACAGATACATGTACATGGAGGAAGGGGGGAGAGTGAATAGGATACGGAGGAGAAACAAAGGACAAAGAGTGAAGCTGGTAGGGAGAGATCAAAGGGAAGGGCAAGCGGTGGGGTAGGGATTAGTGAGAGGAGGGGGAAAGATCAAAGAGAAGGGCAAGGAGTAGGGTAGGGATTAGTGACAAGAGGGGGAAAGATCAAAGAGAGAAATGTGAAGGACTGAACACAAAAAGGATTATCAGAAAGCTGCATGGTGTTAGTCATTACACTCCTGGATGTTGAGACCATGTGGTTGAATAGTCCGAAGACGCTTCATCCACATTTTCTCACGGCTAAGACGGACAGCATTACTACGGTGACCAAGTGATTCTATGCCCAGTGCACTCATATCTGATATCGAATGATCAGGGAGATTGAAGTGATACCCAACAGGGGTGTCCATTTTACCGGTTTTGATAGTAGACCTATGGCCATAGATCCGTTTTTTGAGGGTGTTTTTGGTCTCGCCAACATACTGAATATTACAAACTCTACAAGAGATGAGGTATATGATGTTTGAGGTAGTGCACGTGATAGAGCCATAGGTCGTGTGGGTGGTTCCAGAAGAATGACCATTGAAAGAGTCTATTTCCTTGACATGTGTCTTGCAAACAATGCATTTCGAGGTACACTTAAATGTCCCAAATTTGGTTGGAGGGGAAGAGTCCAAAGGGGGAACCTCTGTTCGGACAATTAAGTCACGCAGGTTACGGGGGCGCCTGAAAGCTAAAACAGGCGAATTAGGAATGGCTTCAGCCAGACGATCTGAAGTGTGGAGAATATGGTGGTTTTCCTTAGTTATCTTCCTGAGAGGAGGAAGAGAAGGGTGGTAGGAAGTAACTAAGGGAACCTTGGGCTTGTCCTTGGGACCTGGTGGCTTTTGTTTTAGTGCCGAACTTCTGGGAATGGAATAGACTTTAGCAATGCAGTTCTTCACTTGGCGAGAAATATCCTGTCTAAAACCACAATCTCATTAATTGATCTACCTTTGGTTTGAGATTGATTCAAAACTCATGACTATCTGTGTTCCAGAGTCAAAAATGAAAAAACTAAAACTCGAAGGAACTCGAACTATATCAAAAGAAGTTGTCACTATTCGTCAACTCGCCAAAGTTATAGGTTTGATTTTTCAACCTTTGACGCTTTCCCACAAGGGAAACTACACTTCCGAGAACTTGAGTTCGCAAAAACCAGAGCTCTTATGAGAAATAATGGCAATTTTGACAAAAATATTCCAGTCGAAGAGAACATTATCCAAGAAGTCAATTGGTGGTTGGCTCTTCCTTCTAATGCAGCCAAATCATCCATTAAAATACCATCTATTGATATGGTTATTTCCACAGATGCCAGTAGTACAGGCTGGGGTGCTGTTTTATAAACAGACAATTCCCGCATTCAATGTGAGTGGTCTAAACAGTGGCATATTAATATGCTAGAATTATTGGCAGCAAAAAAGTCGCTGTCTCCTCTCTGTGGAAATCTCACTAATGCCCATATTCTGATCAAATCAGACAATAGCACTGCAGTTGCATATATTGCCAAAATGGGAGGAACCGTTCGGCACCTAAATGACAAAACGAAATCTATTTATTATTGGTGCACTGAAAGAGACATTCGTGTATCCGCTACCCATATCGCTGGAGTAGAAAATGTAATAGCAGATTCTCTCTCGAAGAGGACGAACTAAAGACTTAAGTCTTCTACCTCACATATTTGACAAGATTGTCTATAGAACAATACATCCTGATGTTGATTTATTTGCATCAGCTGTACATCATCAGTTAGAATCTTACGTCTCTTGGAAAACAGATCCCAGGGCCTGGGCCATTGATGCCTTTTCATTGTCATGGTCAGATTTGACGCCCTACATTTTCCCACCGTTTTGCTTGATCTCTAGGATTCTGGACAAAGTCTCACGAAACCAATCACCAGTGTGCCTTCTCATAGCACCTATGTGGAAAGCTCAACCATGGTTCCCACAACTGCTCCACATGCTCATCGCCAACCCAATCAAATTACCAGGGGAATGCCTAATACCTCAACCCCAACATCCGATTCCCAACTTCCACCTGGCCGCTTGGATCATCTCCGGGAACACTGGAAAACAAAAGGCCTTTCAATTGAAGCTTCCAGCCTCATTGCCACTTCCTGGCGATCCAGAACTGAGAAACAGTATGAGTCTACATGGAAGGGTTGGATTGGTTGGTGTAATCAACGGAAAACAAATCCATTGTCACCCACTATAGCGGGTATTGTCAATTTCTTGGCCTATGAACATTCGATTGGAAAGTCACATTCCACTTTAAACGTGTACAGATCAGCTCTATCTTCGACCCTTCCTTTAATTGAGGGACACGCAGCCGGTCAGCACCCCCTGGTTGCAAGGCTAATGAAGGGTGTATTCAATATCACACCTCCCAAACCGAAACACAATAGAATGTGGAGTGTTTCTGTTGTTCTAGATTATATTATTTCTTTACCTCACAATAGTGAGCTTTCACTACTATGTTTGAGCAAGAAACTGTTGGCTCTATTTGCTTTGGTGTCCGCTCAGAGAACTCAGACACTTGCTAATATTGATCTTAAGCATCTTGATTTTTCGCAGAATAGTTGTGTCATATCGGTAAGGAGATCTTCAAGACTAATTCTCCTAAAAATGGTTTATCGAAAAACAAGATTATTATCCCTATTTTTGAAGAGAACCCCAAATGATGTGTTCTCTCCACCTTGAAAGAATACCTAAGACGTACAGAAGTTATACGGAGTGAGTCAAGGCTATTCGTATCTACTAGGAAACCCCATAAAGGTGTGAGCACATCAACTTTAGCTAGATGGATGAAGGATATCTTGCATGAGGCAGGGATAGACCCCTCCATTTACACTGCACACAGTTATCGCAGTGCATCCACTTCAACGGCCTTTGCCAATGGAGTTACCCTTCATGACATCTTAAAAACTGCAAATTGGAGCAATGCGAGTACCTTTGCTAGGTTTTACCATAAAACTATCGAAGATAACACGACCTTCGGGAAAACGATACTATCTTCAAGCATGTAATCTTGTACGGGAAAAATAATACCCAGTGTGTTGATGATAATCATGTGTTTGCTTGTAGATGCATTCTGTGTGTTTTGACCACCGCGTCTCAAAAGAAGCTTTGAACATGCAAACCCTCTGAAGACCTGTACGAATGTTATGAAATAGAATTTCAAAATTATGTGAATGAATGAAATATAATTTGAATTCTATGAATAATAATGAAGTACAAGTTGAAGAGGGTCCCTCCCTTACTTTACCTTCTGCCCAACCCAAGTTTTTTTCTTTTCTTTGGGGGTCAAAACATGGGCTTTATATTCACTACTCAGAAAAGATGGCCTGTTCCTGCCTACCCGGGGTTTTTATACGGGCCTCGCCTACGGGCTCATTTGAATATCAATACATACTTTGAATGTATTGTGTGATCCGCATACCTTTCACGTGGAAAGGAATGCAAACCCTCTGAAGACTTGTACTTCATTATTATTCATAGAATTCAAATTATATTTCATTCATTCACATAATTTTGAAATTATTTCACTACGTATCGAAACAAACATGGATTGGGGTAATAATGGGATTCTTTCTTTATCTTTGGAATTGTGTGGTTTTTATAGAATTTTTTTCTTCAAAAAGTAGGGGGGGGGGACCACGATCATTCACGGGGGGGGGGGGCGTACGCCCCCATGCCCCCCAACCCCAACCCCCCGAAGCTACGCCGCTACACTTTTAAAGGTAGATTTCTACTTTTAAACGAGTTGGATTCGTCATATTTGTAAAATGGAATCGTCCACGTTGAGTGTGTCGCGTGTTACTGCACGAACCTGTTACTACACATAAAGTTCGTGAAATCTACCTTGAAAAGTGGTCTTTCATCACGCCGGATCTTCGTAATCCACTTTTTTTTTCCCGCAGGGTTCTATCCTTTGGAAATTGGTGGAAGCTGAATTTCTGGCGGTGTATTTCTCTTGTTGGAGGAGCACAGTTGAACCACGCAGTGTTTCGCCGACATATCGGAAATCTAGCGCCCACAGACTCGCTTTCAGTTCAATGCACACAAATTACATGACTGTAGGTGGTCGACAAGGTTTTGTATGGTGCGTTTTGTATGTTGTTTACCGAGAGTGAACTACTGACTTGAGGATCTAGGAATTATTGTTCAGCGTGATTTATTCGTTGTTCAATAACCCCCCATCCCCCCCCCCCCCAGTGTGTTAAAAAACACACAAAAAACCACACAATATGCTTCGTCCCAAACGGACGGCCCCTAGCGCTCAGAATTCGACACAATCTCTGCCCCCCCCCCGGGGAATGGACGCCGGGATCAAGTTGCCAACGATTCCTGCCGCAGTCCTTTCGGCTTAGTTTTTCCAACTCGTATGTATACATGTGGCACAGACGTACCGTACCGGGGGTCAACCTTGGTAGCTGCTGGGAAGTTGCAACTCCCATTGAATCTCGGTTCAATGGTTCTAAAAAAATAAATAATAATAATAATAGAATTGAAGGTTGAAAGTACGGGTCACAGTGCCATACATGATTAAACATTCCGCTATGCATTCCATCTTCTGAAGAATTTTCATCGACCACATGGGGTGGGTTGTCACAATGAGATTCTGACGTCGCTCCTTCTTTGAAAACACATACAACTCCGCTTTGGATGAACATAGAGCTCTTAAAGCCCCTACACGAAATATTGGTAAGATCGAAAAACAGAAATGTTCACAAATTTACCTGAAACTTATACAGTCTGAAGATGGTTATAGTAGAAACCTCGCACTGAAATATTTCTGCCTAAGATGTTGTATTTTGGGAGAAAAGAGTAGAATAAATCGTTTACGTCTCACCGAGATCTAAACTATTTTTCGGAACAGTAAAGGTGTTGAATGCTGCATTTTCGCGAGACAATTGAAGCGGTTTTCACGATTTTCTCGAGACTCGATTGGCGGATTGAGCTGAAATTTTCACAGGTGTGCTATTTCATGCATATGTTGGATCAGACAATGTATGGATGCTAGTCTTTGACCTCGACCAAATTGTTGTGTAGGGGCTTTAAGAAGACTGAACAGCTTATCCCACGCACGCATGTCTTTAATCATACCCACATAATGATTGTACATGTAATGGAATTACACGCGTTCGTGGAAGAAAGCAAGTTCCTGTTATCATTGACCGTGACTGCATTGCTACGCGCAGGGAAACACAATGAATCATTGTTGTGGAAGCGTGAACTTGTGAACACAGTATTTTACGAGGCCCGTGCACGAAGGTGCAGGCCGGCCTGGGATTTGCCTGGATCGCAGTTGACCTTGCAAGATCGAGCTCAGGTCAACTTGACCCCAAGATGCTCGACTCGGGCAACCGCGTGCTAATTGATACGAATTCACCGTAAGGCCTGCACACTGTCCACTGTCGTTTGTACTGTGGCTATATAAAGCGCACATTGTCCCGTAGCTTCGTAGCAAGAACACGTAATGCGCGAACTGATCACCACTTCGCCTGCTGCACCCGTTTACGACACACCCTCGATCACTGCAGTTTTTCCACTCGACTTCCTTAGCTTCTGAGGTAAGAAAAACATCTATCCTTATTTCTAGCATTAAGGCTGAAATCTGAAATTAACGTCAGTGGATACAATACTGGTTTGCGATGACATCATGTAGGCCAATAAGATCTCTTTAATTAAGGAGAGGTATGGATCTGAAGAAAAAGAAGGTTCTCCTGATGACAACCAGAGCATACTGGCCGGAACGTCGAGTTATCACCCAGGTTCTTTTCAGAACCATAACCCTTCTTAAAGAGACCTTATAGGCGTACACAGTGTTATTGAAAATCCTGCAATGTAGTTTCACCCACCATGCAAAGCATTTAGTCTTTAATAGCCAGTGAATACAATATTCAGACGACTTAAACTCATCTACTCCCGTTTCTTTGCTCTCAGTTGCTCCGCTCCTTGGAAAAAATAATAATATGCAACTGTGAACTGCGCTGAACAAGACAGGTACATGCATGTTCTTGCTCACAGCTACTCTTTGAACTAGATACAACAAATACACCACACATCATGCAAACAATTGGATGATTGTGTAGAGGGGTCGAACTTAACTTAGTTTAGCCAAGAGGATTTTTGTTATTTAACAAGTTTAGCCCAAGTTAGGCGCCCTACTATGTTATCTACAGTCTGCCTCCGGAACATGGTCTTGCAAGGATCGAAACGTCAGGGCCTCACATTTCGTTTCTTTTTTAAAAGGTCCAACACAACAATGGGAAGATCGGAAAATCTCGATGTTCACAGATTTCCTTCTAATTTACAGTTTTGTAGATGTAGTTTTGTAATTCACAGTTTGTAGATGGTTATGACAGAATGTTGATTATCTTTTCGAGAAATATTCACTCCTACATCAACAAATAATTTACTACTCGCGAGTAATAAACTATTTCTTACACTACTGAACGGTGCGTAAACCGTGGCATTTTATTTTTGCATTTTTCAACTTTCTCAGATTACCATTTGAGCTGAAAACTTCGCAGTATTACTTTTTGGGAATATTGGATGGTTTAACACACAGACGGTGACAATCGCGTGACCATAACCAGTGTTCTATAGGGCCTTTTAAACGTCATATTTGACTGTAATTATTCATGTTGGGCGTATCAGAGACGTGTAACCGACTCGTTGATATCTTTGTCTCGCTACAGGGGAAAATGTTCGTGTTGGAGATCGCACTGTGCGTGGTCGTCGTGGTGGTCTCGGTGGCGATGGCACTGGCCATGACCTTGCAACGACACCGCAGCGACACAACGACAGGTCAGAGAACCCCGGCAGTGCAGTATCCCAACGGGGCGGTGGCTGCCGATGTCGGGCACTGCTCCGAGATAGGACGGTAAAGCATTAATCCTCAAAGAGCCGTGGGCGGATTCCGCCCCCTCTATTTTTTTTTGTATAGCGCCTCAGGGATTTTATTTCTGCGTGTTGAGGCTTTATGCCTTTTTTGGCAATCTTCTCAGGCACATTTTGACACCAATTTTATTAAAATTGGTGGTGCTGTTCTCTGACAATGAACATTTTTCAGGGCCATGGTATAGTTTGACGGACATATTTCCATTGACTTACACAACATAAAAGCTTAGCATCCAAGGTGCATAGGGTATTTCTTTTCAGGATTCTTTGTCATAATTGCCTCATTAATATTGCTGCATGCCATTATTGGTTTTTCGTGTTTCATTATCCTTGTCAAATTCATGCAAATTGGGGAAATTCAATAAACAAATATAGGAAATTCAATAAAAAACAACGAAAACGTAAAAAAACCCAAATGGAATTATGAAGAATAAATGAGCTATAATTAGACAGAACATTATTTTTTTCAAATGAAATTTAACACAAATGTTTATTCTGTAATTCTGCAAAATATCATTCGAATCCATGGTTCAACGACCAAGATATAAGAGGGGGGGGGGACGGAATCAAATAACCCGGTTCTTTGAGGGTCAACGCTACACGTACACCCTGACTCAAGTACCAGGATATCGGATTTCAACCAAGTTCGAGTCAACGAATAAATACAGGTCCGACAACTCAGCGGCTACCATGGACTCGTGTGTAATTTGGAGCCGAAGCCAAAGCATTACGACACGGCTGAAAAAGACCTTTTGCGTGAGGCAAGACAGAATGAGTCAGGGGGCCACTTTCTTTTGATCTATAGCGGGACCGTATTTGACTGAACAAGGCTAAAGACATAAGGCTGTTACTAGTGCAACGTATATATAGCGATGTGGTAACCCCTCGTAGTTAGTACGAATAAGCCGCAACTGTAATGCCGCAACTGTAAGTTGGAACGCTTATCGAGACCAAACGAATTGACATTGAACTGAAAATAAACGATAGCCGAGGGCGGAGACCTGACTACTGGATGCAGTAGTCATCCAATATTGCACCGCCGAGCTGATTATCATAAATTATGGACCCTCAACCTTTACAATAAGGGGTCATTGGAGGCTAATGATCTGGTAAATTGTAGAATAAGTGAAACTGAAGACAACCTGGGGTTCACTCTTCAATTTGGTATGTAATTTGGACCATATATGGCTTTAAATGTGGCTCTATTTGGCTGTAGAAGTGGAGGGGTCCATCCAAAAATCCTTGAAGAAATTCGGCTTGGACGGCTATACACATTTTGGGGGTGTTTTTAATCTGGGGGTAATTAGCAAAAATTCCAATCGGCTAAGGGCGCTAAAATTGAAAATAATCTCAGAGATGAAGGTCGAAACTAAAATTTTCAGCATAGCTACAAGAACTGAGAGACTTTGGGTTTGGGATAATTTGCTTTGAAAGTGAGGGTTTTTGTACAGTGTTCAGTGGGAGCTCCATTTTTTGATCTGCACGTAAACAGTCAAGTGCGCCCTCTGGTGACCAACACCTCAATTGAAGTCAGCGGTTACATTCTCCTCGTATACGTAATGCAGTATACACATGCAAAATGATAATACATGTACTGCTAAGACATAATTTTTTCAACACTTGCAAGACTGATCTCAAAACAAGTCCAAGAAATACAGAGGACAGTCAAGGAAAATTCAGGAAATTAAAACAATATTAAAAAACAAATTAGCAGTAAATCCAGCAAAACCAAAAGAATTTTTTTTTTAAAATACAGCCTATTATTAATAAAAAAGACGGAAAACAAAATCAAAAACAGTCGAAAACGGAAGAAAACTTTACAGTAAACAGTATTTTGACGGAAATGAACAAAACGAAAACATTACGAAAAAATAGAAAAAATAACTACCGATAATTTAGAAAAAAACACTAAAAATAAACGAAGCAAAAAAGTAGAACACAGAAGTTCCAGCGGTTCGGTATGTTTTGCACCAGCCTTCGCTTCCCTGCTCTCCCAGGTAGGTCCGAAGACCCTTGTGCCGTGCAAGGGAGGTACACGTGTCGGCCCCTAAGCCATTCGCCGCCGAGCCGGCCAAACGAGACACAGACCTTTACTTTAGGCACAAACCCTGGAATTTTAGCGTAGCAGTCCCAGCGCACCCGGCCCAACCGATCGGGCCTAGTAACGGTGGTGCTCGGAGAGGTGTTTCTAGAAGCTCTTATAGTTTCCCCATTCATTAGCAGACAAAAAAGGACAAAATACCTGGGGCGGCCTCGAACACGGACCTTACTTTTTCCAGTTAGGTGCCTTAACCACTAGGCTACGCAACGTGCTTTGTTAACGGAGCATACGGCTTGCCAATTATACCCTTGTTTGTACGGTTGCCGAAAGAATGCAACATGTTTTCGCCGTGTTTTTCCCTTGTGGTAATCAGCTAATTAAGAACATCTAGATTGAAAAGAAATTCTGAGATGAAGGTCCAATCTACAATTCAGAGTACAGTTACAATCGAGACCCGGGAAACTTTTGCGTGTGAAATTGTTTCGTCTCCTCAGAGAGGATGAATTGTTTGCACTGCGTTCTACGTGAGATTGAATTTAGTGTTCTGCACCTTGCAGGTTGCAGCGCACTAACTCCATCAAGAAGGCCCCGCCGACCTCATTATCACAAAGTGTGGTCCCACAACTTTTTTTAAGAAGGGGTCTGCAGGCTAATTGACTGATATATTGTAGTATAAGTAGTGCAATTTGGTATGTAATTTGAACCATATCTGGCTTTAAATGTGGCCCTATTTGGCTCTAGAAGTGGAGGGGTCCATACCAAAATCCTTGAAGAAATTCGGCTTGGACGGCTATACACATTTTGGGGGTGTATTAATCTGGGGGTAATTACCAAAACTGCCAATCATCTAAGGGCGCTAAAATTGAAAATATTCTCAGAGATGATGAAGGTCCAAACTAAAATTTTCAGTATAGCTACAAGAACTGAGAGACTTTGGGTGTGGGATAATTGGCTTTGAAAGTGAGATTTTGTGTACAGTGTTCAATGTGAGCTCTATTTAGTGTTCTGCACCCCGCTCAGTTAGTAATCGACGAAGGGCGCCACCCCGCGACGCGACTTGGTTTAGCCGAGAGCAGGCATTTATCTCGTGTATCCTCGCGGCGTGAACTCACGTGATGAGTTTGGGACCTAACTCGAGACCTAAATTAAACCCGCTAAAAAAATGACCCGGATATCGCTACAACTGCGCACTATAATTCCACGGAGACCCTGTATGTCAATTAACGTGGAGTAAGGATTTTTAAAACCCGTCGCCTTCCTCCACAGTATATAGACACGCTTTGTTGATTCAGAAGTTCTGGATAACTTAACACGACAGTAAAAATGGAACAAAATATAGCAGAAACAATTAAGCAAACCTGGACTCCGCGACGAATTGGCACACAGACCGGCCTAAACCGTCTCGTACAGGCAGCGTTCTGCACCGAATCGACCGTAACAACCGAGTCTTGCATGCATGATCGCATCGTACAACCAAGGAGGTAGCTCGCCTAATACCTCCTTGGTACAACCACCCTCAGTGCAACAGTGCAGTTTGCTTACATGTATTTAATAGGCCCAGTGCCCTTCGAAATGCGTGGCCGTATACTAGCCCCACGCGCCGAGTTCACTCACCTCTTCATGACGTAACCACAGTCCGCAAAACCAGGCAGGTGTGTTGGGTCGGTGCAAGTGCAGGAGCAGCCCTGGTCTCCTCAGTTCAGCCACAGAGAATGTCAATCTGAGGGTTAATAATCCAGACCAGACATATGGAGTGAGCTTCAGTTCACCGAATCGAAGTAACTGAGTGACAACGGCAGCAGCTATATACTGCACTATAATAGCTATTGCATGTATTATACCACTCAACAAACTGATAACGTGCGCTGATAATGTTTCCTCTCATCCTTGACCTTCGACCTGCGCTCCAATTCGGCGCGGCTGGGCGGCCAGCGCATTACTTGCACAACTCAATCAGTCACATCGGATAGTCCACGTTTCACATACTGTATACCTGTAATCTTATCACTGGTTCCTCATTCATACCTCCTGCATGTATAAACCTACACAGCTCTAAGCAAAACGGCACATAACCCATAATCCGTACGCACTAACCACGGACGCTAAAGCTCTCGGCCATTATGCGCTTCGCAATACAATCAGTCGAATAAGCATGATATAGCAGATTTGCGGTGACACCATGCGCGTAGTTTTTCTTTTGTGAGTGCGTGTGGTTCCGAGAAGAACCGAAATAACTCACATACACAAAAGAATCATTGCACGGTGTCGCCGTAAAAATATCACTTATTCTGCTAATTAACTCACCGTGAAAACCTTCAATTTTAATTTGGTACTTTATTTGTACCTCCTCCTTTTTTAAGGATATTTGTGACCCGGCACAACGACATGAGGAATATCCCACCAAAACACTTTTTAAGTAAACAACGCCTGAAGTTAAAGTATCTTCACAATATGCGATTACAAATCAGTTTTCTTTTGTTTGTATTGTCGGAAATTAGAGTATTAGAGAATATTATATTTTGATATCATTCGAAAGCTAATGGTGTACTCTTTCACATCATTAGAAAACCTCAAAATTTCAAAAGTGGGGTTATTCCTCATTATGCTGTGCCGGGTCACATTTGATGCTTCTTCCAAATAAATGTAGGAAGGTTTGCGGTAACACCTTGTATAATGTCTCTTAAAGAAGAAGTGTGCTTCTGAAAAGAACCGGAGTGGTAACGAAAATTCTTCTAAATACTTTTGTGCACACCAGAAAGTCATCAACTGTGATCATTTCGAACCCTCGATCTGTGCATGCCCTTCCTAAATCCAGGGCTGAGCTCCTGGTGGAGGGTTGAGCACAGGCACGTTAGGTCAATGAGTGACTAGCTTTCCTTCTAGCTGTTCCTATACTGAAAATTAATATAATTTGTGTTTTGCCCGCTAGCAATTTGCACTGTGATTCGATCCAGCATGGCAGTGTCCATGTCTCATTTTATAGGGACATTTTTATGAAACAGTGGCTTACACTGGCTGAGGCATCGGATGGCATGCATCGCTATTGAGGCTATTTTGATGCTTCAAAACAGATGCTCTGTTCCACGCACGATGAATAAGAGAACAGACAGTTTTAACGTCAACGGAAAGCGCACACGCTGTGTTTCCAGCAGATAGATGATATGGACGAGGCCCGAGCCCGAGCCCGAGCCCGAGCCCGAGCCCGAGCCCGAGCCCGAGCCCGAGCCCGAGCCCGAGCCCGAGCCCGAGCCCGAGCCCGAGCCCGAGCCCGAGCCCGAGCCCGAGCCCGAGCCAGAGCCAGAGCCAGAGCCAGAGCCAGAGCCAGAGCCAGAGTCAGAGCCAGAGCCAGAGCCAGAGCCAGAGCCAGAGCCAGAGCCAGAGCCAAAGCCAGAGCCAGAGCCAGAGCCAGAGAGTCAGAGCCAGAGAGTCAGAGTCAGAGACAGAGCCATAGAGCCAGAGCCAGAGCCAGAGCCAGAGCCAGAGCCAGAGCCAGAGCCAGAGCCAGAGAGTCAGAGCCAGAGAGTCAGAGTCAGAGACAGAGCCATAGAGCCAGAGCCAGAGCCAGAGCCAGAGCCAGAGCCAGAGAGTCAGAGCCAGAGAGTCAGAGTCAGAGACAGAGCCATAGAGCCAGAGCCAGAGCCAGAGCCAGAGCCAGAGCCAGAGCCAGAGCCAGAGCCAGAGCCAGAGCCAGAGCCAGAGCCAGAGCCAGAGCCAGAACCAGAGCCAGAGCCAGAGCCAGAGCCAGAGCCAGAGCCACAGCCAGAGAGTCAGAGTCAGAGACAGAGACAAAGAGCCAGAGCCAGAGCCAGAGCCAGAACCAGAGCCAGAGCCAGAGCCAGAGCCAGAGCCAGAGCCAGAGCCAGAGCCAGAGCCAGAGCCAGAGCCAGAGCCAGAGCCAGAGCCACAGCCACAGCCAGAGAGTCAGAGTCAGAGACAGAGCCATAGAGCCAGAGCCAGAGCCAGAGCCAGAGCCAGAGAGTCAGAGCCAGAGAGTCAGAGTCAGAGACAGAGCCATAGAGCCAGAGCCAGAGCCAGAGCCAGAGCCAGAGCCAGAGAGTCAGAGCCAGAGAGTCAGAGTCAGAGACAGAGCCATAGAGCCAGAGCCAGAGCCAGAGCCAGAGCCAGAGCCAGAGCCAGAGCCAGAGCCAGAGCCAGAGCCAGAGCCAGAGCCAGAGCCAGAGCCAGAGCCAGAGCCAGAGCCAGAGCCACAGCCAGAGAGTCAGAGTCAGAGACAGAGACAAAGAGCCAGAGCCAGAGCCAGAGCCAGAGCCAGAGCCAGAGCCAGAGCCAGAGCCAGAGCCAGAGCCAGAGCCAGAGCCAGAGCCAGAGCCAGAGCCAGAGCCAGAGCCAGAACCAGAACCAGAGCCAGAGCCAGAGCCAGAGCCAGAGCCACAGCCACAGCCAGAGAGTCAGAGTCAGAGACAGAGCCATAGAGCCAGAGCCAGAGCCAGAGCCAGAGCCAGAGCCAGAGCCAGAGAGTCAGAGCCAGAGAGTCAGAGTCAGAGACAGAGCCATAGAGCCAGAGCCAGAGCCAGAGCCAGAGCCAGAGCCAGAGCCAGAGCCAGAGCCAGAGCCAGAGCCAGAGCCAGAGCCAGAGCCAGAGCCAGAACCAGAGCCAGAGCCAGAGCCAGAGCCACAGCCACAGCCAGAGAGTCAGAGTCAGAGTCAGAGACAGAGACATAGAGCCTGAGAGCCAGAGCCAGGGCCAGAGCCAGAGACAGACAGAAACAGAGACAGAGACAGAGACAGCTAGAGACAGACCTTGAGCCTGCTTCTGAACCTGCTTCTGAGCCTGCTTCTGAGCCTGAATCTGAGCATGAAGGGCCCTTTTGACTGATCTGAGCCTGAGCGAGGAGTTCCGAGCATGCGCACGACTTCGAGAAAGAAACCGCCACGAGTATGTTCACATACACATGCAAGCTGCTATGCTTCGCTTCTAAAAAAAAAACATCACAGTGGGTATTCGGTTGAGCGTTTGACTTTAGCCAAACTTCACAGAGCAATTTACACGCAGTGTTCAGTGTTCACCACTGCTAATTACCTGCCGTTAGTTTGTGCGAAGGTCACTACCTGACAAAATGCCTATCCGGTCCGTGCCGGCTGTTTCCTGCAAGAGCGCACGCTTTGCACTGCTGGGCAGTACGCGTATTTTTTTCCCAGGACGGGAAAGGCCATCATTAGCATAAAGGCACGCTATTGGTTGAATTTTGCGTGGTGATTTATTCACGAAATCATTCCACTTACCCACCCAAATCGTCAACTGAGTGCATGTATGTCGTACATTGTATAGACCTTCATGTATGTGCAATATACATGTGGGTGTTGGCCTACATAATGTAACTAGTGTATAACTACACCACACGCGTGTACGAAGGGTGTCGGTACGCAACATTACCATGAATAATTCACGATGTCTGGATAAAATGCAGCCAATAGCGCGCGTTTATGTTAATGGTGGCCTTTCCCATCCTTAGAAAAAAATACGTGGGCAGTACTGAGTTCCCGCCATTGCAGTGGAGTGTTAGTGTACAGTGCTGTCGGTTCGCATCTCAGTCATGGCTGTTGACAACTTTAAAAAAAATGTGTTCATTCTCAGAAGCCGAGTTTATGAGAACCGATATAAGAAAACGAACCTTACCCACAGTAGACGATCCTTTTCATCTGAAGCGTGTTTGAAAACAAGAGCCGCTTTGCTTGTTCGTCAATGGCTGATCTGTATTATACTTGGAGCCTATTGGTCCTTCAACGGTTGCTAGTGCGACTGCATGGACCGAGTTCGTGTTTCTTCGGCGGCGCGCTGCGGACGAAAGTAGATCCGAACACGAAAAAGTAGTTCAGATTGCGTCATTGGACTGGTGTATTATAGTACGGTGCACTAGGGAGAAGTTAAATTGAACTTTGATTCCGTGCTCTCCCTTTCAATGGTCCGCTGTGAAGTTCATGTGGTAAATTCTCCCTATTAAGGCTCGTATACATACTCGTCAAAAGACCTAACAGAGCGTGGTTATCACTATCAGGCAGTGTTTTCGACGTCATACTTGGAAACGGATCTCGATTTTGAATGACATAAATCCATCCAGCGCGTTGTCGATTGTCGAATGATAATGCCTTGCGGTATTTTGTTTTCGAGCCCGATCTGCGTTTGCAGTGCAGTGCAGTGCAGTGCAGTACGTCAGCAACTCTTTGCCAAACTAGCACTGGACGGATGCAGAAACCAGATGCACCACTTTGCAATCACTTGTCCGTGTTCGGATATGGTTTTTTTTACGAGGATGACGAGACCTTCGCAGTCCGGTGTTACCACGAAAGGAATGAAAGAAAAAGTCGATCTCAATTCAATAAGGGCGATTTATAATAGCGTATTGCTAGCGTATCAGCAGAATAAAAGCGTGTCGAGAAATTTCGGTTAATGCAGTACGGGTAGGCACAGTACATGCACATGTACATGTACATGCCTACTGCATAATTATCGAGTCTGGCGGAGCGGAAGTCACGTGCACGCAGTCAGGTCGGGTGTGTCCACACGACATTCCACAGCCCCTTATCGCTGCTAAAGTACCACATCACTGCTAACTCGATCTGGGGTGAGTGAGCAGCGAAGTTGACAGCGCGTTCAGATGACGCCGCAATGTTCGCTGCATGCTAAATTCGCTGCTATCCGTAGCAGCTAAGTTAGCAGCGAAGTTAGCCACTCGTGGCCCTTTAGGAATCCACGGACCATGCTCGGGCTCAGGCTTCGTCTCCGTCTGACAATTAAAACCCCTCAAATCCAGGTTGTGCGCTGTCGCCGAATTTGAAGGTTTGCTGGCTAACTACAGAGTATTCACCCAGAAACTGGGGCTTATTAACGCTTGTTTCTATATGCCTGTGACATTATAACGAGAAAATATATGATAAATATAAGAGAAATATGACCGAAGCCTAAGCCCTAGCATAAAGCCGTGTCTAAAACCGGCTTCCGTCCAGAGCTACGGCTAGGGCTATTGTCTTCGCATCTCCGTGTATTTCCAATAGGGAAGTCCTAGTCTTGTGTACATGTATTAGTCACCCCTAAATTACATGTATCTTGATATCCCCCTGAACTACAATATAACCTTCAGCTCACTAAACTATCCGGGACCACTGACCACTCAACTTTCATAGAAACCTTCAGCCTAGACCTCCTGCATTGAAACAACCTGTTGACCAAACCCCTCTGCCCTCCATCTTTAAAGTATTGATAATTATAGGTCACCTACTCCTTAGACCACACCCAACTCCTCTGTCTTGTAATATAAATAATTATGAAGACCCCTCTTGAAAGGATTAGAGATATTAGAATTAGAGAGTATGGATGCTAGACGTTGCTTCGAATGTAAACATACATGTTGTGCATTGTTTGCTACTCTACAAGAGTGAGTGAACTTAGTCCGTGTGAAAAGTGTGAAAGCCTGGAAATCAAAGTGATTCTGATCCCACAACACAACAATAGACCTAGCTCTAGACGCCAGTTTTGGACACCACCTTATGCCGCGTTCCAATCGCGTCGTGATTACCGTTTGCACGAGTTCACTAGTCGTGATAAGAGGCGTTCCAATCGGTCTGGTAACTCGTGGTCACCAGTCGCGCGTGAACTGGAGGTAGAAATCTTGTCTCCAGTTCACGACTTGACAAATAGGGTCAACTCGGGTCAGGAGGTCAAAGGGCAAACAGTTTTTTTACCGACATCGATGCGATGCATGCATGAGTTAAATTAAGATTACGATACGAACGTTGGCGGCTTCTGCAGCCAGGAACGAAAAGGTGAATTTACCATGAATTTACACGCTGTTCTATACACGCATATTTCAGGACCAATAATAACTTCCATTACATTAGTTGCGAGTCGTCGGCGTACGATGTTGTCCGACTCGCGTACGTTTGTGAAAACCAGCCGCGTAGCAACTAGCATACTTAGCTTCGTTCTTTGCGCTTGCGCAATGTGCGTGTTGGCGCGGTGTTGATGAGTAGCATTGGAATGCAGCCCACTCGTGAACTGGGAAATACTGGTCGTGAACACGATACACACGACGTGATTGTCAGCCTTGCATTATAGCCTTCGGTTCTGCCGCCACCACGCCTGAAAGTCTCCCGTTCGATCCTATTGTGTGTCTCGCTTGCGGTCGGCAGGGACGTGCTCCTGAGAGGCGGCAGTGTGGTGGATGCGGCCATTACCACCTTGATGAGTGTGAGCGCAGTCAATCCACACACGTCGGGCGTGACAGGCGGAATGTTCGTGCTCATCCACCGGAAGAGCACAGGCAAGACCGAGGCCCTGTTTGCCCGCGGGAGGGCGCCCTCGGCAGCCACGGCGAACATGAACATCCAGGAATTCGGTGAGTAGCTGCCGCGTCCCGACCCCCGTTGGGAACTATAGTTATATTCTTGTGTGTATACTATTTGACGTGGCACATATTGACCGAAAAAGTGAGCCCTTTCGTTTTTCGCTTGCAGAACACTGAATCGAGCTCCCATTGAACACTGTACAAAAACACTCACCCCAAAAGTTTCTCAGGTCTTGTAACTGTATACTCCAAATTGTAGATTGTACCTTCATCTCTCATTTTCTTTTCAATTTTGGTGGCTTTAGCCGTATAGGTTTTTGCAAAATTACCCCGGGAAAAAATTACCACCCTCCAAAAATGTGTAGTGGTCCAATCCGTATTTCTGCAAGGATTTTGGGAAGGACCCCTTTACTTCAACAGTCAAATATGGCCACATTTAAAGCCAGATGTATTCCAAATTACACACGAAATTGAAGAGTACCTTAAGCTGCACTTAAAAATGTCTTAAGCTTTACTTATTCTATCAGTGAATTTGCCTCTAAAGACCCCTTATCAAAATAAGTTGTGGGTCCACACTTTATGATAATCAGCTCGGCGGAGACATCGTGGATGGAATTAGTGGGCTGCAACCATAGGGCTTTTTTGTACTTAGGCTTGGGTCATATTGATCTTTACTCGTTATGATATCACAGCCATCTTAAAACTAGCGTTTGGCCCCAGTTTACCTATCAAGCAAACAAACCTTCAAATTCGGAAAACAAACCAGCAGCTGGATTTTCAGGATTTGCCAGACGGAGAAGAAGCCAGAGCCCGAGCCTAAGCCTTCTTACGCCCATAGTTTGAGTGTTACAGTCCGCGACAGTGTATCTGCATCAATTCCAAGTGAGTGACTATATCACGGGTTCTTTTGCACAGGGGCCAATTCGATCGCCGTGCCTGGTGCACTACGGGGCATGTGGGAGGCCCACCAACGCTACGGTAGGCTGCCATGGTCGGACCTGTTCCAACCCGCTATCCGTCTGGCCAAGGAGGGATTCCCCGCCACCGATCATCTGGCCAATGCCTTGCACGTGGCAGAGGACGAGATCAAACTCCAGCCCGGATTTGTGTAAGCGCCTCTAGTTATCAAGCCCTGGCCAAAATGCGTCCATGAGAGGGCGCCGCGTGACAGAGCCTATTAAATGGTGAATACCTCCTGGGCCGTTTACGAAATGAATGCTTATAGGCTCGAGCTTAGGCTTCGGTCGTATTTCTCTTACACGTTATAATGTCACGGGCGTCTAGAAAGAAGCCTTTGGCTTCAGTTTCTGGGTGAATACTCTGTTCCTAAAGGCCCAATACAACATTGGTAGAGGTCAAAAGATTGCCACAGTTTGTGTGTTAAACCATTAAACATCCCCAAACTAGCAATCCTGCGAAGGTTTTAGCTCAAATGGTAATCTGAGAAAGTAGAAAAAGGTAAAAAACCGTCATTGTTTTAGCACCATTCTGAAGTGTAAGAAATAGTTTATGACTTGCGAGTGATAAACTATTTGTCAATGTTTGAGTGATGATTTCTAGGGAAGTACAGCCCCGACCGTAAGATTTCAACATGAGGATTCTATCATGACCATCTACAAACTGTGTAAATTAGAAGGAAATCTGTGGACATCGATGTTTTCCGGTCTTCCCAATGTTGTATTGGGCCTTTAACAACCCCCCCCCCAAATCTTCAAATTTGGAGTCAGGGGTTGGCCGTGCGAGACAATGTGCGTCTTCATCAGAGGCAGTAGAACATTTCCACCGTCCTCTGTCGGCATTATTGAGGCCAAAAAACTAATCAAAACAATGATATTGTGGGATTCCCTTGGATCAAAATGAGGGCACCTTTGCACATTCGATAGGCAATGGAAGGCAATGGGTTTAGTGGTAACTTCCCCAATTTTTTCAGTCGAAAGATTTAATGGTTGAATTGCTACTGACTGGCGCCCCCACCCTGGCAAAGACTAGTTGATTATTTGGGAGGCCACCATCTATGAGCTGGATAGCTCATGGTACGTTAATCCAGATGTCTCTGCTTCAAGTCCCGGTCCAGTCAAAGTTTTCTTTGCCAATTTTTTAAGGAGTTTAAAACTACTTGCGTAAAAGAATAATTGTGTGAAATGTGCGCTTATCTGAGGAATTTAAAAATAATTATTTAGTTTCCCACTTGCCTGCTCACTCTGTCTTAAAAAGAAATCATCTCAGTTCTTCGCTAAAAAAGAAAAAAAACCGCCTTGATTCGCCAGGGCCAAATACACCCGCCCCGACGGCTCTTGGAAGCGAGCGGGCGATATGGTTTACGACCCGCTGATGGCAGAGACGCTGAGGGCCATTGCTGAGAATGGCGTGGAGGAGATGTACACGGGGGAGACGGCGCAACGACTCATCCAGGACATACGGGAACTTGGTAGGTGGACCACTGTTACATACGTACGGGCGCCAGACTATTGCAATGGGGAGGTTTCTCAAGCGAAAGGATACGGTTAATGCAACGTCATGATACGTTAATGATACGTCATCGGTTATGACGCCATACGCTACTTGCCATACGATAAACGGTGTGGACAACACTGACATCTCGCTCGTGGTAAGTAAGGAAGAAACGCGAAGGAAAATTCGATTTTCGAGTCAATCGTCTTTACATTTTTCTCAATAAGGATGGTGTTATTAATTGGTTTGCGGTGACACCGTGTTTATCATCTCTTTTGAGACTGAGTGTGGCTCTGAAAAGAGCAGTGTGTACTCTGCTCGTCGTCAGGAGACTGCTGGATTCCAACTATCATCAGGGGTTTTAGGGGTCACGACCACAACAAGTTGTGTCACGACCACAACTTTTGGCGGGAAGGATCCTCCATGCTTCACCGCTCCTCCAAGCCATACAAAACCCCTGATGATAGTTGGAATCCAGCAGTCTCCTGACGACGAGCAGAGTACACACTGCTCGAAACGTCGAGTCACTGGCTCTTTTCAGAGCCACACTCAGTCTCAAAAGAGATGATAAACATGGTGTCACCGCAAACCAATTAATAATAATTGTTTCCACCATGCAAACCTTCAAGTCTTTTCTAAGGATGGTGTTGTCTTGAATATGTACGGGCCACTTTGGTGGGTTTCAGTATTGTGAAATGAGTATTGTGCACCTTATCTCTGGAATGAACTTCCATGTCATATTAATTAGACACGCTACCAGTGTTTTATTGCAAAAGTATTTTAATAATTGGAAAACTCTAGGTGGTTGTAAATTTGGGTGGATTTTATCTTAACAATCTAATGTTTTAATTAACGATATTGTATGTGTTTTTGAAATATTTGGTAAATGTTTCTAGTATTTAGGGTCTTATTACTCTTGTAGATGTTTATGTAAATGTTTGATATTGTAATGCGCTCTTGAACATTTTATGGAAAAAGAGCTATATAAATTCATTGCTATTATTATTATTATTATTTCAGCGACTTTGAAATAGTCCTTTTCACCAAAAGAGCAATCTAAAAACAAAACCACATTACTTGATGTTTTTTTTTTCGTTCCAACGGTAGGAGGGATAATGACGGAGGCAGATCTAGCCGGCTACTCAGCCGAGTGGGTGGAGCCCGTACGCTTCTCAATTGGCTCCGGGAAGACCGTCGTGACCACGCCCTCACCCTCAGGAGGTCCCATCGTGCAGTTCATTCTCAACATCTTAAAGAGTAAGCCCGCCAGTTGGACACCAATAGAACCTATAAGGAGGATTGTACTGCTTCCAGGTATATCAGCCATTATTCTCGCACTGTAAAGGAATGGTTCCAAAACGATGCTTTATGCAAAAGTCCACAGAACGGTATTTCAAGCTTTCAATTTTAATCCAAACAAAGTCTGACTGGGAATTTTTGAACCCATTGAACAAAGTGGAAAAGAAAACTTTGGACCTCTGGTTTCGCGTACCAGCGGTTTTCTATCAGAGTTTCTTTGCCATTTTTTTTTATTTGCTTTTAATTTGAACCGGTTTTCATGTGAGTTTGTTGCCCGTTTTGCCATGTAGAGAATGATATGAACTTGAACGATTTCAAGGAAGTCGGGATGCATCACCGTCTTGTAGAGGCCTCCAAATTCGCTCACGCCTTGAAGAGCCGCCTAGGAGAAACAAACTCCACTGAAGTCATGCAGGTCCGTGGCTGACAATATTTCGACTTTAAATTTGACATTGTTCTTGCTAACCAGGGGCTGGGTCTGGGTCTGGGTCTGGGTCTGGTTGTGGGTCTGGTTGTGGGTCTGGTTGTGGGTCTGGGTCTGGGTCTGGGTCTGGTTGTGGGTCTGGTTGTGGGTCTGGGTCTGGGTCTGAGTCTGGGTCTGGGTCTGGGTCTGGGTCTGGGTCTGGGTCTGGGTCTGGGTCTGGGTCTGGGTCTGGGTCTGGGTCTGGGTCTGGGTCTGGGTCTGGGTCTGGGTCTGGGTCTGGGTCTGGGTCTGGGTCTGGGTCTGGGTCTGGGTCTGGGTCTGGGTCTGGGTCTGGGTCTGGGTCTGGGTCTGGGTCTGGGTCTGGGTCTGGGTCTGGGTCTGGGTCTGGGTCTGGGTCTGGGTCTGGGTCTGGGTCTGGGTCTGGGTCTGGGTCTGGGTCTGGGGCTGGGTCTGGGTCTGGGTCTGGGTCTGGGTCTGGGTCTGGGTCTGGGTCTGGGTCTGGGTCTGGGTCTGGGTCTGGGTCTGGGCCTGGGCCTGGGTCTGGGTCTGGGGCTGGGGCTGGGACTGGGTCTGGGTCTGGGTCTGGGTCTGGGTCTGGGTCTGGGTCTGGGTCTGGGTCTGGGTCTGGGTCTGGGTCTGGGTCTGGGTCTGGGTCTGGGTCTGGGTCTGGGTCTGGGTCTGGGTCTGGTTGTGGGTCTGGGTCTGGGTCTGGGTCTGGTTGTGGGTCTGGTTGTGGGTCTGGGTCTGGGTCTGAGTCTGGGTCTGGGTCTGGGGCTGGGTCTGGGTCTGGGTCTGGGTCTGGGTCTGGGTCTGGGTCTGGGTCTGGGTCTGGGGCTGGGACTGGGTCTGGGTCTGGGTCTGGGTCTGGGTCTGGGTCTGGGTCTGGGTCTGGGTCTGGGTCTGGGTCTGGGTCTGGGTCTGGGTCTGGGTCTGGGTCTGGGTCTGGGTCTGGGTCTGGGTCTGGGTCTGGGTCTGGGTCTGGGTCTGGGTCTGGGTCTGGGTCTGGGTCTGGGTCTGGGTCTGGGTCTGGGTCTGGGTCTGGGTCTGGGTCTGGGTCTGGGTCTGGGTCTGGGTCTGGGTCTGGGTCTGGGTCTGGGTCTGGGTCTGGGTCTGGGTCTGGGTCTGGGTCTGGGTCTGGGTCTGGGTCTGGGTCTGGGTCTGGGTCTGGGTCTGGGTCTGGGTCTGGGTCTGGGGATGGGGCTGGGTCTGGGTCTGGGTCTGGGTCTGGGTCTGGGTCTGGGTCTGGGTCTGGGTCTGGGTCTGGGGCTGGGACTGGGGCTGGGTCTGGGTCTGGGTCTGGGTCTGGGGCTGGGTCTGGGTCTGGGTCTGGGTCTGGGTCTGGGTCTGGGTCTGGGGCTGGGGCTGGGGCTGGGGCTGGGTCTGGGTCTGGGTCTGGGTCTGGTTCTGGGTCTGGTTGTGGGTCTGGGTCTGGGTCTGAGTCTGGGTCTGGGTCTGGGGCTGGGTCTGGGTCTGGGTCTGGGTCTTGGTCTGGGGCTGGGTCTGGGTCTGGGTCTGGGTCTGGGTCTGGGTCTGGGTCTGGGTCTGGGCCTGGGACTGGGTCTGGGTCTGAGTCTTGGTCTGGGGCTGGGTCTGGGTCTGGGTCTGGGTCTGGGTCTGGGTCTGGGTCTGGGTCTGGGTCTGGGTCTGGGTCTGGGTCTGGGTGTGGGTGTGGGTGTGGGTCTGGGTCTGGGTCTGGGTCTGGGTCTGGGGCTGGATGCTCGTCATCTACTAGCTGAAAACGCAGCTTGTCTTTTCATTGTTGATGCTGATGCTGTTCTCTTTTTTCGGAACTGAAAATGTTTCATATAAAGGTATAGCCCAGCTAATTATACGATTGATGTCAGAAACGAAAACGGTGCCCCAGCAAGAGCCAGAGCCAAAGTGCGCACCGTGGTTTCGAAAATACCCATAATATCACATTGGTATAGCTTTGCTACACGGCTTGATTCCAAAAGTAGTATCCCGTGAAAGATTGATCACTTAGTACAGAGCATCATCCCCCCCACTTAATCACACGATCTTCAGGCCTTGAGCAAGCTGCAGTCGGAGGAGTTTGCGAGAAAGGTGTCAGCGCAGATACGGGACGACCGGGTGACGCACACCGATGCCTCGGGCTACGAGGCCGTGTCCAACACGGCCGTGAAGAGCGGCGGCACCTGTCACGTCTGCGTGGTGGACGGAGAAGGGGACGTGGTCTCACTCACCTCGTCCGTCCAGGCCTAGTAAGTATGACCAGAAATAAACGGTGAAAATGGGGTGAAAATGTCATTTTTAGCCGTGAAAAGACAATTCACTGTGTTTTCACCCCTATTTCATGGCATACAGTTAGCCAAGTCATTTTCACGGTGTTTTCACCAGTGGTCTCCAAGGCCATATCCCTGGTGGTAAATGGTTAGAGGCAATTTAGAAGTATCTGGGAGTGACAGGTACAAGGACACCATACAGTACCTCTATGGAGGCTGGTGGTCCGTACTGGTAATTGAATTAGCCTTCCCCCAAAGGCTGGAGCTTGTCACCCTAGATATTCACGTTTTTTTTCGCAGTCTCTTAAACAGGTCAGAGAAACAATTATTTTCACGGTGATTTCACTGTAAAATGCACCGTGAAATCACAGTGACTTTTTAGTTTCACGGCGAAATGACATTTTCACCCCCTTTTCACGGTTTAGATGTTCATAGTGAAAGTGAGGCCAATTGTGCTTGTGTAGCTCGCACGGCCTTACAACCAACAGCGCCCCGCACCCATTCTCCTGAAGACGGCCAGAGCTATACTGGTCGAAACGTCGAGTTACCACTCAGGTTCTTTTCAGAACCACACCTCTTCTTTAAGAGACCTTATACATGGTGTCACCGCAAACCTCCCTATATTGATTCACCCACCATGCAAAGCCTCAAGTCTTATTTACCGCACAGAGTGTTTTTCTACCGGTTACGCCACAATCCCCCTTACTCTCTAAAATCAAAAGAGTGAATAATTCACTCTCTCCAAAAAGCCAGAACCGCTCAAAAGAGTGAAAAACACTGTAAAAGTTGTGAAAACCGCTCTGAGTGGAGTGAAATCTCACTCTTGTAAGGAGCCATATGGAGGACAACACGGTAAAGAATTGTTCGCCATAATTGTTTAAAGGCTCCTCAAAAGAGTGGTGTTTTACGCCTTTCTTAGCGGTTCCCAAACCTTTAACAGTGGTTTTTCACTCTTTTTTGAGCGGTTTTGACTTAAAAAAATGTCCACTATTTGTGCGAGTGGATCATTCAATCTTTTGCATCTAGAGAGTAGGATGCACCGTTGCCTTCATTGTGCATTCAACGAATCTCACGAAAACTTTAATTTGTTTTATCCCACGAAATAGAAATATATATATATTAGTCCATGTTTGAGTGACGATTTCTCGAAAAGTACAACATCATAAGACCATAAGATTTTAACGAAATACGCACAACTGGAAAGGTTCGATCATTAATACCGCTCATTGTGATAGGCGTACGCGTTGCAAACTCTTGAGGGCGCACTATATTGTGAATCGCCCGAATTTCGTGTCGGTCCCATCCAGTTTCGGATGCCGGATGTTCGCAAAGAGGACCGGGCTGGTACTGAACAACGAGTTGCATGACTTCAGTTCAGCGGGGCACCAGCCTGGCTCCTCTGCCAACTACCCCGGGCCAGGCAAGATGCCGCTGTCCGCCATGAGTCCGGTCATCGTCCTCAATGGTGACGGCGAGGCTGAGCTGATCACCGGGAGCGCTGGTGGAGAAGCAATTATCTCTGCAAACGCGTGGGTTAGTATGGTGGATATCAGAGTACCAACGTGACATACTAGTACAGGGGTTCTGCTTCTATAACCCTAAAGAAAATTAACAGTTCATTATCATGCTACTGTGAGGATAAAAGCGCCCCAGTAAGTGATATTGATAGCTAATAAACAAGTCCTTCCTTCCTTCCTTCCTTCCTGCCTTCCTTACTCCCTCCCTCCCTCCCTTCCTTCCTTCCTTCCTTCCTTCCTTCCTTCCTTCCTTCCTTCCTTCCTTCCTTCCTTCCTTCCTTCCTTCCTTCCTTCCTTCCTTCCTTCCTTCCTTCCTTCCTTCCTTCCTTCCTTCCTTCCTTCCTTCCTTCCTCCCTCCCTCCCTCCCTCCCTCCCTCCCTCCCTCCCTCCCTCCCTCCCTCCCTCCCTCCCTCCCTCCCTCCCTCCCTCCCTCCCTCCCTCCCTCCCTCCCTCCCTCCCTCCCTCCCTCCCTCCCTCCCTCCCTCCCTCCCTCCCTCCCTCCCTCCCTCCCTCCCTCCCTCCCTCCCTCCCTCCCTCCCTCCCTCCCTCCCTCCCTCCCTCCCTCCCTCCCTCCCTCCCTCCCTAAAGAAAATTAACAGTTCATTATCATGCTACTGTGAGGATAAAAGCGCCCCAGTTTTCCTGAGTAAGTGACATTGATAGCTAATAAACAAGTCCTTCCTTCCTTCCCGCCTTCCTGCCTTCCTACTCCCTCACTCCCTGCCTTCCTCCCTCCCTCCATCCCTTCCTTCCTCCCTTCCTTCCTTCCTTCCTTCCTTCCTCCCTCCCTCCCTCCCTCCCTCCCTCCCTCCCTCCCTCCCTCCCTCCCTCCCTCCCTCCCTCCCTCCCTCCCTCCCTCCCTCCCTCCCTCCCTCCCTCCCTCCCTCCCTCCCTCCCTCCCTCCCTCCCCACCTCCCTCCCTCGATCCATCCCTCCCTCCCTCCCTCACTCCCCCTCCCTCCCTCCCTCCCTCCCCCTCCCTCCCTCCCTCCCTAAAGAAAATTAACAGTTCATTATCATGCTACTGTGAGGATAACAGCGCCCAAGTTTTCCTGAGTAAGTGACATTGATAGCTAATAAACAAGTCCTTCCTTCCTTCCCGCCTTCCTGCCTTCCTACTCCCTCACTCCCTGCCTTCCTCCCTCCCTCCATCCCTTCCTTCCTCCCTTCCTTCCTTCCTTCCTTCCTTCCTCCCTCCCTCCCTCCCTCCCTCCCTCCCTCCCTCAGATAATCCTACGAACACTTTTCACAGATGAGGCTCTCGCGGACATCATTGACGACAGGAGAATTTACAACCAACTTCAACCGGAGAACGTCGCCTATTATGAAGAAGGGTTTCCCACGGTAGGTATCTAAAGTTCGATAGCTTTGAACTATTGGCGGTAGCAGATACGGTTATTGGGTGTGGAGTTTTAAAGACGTTGACATGATGCTCAACAAATACATGCAATGGTCCCCAGGAATCGTAGCGATACTGGCAATTTTATCTTGACTCGTAATCAAGGCTCTGCCTTTGAGAAAGGTCCTGCTAGGATCGAAACGTCAGGCCCACTAAATTTCAAGATTTGACTCGTAATCCTTCAATTTCTGTTCGTGTTAATGACCGATTGCATTTTGCTATTTCATCATCAGAAAGAAATGCTTCCACTCCACTCCCTTAAGCCAGATTTCAATCTCCACAGTCTTCCGACGTCCACAATGATTGAAGTACATATGTGACCCGGCACAGCGACATGAGGAATATCCCACCAAAACACTTTTCGAGTAAACAACGCCTGAAGTCAAAGTATCTTCTCAATTCGATTAAAAAAATATATATATATTTTCGGAAAGTTAATGTATTGGAGGATCTTATGTCCAAATGATTTTTCCGAAATCTGTCTCTAAATGTTGAAAAAACGAGGATTTCGGGGGAGTGTTTGTGTACTGTTTTCATGAAAATGTAAAGTTCCTGCCTTTTTGAATGGCCGCTTTTGAGGAGTTAGAATGGTGCTGCTATATTGTGTCTGGTACCAAATGAATGAGCAAAGTCCCTTTGTAACATGTACAACAAAGTTCCCACGGAAATAATTTTGATATCATTTGAAAGCTAATGGTATACCCCTTCACATCATTAGAAAATCTCAAAAGTGGGGGTTATTCCTCATTATGCTGTGCCGGGTCACATATACTGAACCAACAGCTTATGATGTGTCTTATTTACTGTGCACGATCTCAATGGTTGGTAGAGATGCCACGGTTGAAATGATGTGGCTATTCCCCGGCCGCCATCTTGCAACTATTCAGGGGTTAAACACCCGCTGTGATTTTCTTGAAGTCATTTTTTTTTTTTTTTTGCTCTCTGTCACGTGGAATTTTAACGCAACCTGCATCCTCTTTTTCTGGCTATTGCTTCATTAATTTCTTTGATTGTTTTTGTTTTTGGATAGGATTTTTTAGACGCACTGGTGGACAAGGGTCACGTGATAGAAAGCAGGAATCTGGTGTCCATTGTCCAAGCCATCAGGAGAATGGAGAATGGATGGGTCGCCTATTGTGATCCTCGGAAGCAGGGCTTCCCCGCTGGCTATTAATTTCAACAAAAGGTTGATTCGGGAAAAAGGGCCATTTTTACCAAGAATTACATTTGGAATTACTTTGAATTGATTTTAATGTGGGGGCTCGGGGGTTATATACATGTAGTGGTTTTATCCGGCGGTTCTGCCCCACGGGCAGACTGGCAGACACCTAGCTGACAAATGTTGACCACTCGGAGACCTACCTATTATAGTCTGGTCTCAGAGGCACGAGAGATGGTCCTGGCCAGTTTCGCCCTGTAGCGTCTAGGTGCCATGCAGCCTTTCCAATCGAAAGTCTAATTCCAGGGCCCTTCTCCAAAGCCCGGCTTAGGCTCAGGCTCCGGCTTTGTCTCTAGTTCTTTCATTTATTTTAAATACAAGGCATGAAAGCAGGAAACCTTTGGCATCATTTTTTAATGTTTTACTCCGTTTTGAAGAGGAATCCAAAGTTTCAACTTCAACAAAGTACTCCAATCTGTGTTTTCCAGAGACGATAACAGAGACGAAGCCGGAGCCGAAGCCTAAGCCGGGTTTTGTAAAAGTGTCCAGTCTCATCATTAACTCCGCCAAGGAGGTTATATTATGTCTGACTGTCTGTCTGTCTTTTTTTAGCTTTTCCGCCGCGAAGTGGAAAAGCTATTGTTGTTGTTAAGATTTCTTTTTGTCTTCTTCTTCTTTTTCTTATCGGAAAAATCCCATAGACTTTGTACATGGAATTTATGATCGGCAGTTTGGCCATTGAACACACTTTGATTTTTTTCAAACTTGGCAAATGCATAGTGCCCATGCTGAAGTTGTGCACAGTTGTCTTTAAAACTTCATGACGTCACCACGTGTCACGTGACAGCGCTTTAAAGGGGCAAATTTCAAACTCCATTATATGCAAAAGTACAAGTTCGTTTGGTTTCAATTTTGCACTATATCTAAGTTGGGAAAAGGTGTATCCAAAAATTGCCCTCATTTGATCGTGAAGTCATCTCATGAATATTAATGAGGTCATAAACTTTTAAGATTTTAACATTCAATTGAGCATATTTGGCCAACGGAGCAAGATTTTTTTATTGTTTTTGTTTATATCTATTAGGGATGTAGTCTAGAAACACCCTCCGGAGCCAAAATGCCATGACGCAATCGTGACGTCATCAAAATGGGTGTTTTTAAAACACATATTTGCCAAAGGTCAATCGTCTCGAATTTTGGTGTGCAGGTAGCTATTGTGCTAGACATTCATAATCCTGAGTTTGGAAGCAATCGATCATTGTTCAGAATAATTATGATTTTTTGAAAAATATAATGAGGTCCCATACACTTTGTGCACGAAATATGCACGTGCGTATTGTGTTAGGAATGGAGGTTACGGGTTCGAATCCCGTTGACGTCAATTTTTTTTTCATCAATTTTTTTTTTTTTTTTTAAAGAGAACCAGATGCGGAAAAGCGTTATGTTCTGTTTGCCAACAGACATAAATTTCTAGTTAGCTTTTCCGCCGCGTAGCGGAAAAGCTATTGTTCTTGTTCTGATTTTTTTTTTTAGCTTTTCCGTTCCATACGGAAAAGCTATTGTTTTTGTTCTGATTTTTTTTTTTTGTCTTCTTCTTCTTTTTCTGGTCGTAAAAATCCCATAGACAAAGCACAGGGTTTTTGTGGACGGCACTTTTGCCATTGAACACACTTGGATTTTTATCAAACTTGACAAATGCATAGAGCCCTTGCTGAAGTTGTGCACAGTTGTCTTTAAAACTTCATGACGTCACCACGTGTCACGTGACAGCGCTTTAAAGGGGCAAATTTCAAACTGCAATAAAAGCAAAAATGCAATTTCGATTCGATCCAAGTTTACACTATATCTAAGTTGGGAAAAGGTGTATCCAAAAATTGCCCTATTTGATCGTGACGTCATCTCATGAATATTAATGAGGTCATAAACTTTTAAGATTTTAACATTCAATTGAGCATATTTGGCCAACGGAGCAAGATTTTTTTTTTTTTTTTATATCTATTAGGGATGTAGTCTAGAAACACCCTCTGGGGCCAAAATGCCATGACGCAATCGTGACGTCATCAAAACGCGTGTTTTTAAAACGCATATTTGCCAAAGGTCAATCGTCTCGAAATTTGCTAGGCATCTAGCTATTCGGCTAGACATTCTGAATCCTGAGTTTGGAAACAATCGACCATTGTTCAGAATTATTATGATTTTTTGAATGTTATAATGAAGTCCCATATACTTTGTGCACGAAATATGCACGTGCGTTTTGGGGTAGAAATTGAGGTTCCGAGTTCGAATCCCGCTGATGTCAATATTTTTTTTTTTTTTTTTTTAAGAGAGGCAGATGCGGAAAAGCGTTATGTTCTGTTAGCCAACAGACATAAATCTCTAGTTAGCTTTTCCGCCGCGTAGCGGAAAAGCTATTGTTCTTGTTCTGATTTTTTTTTTAGCTTTTCCGCCGCGTAGCGGAAAAGCTATTGTTCTTGTTCTGATTTTTTTTTTTTTCTTCTTTTTCTTTTTCTGGTCGGAAAAAATCCCATAGACAAAGCACAGGGATTTCCTGACTGCCACTTTTGCCATTGAATACACTTGGATTTTTTTCAAACTTGGCAAATGCATAGAGCCATTGGTGAACTAGTGCACAGTAGTCTTGAAAACATCATGACGTCATCACGTGTCACGTGACAGCACTTTAAAGGGGCAAATTTCACACTCCATTTTAAGCAAAAATGCAATTTCGTTGGGTTTCAATTTTGCACCTTATCTAAGTTGGGAAAAGGTGTATCCAAAAATTGCCCTCATTTGATCGTGACGTCATCTCATGAATATTAATGAGGTCATAAACTGTTCACATTTTAACATTCAATTGAGCATATTTGGCCAACAGAGCAAGATTTTGTTCATTTTTTCGATTATATCTATTGGGGATGTAGTTTATAAACACCCTTCGGGCCAAAATGCCATGACGCAATCGTGACGTCATCAAAATGCGTGTTTTTAAAACGCATATTTGCCAAAGGTCAATCGTCTCGAAATTTGGTAGGCATTTAGCTATTGGGCTAGACATTATAAATCCTGAATTTGGAAGCAATTGACCATTGTTCAGAATTATTATAATTTTTTGAAAAATCTAATGAAGTCCCATACACTTTCTGCACAAAATATGCACGTGCGTTTTGGGGTAGGAATGGAGGTTACGGGTTCGAATCCCGCTGATGTCAATTTTTTTTTTTTTAAGAGAACCAGATACGGAAAAGCGTTATGTTCTGTTAGCCAACAGACATAAATCTCTAGTTAGCTTTTCCGCCGCGTAGCGGAAAAGCTATTGTTCTTGTTCTGATTTTTTTAGCTTTTCCGTTCCATACGGAAAAGCTATTGTTTTTGTTCTGATTTTTTTTTTTTTTCTTCTTCTTCTTTTTCTGGTCGTAAAAATCCCATAGACAAAGCACAGGGTTTTTGTGGACGGCACTTTTGCCATTGAACACACTTGGATTTTTATCAAACTTGACAAATGCATAGAGCCCTTGCTGAAGTTGTGCACAGTTGTCTTTAAAACTTCATGACGTCACCACGTGTCACGTGACAGCGCTTTAAAGGGGCAAATTTCAAACTGCAATAAAAGCAAATAAGCAATTTTGTTTAGTTCCAAAATTGCACTATATCTAAGTTGGGAAAAGGTGTATCCAAAAATTGCCCTCATTTGATCGTGACGTCATCTCATGAATATTAATGAGGTCATAAACTTTTAAGATTTTAACATTCAATTGAGCATATTTGGCCAACGGAGCAAGATTTTTTAATTTTATTTGTTGATATCAAATGGAGATGTAGTTTATAAACACCCTCCGGGGCCAAAATGCCATGACGCAATCGTGACGTCATCAAAACGCGTGTTTTTTAAACGCATATTTGCCAAAGGTCAATCGTCTCGAAATTTGCTAGGCATTTAGCTATTGGGCTAGACATTCTGAATCCTGAGTTTGGAAACAATCGACCATTGTTCAGAATTATTATGATTTTTTTAATGTTATAATGAAGTCCCATACACTTTGTGCACGAAATATGCACGTGCGTTTTGGGGTAGAAATTGAGGTTCCGAGTTCGAATCCCGCTGATGTCAATATTTTTTTTTTTTTTTTTTTTAAGAGAGGCAGATGCGGAAAAGCGTTATGTTCTGTTAGCCAACAGACATAAATCTCTAGTTTTTTTTTCTTCTTCTTCTTCTTTTTCTGGTCGGAATTTTCCCATAGACAAAGCACGGGGATTTCCTGACTGGCACTTTTGCCATTGAACAAACTTGGATTTTTTTAAAACTTGGCAAATGCATAGAGCCAATGTTGAACTAGTGCACAGTTATCTTTAAAACTTCATGACGTCACCACGTGTCACGTGACAGCGCTTTAAAGGGGCAAATTTCAAACTGCAATAAAAGCAAAAAAGCAATTTCGTTTTGTTCCAAGTTTGCACTATATCTAAGTTGGGAAAAGGTGTATCCGAAAATTGCCCTCATTTGATTGTGACGTCATCTCATGAATATTAATGAGGTCATAAACTTTTAAGATTTTAACATTCAATTGAGCATATTTGGCCAACGGAGCAAGATTTTTTTTATTTTTTCGATTATATCTATTGGGGATGTAGTTTAGAAACAGCCTCCGGGGCCAAAATGCCATGACGCAATCGTGACGTCATCAAAATGCGTGTTTTTAAAACGCATATTTGCCAAAGGTCAATCGTCTCGAAATTTAGTGGGCATTTAGCTATTGGGCTAGACATTCTAAATCCTGAGTTTCGAAGCAATCGACCATTGTTTAGAATTATTATGATTTTTTGAATGTTATAATGAAGTCCCATACACTTTGTGCACGAAATATGCACGTGCGTTTTGGGGTAGAAATTGAGGTTCCGAGTTCGAATCCCGCTGATGTCAATTTTTTTTTTCAATTTTTTTTTTAAGAGAACCAGATGCGGAAAAGCGTTATGTTCTGTTAGCAAACAGACATAAATCTCTAGTTAGCTTTTCCGCCGCGTAGCGGAAAAGCTATTGTTCTTGTTCTGATTTTTTTTTTAGCTTTTCCGCCGCGTAGCGGAAAAGCTATTGTTCTTGTTCTGATTTTTTTTTTTTGTCTTCTTCTTCTTCTTCTTCTTCTTTTTCTGGTCGTAAAAATCCCATAGACAAAGCACAGGGTTTTTGTGGACGGCACTTTTGCCATTGAACACACTTGGATTTTTTTCAAACTTGACAAATGCATAGAGCCCTTGCTGAAGTTGTGCACAGTTGTCTTTAAAACTTCATGACGTCACCACGTGTCACGTGACAGCGCTTTAAAAGGGCAAATTTCAAACTCCAATAAAAGCAAAAGTACAAGTTCGTTTGGTTTCAATTTATACTTATATCTAAGTTGGGAAAGGGTGTATCCAAAAATTGCCCTCTTTGATCGTGACGTCATCTCATGAATATTAATGAGGTCATAAACTTTTAAGATTTTAACATTCAATTGAGCATATTTGGCCAACGGAGCAATTTTTGTTTATTTTTTTGTTTATATCTATTAGGGATGTACATGTAGTCTAGAAACACCCTCCGGGGCCAAAATGCCATGACGCAATCGTGACATCATCAAAATGCATGTTTTTAAAACGCATATATTTACCAAAGGTCAATCGTCTCGAAATTTGGTGGGCATTTAGCTATTGGGCTAGACATTCTAAATCCTGAGTTTCGAAGCAATTGACTATTGTTCAGAATTATTATGATTTTTGAATGTTATAATGAAGTCCCCTACACTTTGTGCACGAAAGATGCACGTGCGTTTTGGGGTAGAAATTGAGGTTACGAGTTCGAATCCCGCTGATGTCAATTTTTTTTTTTTATGAGAACCAGATGCGGAAAAGCTTTATGTTCTGTTATCCAACAGACATAAATCTCTAGTTTTGTCTTCTTCTTCTTCTTTTTCTGGTCGTAAAAATCCCATAGACAAAGCACAGGGTTTTTGTGGACGGCACTTTTGCCATTGAACACACTTGGATTTTTTTCAAACTTAACAAATGCATAGAGCCCTTGCTGAAGTTGTGCACAGTTGTCTTTAAAACTTCATGACGTCACCACGTGTCACGTGACATCGCTTTAAAGGGGCAAATTTCAAACTGCAATAAAAGCAAAAATGCAATTTCGTTTAGTTCCAAGTTTGCACTATATCTAAGTTGGGAAAAGGTGTATCCAAAAATTGCCCTCATTTGATCGTGACGTCATCTCATGAATATTAATGAGGTCATAAACTTTTAAGATTTTAACATTCAATTGAGCATATTTGGCCAACGGAGCAAGATTTTTTTCATTTTTTTGATTATATCTATTGGGAATGTAGTTTATAAACACCCTCCGGGGCCAAAATGCCATGACGCAATCGTGACGTCATCAAAACGCGTGTTTTTAAAACGCATATTTGCCAAAGATCAATCGTCTCGAAATTTGCTAGGCATTTAGCTATTGGGCTAGACATTCTGAATCCTGAGTTTGGAAACAATCGACCATTGTTCAGAATTATTATGATTTTTTGAATGTTATAATGAAGTCCCATACACTTTGTGCACGAAATATGCACGTGCGTTTTGGGGTAGAAATTGAGGTTCCGAGTTCGAATCCCGCTGATGTCAATATTTTTTTTATTTTTTTTTTTAAGAGAGGCAGATGCGGAAAAGCGTTATGTTCTGTTAGCCAACAGACATAAATCTCTAGTTTTTTCTTCTTTTTCTGGTCGAAAAAATCCCATAGACAAAGCACAGGGTTTTTCTGTCCGGCACTTTTGCCATTGAACACACTTGGATTTTTTTCAAACTTTGCAATTGCATAGAGCCTATGTAGAGCTAGTGCACAGTTGTCTCAAAATTGTCATGACGTCATCATGTGTCACGTGACAGTGCTTTAAAGTGGCAAATTTCAAACTCCATTTTAAGCAAAAATGCAATTTCGTTTGGTTTCAATTTTGCAGTATATCTAAGTTGGGAAAAGGTGTATCCAAAAATTGCCCTCATTTGATCGTGACGTCATCTCATGAATATTAATGAGGTCATAAACTTTTAAGATTTTAACATTCAATTGACCATATTTGGCCAACGGAGCAAGATTTTTTTCATTTTTTCGATTATATCTATTGGGGATGTAGTTTATAAACACCCTCCGGGGCCAAAATGCCATGACGCAATCGTGACGTCATCAAAACGCGTGTTTTTAAAACGCATATTTGCCAAAGGTCAATCGTCTCGAAATTTGCTAGGCATCTAGCTATTGGGCTAGACATTCTGAATCCTGAGTTTGGAAACAATCGACCATTGTTCAGAATTATTATGATTTTTTTAATGTTATAATGAAGTCCCATACACTTTGTGCACGAAATATGCACGTGCGTTTTGGGGTAGAAATTGAGGTTCCGAGTTCGAATCCCGCTGATGTCAATTTTTTTTTTTTTTTTTTTAAGAGAGGCAGATGCGGAAAAGCGTTATGTTCTGTTAGCCAACAGACATAAATCTCTAGTTAGCTTTTCCGTTCCGAAACGGAAAAGCTATTGTTCTTGTTCTGATTAGCTTTTCCGTTCCATACGGAAAAGCTATTGTTTTTGTTCTGATTTTTTTTTTAGCTTTTCCGCTGCGTAGCGGAAAAGCTATTGTTTTTGTTCTGATTTTTTTTTTTTGTCTTCTTCTTCTTCTTTTTCTGGTCGTAAAAATCCCATAGACAAAGCACAGGGTTTTTGTGGACGGCACTTTTGCCATTGAACACACTTGGATTTTTATCAAACTTGACAAATGCATAGAGCCCTTGCTGAAGTTGTGCACAGTTGTCTTTAAAACTTCATGACGTCACCACGTGTCACGTGACTGCGCTTTAAAGGGGCAAATTTCAAACTGCAATAAAAGCAAATAAGCAATTTCGTTTAGTTCCAAAATTGCACTATATCTAAGTTGGGAAAAGGTGTATCCAAAAATTGCCCTCATTTGATCGTGACGTCATCTCATGAATATTAATGAGGTCATAAACTTTTAAGATTTTAACATTCAATTGAGCATATTTGGCCAACGGAGCAAGATTTTTTAATTTTATTTGTTGATATCAATTGGAGATGTAGTCTAGAAACACCCTCCGGGGCCAAAATGCAATGACGCAATCGTGACGTCATCAAAATGCGTGTTTTTTAAACGCCTATTTGCCAAAGGTCAATCGTCTCGAAATTTGGTAGGCATTTAGCTATTGGGATAGACATTCTAAATCCTGAGTTTCGAAGCAATTGACCATTGTTCAGAATTATTATGATTTTTTGAATGTTATAATGAAGTCCCATACACTTTGTGCACGAAATATGCACGTGCGTTTTTGAGTAGAAATTGAGGTTACGGGTTCGAATCCCGCTGATGTCAATTTTTTTTTTTTTTTTTTTAAAGAGCCAGATGCGGAAAAGCGTTATGTTCTGTTAGCCAACAGACATAAATCTCTAGTTTTTAGCTTTTCCGTTCCATACGGAAAAGCTATTGTTCTTGTTCTGATTTTTTTTTTTTGTCTTCTTCTTCTTCTTCTTCTTCTTCTTCTTCTTCTTCTTTTTCTGGTCGGAATAATCCCATAGACAAAGCACAGGGTTTTTTCGGAGGGCACTTTTGCCATTGAACAAACTTTGATTTTTTTCAAACTTGACAAATGCATAGAACCCTTGCTGAAGTTGTGCACAGTTGTCTTTAAAACTTCATGACGTCACCATGTGTCACGTGACACCGCTTTAAAGGGGCAAATTTCAAATTGCAATAAAAGTAAAAAATTAATTTCGTTTTGTTCCAAGTTTGCACTATATCTAAGTTGGGAAAAGGTGTATCCAAAAATTGCCCTCATTTGATCGTGACGTCATCTCATGAATATTAATGAGGTCATAAACTTTTAAGATTTTAACATTCAATTGAGCATATTTGGCCAACGGAGCAAGATTTTTTTATTGTTTTTGTTTATATCTATTAGGGATGTAGTCTAGAAACACCCTCTGAGCCCAAAATGCCATGACGCAATCGTGACGTCATCAAAATGCGTGTTTTTAAAACACATATTTGCCAAAGGTCAATCGTCTCGAAATTTGGTGTGCAGGTAGCTATTGTGCTAGACATTCATAATCCTGAGTTGGGAATTAATTAACCATTGTTCAGAATTGTTATGATTTTGTTCATATTATAATGTAGTCCCATACACTTTGTGCGCATAATATGCACGTGCTTTAAAGGGGCAACTTGTACACTACACTGTAGTCATTAATTGTGGATTCACGTAGGTAGATCTAAACTTCAGACGAAGATTACTATCTGAACGAAGAAAAAATCGTATTTTTATTTTGTCTTCAACCGACTCAACATATACCCCGGATTGAAAATATCAAAACATATTTCCGGAATTTCCTTTGTTTTTCATTGTTTAGGTTTTTTTATACTAAGGGCCATAGGTTTGTGTACAAATTAGCTGTGAAATCCATTAAGGGCCTAATATCAAATACAAATGGCTTCAAACTTGGCACATACTTAGGTTAGTAGATGGAGATTCATTGCAAAAAGTGAGATCTTCATGACGTCACCACGTGTCACGTGACAGCGCTTTAAAGGGGCAAATTTCAAACTCAAATAAAAGCAAAAATGCAAATTCGTTTGGTTTCAATTTTGCAGCATATCTAAGTTGGGAAAAGATGTATCCAAAAATTGCCCTCATTTGATCGTGACGTCATCTCATGAATATTAATGAGGTCATAAACTTTTAAGATTTTAACATTAAATTGAGCATATTTGGCCAACGGAGCAAGATTTTTTTCATTTTTTCGTTTATATCTAATGGGGATGTAGTTTAGAAACACCCTCCGGGAACAAAATGCCATGACGCAATCGTGACGTCATCAAAATGCGTGATTTTAAAGCACATATTAGCCAATGGTCAATCTTCTCGAAATTTGGTGGCCAGTTAGCTATTGGGCTAGACATCTTAAATCCTGAGTATGGAACCGATTAAACATTGTTTTGAATTATTATGATTTGTTAAATATCATTTCTTAGTCCCATAGACTTTGTGCACGATACGTTGGTGTGCCTTTTGGGGTAGGAATGGATGGTACAGGTTCGAAACAGAGTTGCCACCTTCATGAACTCAATCAAAACGATGCTAAAAGGGGTTTACACCAATATACAGTAAAACTGTGGTTTTTTTCGTTTGTTTGTGCTTGAGTTGTCACGTGACCACCCTTTAAAGGGCCAACCTGGCATGTGCAATCACGCCACGATCTTAGATCCCGCAGGATCGATATTTAGCATATATCTAAGTTGGGCAACAATGTATCCAAATATTGCAATAATTATGATGATGAGGTCATCTCATGAATATTAATGAGGTAATAAAAAAACCGATATTAAATCAATGGTTAACTCCCTTGTTGTGCTGTTGCTAGCGCATATAGCATGTGAGAGGAGTTTCAGGGACCAATTAGGTTTCATGACCTTCCTCATGTCATGTGACCCTTTCCTCCGGTCCAGACCGGAAGTACTGTAGTAATCATGCATGTGCTACTGGTTTTCAGATTTTCAACTTGGTCTTTCTTCGGGGGAAAAAAAAGGAAAAGCTACACGTTCTGTTACAACAGACGTATGTTTCTAGTTTCTTCTTCTTCTTCTTCTTTTTCTGGTCGGAAAAAATCCCATAGACAAAGCACAGGGTTTTTGTGACCGGCACTTTTGCAATTGAACACACTTGGATTTTTTTCAAACTTGGCAAATGCATTGAGCCAATGTTGAGCTAGTGCACAGTGGTCTTGAAAATGTCATGACGTCACCACGTGTCACGTGACAGCGCTTTAAAGAGGCAAATTTCAAACTGCAATAAAAGCAAAAAAGCAATTTCGTTTTGTTCCAAGTTTGCACTATATCTAAGTTGGGAAAAGGTGTATCCGAAAATTGCCCTCATTTGATCGTGACGTCATCTCATGAATATTAATGAGGTCATAAACTTTTAAGATTTTAACATTCAATTGAGCATATTTGGCCAACGGAGCAAGATTTTTTTCATTTTTTCGATTATATCTATTGGGGATGTAGTTTAGAAACACCCTCCGGGAACAAAATGTCATGACGCAATCGTGACGTCATCAAAATGCGTGTTTTTAAAACGCATATTTGCCAAAGGTCAATCGTCTCGAAATTTGGTGGGCATTTAGCTATTGGGCTAGACATCTTAAATCCTGAGTTTGGAACCAATTAAACATTGTTTTGAATTATTATGATTTGTTAAATATCATTTCTTAGTCCCATAGACTTTGTGCACGATACGTTGGTGTGCCTTTTGGGGTAGGAATGGATGGTACAGGTTAGAAACAGAGTTGCCACCTTCATGAACTCAATCAAAACGATGCTAAAAGGGGTTTACACCAATAAACAGTAAAACTGTGGTTTTTTTCGTTTGTTTGTGCTTGAGTTGTCACGTGACCGCCCTTTAAAGGGCCAACCTGGCATGTGCAATCACGCCACGATCTTAGATCCCGCAGGATCAATATTTAGCATATATCTAAGTTGGGCAACAGTGTATCCAAATATTGCAATAATTATGTTGATGAGGTCATCTCATGAATATTAATGAGGTTATAAAAAACCGATATTAAATCAATGGTTAACTCCCTTGTTGTGCTGTTGCTAGCGCATATACATGTAGCATGTGAGAGGAGTTTCAGGGACCAATTAGGTTTCATGACCTTCATCATCATTCATGTCATGTGACCCTTTCCTCCGGTCCAGACCGGAAGTACTGTAGTAATCATGCATGTGCTACTGGTTTTCAGATTTTCAACTTGGTCTTTCTTATGAAAAAAAAAAGGAAAAGCTACACGTTCTGTTACAACAGACGTATGTTTCTAGTTTTTTTTTTTCTTCTTTTTCTTGTGTCAAAAAATCCCATAGACAAAGCACGGGGATTTCCTGACTGGCACTTTTGCCATTGAACAAACTTGGATTTTTTTAAAACTTGGCAAATGCATAGAGCCTATGTTGAGCTAGTGCACAGTTGTCTTTAAAACTTCATGACTTCACCACGTGTCACGTGACAGCGCTTTAAAGGGGCAAATTTCAAACTGCAATAAAAGCAAAAAACCAATTTCGTTTTGTTCCAAGTTTGCACTATATCTAAGTTGGGAAAAGGTGTATCCAAAAATTGCCCTCAGTTGATCGTGACGTCATCTCATGAATATTAATGAGGTCATAAACTTTTAAGATTTTAACATTCAATTGAGCATATTTGGCCAACGGAGCAAGATTTTTTATATTTTTTCGATTATATCTATTGGGCATGTAGTTTAGAAACACCCTCCGTGGCCAAAATGCCATGACGCAATCGTGACGTCATCAAAATGCGTGTTTTTAAAACGCATATTTGCCAAACGTCAATCGTCTCGAAATTTGGTGTGCAGGTAGCTATTGTGCTAGACATTCATAATCCTGAGTTTGGAAGTAATCAACCATTGTTTAGATTTTATATGATTTTTTGAAAAATATAATGATGTCCCATAAACTTTGTGCACAAAATATGCACGTGCGTTTTGGGTTAGGAATGGAGGTTCCGAGTTCGAATCCCGTTGATGTCAATTATTTTTTCATCAATTTTTTTTTTTTTTTTTTTAAGAGAACCAGATGCGGAAAAGCATTATGTTCTGTTTGCCAACAGACATAAATCTCTAGTTAGCTTTTCCGTTCCATACGGAAAAGCTATTGTTTTTGTTCTGATTTTTTTTTTAGCTTTTCCGTTCCATACGGAAAAGCTATTGTTTTTGTTCTGATTTTTTTTTTTTTTCTTCTTCTTCTTCTTTTTCTGGTCGGAATTTTCCCATAGACAAAGCACAGGGTTTTTGTGACCGGCACTTTTGCCATTGAACACACTTGGATTTTTTTCAAACTTGGCAAATGCATAGAGCCAATGTTGAGCTAGTGCACAGTGGTCTTGAAAATGTCATGACGTCACCACGTGTCACGTGACAGCGCTTTAAAGGGGCAAATTTCAAACTGCAATAAAAGCAAAAAAGCAATTTCGTTTTGTTCCAAGTTTGCACTATATCTAAGTTGGGAAAAGGTGTATCCGAAAATTGCCCTCATTTGATCGTGACGTCATCTCATGAATATTAATGAGGTCATAAACTTTTAAGATTTTAACATTCAATTGAGCATATTTGGCCAACGGAGCAAGATTTTTTTCATTTTTTCGATTATATCTATTGGGGATGTAGTTTAGAAACACCCTCCGGGAACAAAATGTCATGACGCAATCGTGACGTCATCAAAATGCGTGTTTTTAAAACGCATATTTGCCAAAGGTCAATCGTCTCGAAATTTGGTGGGCATTTAGCTATTGGGCTAGACATCTTAAATCCTGAGTTTGGAACCAATTAAACATTGTTTTGAATTATTATGATTTGTTAAATATCATTTCTTAGTCCCATAGACTTTGTGCACGATACGTTGGTGTGCCTTTTGGGGTAGGAATGGATGGTACAGGTTAGAAACAGAGTTGCCACCTTCATGAACTCAATCAAAACGATGCTAAAAGGGGTTTACACCAATAAACAGTAAAACTGTGGTTTTTTTCGTTTGTTTGTGCTTGAGTTGTCACGTGACCGCCCTTTAAAGGGCCAACCTGGCATGTGCAATCACGCCACGATCTTAGATCCCGCAGGATCAATATTTAGCATATATCTAAGTTGGGCAACAGTGTATCCAAATATTGCAATAATTATGATGATGAGGTCATCTCATGAATATTAATGAGGTTTTAAAAAACCGATATTAAATCAATGGTTAACTTCCTTGTTGTGCTGTTGCTAGCGCATATAGCATGTGAGAGGAGTTTCAGGGACCAATTAGGTTTCATGACCTTCATCATCATTCATGTCATGTGACCCTTTCCTCCGGTCCACACCGGAAGTACTGTAGTAATCATGCATGTGCTACTGGTTTTCAGATTTTCAACTTGGTCTTTCTTCGGAAAAAAAAAGGAAAAGCTACACGTTCTGTTACAACAGACGTATGTTTCTAGTTTTTAGCTTTTCCGTTCCATACGGAAAAGCTATTGTTCTTGTTCTGATTTTTAGCTTTTCCGTTCCATACGGAAAAGCTATTGTTCTTGTTCTGATTTTTTTTTTTTGTCTTCTTCTTCTTCTTTTTCTGGTCGTAAAAATCCCATAGACAAAGCACAGGGTTTTTGTGGACGGCACTTTTGCCATTGAACACACTTGGATTTTTTTCAAACTTAATCAATGCATAGAGCCCTTGCTGAAGTTGTGCACAGTTGTCTTTAAAACTTCATGACGTCACCACGTGTCACGTGACAGCGCTTTAATGGGGCAAATTTCAAACTGCAATAAAAGCAAAAAAGCAATTTCGTTTTGTTCTAAGTTTGCACTATATCTAAGTTGGGAAAAGGTGTATCCAAAAATTGCCCTCATTTGATCGTGACGTCATCTCATGAATATTAATGAGGTCATAAACTTTTCAGATTTTAACCTTCAATTGAGCATATTTGGCCAACGGAGCAAGCTTTTCTTCATTTTTTCGATTATATCTATTGGGGATGTAGTTTATAAACACCCTCCGGAGCCAAAATGCCATGACGCAATCATGACGTCATCAAAATGCGTGTTTTTAATACGCATATTTGCCAAAGGTCAATCGTCTCGAAATTTGGTAGGCATTTAGCTATTGTGCTAGACATTCATAATCCTGAGTTTGGAAGCAATCGATCATTGTTCAGAATTATTATGATTTTTTGAAAAATATAATGAGGTCCCATACACTTTGTGCACAAAATATGCACGTGCGTATTGTGTTAGGAATGGAGGTTACGGGTTCGAATCCCGCTGATGTCAATTTTTTTTTTTCATCAATTTTTTTTTAAAAGAGCCAGATGCGGAAAAGCGTTATGTTCTGTTAGCCAACAGACATAAATCTCTAGTTTTTTTTTTTCTTCTTCTTCTTCTTTTTCTGGTCGGAATTTTCCCATAGACAAAGCACAGGGTTTTTGTGACCGGCACTTTTGCCATTGAACACACTTGGATTTTTTTCAAACTTGACAAATGCATAGAGCCAATGTTGAACTAGTGCACAGTGGTCTTGAAAATGTCATGACGTCACCACGTGTCACGTGACAGCGCTTTAAAGGGGCAAATTTCAAACTGCAATAAAAGCAAAAAAGCAATTATGTTTTGTTCCAAGTTTGCACTATATCTAAGTTGGGAAAAGGTGTATCCAAAAATTGCCCTCATTTGATCGTGACGTCATCTCATGAATATTAATGAGGTCATAAACTTTTAAGATTTTAACATTCAATTGAGCATATTTGGCCAACGGAGCAAGATTTTTTTATTGTTTTTGTTTATATCTATTAGGGATGTAGTCTAGAAACACCCTCTGGGGCCAAAATGCCGTGACGCAATCGTGACGTCATCAAAATGTGTGTTTTTAAAACGCATATTTGCCAAAGGTCAATCGTCTCGAAATTTGGTGTGCAGGTAGCTATTGTGCTAGACATTCATAATCCTGAGTTTGGAAGTAATCGACCATTGTTTAGATTTTATATGATTTTTTGAAAAATATAATGATGTCCCATAAACTTTGTGCATAAACTTTGTGCACAAAATATGCACGTGCGTTTTGGGTTAGGAATGGAGGTTCCGAGTTCGAATCCCGTTGATGTCAATTTTTTTTTCATCAATTTTTTTTTTTTTTTAAGAGAACCAGATGCGGAAAAGCATTATGTTCTGTTTGCCAACAGACATAAATCTCTAGTTTCTTCTTCTTCTTCTTCTTTTTCTGGTCGGAAAAAATCCCATAGACAAAGCACAGGGTTTTTGTGACCGGCACTTTTGCCATTGAACACACTTGGATTTTTTTCAAACTTGGCAAATGCATAGAGCCAATGTTGAGCTAGTGCACAGTGGTCTTGAAAATGTCATGACGTCACCACGTGTCACGTGACAGCGCTTTAAAGAGGCAAATTTCAAACTGCAATAAAAGAAAAAAAAGCAATTTCGTTTTGTTCCAAGTTTGCACTATATCTAAGTTGGGAAAAGGTGTATCCGAAAATTGCCCTCATTTGATCGTGACGTCATCTCATGAATATTAATGAGGTCATAAACTTTTAAGATTTTAACATTCAATTGAGCATATTTGGCCAACGGAGCAAGATTTTTTTCATTTTTTCGATTATATCTATTGGGGATGTAGTTTAGAAACACCCTCCGGGAACAAAATGTCATGACGCAATCGTGACGTCATCAAAATGCGTGTTTTTAAAACGCATATTTGCCAAAGGTCAATCGTCTCGAAATTTGGTGGGCATTTAGCTATTGGGCTAGACATCTTAAATCCTGAGTTTGGAACCAATTAAACATTGTTTTGAATTATTATGATTTGTTAAATATCATTTCTTAGTCCCATAGACTTTGTGCACGATACGTTGGTGTGCCTTTTGGGGTAGGAATGGATGGTACAGGTTAGAAACAGAGTTGCCACCTTCATGAACTCAATCAAAACGATGCTAAAAGGGGTTTACACCAATAAACAGTAAAACTGTGGTTTTTTCGTTTGTTTGTGCTTGAGTTGTCACGTGACCGCCCTTTAAAGGGCCAACCTGGCATGTGCAATCACGCCACGATCTTAGATCCCGCAGGATCAATATTTAGCATATATCTAAGTTGGGCAACAGTGTATCCAAATATTGCAATAATTATGTTGATGAGGTCATCTCATGAATATTAATGAGGTTATAAAAAACCGATATTAAATCAATGGTTAACTCCCTTGTTGTGCTGTTGCTAGCGCATATAGCATGTGAGAGGAGTTTCAGGGACCAATTAGGTTTCATGACCTTCATCATCATTCATGTCATGTGACCCTTTCCTCCGGTCCAGACCGGAAGTACTGTAGTAATCATGCATGTGCTACTGGTTTTCAGATTTTCAACTTGGTCTTTCTTCGGAAAAAAAAAAGGAAAAGCTACACGTTCTGTTACAACAGACGTATGTTTCTAGTTTTTCTTCTTTTTCTGGTCGAAAAAATCCCATAGACTTTGCACAGGGTTTTTCTGTCCGGCACTTTTGCCATTGAAAACACTTGGATTTTTTTCAAACTTGGCAAATGCATAAAGCCAATGTTGAACTAGTGCACAGTGGTCTTGAAAATGTCATGACGTCATCATGTGTCACGTGACAGCACTTTAAAGGTGCAAAATTCAAACTTCATTTTAAGCAAAAATGCAATTTCGTTGGGTTTCAATTTTGCACTATATCTAAGTTGGGAAAAGGTGTATCCGAAAATTGCCCTCATTTGATCGTGACGTCATCTCATGAATATTAATGAGGTCATGAACCTTTGCTATTTTAACATTCAATTGAGCATATTTGGCCAACGGAGCAAGAATTTTTAATTTTTTTTGTTGATATCTATTGGAGATGTAGTCTAGAAACACCCACCGGGGCCAAAATGCCATGACGCAATCGTGACGTCATCAAAATGCGTGTTTAAAAAAAAACATATCTGCCAAAGGTCAATCTTCTCGAAATTTGGTGTGCAGGTAGCTATTGGGCTAGACATTCCAAATCCTGAATTTGGAAGCAATCGACTATTGTTCAGAATTATTATGATTTTTTGAATGTTATAATGAAGTCCCATACACTTTGTGCACGAAATATGCACGTGCGTTTTGGGGTAGAAATTGAGGTTACGGGTTCGAATCCCGCTGATGTCATTTTTTTTTTTTTTAAGAGAACCAGATGCGGAAAAGCGTTATGTTCTGTTAGCCAACAGACATAAATCTCTAGTTTTGTCTTCTTCTTTTTCTTATCGGAAAAATCCCATAGACTTTGTACATGGAATTTATGATCGGCAGTTTGGCCATTGAACACACTTTGATTTTTTTCAAACTTGGCAAATGCATAGAGCCAACGCTGAAGTTGTGCACAGTTGTCTTTAAAACTTCATGACGTCACCACGTGTCACGTGACAGTGCTTTAAAGGGGCAAATTTCAAACTCCAATAAAAGCAAAAGTACAAGTTTGTTTGGTTTCAATTTTGCAGTATATCTAAGTTGGGAAAAGGTGTATCCAAAAATTGCCCTCATTTGATCGTGACGCCATCTCATGAATATTAATGAGGTCATAAACTTTTGCAATTTTAACATTTAATTGAGCATATTTGACCAACGGAGGAAGATTGTTTTCATTTTTTCGATTATATCTATTGGGGATGTAGTTTAGAAACACCCTCCGGAGCCAAAATGCCATGACGCAATCGTGACGTCATCAAAATGCGTGTTTTGAAAACGCATATTTGTCAAAGGTCAATCGTCTCGAAATTTGGTGGGCGTTTAGCCATTGGGCTAGACATTCTAAATCTTGAGTTTGGAAGCAATTGACCATTGTTCAGAATTATTATGATTTTTTGAAAAATATAATGATGTCCCTTACACTTTGTGCACAAAATATGCACGTGCGTTTTGGGTTAGGAATGGAGGTTACTGGTTCGAATCCCGTTGATGTCAATTTTTCTTCATCAATTTTTTTTTTTTTTTAAAGAGAACCAGATGCGGAAAAGCGTTATGATCCGTTTTGCAAACAGACATAAATCTCTAGTTTATCTTTCTGTCTGTTTGTTTATCTCTCTGGTTTTTCAGTGTGTCACTTTGGCCTGCTCTATGCTTTGGCCAATCGCAATGCGCGGAATCTGTGGACCCCATAGAGCTCTTTAAACGTTCTAACAGAAGATGAAACATCTGACGGGATTTTATGCGGGTATTGTATTACACAAAATAATGAATGTGTTACATTCGTGGAATGAATAATACATTTCATGAGATGAGAAAAGAAAATCTTCCAATATAACATTCATTATTTTGTAGCCCTGAAGTGTGGGTAGAAATCACAATATGAATGGAACTGAGCTACTTAGCGGAGGTCTATTTGTATTTAATTTAGCGCACATTTCATTACATAATTATGTTAACACGGTGGTTGTATTTAAATCAAATCAATTTAGGCCTAGGTTTTTTTTATAAAGTGATTATATATGGAATAAAATCTGCGTTTCAAAACACTAGCATTGGAGTGTTTACTTCTCTTTCCATTTTTTTTCAAAATGATTCTACATTCGTGCATGTAAAGGTGGGCTGGTCTGTATGAAGCCAATGTTTGATCGAGTGATTAGGCCAAGTTAAAAAAAAACATGTTTAGCGTCCTTCCTTTTTTCTCAAAATGGACGACCGACCCATTTATCCAAAACAACCGGCCGGGCTAAGCAAAACCATGCAGTAGTCTCGGGTTCAGGTCCTGGTCCAGTCCAAGCCATGTCTCTGCCACGTTTTCAATTTCTTCAACAGTTCACAGTCAGCTTGTTATGGATATTTTTCAGTAAGCTCGGTCGAATTTTAAAGATTTCCCACCGCTGCAAAAAGTATACCTCATTAGCTTTCCAATGATATCAACGTCAAGGTTTTTAAATGAGATTTGAAGGTTTGCATGGTGAGAATATCAGGATAAATAGGTTTGCGGAGACACCATGTAAATTCTCTTTTGTGAGTAAGTGTGGTTCTGAAAAGAACCGGAGGAGCTCGACGTTTTGAACAGTATACTATGCTCGTCTTCATGAGAATCAGAGTATATCGTTCGAAACGTCGAGTTCCTCTGGTTCTTCGTCGGCATCTTTTGATCAATAGGTCTGCATGTAGGCCTAATTAGTTATATAATTGAAGATTCAAAGTCTAATTTATCAAGAGAAAACAAGTATCTGAGAGCAAAAGTTCCCCGATCAAACGTTAACAAATATAACTTTCAATTAATTATAATTCTACACTTTTCGCTTGATTAAACTGAAGCCACCTGGGTACTTAGAGAGTAGCTTCACTTCTCCTGACAAATCTATCTTCAGGATAGCAAAACTATCTCACTCGATCGAACAATACTACTATAAGACAGGTTGTATCCAGAACTGCTATAGTCATCAGCCTGCGATCCTTCACTCCATATACTACACAAAACTTTCTCCCTGAGACTATATTATAGGGATCACGGGGCCTGAGAAATTCAGGCAGTCTTCGACCAGACATCTTTTCAGTTTGGTGTGAGACTCATTCTGAGTCTCATCCCCAACTGTCTCTGGAATTGTACATTCTCTATCTTAAAGCCCCTACACAGCATTGGTCGAGGTCAATGAATAACTTTCATACGTTGTCTGTTCCAACATTATTATGCATGAAATAGCACACATGTGAAAAATTCATCTCCATCCGACTACCGAGTCTCGAGAAAATCGTGAAAACCGCTTCATTTGTTTCGCGAAAATGCAGCGTTCAACCCCGTACTGTTCCGAAAAATAGTTTAGATCTCGGTGAGACGTAAACGATTGCTTTTACTCTTTTCTCCAAAAATACAGCTATTTAGACATAAATATTTCATTGCGAGGTTTCTTCCATAACCATCCTCAAACTGTATAAGTTTCATGTAAATCTGTGAACATTTCTGTTTTTCGATCTTACCAATGTTGTGTAGGGGCTTTAAGTTGAAAAATCTACATATAAAATAGGGGGCCCAATAAGAGCACACATACCTTCGGAATTAATTTTGCCAACATAAAATTGAATTACAAAGCACGCTATATTCGAAGAACTGCAGTACTAGTGGGCCATTGGTACAGGTTGTATTTTGTGAGTGTAGATAAAGCACTTCATGAAGCACTTTTACTCATTAAAAATATCCTATACCTGGACTCAAGTCAACTCATGCCTCTGTGATCTCAAGTAAAATGGCGAAAGGTCCGAAAGAATAAAGTGTGCGGTTAATAATGGGATGAAAAACAAACAAACCATGCACCGTTTTGCAGACTAAGGTCGTGTCCGAAACGGGCTTCCAGAGCTACGGCTACGGCTATTGTCTTCCCCATCCCTGTGTGTTTCCAATTGGAGCGAAGATCTAGCCGTAGCTCTACACTTTACTTACTAGCTCTACAATTTACCTACTAGGGCCTATAATCTAACTTCATAATCACTAAAGTACAAAAACATTTCTAAGATATATGAATCTGTAAGGTGAATGACGTTTCTAGTCCTCGCTCGCTTTCTTTTGGGGGGCCGCCTGAATTTTTTCAATTTTGAAAACTCCAGTAAACCCCCCTCCCCCAAAAAGTCCACAAATTCATCGGATAATTATAGCAATGCAACACCAAAACTTGACCATACAAATGTTCAGTCCTCTTATAAAACGCGTCTTTCACATTAAAAGTGTCTTTGAACAGTGGAAGCACTTACGATGGGAGAAATTCAACAATTGTTGGCGTTCCCTCTTCTTCTTTTTAAAAAAGCCGGCCGGACAATAGTTATAACCACCGTGATCAACAACAGCAAGTCTACGGTAGCCCAATACTTTTGCAAAATAACGCAATAACTTTCTCACTGCCTTCCTTGCCTGCCTCACTCCCTTCCTGCCTCCCTGCCTCCCTCCCTGCCTCTCTCGCCGCCTCCCTGCCTCCCTGCCTGCTTCCCCCTGCAATGATATTGCATTATTTTGCAAAGATATTGTTTTATTTCACCCAAAAAAAATCTTTACCAGCCACACACACACACGCAGACGATGGGCTTGAATTTGATTGAAGCTTGGTTTTGCGTAGAACCGCGGTTGTTTGCAAAGGGTGGCTATGATTGTCAACTCCCCATATTTTTTTGTGCAAACTCCCTCATTTAGAAACGGTGGCTTTTCAGCTGGCTGCAGATTTTTCAAGCACGTTATAATACGCTGTAGTTTCTTTAATTTCATGCGCGAATTTGCATAAAATAATACAGCGAAAACCCCAATAGGCCTATGCTGCGGTGTACAAATTTACCCCTCCATGTGCAGAACATTACTATATTATCTTTCAATGGCCTCGATCGGATGGGTCGTGAACCCTGGAGTTGTATGGACCTACGGTTTGGTCGAATTTTCCAGTAACATTTTTATTTACAACCCCCAAAGCCTTTAAGTGCACATCTAGACATTAGAGTCTTTTTTTTCAGAATCAGTTTAAACAAAATTATAGGTCTATCAGCCAGATACAAGTTAAACTTAACCCTAACTGCCCTGAGCCCCCCTCCATAATTATCTTTGTTACTGCATCGGAATGTTACTGATTGGAAATGGCAATGTGATCCCATGGAGTATAATATAGACAGTAACGATTCAACTGTCTTGACGTTTCTGCACGAATCTATATATATCGAGCCTGGCGTTTCAATCCAAGTCGGACCTTTCTCAAAATCAAAAAGGTTCCCTAACTTATTTATAATAATTTATAAGGACTTTTGGGGTAGATTCCTCATTACGCCATCTTGGGTAACATATTATTGTGCCAAGGTTTAAAAGAGGAGAGAGATCAGCAAGAAAACGAAAGGAAGGAAACACGACATCTTCTGAGGTACGGTCGAATTTTCCAGTAATTTTTTATTTACAACCCCCAAAACCTTTAATTGCACACCTACACGTTAAAGCTTTGCTTTAAGCAGTTAAAAAAATCAGAATCAGTTTAAACAAAATTATAGGTCTATCAGTCAGATACGAGTTAAACTTAACCCTATTTGCCCTTAACCCCCCTCCATAATTATCTTTGTTACTGCATCGCGACCGCTAACAATTTTGGATTTTTCCTTCATGGGTTTCCCTCCTGTTGTGTTGCGCACATTTTGAAATCTAATTCGTTCATATCGGACATCCCAATCTGGTGTTACATGTAGTTTGTGTGGGTTATTGCAATCAGTGCATTTTATTTGTTTTGTTAAAACAATGAAAAACATAAGTACATAAAACGTGCTGGCTTTTTGCTGTATCGGGGAACTTGAGTTGTAACACTACACATACATTGTACAATTAAATCAGAACTGAATGGTTTATCATCTGGGATATCTAAATCTAATTCTATCACAGTTTCCTGACTTTTTTATCATTTTTTTTACACTTTATAATAATCAGCTCGGCGAGGCCATCTTGGATGGAGTTAGTGTGCTTCATGATCAACAACAGCAAGTCACATTCTGCCCAATCACAAGAAATCCCAACTGGCTGATCTCTTAACCCAGCACCATACATGCACACTTTTGTACACTGTAGTTTCTTTTCATGCGCGGATTTGCATGAATACAGCGAAAACCCTGTAGGCCTATGCTGCGGTGTACACAATTACGCCTACGTACCGTCTGCGCAACACGTATCAGCTTTCGTGAACCCTGGAGTTGTATGCGCCTATAATAGCCCTATTCCACAGCAATGGATGAATGCTTCTGACTGTCTCTTCCACTTCGGCAAAAAGTACATGCACATGTAGTTGACTATTTTGTGAGACCACCATCTGAGGGCTATAGATAGCTCAGATGGTAATAGGACTGGTCAGCAAAACCAGTAGTCTCGGGTTCAGGTCCTGGTCCAGTCCAAGCCATGTCTCTGCCACGATTTCAATTTCTTCAACAGTTCCCTGTCAGCTTGTTATGGATTTATTCAGTAAGCTCGGTCGAATTTTAAAGATTTCCCACCGCAGCAAAAAGGTATACCTCATTAGCTTTCCAAAGATATCAACGTCAAGGTTTTCAAATGAGATTTGAAGGTTTGCATGGTGAGAATATCAGGATGAATAGGTTTGCGGAGACACCATGTAAATTCTCTTTTGTGAGTAAGTGTGGTTCTGAAAAGAACCGGAGGAACTCGACGTTTCGAACGATATACTCTGATTCTCCTGAAGACGAGCAGAGTATACTGTTCGAAACGTCGAGTTCCTCCGGTTCTTTTCAGAACCACACTTACTCACAAAAGAGAATTTACACGGTGTCTCCGAAAACCTATTTATCCGTCAAGGTTGTCCATGCCATTTTTCAGAATCACTCTAAACAAGGTTACATCAGACAGATACAAGTTAAACTCAAAAACAAAACTAATCCAATACAAAAAAGCCCCACTGCGACGAAAGTATTAAAGAATGTAGGCTATTTCAAACCTTCCATGACCAAGTTTCACCTCGACAAAGCAAATCTAAACTACATTATCGTCAAAGACTTTGGGACACTTGATGTCAAGCTCGCCGGCCGCTTTCTCCACGGCGCGAACCCTGCTCACATTCAAGTCGTACCAGCCTGCCCTGAAATACTGGACAGCATTCTCGTAGTGAGAGCTGATCAACGACCGGCAGTGCGAACCCTTCTGCTCACCCCCGCACCACGAGACCCAATTTTCGTGGAGCTGGAACTGGTAGAGATAGAAGTTGGTGGCATTCTGGAACTCCGCGCAGAAGGCGGGCGGCTGGTCCGCTCGGCGCTTCGCCGCACAGTAGGCCTTCTTCAGGACATGCCAAGCGTTTCCGATGTAGTACTTTTCGTGGATAGTCACGTGAATATCTGCCGTGGTGTCCCGACTGGTCGCATTCGCGATGTTCAGGTGCCAGTCGTAGCGTTCGTATTCGAAGTGGTAGGCGTAGTTCATGACGACGCAGATAGGGCAGGTGTTAACGGTGGGGAGATGCTTGTGGACTATCTTGGAGGCTTCCTCAATGGATTTCACCTGCAGTGACGCGAGGGAGAAACGGCAAACAGTGTGAGAGAGCGGTAGACGAGTATCGAGGGGGGAAAGTCTTTGATGAAGGTCGAGATGTAGTTCAATCAGAGTTCCACGTTAAGTCTACGATTTTGCACTGCATACTCACTGCTTTTCCCAATTGTCTGTCTGTATTTTTTTTAGCAGGCAATCGGGCAAAGCACTGACCGTGCAGTGCAGTGCTAATACGAGCGATTCCAAATAGTCCACCCTCAAGAGTTTAAAAACGCGTTGGCCAATAACAAGTGGCGGAATCTGTTGACCTAATGTACGTCTGGAAAGACGTGCATAAATCGCCCATTATTATTATTGCATTCTTTCGGACGCAAAAACAAAATATCGAAGGGTAAAGAATCGGGTCATTCCTATACAATGCGGATGAAAAGACTGTCATCAACTTCATCTGTCCTCGAGTGCAAACAAAATGAAGAGGGTGAATATAAATTCGGCATGGTGGACGTATAGAACAATTCGCTGGCATACTGTTTAGGCTGACTCTTTCAAGAACAAGCGTGGTTCTTATCAAAAACGGAAAGATAAGACTTGAAGGTTTGCATGGTGGAGAACTTAGTGGAAAGTGTGCGGTGACACCATGTATATCTTCTCTTTCAAGAAGTGTGGCTCTGAAAAGAGCCGGTAACTCAACGTTTCGGGTAGTGTGTACTCTGCCCGTTGTCATGGACAGTCTCCTTGAGTTGAGTTACCGGCTCTTTTCAGACCCACACTTCTTGAAAGAGAAGATATACATGTTGTCACCGCAGACTTTCCAAAAACAGAAATACGATTAGTATCAATCCATATGCTGTATCCGCACATTTTGCTGATGGTGGCGAGGGCCAGCGGTCTCACCAGGATTTCATTAAAGGGTGGGGCAAAACCATCGCAACAGAACTTTAAAAATCAAGGGCTGGGGATTAAAATTATCCTTTTACGAGCCTGAGAATTATTGAAAACATTACACGTTCTTACATCCATACGGATTTCAAATTAAGTTTAGTCGTATTGCGCTCTTTGATCAGAGATCAGCTGCTACAAAATGTTGGACCTTAGAAGCTCTCTAGCGCTTTTCAGAGCATTTCCTGGGCTATCTCAGTGGCCGTTTAAGAGAAAAATATATGAGATGTTTGGGGGAATTGTTGATATTATCTTGACCTATTGATTGATAAGACATTCGTGGCAAAAATTAAGTTATCAAGTCAAAATTCTGGTCTGCACTCGACTCATACTGCTTAACGGTGTACATGTAATCTACTGTACTGAGAAAACAATTTTACAATTCTTAAAAGCAAAGTGATTCTAATTTATTTCATGAAAAAAAAGATACAGTGTGAACTGTTCAAGAGGCAACGACAAACGGTGAACCCACGGTGAAGTAATTCTAAAAGTACTAAAACAGGTAATATTTTTTATGGAACTGCACGGCCACTTGGGTGTGCATGAGTGAACTAATTTTAAGATAACCGCTGTTATTAAGTGCTGCCACTTGAGGAGATTTTCCTCTTCGTAGGCCGACCGAAAATGAAAATTAGGAGCAGCGCCCCCAACAAAATCTAATCGGTTCCACGGTATCGGTGCAGTTAAAGTCCCTTGAGACGTGTTTTTTTTTTTTTTTTACAAAAGGAAATAAAATCCGTGGAGAAAACCACACTTCGCATCATGTACAGATTCGTATGTTATTCGATTACAAGAATTTAGGGTTTTTTTTTTTTTTTGAAAAGTTATGTGAGATACAGAACTAGTAGAACTATGGATTACGAAGGGAAAATAACTGACACGATCCGTACAGCAAGAGTATTCTGACCGTGCGCCACGGCCGACGTCACTGACAACACGTGACAGGTACACGGTCAAACCGAGTATTGTAATTTGAGGACGACACAGAAAAATATTCACGCATGTACACCACGTCACGCCCTGTAAAATTGGTTTTTTTGGCGAGGAGGATAACTTACTTCCGTGACACATTTTCCATAATTTCGTGAATCTATCAGTCTTTAATTTTTTTCGAAGCCAGGAGAAATGCTTTGATTTATCTTTTTCTCAACACGAGTTCCACGTTCTGTTTCTCATTGGTTTTGTACGTGAATTTCGTCGCCTTGTCTGAAAAACAAAAATTTGGCATGGTATGTCATCACACGGGGTGATTTTCAAGCGAGCCCGTTGCCGGCAACTTCTGTCGCCTGGAAAGTGCCCGAATAATTATCTCCTCGTGGTTTTGAAGAAAAAAAGTTGCCCCGTTGAGAGCGATGTTTGCGGCGTGCAAGTCGCTTCGAAAAGCATCGACGAAAAGTCGTCGGCAAATACTGCCTCGTGTGATGACCAGCCGGTTAGGATTCAGGCTTTTTACCTTCAAGTGTTTGAGGCAGTGCTGCCTGCAGTTGGTGATGGTGTCCCTCCAGATGTAGCTGGGGAAATACACCATGAAGTTAGCCACCATCTTCTTGCCGATGAGGATCTCCGTGACTTCGGCCTAAATTTGTGCCAATTTATTTTCTTTGGTCCAGCCCAACCCGATGGCCCGGAGCCGGTCCCCCGTGAAGATGTTCTCGGGGGTGACGGTAGCGGTGAACATGGCGTCTGTGTCCGTCAGGGCGATGATCGGAGCGCTGACGAACAGGTCCATGTGGAAGAAACTCCACAGCTGCCGGTTGTAGCCCGGGCCGCGAGACTGGTGCAGCTTCATCTTCGCCAGTCCGGCGGGTTTGGGCTCGTACTTAAAGTCGAACTTCATACCCATCAGGGAGGGCTCCTGCCGGCGGAGCTTGGTCTCGAGCTTGTGGTCTGCCTCGGACTCCTCGTCGAAGATCAGCGTGATCGGGCCGTACTTGGGGGACCAGAAGAGCGCGGCAGAACGGAGCATGGTGCAGTACAAGGGTGCAGCACACAAAATCCATCCAAGATGGCTCCGCCGAGCTGATTATCATAAAGTGTGTACCCACAACTTTTTTTTAATAAGGGGTCTTTGGAGGCTAATTAACTGATACATTGTAGAACAAGTGAAGCTTAAGACAACCTGGGGGTTCACTCTTCAATTTGGTATGAAATTTGGACCATATCTGGCTTTAAATGTGGCCCTATTTGGCTGCGGAAGTGGAGGGGTCCATCTCAAAATCCTTGCAGAAATTCGGCTTGGACGACTAGACATTTTGGGGGTGTTTTTTTCTGGGGGTAATTAGCAAAAAATCTAATCGGCTAAGGGCACTAAAATTGAAAAGAATCTGAGAGATGAAGGTCCAAACTACAATTTTAAGTATAGCTACAAGAACTGAGAGACTTTTGGGCATGGGATAATTGGCTTTGAAAGTGAGTGTTTTTGTACAGTGTTCAATGGGAGCTCTATTTAGTGTTCTGCACCCTATAGTAAGGATGGCGGCCATTTTGGAGGGTGATTTAAAAATGGCAGGATTGTTTACAAACGATCCGTGGAGTCAAAGTAAGGACAGAGCCTCACTTAGAGGAGTGTTTTCAGACATTTACATGAGGTGAAGTGAGTTTTTATTAATTAAAACACCGTTCTTAAGAAAATATTGGCATTTATAATGTAAACAGTGCATAATACAATACAACTATATAGTAAAACGAAACATGTTTGTTGTTTTGGGGGGTTGGGGTTTTTTGAGGGGTGTTTTTAAGTTGCTGGGGGAGACTAATGTCATAACGAGGATTATGTCAGGAGCAGTGACAGCGTGGATCCCATAATGAGCAGCTGCCAGCCCCTCCCTCCCCCCGAAAAAAAAAAAAAAAACCGAGAATTAAAAACCTGCCAGTGTTTGGCATGGATACGTGTACGTACGACGGTGATGGATACGGACTGACGAATGTTTGCTCGTGAAGCAGCAATACCGGCCCAACACCGCGTATTTATAAAAAGGTTCACATCACACGGAGAGGAAGTACTACGTACCCTGGAATATTGTGAGTCTCCTATGCCACAACTTCTGTGAATATGGACCATTTCTCTCGTGTCACAAAACTGCAAGCATTTCCGGGAAGAAATGCAGTCAGGGGAATTGTGAATATCAGAGCTATATCCAGTGGTATGTGAGAGTGCTTTTAATCCTGCTACCTGCAGTTTAAGCAAACCCTAATCCTAGCCCTAACTCCAACCCTAACCCTAAGCCTAACCCTAAGCCTAACCCTAACCCTAACTCTAACCCTAACCCTAACCCTAACCCTAACCCTAACCCTAACCCTAACCCTACCCCTACCCCTAACCCTGACCCTAACCTAGGCCTAACCCTAACTGGCCCTATCCCTTGCCCTGACTCTAACCCTTACCCCAATCCTCACCCTAACCCTAATCCAGATCCAACCCCTAAAATCATATACCCATCCCTAAACCTAGATTGTCTTACTTTTTTCTGCCATGTCTTTGCAAGTGTTACTCGTGGTGATATATCTGCAAATTTGTTGCCCCCATTTGTTGACAAGGTGTTGGTAGAAACCATTTAATTAAAGACCAACCTGCACAGACATTTATCGTGAACAGCGTTATCACTGATATGCCTAATTAGTCTCATATCTTGCTCTCACAATGTACTCGTCACATGACAGTGTGTCTGAGACGGCCAAGTCTACACTCCTCAGCCGGTTCTTGGACTCGGAGTGTGCCACCACGTCGAGGGTGTGTCTGCTGATGTTCAAGTGCAGCTTTTTAGAACACAGTTCCACTGAGCTCTGTGTCAACAAGTCAATAACTTGCTCTGTGTTGATCTGGTCCACTAACTGGCTGTGTCTGCATGTCCAGATGTTTCGGCTACAGAATTCACAGTCATACGGTGGATCTCGTCAACCAGAGTCATCACTTCATCTTTCGAGCGAAGCGAAGCAGCGTCACATTCCTGCAGTCCTCCTATGCAGTTTGTACTGCATCATAACATAATTCACCTCATTCATTTGTAAGATTCATTGGATGTAATTACCAGTGTATCAGCCTAGCTGGCATGTCTCGGTGTTGATTTGAACAGGGCGTGCCTCCTTCATCAGGTGCCAAATGGTTGTGTCGTTTTGAGCTAAGACTTTCGCATCTTGTAAATGCTCGTCAACCTCTGTCCATAATTAGGCAATTGATGCAATGAGTGGTATATTCAGGTTCATAAAGTAATTCTGATCATGTAGCAAGAACACTGTCCCCTTTTGTAGTATTTTTGCCATTATGTGCAAATTTAATTATAATAATAACAAGTTGGAAATGCTTGTTTTCAAGTAACGGGCCCACTCGCACAGCCAGGAAGCATCCCTGCCCTAATTTGGGCAATTAGAAGGTATTTTAAGGGCTGTGAGATGTAGTTTCAAAAATACCCAACATCAACCCCCTCCCCAACATCTCCCTAGCAACCCAAGGGGACTCAGCAATACCATCCACCTGTTGAAAGAGCCCAGAGGTCATGCCACATCAACCAGAAGTCAACTTACAGTGATGGCAGCCAACAAGCTCCGCCCACTCCCGACCCCCCTTTTACCACTTTAAGGGGCAGGGTGGTCAGTTTGAGTCAGAAAGTGTTGTGAAGATGACCCATGCATTTCCCTTACCCAAGTCAATTGCAAAATAAGACTCAATATTAATGTGTGGTAATTGATAATGTGAGGAAAGTAAAACCTCCCCCCCCTCTCCGCCCCCTGTATTTTGACACCTCTTTGACACCTCTTTGACACTCTGTGCCCCCTCCTGTTGATTAATTACACAGTTTGTAATGTCGCGATTACTGTAACATCAAAATTATGACACAAGAACAACTAATTAAGGGGGAATTTGGATGAAACTTATGACTTGTCCCTATAGTGTACACATTGTTATGCAGGGGTTTCTCATGCCAGACTGTGCACAAAGGCATGGGCCCCCACCCATCACATTTTCAATCACTGCGGACAAACGCAATACTTTTTTTCAATTTTATTTTCACATGTTGCATCAGTACCATCTCTGCCACATTTTAAGCCCAATTTTGTGACCCAACTCTAAAGTTTAGCCCCCTTATAGGGTGCAGCACACAAAATCCATCCAAGATGGCTCCGCCGAGCTGATTATCATAAAGTGTGTACCCACAACTTTTTTTTAATAAGGGGTCTTTGGAGGCTAATTAACTGATACATTGTAGAACAAGTGAAGCTTAAGACAACCTGGGGGTTCACTCTTCAATTTGGTATGAAATTTGGACCATATCTGGCTTTAAATGTGGCCCTATTTGGCTGCGGAAGTGGAGGGGTCCATCTCAAAATCCTTGCAGAAATTCGGCTTGGACGACTAGACATTTTGGGGGTGTTTTTTTCTGGGGGTAATTAGCAAAAAATCTAATCGGCTAAGGGCACTAAAATTGAAAAGAATCTGAGAGATGAAGGTCCAAACTACAATTTTAAGTATAGCTACAAGAACTGAGAGACTTTTGGGCATGGGATAATTGGCTTTGAAAGTGAGTGTTTTTGTACAGTGTTCAATGGGAGCTCTATTTAGTGTTCTGCACCCACAAGTACCGCAGCAGACGCGGCACCGCCGCCATGCGGATGGTGAGGGTCAGGTTGTGGTCGCCCGTTAGCTTCCCGTCGAGCGAGGGCCGTGTGCCCTCCGCAGGGTCCATGCGAAGCAACTGGTGTCCGTTGCCGGGACCAGGAGGGAGGACTGGACGTGTCCGGGAGCTTCCATGGGCGGTTGATGAGTAGAACATGTAGAGCGTGGTGCACACCACATAGGTGGCGACGTAGAGACTAGCATAGAGGACCAGACGCTTTGCCGAGATCCTCTTCATCGTTCGGATGTGTTGGTATGATTATGTACCTGTACCTGCAAGATGGAGCAATGCCAGTTGTCACAAGGAATCTGTGCAGTAAAGCTATTTCTTTATGGTTGATTGTGCCAGTTTGCATTTCTTTTATTATTCAGTTCCTCATTTGAATAAAATGCGCCCACCGTGCATGAGTGAGCATGCGTGGGGAGTAACCACTTATCGCCGGGGGGGGTTTCAGCGCCGATGACCGCCATACGGGGGTTTTTGAACAATGCATCATTTTCAAATCTTGCTAAAACAATCGGAACAATATATTTATGTGAAATAAATCGATAAGAGTATACTATGGGTACAAGAGAGTAAAACCTGGCACAATTCGGACGTCGTTGTGGCTTTTGTCAAGAGATTATCCGTTCGAAAAAGGGCCCTTTGTACATCGTCAATGGACCGTAACGGACGTGTGTGTGTGTGTGTGCTTGCGTGTACGCTGCTGACAATCCCTGACCGCAGACTCCAGCCTTCACTCCAGGCACTCAAATCTTTGAGTTGGTCGGCCACAAACGAGCGTACAGATTACGGTAAAGAATGTGGGGGGAATTCCAATGTCAGACCGACGACCGTTGGGCTGTGTGGCATGCAAAGACAATGTCCCCCGCGTGCTTTCAGCTGCAGCGCGGTATCCCTCGATCCTCCACAGTAAAAGTCCCACAATTGCACAATTACTGCTGCTAATCTTGCAATTCATGTGGCAACTTGCGTCAAAAAGGGTCCTTGTACTGATTCGTATTGCTTTGTTCTAAGCTGAAAAGAGTCTTTGTTTAGAATGTGGACAATAGTGGTGCCCGGATTCGGAGGGCCCCGTTGCATAGGCAATCCAATTGACCTCCGGATTCGGAGGTCCCGGCGCGAAGTGGTTTTAAAGGAAGGTGGTGTGTGAGGGTGTGGTGTCAGAAGACTTTTGAGAACAGAAGAGCAAGGAGGTGCTATGCAGTGAGCTGTGTGTAGAGAGAGAGAGAGATTGAGGTGTGGTCTCCTTCCCCAACTGTGCCTATCCGTCCAGCAAGCAGCACAGAAAAACTACAGTTCTGGTGAAGCTGGTACTGCGGAGGCACAGACGGAAGTCGGGAAATTGAAGGCAATTCGTGAGTATGATGAGAAAAGTACAGTACATGTAGTTGTCGATTTAAATAGAAAAGAAAAGCTGATTTATTGAAAATGTCCTGCCCAAATTCATGAGTTTGTCAATTGTATTGAACATGTTTGACCTGGGGAAATATTCTGGCATAGTGTTGATTTAATTTGAATTATAGATGGCCCTGCCCTGTTTTCTGCAAGATACAAGCAGAACTCCTGGTTGCGAGACACGAGGCGTAACAGGCGGAGGCCCTCGCCAGTAATCCATTGGGGGAGACGAGGGGCTGCCAGCCATCCTGCAGTGGCAGTTGATGCCCGTACTTCTCCGTGTGGCCAGCCGAGACCAACTTGAAGTGGCAAGCCACGCTCTGGAGCTTGTCTCCCAGATCAGTTTTCTTTGACTTTTGCCCCTTGTAATGGGCCTGCATCTTCCGATTTAATTTGAATTGATGTGAAACCCTGGTTATTAGACGGAGTGATTTTTGGAGGAGAGTAAAATTAATTAATCGTGAATTGAAGTGAAACCCTGGTTAGACGAAGGGAGTGAATTTTTGGAGGAGAGTAAAATTAATTAATCGTGAATTGATGTGAAACCCTGGTTAGACGAAGGGAGTGATTTTTGGAGGAGAGTAAAATTAATTAATCGTGAATTGATGTGAAACCCTGGTTATTAGACAAAGGGAGTGATTTTTGGAGGAGAGTAAAATTAATTAATCGTGAATTGATGTGAAACCCTGGTTATTAGACGAAGGGAGTGATTTTTGGAGGAGGGTACATGTAAAATTAAGTAATCGTGAATTGATGTTAAACCCTGGTTATTAGATAAAGGGAGTGAATTTGGAGAAGTGAAAAAGTGTTTTTTTGGAAACGTCTAAATTAAACCCGTCAATAAACGGTGTAAAAATTTTGTAGATATTAATTAAAAGGTTCTTTGCTTTATTTTGTTTCCTCGTCACAAGGAGTGACACCAGTGCCACACGGCCGTTTGGTGTGTCACGTATGGAAAAGAGCCTGTACGCGCGAGAGTATAGTATTACACACATCGCCAATGGCTGTACAGTGACCTGACTCCTATTCAAAAGGGCAACTAACATGGTTTTCGACAAAGTGATTTTGTGATTGCATATCCAAATAATACCTTAGTAGTATACACAATGGGGGTTCTGTGACAGTTTTCTTTGTGGTCTCCTATTCGTTTTTTTCCCTGTTTCTCGGCTCCCAGAGTGTTCGCAAAAACCCGGCCCCTATGTGCATTGTATTAAGGTTCTCAGGTTTTTGGAATTCGAATCAAGTACATGTGTATACTTTAAGAACAAAAAATCACCTTTCGATCGACTGGCAGAATTGTTCACCTCTGATACAGTACCGGTAACGGCCCCGCAAATAGATATGTGTAACTTCTAACAAGCAAAAGCCAGAGCGACGGTCCTAAAAGCGGACAACCTCTTGTTTTCATTTTCTGCTTGTAGGCCTAGATTTTCAGGTTTCCAGATATCGCATTTCCCCCACGAAGCTCTATCTTCTGGAAAGTGCTTGACGCAAATTCCGAAAATTTGAAAATCTGCTAGTAATACAAAAACGACCTGCGCAAGAGGAACTTCATCTGGCCTCTTTCCTCTTTCCTTTGAATGCGTGCTCAGAGTAAGGTCTACAAGTGAAGGGCTTGTAAACCAACCAACCAACCTTTGTGAATAAGGCGAATAAGGCTTTCTGCACAGCGAATAAGGCTTTATGCACAGCGAATAAGGCTTTATGCACAGCGAATAAGGCTTTCTGCACAGCGAATAAGACTTTATGCACAGCGAATAAGGCTTTCTGCACAACGAACGATGTGATTAAACTGAGATATGAATTATTCATACTTTAATTGTGCACGTCGTATGTGCCTTTCTTAATATTTATGCAAATTTCATGCGTTGAACTCAAAGTGAAGCTATGGGCACTAAATTTCCGAGATGTCGGTAAAGCAGTACGCAGTTACACTGTTCTCCTCCAACGAAAGAAACACAGCGCCAGAAATCAGCTTCCACCTATTTCCAAAGGATAGAACCATGAGAGAAAAGTGGATTATGAAGATCAGGCGAGATGAGGGACCATTTTTCAAGGTAGATTTTCTACTTTTAAACGCCTTTTTAAAGTTACATTCGTCATGTTTGTAAATGGAATTACATTGACTGACAATTACAACGCGTGCATCGCGTGCAGCTTGTTTGCCATTCAGTCACCAAGGATTTCGGATTTTTCCGAAACTACCCACTAAATTCTGTGTGAGTTTCATTTCTGAACACCATCTGGTCTTTTGGGAAAAAAAACTAAAACAATTCACAACTTTATTACGACTTTATTCACCATAGATTTGTGTGATAAAAATACGGCCAGTATATATGTCATTTATACTCATAATGCGAAAGTTATTAATCAACATTTTTACAACTTCATACATAAATCTAAACAACATAGGCCTACTGGTATTTTAAAAATGTATTTATATTAAAAAAAAAAAAAATCAAACTGATTCATGCAGTCTTCACCGAGAAGGATCTCAAATGCACGTACATTAAGTAAACATTCACGCAGGGACCGAAACGGAAAAAAATAGGAAATTCTTGAAGCTGTCGATTCACGTGTTTGCCACAGCTGGTCGATGTGGAATATAGAGAAGGAACAACATGTTCTTTCAGTATCCTTTCTCAGGTTCAAGGCGATGAGTTTTGCCCGCAAGTCTTCCTCCTCGGTGAAGAATGTAGGTAAAGTGATCGCTTCAGTACAAATCACATTCACATCCTTTCGAATTCCGTTGAGTATTGATAGCCAATTGTTAGCCGCAGCACATTTCCTAAGTAACTCAGTTTTCTTGTCCTCATTGGGAATTGCTTGGAAAGTGTTTTCCAGCTTTTTCCCGCTGGCATTGTTACAGCCAAAAGCCTGGCAGTATACCACCGTTTAGCTCGCGAGTGTACACACATTGCACGCAGTAGGGGGGGGCACATCCGGGCATCTCGATACTCATTATCATACGGCAGTTATCCGTCCTCACGTCACATTCCCGCAATCAGCGGCGGCTTTTTCGAAAAGATGGCCACCTACGGGAACGCAAATTCGACCTACAACGAATTTTCTCTCTTTATGAGAATCGTATGTGAGTGACTCATAGGTAATTGTAGGTTGTTTTTAACACCCAATCAGATAATTTATTATCAGATAATCAGATGAATTTATTTCTTGGGTTGCATTCCCCTTTAAAAATCCCAGTCAGTTTTCCCTTTCCATTATTTGGTTTCACTGAAAGAATACGGGCTGAACTTGAGTGCAGAAAAATCCTCCCACAGACAATCACTGAAGGCTCTATTGGTGTCCAACTGGCGGTCTTACTCTTTAAGATGTTGAGAATGAACTGCACGATGGGACCTCCTGAGGGTGAGGGCGTGGTCACGACGGTCTTCCCGGAGCCAATTGAGAAGCGTACGGGCTCCACCCACTCGGCTGAGTAGCCGGCTAGATCTGCCTCCGTCATTATCCCTCCTACCGTTGAAACGAAAAGGCATTACCAAATAAAAACGCGAATTGTTGTCTAGATAGAATAATCGTAACAAAACTGGTGAAAACTTTTGGTGAAAAGAGAGACCGTCGTTTTTCAAATGGAAAAAATCCCAGTCAGTCAGCGTGGTACCAAAAACAGACGTCTCATATAATAATCATAATCATAATGTTCAAATGGTGACGACCTTGAGGCTCAAAGAACACATGGCTAAGGCTCCTACTCTTTCTCCAATCCTTCCTTCCATTCTAAAGAGGGGGACTTTTCAGTTTTCGGCACGTGTGCAATTTCAACATATAGCCACAGCCCCCAAAATCTCAGATGACTGGTCCCTGGCGGTCTACATAACATGCACTGCGGTTTATATGGGTATAGTCTGGCGTCCGGTGATAAACCCACCGTTGTCCCGTACGTCCTGGATGGGTCGTTGCGCCGTCTCCCCCTGATGACGGCCAGAGCATACTGGTCGAAACGTCGAGTTACCACTCAGGTTCTTTTCAGAACCACACCGGTACCTCTTCTTTGCTTGGACGGCTACACATTTTGGGGGTGTTTTTTCCTGGGGGTCATTAGCTAAAAATGTAATCGGCTAAGGGCACTGAAATTGAAATGAATCTGAGAGATGAGTTTCCAAACTACAATTTTAAGTATAGCTACAAGAACTGAGAGACTTTTGGCTGTGGGATAATTGTTTTTGTACAGTGTTCAATGGGAGCTCGATTTAGTGTTCTGCACCCCTAAATATTGTCTGCTGCCCTCATCGACGGATTTCGAAAAGAATTCGTTAAGAGCTCGATTATCAGGCGGATGGTGAAAAAAGCACTAGGAAAATGCCAATTTTGTACTAGGTTAATGACATAAAATAGAGGTTAGGCTAATTAATACAACACTTTGTATATCAGCTAGACAGTTGAAAATTATCGTTTAAATTAGTCAAACTATTTCTGCATGGCATAGGCCTATCCACTTCGATTTCTTCGACTTCTTCGTTGCCCTTTTTCCTTTCCCGAGACCCGTGCGTTTTACCATGGCCTTCTACCGCCATGGTTTAACAATCACTTTTAGAACAGCTACCAATCCCCCGTCTGCTACTAAAATGCAGCGTTGTATATACTGCTGGCCACACAAAGGTACAACGTTCACCGACATACAGAGCGATGCCCTGCCGACCCCGCACGCATTGAGGTCGCTTCACTAGCCTCAATACCAGCCGCATTTCTGAGAAAAACCACTTGGCCAGCACCCCATGCATGGCCTCGGTGAAGCACATCCCAGGCCTCCCAATCTGCACGAGCAAACTGCGCATTGGAGGTCCGCCATAGTTCCCCGCCATGCGTTTTTAAGCTCCCGTGTAACTTGGTCCACTCTAGCTGTACGCCTAAAACGTTCAAGCTGCATGGGTTCAATGTTAGTGCAGCGATATAGCGCTTGTTTGCTAAGGACAGGCTGCTTGGCGAGCTGTTCAACTATGCTGCATATAGCCTGCTCAACAACAATCACCACATTCCCACAGAGGGTCCCAATAGCATGGTACACCATAATAGCCTCCAATTTACAATACTTTTGTAACCCGGTGTCGGGATACAATAGCGTGCTCAGTAGTGGACCCACAGAAGCTCGACCTTGAAGCGCAGAGTAACCACGCGCACACACCACAACCGCAGCTTCATTGGAAAGGTTTGGACGTGTATGAGTGGTTATGTGCACGGGCGTCACAGCACGGTTAGAACCAATGTAATTCCCGGTACTGGTTGGAGCCCCGTTGCAATAATAACTGTGAAGAATCACCAGGTCTTACGTCCAAAATCGGGCTGCAGCTGAAACTAACTGCACACTCGACATCAGAGTCGAATACCCGAACACAGACTCGGTCGATCATCTACACAGCTGGCCCAATCTGCTGCATCTTTCGGACTGCCGGTAGCTTCGAAGGCCCTGCCATATCAGCCGATACCAGCATGAGTGACGCGGAGAACTGTTCCACGGACGACGGCGCCATCGAGATTTCCCCCTCCCGAGGGGGATATTTACCGGTAACCGTGGAAACGCACCCCAAGCCGAAGTCCAAAAAGCGGTAAGCCCAGCAGTATATATAGAGTAGATTTCACCAAACTCATCTTTACTTATATTGAATACCCAACCCATTTTGCGAGGCAATGATAACACACAGAGATCACAAGTTACGTTAAGAGTTTCCTTCACATAAAACGAGTTGGACAAAAATCCTAAGCCCAATTTAGACCACCAGTTGTAATGTAGACAATGTCCATTATCTGGCACAACCACTTGCCAAAATTGGACTCAAAAGATTTCACCAAATCCATGTTTTTGAGGCGTGTATGTGCCAACCAGACGGCTGGATCAGTGCGTTGCTCTGTACAAAACAGTTCATTAAGATATTCCTAAATAAATGTATACATGCGTGCTACAAAATCATGATTTGGGGGGAAAACCGTATGTCCAATTTGTTTCTGGCAAGTGGTTGTGCCAGACCATGGATGTTGTCTGCATTGCAATTTATATTTGTTGTCTAATTTGTGTTCAGGTTTTTCCCAGACTTATACGGTTGGGGGTAAATCTTGCCCAACTGAAGATGGGCCATCAGTCGTAAAGTTCACTTCCAATTGCATCGTAATGGCTTTGTGAAATCCACCCCGGAGTATTTTCATCAGATCAGTCAATGACAGGTACGCTGTAGGTCTGAAAGAAGGCCGATCGACTCTCTCAAGAGAAAAGAGAATTCCAGGCCCAAATGCACGGGGATCCAAACAGAGCTAACAAACCCATCTTCTCGTCTGTATACTTCAAAGAGTCTGGCCAAGGTCGAAATCCCAACTATCTCAGTTCCATTACGTAATCTTCATTAGTCAACTCTGATATCTGTCGCCACCAAAGCTCCTAAAATGCCTTTTTTGTTTGTTTCCTGATTAAAAAAAACACACACCACCTTGTCAGCTTGGAACCACTTTGGGGTGAAGACAGCAAGGACGAACGATCCTTACAGAAACCCAAAATGCCATAAATAATGTGGCAAGGCTGTATCGTGTGCCTTGTTGACCCGATGAAAAGTCAACATTTTCTTGTGTGCAATACAGCTAGCTGTATATATTGTAGCGTATGATAAGGACCAATGAACGATTGCCCGTAAATTTGAACGACCTTAGATCACATCTGCTCAATTCTTATTCGAGAAGTTAAGATCTATGAACCTAGATGTATGGTCTCGTCTCATACCAGTTTTATGTTTTTCTAGGTTGTGTCTTTGTGTGTCTCACGTCCTCTGTCACTGTCTCTGTTTCTCTCAGTCATGTCCACTGGTCTGTCGATACGTTAGGGCACAAAAGCGTGAAATGTTGTTGTAAATATGTTCTAGTACCGGTATTGACCCATTACTTAACACAATAATTATTACATAATTCATTGCATTTTGATGTGTATGATATGTTTTCACGGCATTGTAACATGTTACATATAACATGATGTTGCGTCCAGGAGAATGTAATTCAATGAGGGTTTGTCCTTGCTCGACGTGATAACTTAAACGCTGAATTCTCAATGCTTTGCCCGATGCCTGATGAAAAAAAATCAGGCAGCTCAGGCGGGACGTCTGCACTAGAAATTAAGCGGGAGTCGCGGGTTCGAATCCCGCCCGAGCTGCCTGTTTTTTTCTTTCAATCAGGCATCGGGCAAAGCACTGAACATGCAGTGTTTATCATGACGTTGAGCAGGGCAAACCCTCATTGAATTCTAACATCTTACTGTGTGGAAATTGCAACAGTGAATGTTGGATAATTAGGTTTGCGGAGACACCATGTAAATTATCTTTTGTGAGTAAGTGTGGTTCTGAAAAGAACCGGAGGAACTCGACGTTTCGCACAGTGTACTCTGCTCGTCTTCAGGAGACATAAGAGAAATAAAAGTTTCTTCTACTAATCTAATCTACCCTCAAATCTCAAAGACCGTACACGTAGACCTTCTGATCATCCTGATTATTTTTTATTAAGAGTGATACCGATAGACAGTCGTCGTTAATCCCTTGTTGTGTTAATGCGTACCCTTCGTGGCTCATCCCCAGCACGTGTTCGAGGACGCGGAAGCTATGGCTGCTAGCACTGGCGGCCTTCATCGTGGTGGTGGTGGTGGTGGTGGTGGTGATAGTCGTCGTACACCGCGGCGGGGCCCCGTCGGTGAAGGGACGGTTCCCCCGAGGGGCGGTGGCTGCCGATGTCGGCAAATGCTCGGACACGGGACGGTAAGTCGCACTGCATGTCTGTTCAGAAGCCAAACAACTGGGGCTCAGTTTCATAGAGTTGCTTATAATTTGTGAGGAAATCATAAAGATCTTTTGACTCACCTATTAGTATTATCAAAGGAAAAACAATTGACAAACACAAGCCACCGTACGCTGGACGTACGGCCGCCGTAGAGCCGTTGTACGGCCGCCGTGGAGCCGTTGTACGGCCGCCGTAGAGCCGTTGTACGGCCGCCGTAGAGCCGTTCTACGGCATGGCTATACAGCGAGTCTTATTGCTACGGTGAACGTAGAAATGAAAACACATATAACTCCGCACTATGATTATACGGCCACCCATACGGCCTGTCAAAAACAGGGATGCCCCGTAGAGCGACCCTGAGGCCGCCGTAGATTGACTGCTGCCGCCGCACATATATCTTGATTTCGGGTCCACACGACCACCGTACGCTAGCCGTAGAGCAAAAATGTGACTAATAGGCATCATCAGCACCAAAATTTGCTGAAGCACAAGGTGTCATGATTCACAAGCTCACTTTGGTCTACCGATATTTGCCTGTCACTTAATGACGGGGATAAGTGACGAAACCCATACCAGCACCACACGACCTCGAGCAGATCGGTGGTCATGAGATATGGACGTCTGCACGAATCGATCTCGCCCGAGCTGCCTGGTTGTGTTTGTTTCCAGGAGGCAATCAGGCAAAGCACTTAGCATAGGCCGTTTTCTAAATGAAGGCTTAGGCTCGAGGGCTCAGGCTTCCTCTCCGTCTCCGTGAATCCTGAAAAACCAGGTTGTGGTTTGTTTCCGAATGTGGAGGATTGTTGGCTTGATAGGGACAGGATATTCCCCAAGAAGCCGGGGCCAAACGCTCGTTCTTAGATGCCTGTGATATTATAACGAGTAAGATAAAATTTGACCGAAGCCTAAGCCCGAGCCTAAGCCTTCGTTTCGAAAACGGCCATACAGTGCTGACTATACGTGGAGAAGGGTTGTAGGGCAAACCCTTGTTGAAGGACATTGCGTCCTATAGCCCTTGGTGAGTCGACGACATTCGCCTATGATCTTTGCACACGGAACCCAATAGTATATCGTCTCCTTCTCGTTCCCCGACCAATAGAGACATTCTCAAGCAGGGCGGAGATGCCGTGGATGCTGCCATAGCCGCCCTGCTGTGCGTGGGCGTGGTCAATCCACAGAGTTCGGGCCTGGGCGGGGGCCACTTCATGGCGATCTATCGAGAGAGCACGGGCAAGGCTGAGGTCATTTCAGCTCGCGAGAGGGCGCCCTCCGCAGCCACCGCCAACATGGCCGCCAGCAAGTTCGGTGAGTGCTCCAGCGCAGATTATAACAAGAACGAGCATGGTTTCTTTACCAGTTTATGTGAGCGTCATTATTATGCGAATAGGATATTAATGGAGATTGGATAACTATACATTGGCCTATTGCTAAAAGGCCCAATACAACATTGGGAAGATCGGAAAACTTCGATGTCCACAAATTTCCTTCTAGTTTACACAGTTTGTAGATGGTCACGATGAAATCGTTATGTTGAAATCTTACGGTCTGGCATGCTGTACTTTTCGAGAAATCTTCACTCAAACATCGAAAAATACCTTCTTCTAAATATTTCTTGCACTACAGAACGGTGCATAAACGGTGCGGGTTTTCTTTTTTGCATTTTTCTACTTTCTCAGATTACCATTTAAATTTGAGGTAAAACCTTCTCAGTATTGCTCTTTAGGAATGTTTTATTAGTTAACACACAAACTGTGGCAATCTTTTGACCTTTAACGCTGTTGTGTAGAGCCTTTTAATGTATGGTAATGATGACTGCTCTTTCTAAAACAAAATCCGAGACTGTTAGCTGCATGGTTATCATTGTAAATTGATGAAACACGAGAGCAATGGGCACGGTGGAAAAAAAACCCAGGAATTCCAACACTACCGCTGTATACTCCGACCAATCAGTTGCGAGCTCACCACGCGTACCTCGTGCGCATGAGCAGAAATGACGTCAGCGCGTGGACCTATCCATTTTTGTTCGCAGGTGGTAAGTCGATCGCCGTGCCGGGGGAGTTACGGGGCATGTGGGAGGCCCACCAACGCTACGGTAGGCTGCCGTGGTCGGACCTGTTCCAACCCGCTATCCGTCTGGCCAAGGAGGGATTCCCCGCCACCGATCATCTGGCCAATGCCTTGCACGTGGCAGAGGACGAGATCAAACTCCAGCCCGGATTTGTGTAAGCGCCTCTAGTTATCAAGCCCTGCCCAAAATGCGTCCACGAGAGGGCGCCGCGTGACAAAGTCTGTAATAAATACCCCAGAGAACGCTTTCCCGTAATCGGTAAGATTAAACATGGCGTCCCCCTGGCAGAAAGAGCTAAAGGTTCTATTGTGCTCAGTCGACCGTTCATTTACAATGAAAACGAGTACGAAGTTGCGACAACCCCAACTCGTACGTCTGGTCTTCACTCTTCAATAATATAGATGGACATCACTATGGAGTGTTAATGGGAAAGAACTTACTAGGCGTCGAACCGGCACCGACACAAATTACGTATTTCAATTTACCTTTCAATTTCGCTTAAAAATAGCCATTCATTTTCGAGTGTAGTTCAAATTGTACTCGATGACCTACGTGAATGCTAGATTAAGTGAAATATTTGGTAATTGATTTTTATTTCACGACTTATGCTACGTAATTCACTGTTATTATTTCCTTGAATTCAAAGTCTCTGCGCCTATTTTAAGGCCCAATACAACATTGGGAAGATTGGAAAACATCGATGTCAACAGATTTCCTTCTAATGTACACAGTTTGTAGATGGTCATGATATAATCGTCATGTTGAAATCTTACGGTCTGGGAAGGTGTATTTCTCAGGAAATTCTTCACTCAAACATCGACAAAATAGTTTATTCCAAGTTGGGTTTATACTTGCCTTTTGTACTTTTTCTTTTTTTGCAACGTTTAATGGTTTATCACGCAAACTGTTGACCTTTATGTTGTATAGGGCCTTTTAAGTAAACAAAAAGCAGATCGGTACTTGCATTACAAACTTGTGTCCTTCACGCAGGCATTTTGTATGCATGAATTCGAAACAACACATCTTTTAATGCCCCATTAATTTCGCGTTTAATGACAGTCGTTCATGTCTATTCGCCAGGGCCAAATACACCCGCCCCGACGGCTCTTGGAAGCGAGCGGGCGATATGGTTTACGACCCGCTGATGGCAGAGACGCTGAGGGCCATTGCTGAGAATGGCGTGGAGGAGATGTACACGGGGGAGACGGCGCAACGACTCATCCAAGACATACGGGACAACGGTGGGTTTATCACCGGGCGCCAGACTATACCCATATGTGACCCGGCACAGCGACATGAGGAATATCCCACCAAAACACCTTTCGAGTAAACAATGCCTAAAGTCAAAATATCTTCCCAATTTGATAAAAAAAAATTTTTTTTTTATTTTCTGAAAGTTAATGTATTGGAGGATATTGTCCAAAGGATTTTTCCGAAATCCGTCTCTAAATGTTGAAAAAACGAGGATTTCGGGGAGTGTTTGTGTACTGTTTCCCTGAAAAATATGTAAAGTTCCTGCCTTTTTGAATGGCCGCTTTCGAGGAGTTAAAATGGCGCTGCTATATTGTGTCTGGTACCAAATGAACGAGCGAAGTCCCCTTGTACTATTCACAACAAAGTTCACACGGAAATAATTTTCATATCACTTGAAAGATAATGGTATACTCTTTCACATCATTAGAAAATCTCAAAATCTCAAAAGTGGGGGTTATTCCTCATCATGCTGTGCCGGGTCACATATAAACCTCAGTGCATGTTATGTAGACCATCAAGGACCATCAAGGATGGAAGAATGGAGAAAGAATAGCAGCCTAAGCCATGTGTTTCAAAACGATGACATGGTCCGAGGTCATAGGTCGTGTCAATTTAAATATTATTATTATGACACGTCTGTGCAGCTCCTCGGTGTCAACATTCTCGTCGGTGTCAACATGCTCCCTAGCTAGTCCTGAAATACTTTGGTCAGGTAGTACCCTTGCCGCACAGCGAGCGCGCTTGGTCCGCACTGTCCGACAATTGTTTAGGCAGCTAGGGGAGCATGTTGACTTTGAAGATCCTGTTGACGTTGAGGAGCTGCACACTTGTCTGTCTTTGCTACCACGCTAACTGACTGGGACATTTTGCATATGAAAAACAGCGGTCTCGCTTTTCACCAAAAGTGAAATCTGAAATTGCCCAGTTTTGCTACGATTTTATCTTGACAACAATTCGCGTTTTTATTTGGTAATGTCTTTTCGTTCCAACGGTAGGAGGGATAATGACGGAGGCAGATCTAGCCGGCTACTCAGCCGAGTGGGTGGAGCCCGTACGCTTCTCAATTGGCTCCGGGAAGACCGTCGTGACCACGCCCTCGCCCTCAGGAGGTCCCATCGTGCAGTTCATTCTCAACATCTTAAAGAGTAAGCCCGCCAGTTGGACACCAATAGCGCCTAATACGATTTGGGAGGATTTTTCTGCACTCAAGGATAGCCCGTTTTTTCAGTGAAACATTATTATCAAGGGAATACTGACTGGGAACGTTTAAACAATTTTCTTAACAATAACGGCAAAGAAAACTTTGATTGGACCGCCACGTGAACCCGAGACCTCAGGGTCTACGTACAACTGCTCTTACCATCTGAGCTATCCAGCCCTTAGATGGTGGCCTTCCCAAATAGTCAACTATTCCTTACAGGGTAGGGGCGCCAGTCAGAAGCATCAATAATCAATGTTGCACTGTTCCAATGTTGCACATTAGGATTCTTGCACTGGAAAACTTTTGGCAATAAATGTTTTGGCAAAAAAACACGTTTTAGTTTTAACAGGAATGTTTAAAGTTTGACGAACTTTTCTCGTAGTTGAGGCTTTCAAAAGGGCGATTCACAAGAATTTGCAACGGGTTGGCGAATCACAATGCGCGGAATCTGTCGACCCATAATATTGATCTCCATAATAAAGACTATGGCCGTGTCCGAATCTGTTGTCTAGAGCTACGGCTAGATCTTCGCTCCATTGGAAACACTCAGGGATGCTAAGACAAAAGCCGTAGCAGTAGCTCTGGAAGCCCGTTTCGGACACGTCATATTTTGGAGATCAGTGGTCGACTCTGTGCATGTATGCAAAGCGTCGACAAAATCCACACATTGTGATTGGTCAACGCGTTGGAAACTCTTGAGGGCACACTATTGTGAATCGTCCTTATTGAAGGGTGCAGCACACACAATCCATCCAAGATGGCTCTGCCGAGCTGATGATCATAAAGTGTGGACTCTTAACTTTTTTTAAATAGGGGTCTTTGGAGGCTAGTTCATTGATACATTGTAGAATAAGTGAAGCTTAAGAGAACATTTAGACCATATCCGGCTTTTAATGTGGCCCTATCTGGCTTTAGAAGTGGAGGGGTCCATCCCAAAATCCTTGCAGAAATTCGGCTTGGACAATGCTGCACAATTTGGGGTGTTTTTTCTGGGGCTAATTATTAGCCACGAAATCTAATCTAAAATTGAAAAGAATCTGAGAGATGAAGGTCCACACTACAATTTTAAGTATAGCTACAAGAACTGAGAGACTTTTGGGTGTGGGATAATTGGCTTTGAAAGTTTGTGTTTTTGTACAGTGTTCAATGGGAGCTCTATTTAGTGATCTTCACGCTGATGAACGGTAGTGTTAAAATAATGGTTTCTATTTCCATCACCGTTATGTTAGTAAAACATCGCTTGAGAACTTTACAGTTTGTGCTTGTGTTACCCGTGTATCCATGTAGATTACAATATTAATTCAGACGATTTCAAGACGACGGAAGACCAGGTCAGGTCATACCATCGCTTCGTGGAGTCCTCCAAATTCGCCTTCGCCTTAAGGAGTTACCTAGGAGATGCAAACACTACGGAAGTCATTGAGGTACATGTACATTGATAATTTCGCTACTCAGTGTTGCGAAATTGCAATAATATGATTATATTGCATTCCCTTTATGATATACAGTAGTGGTTTTGTATCATACTAATATAGATAGGGTGTGCCCGAAGCTGATTGTAGGTGATACAAAATTGCTGCAAACTGGTTTAAATGCCCCAAAATAGAAGGCCTGTTGACGTTTCGATCCTAGCAGGGCTTTTCTCCTCAAAGACAGGGTCTTCCTTTGAAGAACCTGCCTTTGGGAGGTCCCGCAAGGATCGAAACGCCAGTCCTCCTTGTTGTTTTTTTAAGACAGCCATAATTAGGAATACAAGGTAATTTTGAGAATCCATAATTATTATGAATTGGAATGGCCCTTTCCTCTTCATTTCACCTTCGTCAGGCTTTGAGCAAACTTCAGTCCGAGGAGTTTGCGAGGGAGGTGTCAGCGCAGATACGGGACGACCGGGTGACGCACACCGATGCCTCGGGCTACGAGGCCGTGTCCAACGGGGCCGTGAAGGACGGCGGCACGTGTCACCTGAGCGTGGCGGACGAGGACGGCGACGTGGTCTCAGTCACTTCCTCGGTCAACTACTAGTAAGGGGAATAGTTATTGTCACTGCGGACAGCTGGCGGTGACACTATTAGCAAGTCTCCTCTTGCTAGAAGTAGTATGGCGCCCGGAAGAACCGGTTTAACTCGAGAGTCACTACTTCCCGAAAGAGACGACTTACAGTGTCACCTTAGCCCTTTCGCCTTGTAATGCCGCCGCACAAAGGCGTTCTCTGAGGTCACCTAATGGCTTTTCCTGCTAATTCAAGTAGGCCTATACCCCATACTTTGGTTCGTAAGTAATGCATTACTTTGTTTATGATTGTGTTCACTTTTTTCCGGTCTGCTTTTGACCAGGTTTTGTAGACCAACAAAAAAAATGGGGTTCGTAAATATTTGAGGTGGGCCTTCGCACATTATAACATGATACACAGGGGAAATCCTGCCTCGGAGTGGAAGGGTTGCGGTGACACCATACAAGTCTCTTGTGAGATGGAGTATGGCTCTGATGAGGCCCGCCGGTAACTCGACGATTTGGACAGTGTGTACTCTTCCATCTTCGAGTGATTTCATCTCAACAAAAGACGACGTACGTGGTGTCACTGCACACTTTCCACTTCATGCTTCTACCGCGTAAACCTTTAAATCTTATCGAACGCTGCCTCGTGCACGTGACGTCATTTCCATGAGGGCGCCCTCTTTTCTCGGCCAAAAGGAGGCAGGTCCTTCACTGGTGTATAATGATTAAACGCACGGTAAACAAGATACCACTGGCTTTCATTGTTTTGTTCCCCTCGTGACGGCATGATGACGTCACCTCTAGGAAGGCTCAGACATCATGGGTTTAACGACTCGCTTTCTGTCTGATGTCTGGCGCCCTGCTCTGGCAGTTTCGGCAGCCGCATATTTTCCAACAGGACCGGGCTGGTGCTGAACAACGAGATGATGGACTTCAGTTCAGCGGGGCACCAGCCTGGCTCCTCTGCCAACTACCCCGGGCCAGGCAAGATGCCGCTGTCCGCCATGAGTCCGGTCATCGTCCTCAATGGGGACGGCGAGGCTGAGCTGATCACCGGGAGCGCTGGCAGCCGCGCCATCATCACCACAAACGCATGGGTGAGTCCCTCGGGAACCAGCGGGGGGGGGGGGACTCACGCAACATAATCAGGCCGTTTATGAAATGAAGACTTAGGCTTGGGCTCAGTCTTCGTCTCCGTCTGACAAAACATGAAAATCCAGGTGGTGATTTGTTTCCGAATTTGACTGTTTGTTGGCTTGGTAAGTACAAAATATTCCTCAAGAAACTTGGGCCAAACGCTTGTTTTAATCTATGCCTGTTATATTATAAAGATTAATATAAATATGCCAAAGCCCGAGCCCTTAAGCCTTCATTTCGTAAACGATCGTTGCCTGTCGCTGGCTGACTATCTGCTCAAAACCGTGCCAAAATAAAAGACATTCACGATTTTCAACAATGACATCTGCTCTCAGGTACTTGTCAAGCAAATGATAAATATCCTGAAGACGAATAGAGTATACTGTTCGAAACGTCGAGTTCCTCCGGTTCTTCTCAGAACCACAAAAAGAGAACTCTGTACGTTGTCACCGCAAACCTATTACTTCTGCTATTCTCACCATGCAAACCTTCAAATCGCAAGTGATAAGATTGCCATGGAATTCCTTCATGACGAAGACAACAAAAAGTGGCGGGCCCTTCTAATTCTCCGCAATTACCATTTCTGGGATTTTGTTTACGTCAGATAACCGTGCGAGCTACTTTCACTGATGCAAGCCTTACAGAGATCGTTGACGAGAAGAGAATTCACAACCAACTTCAGCCGGAGAACGTCGATTCTTACGAGGAAGGGTTCCAGACGGTAGGTGTAGTTGGACAACCTTAAACTCTTGGTGGCAGCAGAGAAGGCCATCAAGCATGGGTCCTTTGTTTAAATTTCAACCAAATAATACACTAAACCTATAGGCCTACACTTTTGTTGGTCCATCACTTCGTTCTTATCTGATCACAGTCTTTGTTTCTTTTTCTAGGACATACTAGACGCCCTAAAGAGCATGGGTCATGAGTTGAAAGGCAAAAAAATTGTCTCCGTGGTTCAGGCTATCAGAAGAATGGACAATGAATGGGAGGCCTACAGTGACCCTCGTAAGAAGGGCTATTCAGCAGGGTACTAGCGACCGGTGCCGGCCGGCTAGCCGTTGGGACTTGCTTCCAGCAGTAAATACAAAATCTCGTCCACCATGGCTTGTTATAGGGCAGACGTACGAAGCGCAACGGCGGCACCGCAACCTTGCACGTTCGATAGAGGAACCAGAGAAAACATTGGTTCCACGCCGCAACGATGGTATCATTCTGTACAGGGAACCAGGGATCCCCCATAGAACGTGCAAGGTTGCGGTGTTGTGGTTGCGCTTCACATCACGTCTGTGCTGCTAATTAGGCGGTGTCCGAATCTACTGGCTGCGGCTAGAGGAAACACGAAACCCTATGGGAACTGGATGCAGCCGCTTGTTGACGACTTCCATAGACTCCCATGACAATCCGTAGCCAATGAATTTGAACGCAGCCTTATATACATGTACCGCGTCACCAGCGACAAGCTCTGCAAGGGGAGGCTTTCTTCTGCGCAGAGGACCTGACCAAGCAAGATCTTCAGGAGAAGCGGAAATGGAAAGCAGAAGTCAGTAAGGCTTATCAAGAAGGTAGACGATATCGCTTCTATGCAGGGAAATGGCGCGGTCAAGGAGGAGCCATTGCAGTCTCTCCTCATTAGTAGTTTGCTAGCTCGATTCCCTCTCAAAGAGATTTTTCGACTTTTCTTCTGCTTTTGTTATTTTCAAACAACACTGTACTATTATAACTATTTACTTTGTGTATATGTTTGTGTATTGTGCTTTTGTTCATGTTCACCCAAAATAATAGAAATTATTTTTTTAATGAGAGGGATGTATTGGCCGATAATGCAAATAATTGTTTAAATTGTCATGAACATTCTCATAACAGTGTCCAGTGCGCTGATATCAATCTACTTCATTCTGCAACTAACTCCAGGTATTACTCCATAGATCAAATCCCTAGCGCTGTTAATGAAAGATCCATATCTATGCTGCATATTAATATAAGAAGCCTTCATAAAATTTTTGAACAACTCAAAGTTCTGCTGCAGTCTCTTAATTTCAATTTTTCGATAATTGCTCTTTCAGAAACCTGGCTTACATTTACTCCTCCTAGTTTCTATTCTTTGCCTGTATATGAGCTCTTTGTAAACAATAGACAAGGTTCAAAAGCCGGAGGTGGGGTTGCTCTGTACGTCTCATGTGATTTGAACGTTAGTACTAGGGAAGATTTGACATTTTCAGATGAAACCCTTGAATCCTTATTCGTTGAGATTACTATTCCTAAGGCTGAAAACGTCACTGCTGGCGTCATTTACAAAGCACCCTCTGCTGAACATAAGATGTTTATAACCACTTTTCAAAGTATCTGCTCTAGAACTATATCTAATCATAATACCAAACCCTGTATCATCGCAGGTGACTTTAATATCAATCTTCTGAATAATTCCAATCCAAAGTCACAGTCCTTCAGCGACCTACTTACATCTTATTCTTTCCTTCCCTTAATTGATAAGCCCACCCGTATTACCGACAGCTCTGCAACACTAATAGATAAAATTTTTACAAATATTCTGCCTTCTCCCAAATCAGGAATCTTATTGGCTGACATCTCGGATCACTTTCCGATTTTTTTGTTTACGCAGACTGTAACTTCAATTGATGATACCATCAACAATGCCAGATACTCTTATTCTCGCGATTACTCCAACATTAATCTTCAAAGATTCAATGATGATTTGTGTTCCAGCGATTGGGACGATGTAATATCCTGTGGTAATCCGGAAATTGCATTTAATAAGTTCATTAGTAAATTCAATTACCTATATGATAAAAATATACCACCTATCCGACATATCCACAAATCTCCAAATAGTCGTAAAACCAAATCACCGTGGATCACTAAGTCACTTCTTAAAGCCATACAAAGGAAAAATAAACTCTATTGCTACTATTTATCCCACCCCACGATCCCAAATAAAACCAAATACACTAAATATAAAAATACACTAACCAATCTATTACGTTCTTCAAAAACTGACTATTATGCTCGTCAGTTTCAACAGGAAAAGAACAACATCCACAATACGTGGAAAATAATTAATTCGGTTTTGAATACTTCAAAAAGACCCTCCCAAGCAATAAAGGGTATCGTCTTGGATGGCAAATTAATCAATAGCACTACTCACATTGCAAACTGTTTTAATGACTACTTTAAAAATATAGGCCCAAATCTTGCCAGTGGTTCCCCAAGCAGTCACTCATCCAGCAAATTCTCAGACTACCTGACCAATCCTCATTCTCACTCTCTATTTTTTGTCCCGGCAGACGAACATGAAGTTATTGACATCGTCAACAACTTGCGAAACAAAACAAGCTCTGGCCACGATTCAATTAGCACCTACCTAATTAAAAAAACTATAACTGCGATTAGTAGACCTCCTACACACATCATTAATTCATCCCTCTTAACTGGTATTGTTCCCTCACAACTAAAAGTCGCAAAATTCATTCACAAAAAGGGTGATCCAACTAATATCGGCTACTACAGACCAATATCTATACTCACATGCTTTTCCAAGATTTTCGAAAAATGCGCTTATGCTCGAACTATGAAATTCCTAGATAAATTTAATATTTTGAACAATTCACAATTTGGATTTCGTAGTAAACACTCCACAACTCACGCCCTTCTTGATTTTATAGACAAGGTCTCCTGTGCAATTGACAAAGCTCAACACACCTTAGGGATTGTCCTTGATCTCTCTAAAGCCTTTGACACCATAGATCATGATATTCTGCTACACAAACTATCATATTATGGTATCCGAGGCATCCCCTTGGAGTGGTTTAGGAGTTATCTATCTAATCGAACTCAATATGTCTCTCTCGATGGAAACTGTTCAAACTTATGTTATTTATCCCACGGTGTACCCCAAGGATCAATTTTAGGACCATTGCTCTTCATACTTTATGTTAATGACTTTGCTAAATCATCAAATATACTTTCTTACATTATGTTTGCAGATGATTCAAATCTATTTTTTTCACACAGCAACCTTAGTCTTCTCCTTGACACGGTGAACGACGAACTAAAATTCGTTGCAAATTGGTTTCGAGCCAATAAGCTAGCTCTCAATATCAACAAAACCAATTACATGTTGTTTAGTAATACTGCTAGTGAACTACCCGGTGAAGTGGTAATTAATGATTCTGTTATCAACAAATGTGATTGCGGTAAATTCCTTGGCATATACTTATTGACTCTGGACTTACCTGGAAACCACATATTAATTACGTATGTAAATTAATTGCCAGAAACACTGGAGTAATTAACAGAATTAAATATTTTGTGCCCGCAACTGTCCTCAATTCTCTTTATAAAACATTAATTGTGCCATATATCAACTATGGCATTCTTGCCTGGGGTAACAGTCCCGCCTGCAACTTAAACAGGATACTTGTTTTACAAAAGCGGGTCTTGCGCTCAATCAATTTCACTGAGTTTCTTGCACACTCTGATCCCCTCTTTCTGAAACATAAAACCTTAAAAATTAAAGACATCTATTGTCATCAACTTAGGTCCCTCATGTATCAATCCACATGTAATTTACTACCATCTGCAATTAATGCTATATTCAACCGGAACCATGAAGTTCATACCCACTTCACACGCCAAGACTTCCATATCCCATTAACCCGAACTACGGTGGTTTTAAAGGGACATGATAGGAAAAAAATAAAGCAAAACAATTTTGTTGAGGGAACAACGAAATTTTGTTTTGGGATCAACCAATTTTGTTGAGGGAACAACCAATTTTGTTGAGGGAACAACCAATTTTGTTGAGGGAACAACCAAATTTTGTTGAGGGAACAACCAAATTTTGTTGAGGGAACAACCAAATTTTGTTGAGGGAACAACCAAATTTTGTTGAGGGAACAACCAAATTTTGTTGAGGGAACAACCAAATTTTGTTGAGGGAACAACCAAATTTTGTTGAGGGAACAACCAAATTTTGTTGAGGGAACAACCAAATTTTGTTGAGGGAACAACAAAATTTGGTTGAGGGAACAACCAAATTTGGTTGAGGGAACAACAAAATTTGGTTGAGGGAACAACAAAATTTTAGGGAACAACAAAATTTGGTTGAGGGAACAACAAAATTTGGTTGAGGGAACAACAAAATTTGGTTGAGGGAACAACAAAATTTGGTTGAGGGAACAACAAAATTTTAGGGAACAACAAAATTTGGTTGGGGGAACAACAAAATTTGGTTGAGGGAACAACAAAATTTGGTTGAGGGAACAACAAAATGTTCCCGCGCCTACAACGCACGCGCAACGCGGCGCACACGTTGTTCTTGAGTCGCAGAACTAGCTACATGCAGAAACCGTCCGTCTGTGATCCAGCCAAGTTTCTCCCAACATTGTGACTGCTGTCAACCGGTGTCAACAGGTGTGGTCAAGTTGTATCTAAATCTGCCTATGTGCCTATGTACAGTACATGTCTACTTTCAATTATATTATTGGTTGTTCCCTCAACAAAATTTGGTTGTTCCCTCAACAAAATTTGGTTGTTCCCTCAACATTTTTGGTTGTTCCCTCAACAAAATTGTGTTGTTCCCTCATCAAATTTTGTTGTTCCCTCATCAGATTTTGTTGTTCCCTCATCAAAATTGGTTGTTCCCTCAACAAAATTGGTTGTTCCCTTAACAAAATGTTGCTCTTCCCTCATCAAGGAAATGGTTGTTCCCTCAACAAAATATTGTTGTTCCCTCATCAAATTTTGTTGTTCCCTCGACAAAATTGGTTGTTCCCTCATCAAAATTGGTTGTTCCCTCAACAAAATTGGTTGTTCCCTCAACAAAATTGGTTGTTCCCTCAGCAAAATTGGTTGTTCCCTCAACAAAATTGGTTGTTCCCACAACAAAATTTCGTTGTTCCCTCAACAAAATTGTTTTGCTTTATTTTTTTCCTATCATGTCCCTTTAAAACCACCGTACATTACTATCTAACGGCGACATATTTCGCTATATCTCCCAATCATTGCCTATTCCTCAAATTCGTTTTTGTTTTCTCTGCTAAGTGTATAATGTATCTAATTAGTCCTTGTGTATAGTTTTCTATGTGTTTTGTGTTAATACTAAGGATTTGTGTTCTATTGATTGATTGCTTCACTTGCATTGAGCCCTCTCCCTACCGTTTACGGTCTAAATTAGCATGAGCATTCCTTTTCCGGCTCAGTGCAAGTGTTGCAATGGGGCCCAACACTTAAAAGCTGTGCTTCTTGATGGGTCCCTCTGCAGTATCGCATTCATTGTTTATTTATATTAAGTTATCACTTAATGTGCCAGTCCTTTCCCTATTAATTTTGCCTATTCATTCTTTGTGATGTACATTCTGTGATATGTGCTTTGTTGGTTGATGCTGTGGAAAAAGAAATAAACTAAACTAAACTAAACTACCTCATCATTATTTGGGTCTAGATCTACGCATGCGCGCATGCGTTAACCAGGTCGTCATCTGACCTCTGGACCCAATGTCATAGAGCCGCTTCAGCGCTAAAAGTCATTATTCATAGGATCACCTTGCCAACCCAACTTTGACATCAATTGACATCACATCACAATGTGGCTGGTAATCCTGTTTAAACAGGGGAGACGTTTCCTGTTTAGTCGATTTTCACGCTTGAAGCCCCTACACAACACAGACAAGTAGTGTACTGGGCTATTTGAGCCCAGTTTGACCTTTTGACCGAGTTACTGGGGTTGTGACGTCACTTAGAGTGACGTAATGGTGTAAAAACGGGAAATAATCCCTCGGACAATGCACGGCGTTAATCCGATTAAATCGACCGCTCGGTGGGGCTGTTCGGACGATGTCTATTGTCCCGAATACAATCCAAAGACTATTTTGGTCATCAGCGTGTCCATACACAATGGTCCCTCGGCGTTGGTTACCTAAGCGTAGGCCTTTTTTCTTATAACGGGCACTGTCAAGGATTAAGGAAAGTGGCCCGATAGTCTTGTAAACAGGGGCGTCGTACGGCGCCTCGAGACGAATAAACAATAAAAGGAGAATATTTGCCCTTTGAGGAGTTTGCCAACGTAATTGAGATGGTAAACGAAATAATCTCCGAACAATACGAGACGGTTCGGCGATCGTCGTGTCCTAATCGATACGCATTTAGAAAAGTAGTTGATTCAATACGTGGCTCTCCGCGCAACGATTCAAGAGGTAATTGAATGTTTGCAAAGGTAACCCCCCCCCCTTTACCCTTTAACTGTACTTGCGTAAGATTTTCTCAAAATGTTAGTATCTCTAGGTTTGGTCAAAATATTTCAAATACATGGTAATTCATATTCTTTCTTCTTTTTTTTTTTTAATCCTAAGAGAATGTATTTTATGGTAAACTAATACACGAGTTGATTAGAAACAAGGAAGAGTGGGCGAACCTCGTGTGAAATTTACTGATCGAGTGGAGAGAAATTTCATTATCAGTCATCGACGTTCACCGAGCGATACAAAACTGTCAATCTTGTCGTTTTAAAAAGCAATGATGACGTCGTGACTTATTTTAGAAATTGTGACGTAATGTTTTAGGCAAAAGGGAGAAAAAATTGAAATATAAGCGAACGCAGCGTGCAGAAACTTGTTATTTCATCGCTCGATCTCTAAAGATGAGCAGCCAAACACAAGCCGCTTGGTCTCCCATTTGCAACGCGTTGCCCTCGTGTAGTCCCGATTATAGTTGGGATATGGCCGGTAGTCTCGATACAATCTCCGAATTTCGTCGAGAAATGAAACAAACCCCAGTGGCTCAAGAGCCCTTGGAAAAAAATCAAATACCGGAGGAAAGTTCTAGAAAAAGAGCCTTGCTTGAACGAAGATTCACCGCGCCCTTAAAGACACCGAGGGTTTCGCAGCCGACGACGGAGGATTCAGCACCACGTTCGAGATTTCAGTTGACAAGCACCCGTCACGTCGTCGTCGACAAATTTAGGGACGTGAATTACGTAAAAATAAGGGACTATTTTCAGGCTAAAAAGAAAGGTTTTCCGTTGGTTCCCGGGCGAGGAATTAACCTGACCGTATCGGAGTGGGAGTGTCTGAAGTCGATGATACCCGCCATCGACTCGGCCATCTACGACCTAGATTTGTCCATCGATTAACTTACCTAAGAAGTAGAGGCGGTGACCAGAGAGATGTTTTCATTGGATACCTGGAGGGGGATCATGGTGCCTAAGGAGAGTTATTTGATACGTTCGACTTGCCCATCTTCTACCTGAATGTGTGCTTACTTACGTAAGACCAAGAGGTGATGACTAGATAGATATTTTCATTGGTCAGTGGTACCTGATAGGGGAGTGTCTTGAGATGGGTAAGTGACTTGAGACAATGATACCGGTCATCTACAGAAATCTTTTGGCGGGGAATTCTAAGAACAAAGACAGGGAAAAAAAATGAATAAAAAGGCCCCGATTGCCCCTGGAGACTCATCTCGCTTCATCGCCACCCCCGCAGTCAACACCTTTCAAGAATTTCAAGACCATCAAGACCTTCGACAACAGCTAAGAATTCCAAGACATCAGAGAACTCAAAGACTCCCAACAAAAAATCGAAATCCAAGACTCCAAGACCGTTGCCACCCCACCATCTTTGAAATGGCGCAACGCTTGTTTAATGCAGAGGAGGAGAAATGGACTGAAGAGAACGTCCTTATGGGGGACGACCCTGTGTGGGGGCAAGCATCCCCTACGGAGCAACGGGACGAAGATTTGGGTGAGTAATTTTTTTTTCTCGAGTCTGTACCTCTCTCTCTCGTACCCTCTAGAGCTATTCCTCCCGCGAATGACTCTCTCTCTCTCTCTCTCCTTTTTCTTTCTCAACTCAATGGTTAGTACGTCTCGAAACGACGAAGTAAAACGAATGTGTATCATTTTATTCACAGACGACGACGTGTTCGCATCCCCCAGTCCCCCGTCACCGCCGGCACCGATGTCCCCGTCGGCCTGCCCTCCGCCACCGCCGGCACCGATGTCCCCGTCGGACTGCCCTCCGCCACCGCCGGCACCGATGTCCCCGTCGGACTGCCCTCCGCCACCGCCGGCACCGATGTCCCGGTCGGACTGCCCTCCTCCTCCTCCTCCTCCTCCTCCTCCATCGCCGCCATCTCCACCCGCCCCTGCCTTGGACAATCCTTTATGGCCGGATGTAATCATTTTAATGTTTGTGCATGTGGCAAAATACATCCGAATGTATTTTATTGAAAAGTAGGTGTGAGGGGTGTTTAGTCGATCACCCCTCACAAATCAGACACAGTTGTCTAATGAATAATATGAACGAGTTATTAGATTTGTATATTAAAGATATGGTAGAAAACCTCCGCCAAAACAAATTGGAAGAAATGTTTGACGCGTGGGTTCTGGAAGCGGTGCAAAATGAAATACTTCAAAATTATTTCCAGAATCCTGATATGGTATTAATAGAGTTTTCAATATTCTTGTGCTTTGAACTCGTGCAAGAAGAAAAATTAAATACTTTAAAATTTTTTATTTTATACTACTAGGGAATTCTGCAAATTTGTTTTGGCGGAGGTTTTTTGTTTTTGTTTGTTTGTTTGTTTGTTTGTTTGTTTGTTTTTTTGACGTGTTCTTTGCTTCTTTTATTTTTTAAAATTTGTGTGTGTGTGTGTTGGTTTTCTTGTAAATTTGCTGTTGTGAAATAAATAATTTGTACATTTTGATTTCTTTGTCCTTCGTCTTTTTTTTTTTTTTTTTTTTTTTTGCGTTTTTTATTTTGATAATTTTGCAACATTTGATAAAGTATAAATAATCGGATTAAAGAAAGCTTATATAAATATATACAATTAAAATATTTAAAAAAAATAAAAAATATATATATATATATATATATATATAAGAAATAAAATAAATTATAAAGAAAAAAAATCCCAAAAACTACCCCAATCATTTAAAAAGGTCAAACTTTACCAAAAAAGGGTCATTTTTTACTTGGGACCCGGCGAGAAAGGATCATGGAAAAATACTTAAAGTCTCTCTATTACGACATAGGTCGTGAAAGCGGGTTGAGTAGCGTTAACAAATTGTATAGCGCCGCCAAGTTGGATGGAAAGTCCGAAATTACGAGAAAGAAGGTCAGAGAATTTCTCAGGGGACAAGATACTTACACGCTTCACAAACCCGCGAGAAAAAGGTATCCCAGAAATAAAACGCTGGCCGTGGGTCGGGATGAAATACACCAGTTAGATCTGGTAGATGTATCGAATATATCCCCCTACAATAAAGGATACAAATTCTTGTTGACGTGGATCGACGTGTTTTCAAAGTACGCTTGGGTCATTCCTTTGAAAAATAAATCGGGCAAGACGCTGGTCAAAGCTTTTAAAAGCGTCGTCGAGACTAGCGGCAGACCCCCTTTGATGGTTCACACGGATAAAGGCGGTGAATTTACCAACCGTCTTTTTCAAAATACGCTCAAAGCCGAAGGAATACATTTCTATACCACCGACAGCGAAGTGAAAGCGGCCGTCGTGGAGAGATTCACTCGCACTCTCAAGTCTCGCATGTGGCGATACTTTACGTGGAAAAACACGTTAAAATACATTGACGCCTTGCCTCAACTCGTCACGACCTACAATCATTCTCATCACCGTTCCATAGGAATGAAACCCTCGGAAGTCGATGGTAAGAATGAAAGCGTGGTCTGGAAACGTCTGTATTCGCCTCCCAAACCGACCGTTACGTATCGGTTTAAAACGGGGGACAAAGTTCGAATCAGCAAAAGTCGCTTAACTTTTGAAAAGTCCTATCTCCCCTCGTGGTCCGAGGAGATATTTACAGTAGCCCAACGCAGCGGAAGGCAAACGAAACCCGTGTATAAAGTCAAAGATTATGATGACCAAGAAATTCAGGGGTCGTTTTACGAAGAAGAGCTGCAAAAAGTTCAAAAAACGGACGATCGATACAGGGTGGAAAGAGTGATCCGAAAGCGTCGAAAAAAAGGAAAGACCGAGTATTTCGTTAAATGGTTGGGTTATCCTTCGTCCTTCAACAGTTGGGTGACCAACCTCGAGTCATAAGCACGCGACCATGGCTTCGTCCGCTACTCAGTTTTACGTGACGCTTCCCAGTAATTCGAGTATGCTTTTGTATCCGAACAATACTTTGTCCAGTTACACGACGCGCTTGGTCAAACAAATCAATCTGACCGGACAATGGGAGGTTGCCCTGACCGAAATCCATTATCCTTTCAGCTGGTACAATATAACAGGTGACAACAATTCCTTTACATTCAGCGAAACCGGTCGAGTGAGAATTCGGGCTAGAATTTCGCAAGGGTTTTACTCGTCCATGAGCGACATTATAGAGGCGATCAAAGGCAAAATGACGGAGGAGGCTAAACGCAATATTATCTTCACCCTGGATAAGTACACGGGAAGAGTCAAGATAGAAATCCTAGAGGACGCCTTTATTAATTTCGACGACAATCTATTTCTCATGCTGGGATTGAAAAACGACAAAGTGACCGAAAACGTGGAAGGGTATTTGCCGGTGGATGTGAACGGAGGATTCTACGGACTCTACGTGTACTGCGACATTGCCGAGAACCAACTGGTGGGAGATGTTAGCGCGCCGCTACTGAGGATCGTCCCCGTGCAAAAGACCGGAACCGTTCAGGGAGAAGTCGTCGCTCACACCTTCAACGCTCCCCACTACGTACCCGTCAAACGAAAATACTTCGAGACTGTGCGGATGGATATAAGGACGGACACCGGAGAAAAGGTGCCATTTCAGCGCGGGAAGCTCACGACTACGCTTCATTTTCGCAAAAGTCGTCCCTCTATGTTTTGATTTTCGTCATGGACTACGAGAGCTATTACAAACATCAGGCAGGAGGCGGAGACAATTTTTTCAAGGGTGCCCCTATGCAGAGAGGACACGGACTCGGAAATATCTTGGGAGGACTTTTTAGATCCGCGTTACCGATGATCAAACGAGGCGCCAGAGCGATAGGCAAGGAGGCCCTGAAGACGGGAGTCGGCGTGGCGGCGGATGTCCTGGACGGCCAAAATGTCAAGACGGCTACGAAAAAAAGGGCGCGAAAGGCTGGGGCGAACATCACGGCGCGAGCCCAGCGAGCACTCAGCGACGATTCCCCTCCCAGGAAGAAACCTTTAAAAAGAAAGCCAACCGGCGCATCCGGCAGAAAGGCTCCGAGCAAGCGAACGAAGAGGACCCCCGACATATTCGATTAAACTCCGTGCAAAGCCATGGCGTTCATCAGTAAACATTCGTGCGAATGCGCAAAGTCCGAACTCGACCTGTTTTCCGTTCCTCCCACCCAGGCCTCCATTTTGAAAGGTCAATGGGTGCAATATAACCCGCTCACCAACATCGTGGACTCTGACTCTATAGAGTTTAACGTCACCGGTTCCACCGAGCACTACCTGGATTTGGCGCACACTCTGATCAACGTGAAAGCTAAAGTCGTGGATGGAAATGGGGCCGACTTGGGTGTCGATGTCCCCGTCACTCCCGTTAATTTGACGCTTCACTCCCTGTTCTCCGAAGTGAACGTCACGCTCAACGACAAACTCATTTCGTCTTCCTCCAACACGTACCCGTACCGAGCTCTGTTGGAAACGCTGCTGACCTACGGACCCAGTGCCAAGACATCTCAGCTGACGGCGGCATTGTTTTACAAAGATTCGGCGGGAAATATGGACGACGACGATCCTGTAGCGAATGATAGTAACAACGACGGACTCAAGAAAAGATACAGACAGTCGAGGGAGAGTAACGTCATGGACCTGTTGGGACCGATTCACGCTGACATATTCTTTCAGGACCGATATTTACTGAACGGTGTGAACCTAAAGCTTAAGTTTCATCGCAGCAAAAACAGCTTTTGTTTGATGTCGTCTTTAACCAACCCTAACCATCGGGTAAAAATTTTGGAAGCTTCGCTGTACGTGAGAAAGGTGGTCGTCAGTCCCACCGTGGCTCTAGCGCACGCCAAGACGTTGCAGAATGCTACGGCCAAATACCCGCTGCGCAGAGTGGAGGTGAAGACTTTTTCCATCCCTCAAGGAAATCAGTCTTTTACTCGAGAAAATCTGTTTCTGGGGCAGATTCCTCGGCGTTTGGTGATTGGAATGGTAGATAACTCGGCCTTTAACGGTGACTATCATAAAAAATCCCTTTAACTTTAAAAATTACGGACTGAATTACCTCGGTCTGTACGTGGATAATGAACAGACACCGTGGCGGCCCCTCCAACCAAAGTTTGGCGAAAGAGACGAAGCGTACATGATGTCGTACCAGACTCTGTTTTCGGGTATAAATACCCAGTTTAAAGACACGGGTAATCAAATCACCCGAGATGACTACGAGTTAGGGTACTGTCTCTTCGCATTTGATCTCTCTCCGGACTTGTCTAACGGACCCCATTTCAACTTGGTCAGACGCAGGAACATGCGCCTGGAGCTGCAATTTGCTGCGGCACTAACGACTACTACCAGCGTCTTGGTGTACGCCGAATTCGAAAGTCTGCTCGAGCTGGATGAGACGAGGAATGTTCTGATCGATTATTCCAACTAAACATGGACAGCGTTCAACTTTTAAGAGTGCTCAAGGGAGACGACGCGACCCGCCGTGACGCTGTCGGCGTATATGCATCGGATAGGCTTCCCCCCGTGACCAGATACCCCAGCGACGAGAGCGACCAACCGGGCACCCACTGGCTTCGACTCTTACGGACTTTCCCCTGAAATGTACGGGGAACATTTTCGATCGTTTTTACAAATGAATGGTTCTCGATGTAGATACAACGAAGTTCGCTTGCAATCTTCCAACACGACTGTTTGCGGCCAGCACTGTTTATTTTACCTGTTGCATCGATGTAGGGATATATCCATGCGAGCTATCGTTTCCGCGTTTACGGACGACTACCTCGTCAACGACACCCTGGTGCATGATTTTATCGAAGAGAAATACGACGTCGACGTGCCCGTGATAGACTCGGGTTTAATTCGTCGTCAAATGTGCGCCAAGAAAAATAAAACTATTAAAAATGAAGTTTTTAAATCGTAGTCTTTTTTACTAAACATAAAAACTTAGTTATTCCTTGTTTAAAGAAAAAAAGATTTGCTTTTTGTAGTTGATCTTAGTTTAAAAGCTGCTTTGTAGTTAATTTATTTACAAAAATGTTATGTTATTTTCAAATTGAATATTGGTAGTGTTAGTTTTTACCGAAAAAAAAATAATTGTGCGAGACTGTAAAAAAGAACGAGTGGAACCAAACTGTTTTTTTTTTTAGTTGTACTCTCGGTGTTATTTATTGTTTACATTCAATCACGCGCAATCAAAAATTATCGTTTTACATTCGTTACTATTAAATTAAAAGTTAATACAATTACTATTCGAAAAAAAAACAAAAAAAAAAAAAACAATTACACAATCAATCGTTACCAACAAATTAAAAATAAATATTTTGACTACTCAAAAAACCAAACAAAACAAAACATCAAAATTATAAAAAAATAATAATGAAATCGAATTAAACTTTTACAACGTTTCCCACTGGAGCCTCTTCTTTGCTCTTAACGGCGTTACTCTCCGACGCCTTTGAGAAGAAATAGGTGTAAGGGGTGGAGGAATATCTGGTAACAATCTCATTTCCTCCGAGCCCATTTGTTTATACTTTCTAACGAGGCTGCGTCGCGCCTCATTACCGATAATACTCTCGGGCGCGTTGGATTTGGCCAGTCCCCTCAAAAAATATTGATACCCGTGAGGGAAAAATCCTCTTTTACCCTTCAAAGCGTCATTGACGAGATCGATCATATTTGAACCCTTTACAATATTTCCTTCGTACACCAGTTCCCCCTTTGCGTTCCAAGCCATGACGTCATTATGCTTTAGCCTATCTATAAGCAGCTTCGCTTTGCGCCGTAAAGTTTTAGGTACACTCTCGAGAATTTGCGGCGTTAGGTCGTCCTCTTCGGCCAAAGCAGCGGGGTTTTCGTCCGATGGTGCTCCGTCTCCCGACGGCACGCTGACGTCCCTCGTCGGTGTAGACATCGTGACTGATACGGGTTCGGTTTTCAGGGCGTGATCGTATTGAAGATACCGTTGCAACGTTTGCTGGTACAACGAAAGTTTAGCGTCGTCGTGAAGATCCGTTCTAGCCAGAATGTCTTTCATGTCTTCTTCCAAACTCTGTAGTTTAATCCGCGTGGGGTTACGCGAGAGAAGAACGTTCTGTACGGCTCTGGTCACGCTATCCGCTGGAGCGCCGATCATGGTTTTTCGGGCGTATTTCATTACTTGGAGAACAGCAGCCCTCCGAGCGTACTCAGAATTGGAGCCAACAGAGGTGCTAGGAATCCTCCCGTCTGGATCAGCAGCTTTTTGCGTTTGGCGTGAGACGATTTCTTGTCAGCCAGAGTACGCAGATGCGTCTTGTGTCCCAACAGTTTTTTCTTCTGAGCCGACGTGAGGGTGACGCGACCTTTTAAGATGTTCAGAGCGCACTCCCCCAAACAGGTGATGAGTTCCTTGTCGGCATTCTTCAGAATGGCCGTTCGCCTCTTCTTCGAGCATCTGCTCAGAATGTGCAGAGCGGGAGCGTTGTCCTTCAGCCGTCGTGTCATCTTGTCGAATGAAGGCTTTGACGCGTGAGCGGCCTATTTAGGGACGTACGCGTAGCTCGTTTCATCCGGGAAAATGTTGGCTCGGAGGCGATGTTCTTCCGGACAGTTTGGTTTCAAATCGATGAAAAGATAAGAGTGCGGAAGATGAGTCGCGTCGGCGTAGGCTTCGACCATAAACTTGGTCTGTCCCGGGTACATCTGTTTGGCCAGATGGACGATCTGGGAACGGTCTCTAGGATTTTTAAACAGGACGATGTAGTGACAGTTCAGGCTGATGGTTCTGGTCTCTTTCGACTGGTGAAACAAGTTCTGCACGATGTAAATCACCGACAGGTTGCGATGGTGAGATCCTTGGGTAAACAGTTTGGTTATGCCTGGATCGTTACCACACTCTTGCATCAAATCGTCCAGCACCACTAGATTTCGCCGCTTCGGGTCGATGGCCTCTGACCAATCCTCCGGCAGCCCCTCCATAAACTGAACAGCAGGTAGATCGCGAGACAGTTCCTGGTAAGCCGGCTGATACTGACCATAACACCACAAAATTCTCTCAAGTGGTTCCACAAATGCATGACGGTGATTTCTAATTAATTTACTGACCCACTGAGTCTTGCCACAACCGGTCGGTCCCGCTACGCAAAACGTCGCCGGGTGTTGTAGTTTGGTACCCATGGGAAAAAGTGACTTTGCCGTCGCAGCGCACGGCGCTTTATAGCTTTAGGTTAATATGACGTCATGACTAGGAACGGACGCGATTGGTTTATACAGAATCGCTAACGTTCTTGACCGCGTAAAATGACGGTGCGTTTTCAATTAGCGCGGAAAACAAATCGCTTTCCAAGATACATTTCAACGCCTAAAAAAGAAGACAAAATAATCAAAACCCCTAGTAGTACTATAAACGAAATAAACCGAATTAAAGGGGGATAGCATTTAAAACACCGTTCGTTCGCCATGGCGCTTTCTGATCGAATGTGACCGGGATAGTCTAGCTCTTTCCTTTTATGAAGGCTTGTAGCCGTACGGAGTGGTATTGTAATCATCCCGCACGACCCTCTTGCTGTACACCACGCGGTAATCTTTGGTGGCTGACTTGGTCAAAATTTCTTTGGTCTTGCCATTTCGTACGATCTTATGAGGGTCCGATATCCGAATAGTTTCGGGACCGACTCCCTTCACCATATCAACCACTGAGTCGAAATTGATTTGCTGAGAATTCCTAAAGTTTCAGGTAAATCCTCTGACTTTGCAGCACGTCTTACCCGTGTCCAACCGATACGCGTAATTCTTAGGCCCGCCCGACACGAAGGTTTCGATGTAATTTCCTTCTTTGGGATTGATTTCATCGGTGAGATCGCCGAGAAAATCGCCCAGAGGAGGTTTGTATTGTCCCGGCCTGTCCACGTATATGACGCTGTCCGTATCGTAGTACAAGACAGATTCCTGCAGGCGTTCGAGCACGCCGTATAATTTGAGACGAGCGTGCGCCGTGGTGAAGGCGGCGATGACCACATTGGTCCTAGGGTTAGGGTCGATAAACTCGTCTTTGGATTCGTACCGAACTTCTACAATTTCGTGATTGATGAAATTAATATCTTGTACTACTTTATCATCGGTCAGCATCAGTTCGAACAACTTTGCCGGATCGCTCAATACCTCAACTTTGGGCATGTTGAGTCTCTGACCAAACTTTCCCCAAAAGGAATTGAGCATGAGTTTAGCGAGCGCTCTTAAGCCGGGGTTCTTTTCTATCTTGGACGCGTCCAGACGAATGCCCTCTCGTTGAAAGTAACGTTCGATGTACTCGGTTTTATCGTTGTCGGTTTTTACCCAATCTGGCCAACCCGACGCTTCGACTTTAAGTTTTAAAAACGTGTTTACGTAGTCGGTGAATAAGCCTCCGGCCTGTGCCTCGGTATCGTACTGCTCCCTATGTTCAAAGTGCCAGACAGCTTCCATCTTTACGACCTCGTACCCCAATTCGATCGCCTTTTCCAGCTCTATGGATACCCAAGTGCCACTCAGCGTTCTTTCTTCGACCGTGTGTTGACAAAGGGTTTGTTGTTGCGTGTCTACGCACGTGCGACAAAGCGGAAAGGTCAATTTACCACCCGCTCGATAAGGCAGTACGGGGTGGTAGAGATTAGGAGGCGGTAGCACGCGACATTTAATGAGACCGTAGTATTCACACGCGTCCTTGAAGTTTTCCGTTATAATCTCGGGGTGATACAGCGGGTAGGAGCAGTACTTGTTTGTGTAAGGATAGAGCGAACAAAAGTCGACGTATTGAATCTTTTCGTCTCCCGTGGCTCGATAGAACAGTCGCGTAGCGTTAGTGCGCCCACCGTAGAACGCCTCTCTAGGATTTAAGGTCGCGCGGGGTCCGGTTATAGCTTCGTCTCGCAGCGCTCGTTTCGTGTCTTCGGGTAAATCCTTAAACGCGGCTTTCCACTCGCATTCCCACATCTCGACAAACTGTTTACAAATAGATTGGAGAAAGGTTTTCCTCTCCCGAGTGCGCGTGTACAATTCGGACATTGGCGCCATCACCGTTTTGTTCATCGTGGCCCCTTTGGGATAGCACTTGATGCACCCGTGAAAGTAACACCCGTTGAACGAGTAAATGATTTGATTTTTGGGGTCATAGCCGTCCGCCTTGTATTTTCCAAATTGTTTTTCTCCACGGTTTCTCGCGTGTTGAATGTACGTACCTTTCGTCAAGTGAATGTAATGCAACCATTGCAGCGCGACTTTGGATTGCCGTTCTTGACAGTCGTACCCGCGAGGGGGAATGACAGCGATGGTATCGGCGCTTAAAAAGTTCCTTCTGTATACGAGATTACAGGCGGAAGCGATCGTAATGCAACTCTCGAACGGATCCACGCCTGCATCACCCTCCCCCGTGGACGTGACCCCCTTGAACAAGGTTCGAAACTGCAAACAACAGCGACTCAGAATGTCCACATCGCTGATGCAGTATTTAATCAATTCCTCTTGCAAAACAAAATGCTTTCCCTTTTCTTTTTCGTACCATTCATGAAATTCTCTTCTTTTGTCCGGACTCATTCCTTCGGGGTCGTAGTAATTGGCGTTCGGAAAGGGCCCGGAGTAATTTTGATTCTGCTTCGTATTAAAAAAATGAGGGAAAAACCCCTTGTGAAGCTTTTTTTGACCAAAAGCTCGAGGCAAGTTGGCTAATGCCATGGGTAAAAAATTCAGGGAATCTATAATTTTGCGTTTGTACTTCGGAAGCGAAATGGATTGTATCTTACAGCCCGCGTAGATGACCTCGGGCATGATCGCATTGTCGTAAAGATAGGCCTACCTGAGCAAAAATAATCCGTCGTACGCTTTCAAATTATGCGCCAAGGCGATTGAATTCTTCGTGTCTTTGGAACCGAACAACCAATCGCAAAACTCCTCCTTACATTTGTCACCTTTGAATATCTTTTCGCGCAAATGCGAGCAGTGTTTACACGTTTTATGCATCGGATCGTCCTCTGACCTATCGGCGCAAAACTCGCACACTGCGCGAGCGACGCACAAATTGGGCTCGTGGACGCCGTTGTCCTGGGTGCACTCAAAATCAAAGAACACGTATTTAGCCACGACTTGATTTTTGCCGCCTTTGCGTTCTTGGTCGTCGCCGCTAGTGCATTCGTCCCCCCTTCCTAGGTCGCTCTCATCGAACGGGATTATTTTATTTTTTCCCGTACTTTCTACGGGCTTGATGAAACACCGATGATCGATCGATCCGATTTCTTTGCATACGGGACAGTACCTTCGGGTACAATCGTGTTCACCGCGTTTTTCATTCATATTGACGTTTACGAAACAATCGCAGCGCTTACACCGGTAATACGTATGGCAGACCGTTTTGTTTTGGATCCTTTTACTCTTGTGGTTGTCGAAACATCGCCGATCTTTGAAATTGCGGTTGCATTCCGAACAGTGCACCCACGAGTCTATTTCTCCCCGTGGACAGCCGGGAGAAAAACACAGTTTGCAATCGTCTACGCATCGAGTGTGATTCTCTTTCGAATTATACCCCGTTTGACACGCGTCGCAAAAGTAACTCCGGTTTAAAAATGCCTTCATCGACGTGATCAGATCGTAATGATTGTCGTGGAAGTACAGATAAATGGTACGTTGTCGGACGGGTCCCTTGAATATTGCGGCGTTTAAGTGATCCGCCGACAAAATTACGATGCGGTAATTGGGTAAGACGTCCTGAAATTTCTGGATTTCCTCGAGGCCGCACGGACCTTCTTGAACACCCGCTTGCGCGTACAAATCTATGGCCAGGTATTCTTGCTCTTTTCGACTCTGCTTTATGCTTTTAACTTTTGGGTGATTTTCCGCAATAGCTATCCCGGTCACTATCGCACGAGCGCAACACAATTCAGTATTGACATCTTTAATTTGTATGATCGAACTCTTGTCTTTTAACATGTCTTGAATTTTTACCACGCCGTGGGTTTGGGTCCTTCCCCCTTTTTGCATTCGCATGTGCACGAAATGAATGTCGACTTTATCGTCCAATCGAATCTGTTGATAGGATTGCAACACTCACTCGATACGAGCCAGAAATCTTTCGACCGTTAATTCGTCGAATCGTAAAAAGGGCAGAGCTATGGAATAACTCAAATGAGTGGACTGAAACACTAACCTTACTCTGTCTTCACCGGGAAGACCCGTCGTCAATCGGTCCAAAATACTTTCGAAAATAGAACCCAAGCGTGGTAAAAACTCTCGCAATGTCAAATGATTCATCTCTCTAAACTGTACTCTGTAATCGTACGACGTGGCTTGAAATTTCTTGACGAACTTCTCGTTGACGGCTACGATTCGGTAGTAGTCTTCGGGCGTCTCCACGCGGATCCTCTTCCTGGGCGGTTGGTTCTCTTTGTCGCTGCTCGAGTCCTCTCCTTCGCCAGCTCCTTTGTCCGCACCGTCGTCCATTTGAGAGTCCTCCTCGAACCTCTCCCACGGATCACCGCCTTCGTCGGGGAGCTCGTCATCGTTTCCTCGCCCGTGTTGTGGCAAGGCGTCGTTTTCTTGGCTCAGAGTCAGCTCGCACAGCCTGTGAAGAGCGTACTCTCTCTCATCGTCGTTGAGTTCGACGGCGTCGAGGATAAAGCCGAGTTCCTCGCAAGATTGACAGTTTTGTATCGCTCGGTGGACGTCCATGACTGATATTGAAATATCTCTCCACCCGATCAGTAAATTTCACACGAGGTTCGCCCAATCTCGTCAGACAAAACTGCGCTATATTTGTTAGTGTCGTCCGTCATATACGCCTCTCGTTGACCAAAATAGTCTTTCGATTGTATTCGGGACAATAGACATCGTCCGAACAGCCCCACCGAGCGGTCGATTTAATCGGATTAACGCCGCGCATTGTCCGAGGGATTATTTCCCGTTTTTACACCATTACGTCACTCTAAGTGACGTCACAATCCCAGTTACTCGGTCAAAAGGTCAAACTGGGCTCAAATAGCCCGGTACACTACTCAGACATTTTAACAGATTTACATGAAACCTATACAGTTTGAAGATGGTTTTAGTAGAAACCTCGCACTGAAATATTTCTGCCTAAAATATATTTTGAGAGTAAAAGAAATCGTTTCGTCTCCCCGACCGAGATCAAAACGATTTTTCGGAACAATTCGTTCAATGCTGCATTTTCGGGAAAACAAAAGACATTTTTTCACCATTTTTTCGAGACTGGGTTGGCGGATTGAGCTTAAATGTGACCCGGCACAGCGACATGAGGAATATCCCACCAAAACACTTTTCGAGTAAACAACGCCTGAAGTCCAAGTATCTTCTCAATTCGATAAAAAAACCAATTTTTGTTGTTTTGTATTTTTGGAAAGTTAATGTATTGGAGGATATTATGTCCAAAGGATTTTTCCGAAATCCGTCTCTAAATGTTGAAAAAATCGAGGATTTCAGGGGGGAGTGTTTGTGTACTGTTTTCATGAAAATATAAAGTTCCTGCCTTTTTGAATGGCCACTTTCGAGGAGTTAGACTGGTGCTGCTATAATGTGTATGGTACCAAATGAACGAGCGAAGTCCCCTTGTACTATTTACAACAAATTTCATACGGAAATAAATTTGAAATCATTCGAAAGCTGATGGCATACTCTTTCACATCATTAGAAAATCTCAAAATCTCAAAAGTGGGGGTTATTCCTCACTATGCTGTGCCGGGTCACAAATGTTCACAGGTGAGCTATTTCAAGCATATGTTGGATCAGACAACGTATGGATGCTATTCTGTGACCTCGACCAATGTTGTGTTATCCCTTTAAAGTCCCTACACAACATTGGCAAGATCGAAAAACAGAAATGTTCACAGAAACTTATACATGAAACTTATACAGTTTGAAGATGGTTATAGTAGAAACCTCTCACTGAAGTATTTCTGCCTAAAATGTTGTATTTTTGGAGAAAAAAGAAATCGTTTACGTCTCATCGAGATCTAAACTATTTTCCGGAATAGTACGGCGTTGAATGCTGCATTTTCGCGAAACAAATGAAGCGGTTTTCACGATTTTCTCGAGACTCGGATGGCGGATTGAGCTGAAATTTTCACAGGTGTTTGCTATTTCATGCATATGTTGGATCAGACAACGTATGGATGCTATTCTTTGACCTCGACCAATGTTGTGTAGGGGCTTTAATGAGTAAAAGTGTTTCATAAAGTGCTTTATCTACAATCACAAATACAACCTGTACCAATGACCCACTAGTACTGCAATTCTTCGAATAGCATGTGCTTTGCAATTCAATTGTATGTTGGCAAAACTAATTCCGAAGGTTTGTGTGCTCTTATTGGGCCCAGCGGCGTAGCTACGGGGGAGGGGCGTGGGGGGGGGGGGCGTACGCCCCCCATGAAAGATCGTCGCCCCCCCACTGGGATTTGAGTTTTTTCAATGAAAAACAAAAGAAAATCAAAACCACACAATTCTAAAGATAAATTAAGAACCCCATTATTACCCCAATTCATGATTTTTGCGGTAGTAAAATAACTTAGTAGCTGCTGAGCGCTGATGATCATGCAGAGAGGCTTGAGTAGCGCAGTGTACCGGCTACATGTACACGTGTACGTGTATGCAGCCATGCGGCCGCTGTACATGTACATGTACTGTGCAATGTAATGTACATGTACGTGTACATGTACACGTACATGTACTGTACATACACTGTACATGTACATGTACATGTACGTACACAGTGTGTGCAAGGACGTGTTATGTCTTGTTGCAATGCTGTGCGTAGTCTGGTTTCGGCCCCACTGATCCTTCAGTGTCGCTATGGCTTCACCTAGAGATGGAAACCAGATCTAGACTCGACAAGCTCTCTAACGTTGCGAAGGGAAAACGGTCATAATAAAATGCGCTACACTTTTCAACCTCGGCCATTATCTGGATGCACGATGCAATTAGCTTTCGATCGGTACCGGTTTGAATGTACTTTCATCGTTTCTAAGTTATAGTTCCATATCTCTGAATGTTGTTTCCGCGTAATTTGATATTATTCCTTAGTTATTAATTTTGAAAGTTGTATGGCTTCAATTTGAGGGTAATTTGTAGTCCGAGTAACTTGGACCTGACAGTGACAGTGACAAGTCACCTTTTTTTTATCGAATTTTTAAATGTTGAAGTTCGGGTGACTGTAGGGTCCAAGTCGAACTGAGTCCAAACCCTGCTGGTGCGTAGTCCGAGTAACTTGGACCCTTACAATCGCCCTTTAAAAAAATTTGAGGGGTCGGGCAATAGTAGGGTCCAAGGAATCCTGCTGAGAAACCCGGTAAGTAATGACTATGTGTTCGACTCCATGACTACCCCCGACCAAAACCCCCAGATTTTACCCCGAAAACACCCGTGAAACCGTCCCACGCACCCATCTTTGGATTAAGTGAGAATCACAAGAAAATTTCTCCTTTTTCCCCAAACGTGAATAAATCAAAATAATGACCAGTACCAGTTATTCTCACTTAATCCAAAGATGGGTGCGTGGGATGGTTTCACAGGTGTTTTGGGGGTAACATCTGGGGGTTTGGGTCGGGGGTAGTCATGGAGTCGAACACACAGTTACTTACCGGGTTTCCTAGCAGGATTCCGTGGACCCTACTATCGCCCGACACCTAAAAAAAAAATGGCGATTGTAAGGGTCCAAGTTACTTGGACTAGCTGGTGCGTACAAACAGCCAAAACATTTCGACCGAAAAACTACCCGGCCGAAACCCCAGATTTAACGCCGAAAACACCCGTGTCACCGTCCTACGCGGCCATTTTGTGATTTAGTAAGAATCACAGATTTCAACAATGGTCATTTGTATTAATCACGTTTGGGGGAAAAGGAGAAATTTCCCCTCATTTGATCGAGAACATTCTCTCCCGTGCGACGAGCCAAAAGGCGGCCATCTTGGATTTCGAAATGAAACAGTATTACTGCGCACGTATACACGTAAACCGATGACGCTCGCGGACCTGTCAAAACGTCACTGATTTGAGGGAAAATTTCTCCTTTTTCCCCAAACGTGAGTAATACAAGTATCATTATTGAAATCTGTGTTTCTCACTGAATAAAAAAATGGCCGCGTAGGACGGGGCGATTTTGCAAAGTATGCAATTTTCAACTTCCGAAATCTCCAAAAATATCAGACAAATCCTAATTGTGTCTGGAATTCTAGAAAACATTTCTTTTGAGGAACGGAAAAACAAGAAACAATAATCTTACATAAAATAAATTGTTGAAAATTGTCTGTCGTCGGGTGCACTGCGCGTCCATTTTGTCCAAGGTTTCATAACGAGCGGCTTCGTCGCGCTATACCGCCTCTCAAACCGCCCTACAAGAGTGGTCTTAAGAGTGGTCTTAAGTTTATATCCGGTAGACAAATATACACGTTCGGCATTGATTTGTTGGACTGGTCGGAGCGCGTACTTCGGTTGACCGCGAAACGCGAAACATCGTTGGTAACTTGTTATCCTACGGAGCTCTATAAACTATGCCTGCACATGCAATAAACATCACGTCCGACTTCGTCGAAACAACATCAACCGGGACAGCGGCATTGTCATCCCCGATTTCTGGCTCCCCACCATCAGACGCCACGACCGCCGACCCACCATGGACAGGGCCGCTAGTGGACGCCAGAATCGCGCGCCAAACCGCACGATCACTACTACGACGTCCGCAAACCGGTACACAGGAACCGGCAAAGCGGACATAAACGGACGCCGCAAGAACGCCGCAAGTATAGCCACAAGAATGCAACTTTTGGGTGTGGAATTATTATTATTATAGTGATTGTGTTTGTACAGTGTTCAATGGGAGCTCGATTTAGTGTTCTGCATACCTATACATACATGTGAAACCTAGCTTCTCATGTCTATGGCCACAGCAGCGGAAGTTTATTCATTCATTTTGATAACAGTAACAATCATAGCCCAAATCCCGGTCGGATTCAAATCCCAAAGGGTTCAAAATGTCAAAAAGTACGGCAACGTTCTCTTTGCCATTTAAAAAAAAGTGGCACAGAAAGGCTTCCGTATGCAATGCACGCTGATATCGTTTTGCATTACACTTCCGGTTCATTTTGACGTTTATCTTAATGAAAACTGCGCATGACGATGGTGCAGAAAATAGAAACAGTCTGAAACCCAGCGACGCGAAGGCATAATCGAGTTCAAGAGCGTGAGCGCAGCGCGGCGCCGGCCAGTCTAAATCGTGACTAACGATCCGCTTTGCGCGCGATATTTTTTCCCGAACATTTAACGCGTCAGGTTGGGCGACGTGAATATGCAATCGAAAAATCCCTTTGTCGACAACCATTTTAGTTGCCCTTTTGAATGGGAGTCGGGTCACTGCACAGCCATCGGCGATGAGAAATGGATCGCTAACATCAAGCGTGACGGATGGGTACCTTCCAAATCGTCGCGGGTGTGCTCCGTACACTTTATTCAAGGTAGGCTTTATAATGAGGCTCTCTCATACAAAAATGAAAATTAGACGAACCCTACTCATGCGCTATGAAACCTGGAGCCGATTTTACAATCCATCGTAACTCAAGTAAAGATGGATAACCCATCGCAGATGTGACAGACCGTATGGCTTTGGTTCATCACCAGTCATCTACAGTTACATCTTATAATTATGTGACCCGGCACAGCATAATGAGGAATAACCCCCACTTTTGAGATTTTGAGATTTCCTAATGATGGGAAAGAGTATACCATTAGCTTTCAAATGATATCAAATTTATTTCCATATGAACTTTGTTGTAAATAGTACAAGGGCACTTCGCTCGTTCATTTGGCACCAGACACAATATAGCAGCACCAGTCTAACTCCTCGAAAGTGGCCATTCAAAAAGGCAGGAACTTTACATTTTCATGAAAACAGTACACAAACACTCGTTTTTTTTCAACATTTAGAGACGGATTTCGGAAAAATCCTTTGAACATAACATCCTCCAACACATTAACTTTCCGAAAATGCAAATTTTTTTTTTTATTTTTAACCGAATTGAGAAGATACTTTGACTTCAGGCATTGTTTACTGGAAAAGTGTTTTGCTGTGATATTCCTCATGTCGCTGTGCCTGGTCACATATATAATTGACCGAAATTTAAGAGTTTAATAATATCGACCCCTGCACAAATTGTATGTCCTCTAAAACATTTTAAAAATTTTCACGCAGGAAAGCCAGCTTACCTACATGACACCAACAATCCTGATTGGTCTCCTACTCAAAACATGGGGTACTCAAGACACGAGGGAGCACCTGGACGTTTTGAACGACTGGCTCAGCGTAAAAGAAAGGCAGATGATGTGGCGACAGCTTTAATACTACTTGAGCTTCACAAACGCCGCCAAAGTGCCGACAACCCAGAGCAGGAACAGAACACCTACGCAGAGCCATCAGGAGTCGAGGCTCAAACAGAACTGTCATCGGATTACATCAGTTCATTTGAACAACAAATCCAGCAACTCGAAAAAGACAATATTGCTCTGAGGGGCCAGGTTCGTGAGCTGGAGGAAAGGGTGAATCAAACGGGTCTGCTAGAAGAGGACTTAAAAGATGATGCGAAGATTAAGTTCTACACAGGGCTTCTTTCATGGGGCGTGTTCTCTGCCCTTTTTGCACTGATACTAGGTGCCCTTCCAGGTTGTAGAAAACTGTCCCAGTTTCATAAGGTGTTAATGTTTTTCATGAAACTGCGTTTGAACCTCGCTGATGATGATTTGGCATATAGATTTGGAGTGAATCAATCAACGGTTTCGAGAAATTTTCACCGTATTCTAGACATTATGTTTGTTAAGACACAGTCCCTTATTCACTGGCCTAGTCGCGATGCTTTGCGCAAGAGCATGCCAAGCTCATTCAGACGTTTTTTTGGAAAATGTGCTGTTATTATTGACTGTACTGAAGTTTTTATTGAACAGCCCTCGGATTTACTGGCAAGAGCTCAAGTTTGGAGTAACTACAAACACCATTCCACACTCAAGTTTCTGATTGGTATTACACCACAAGGTTCCATTTGTTTTTTAAGTAATTGCTGGGGAGGGCGTGCTTCAGACACGAATATCACACAGAACAGTGGCCTCGTAGACAAACTTTTACCAGGGGATCTTGATATAGGTGATAGGGGATTTTTTGTAAATGACTACTGCGGAATGGCAATGGCTGAGGTGAAAGTGCCCCCATTCACATGTGGTAAAAAGCAACTTGAAAAAGTTGACGTTGATTGGAGTAGGGAACTGTCATGTGTAAGAATTCATGTTGAACGGGTAATCGGAATGGTTAAACAGAAGTACACAATTCTCCAAAGCCGTATCCCAATTACACTAATTAATGACAAAAATTCTCCAGAGGTGACTGTAAACAAAATTGTTCATGTTGCTTGTGCTTTTGTGAACATGTGCCCAGGAGTGGTTCCTCTTGATTAAAATCATGACGTTGAAACTAAATAAGGAATTCACCCTGGGATGTGACACCAGAAATATAACAGTAATACATGTACTTGTGTTATTACAATGTACAGCTGTATATAAAAATTGAAGCCAACATGCAATAGAAAACAATATGACCTTTGAAGAAATAAAACCTCAAAACTAGTTTGATATCAATTTGTATCTGTGTACAGTGTACATGAATTGTACTAGTTTATAATGGCTCACCATATTAAAATAGGACCCGGTACATTTTCTGTCTTAAAAAATGCAATATGACTGAGCAATGTGCTCCTCAAAATAACAAATTTTAATGCATTTCAATGATTACATTAAACAGATAATGCAAACATCCTACTTGATGCCTGTAGGCCCTGTTCTTGAGAAAAACTACATTATTTTGCAAGATCAAATTATTGCATTTCTTCCTTTGTGTGTTGACTTGGTGTGGAAATCATGCACAAGTACATGTCATTCCATTTCACATTTGGAATCACCGACGGCTCAGCCTCCAAACGTGTAGCATCGATTCATCAGTAGGGATCTTCCCGTAGCTCGCACAGTGACAACTTTTCCAAATACCTGGCTTTGGCTGCACCAGAAAGTGCTTCAACGTACGCTGACAACTGGGCTGTCATGTCTGTACTGATTTCCAAACAACACCGGGCGAATTTCGAGACGAAAACGATGTGAAATTTTCCCGACGCTCGCACACGTACGTATACTACGCTCTACACGACATGCAGTGTTTAAAGGGGGTGTATCGTGGTGCTCGCCAGGATCCTAATGATACATGTATCATTAGCCTTATGAGGACACGCTCTAGGCCCCTTACTGTGCCCGCCGTGTTATCAGTAAACAATCAGATAAGAAAGTCCCCTTAGGTAATGTTTGGCTTCTGCCAGCCACTGGTCCTAATAGTTCCCATATGTAGGGTTTGGGGCTATCCCATTACGTAAGAGAGGGAAGTACTGTACATGGATTGTCAGTTCCAACTTCCAAGACCTGCAAGTGAGCTCACTGAATGGAGTAAATCAACAGCAATGCAATCTCACATGATATGAAATTCAACCATGATTCAACACACCGCCTTGATCATCCATATTTCTGTAGCAGTATTTTTGAGCAGTGGATGACTACTCAATGGGTCATCAGGCTCGACCTTAGCACCAGCCCGGTGGTCATTGTCTAGTAAAAACAGCCGCGGGGTAGTAAAATGACCCACTTTGCTAGCCCGGCGGACTAGTAAAACTAAAAAGTACCGTTAGACAGCAGTAGGCAATGCATGCAGCACGCACGCTGCACCGCCGACTGTACATGTACATGTACATGTACATGTACATGTACTGTACATGTACTGTACATGTACACTGTACAGTATACACTATGCAGCGTACATTATGTCTGCACCAGTCCGCACGCATTATTTTATGCACGTGCACGACCAACGACCATACATGTCCTCAAAGTCGGATCCCTGACCCAATGCCAGCACATGTTTGCGTTACGGAACCAGACTTATACTGCTAGACTCCGACTGAAAGTAGATATGAATAAGTGTGGCAAATGCGGTCCTGTGATTGGTCAGATACTGGTCGCAGTGTGGATTGCGTCCGTATACAAGACTAGCAAACCACATGGTTTGTTGTACATGTACATACAGTGTATGCCATTCACACACGTGCTACATGTAAAAGGGACCGCGATGCCGATTACGCGAGAAATAAAAAGTTTTCCTGGCTGGCCTACGATGGGAAGTTGATGAAGGAAGGAATAAATTTATGTTTTGTGACGTGTGCAGGGGAATCTTTTCTTCCACGGCACGGATAACCAGACAGCTGACAATCCAGATTCCACCACAAGCGACAGTGATTTTCATACGTGTACATGATCATTTAAATTTAAATTAATTCATTGATGATCTCTTAAGTAAACTCAATGACTCAGCATTTGATAAGCCAAAAAACAAATTACAATATTATTATTAGTTTCTCATACAAACTTTAAAAAAGGAGAATGTGGGCACGTTTTGTTTATTTTTTCCCCTTTTCCAAAACAAGTTTCCCCCCTAAACTTTGGTAGTCTAATTAATGGTAATTAATATTATCTAGTCTTTTTAAAGTACAGTACAAGTGTGGCCAAAAAAATGCAGGCGGGGATGAGAAACTATTTGTTTTACTTGACCTAATAACCCCATGTTAAATTCAATATTAATTATACAGGACTAGTAAAACTTTCTGCGGGCTAGCAAAAAACTCAATTTACTAGCCCGGTGGGCTAGTAAAAAAAAAAGTTAAGCGCGAGGCTTAGTCATGTATGAAGAGTAAAGACTAGCAAACGTTAGGAAGTTCAAGCATCTATGATACTACCTAGTAAAATAATTACTTAGAACAAGTATATACATGTAGGCCTATAAAATACTTGAATTTGTATGAATAAAATGTTCATCTTTTGGTGAGAATGGTACTGGTAGCCAATTGCATAATTGAGTGCAAATCCTGATTTTAAAAGTACGGCTTTTATTGTATGTTCGTAACTTCTAGTATACACACCGAGCAGCCTGTTGCAAATTTTAACATGGCGGATGTGTGATTTCGATCAAGAAAACCTGGGTGATGAATAAAATTTCTCCACGACTGTGCAATGCAAGCAAAGTATAGGAGCATAAACACCTTTTTCTTCCGAATAGCACGCATTCACGAAGCTGTCATTTTGTGCACTCGTATTTGCTTCTTCTTTTCAAGGTTGTCATGACCCAGTATTGCAGTAAATACGGATCATCTGAAGCACTTACACTGTACTTCTTTTTATTCATATAAAAAGAAGCAAATGCTAGTGGCCTAAACAATCATCATTATTGCCACAAAAATGAAACTAGATATTTAAAGAATTTAGCAATTACTTTCTAGTAGTACATGATATGTAAAAGCATAAACCTGATCTTTACTCATACAAACACGACTGAATGGTAAATCTCAAAATTCAGTGGGCCTGACGTTTCGATCCTATACTAGCGGGACATTTCTCAAAGGCAGAGTTACAAAGACAAAACAGATACAAGAAGGAAGGGGTAGAGAGTGAAAAGGACACAGATGACAAAGGACAAAGCTAGTAATAGTAGGGGGCAATTCCATGGTAACAGAAGGGCATTCACAGGCAGTTTTAAATTTCTGAGAACATATATTTCAGAGACTTTGCCTATTAAAAACAAAATACCATAGTTATGTGAACATTGGTGCTACCTTTCATTTTCACTGGAACAAATATAGTTGGTGAATGAGAAACAAAGGCAAATCTAAAATAATTTGGTTTCGGTAACGGAAGGATGGGTAACGGAAGGACCATCGAAATTTACATAGTCAATATATGGGAGATGAGGCGATTGTTTTTAGTGCTTCAAACAAATACAAACTGGAATGAGTAATGTACATGTAGGCTACACATACAGTTAAGTGGCATTACTGCATGAGCATGATGTCAACATTGCCTATTGGTACCTATTCTACACAAACTGTACTGTTCACTTAAAATTAATTACATGTAGGCCTAATTTAAGGCTGTATGCACAAGAACAGATCTATCGGAAATATAACTATGAATGCTGTAACTTTTTTGAAAGATCACAAAATAACAATCAAAAGGCTTGTGCTTTCACAAAATTGCCTTAGTCAATGGCAACACTACTACTGCAACTAGAACACTTCTGGAATAACTTCTGCAAAATGGTATCTCTCCCTGTTGTCCATGACTGGCGCTGGAAGAATCTACAGAATTGCTCATTGGAAATTACTCCAAACTTATCCTAAAATTTAGTGGGCCTGACGTTTCGATCCTAGCAGGACCTTTCTCAAAGGCAGTGTGACAAGGACAAAACAGATACATGTACACCAAGGAAGGGGGAAGAGAGTGAATAGGACACGGATGAGAAACAAATGACAAAGAGTAAAGCTGGTAGGGAGAGATCAAAGGGAAGGGCAAGGAGTAGGGTAGGGATCGATTAGTGAGAAGAGGGGGAAAGATCAAGGAGAGAAGTGTGGAGGAGTGAACACAAAAGAAGGATTATCAGAAAGCTGCATGGTGTTAGTCATTACCCTCCTGGATGTTGAGACCATGTGGTTGAATAGTCCGAAGACGCTTCATCCACATTTTCTCACGGCTAAGACGGACAGCTTTACTACGGTGACCAAGGGATTCTATGCCCAGTACACTCATATCTGATATCGAATGATCAGGGAGATTGAAGTGATACCCAGTAAGCAATAGGTAACTTATAAGTAAGTAAGTAAGCAGTTTGCAATATTTTTGTATATCAAACTTATCCGCTACATCTTTTGCAATGAATACAGCACCCCTTTGGTCACTTTTGTGAAGACGCATGACAGAAAACTCTTGGTCATGAATCTCGGCATGTGGTCCTAAAATGTTTTCATTTTTCGTTCCACGGGTCAACAGAGAGGCGGTGTCACTGAATGGAATAACACCATCATTTTCACAAATTTTCACAAACCCTCACATTTTCACCAAGTTGAAATCAGTCTTGCTACTAGTACTAGTATACTAGACAGCAAAATATTCTGTCAATTGTGCAAAGCACATGGTAAAAGCATGGAGGTAGAGGAGCATGGTAAAAGTAACTATTTTGGCCCTCAAGTAAGGGGGTTATTTTCAGGGTTTAATTTTCAGAAAATGCGACATGTTTTTTTGAGGTAGTGTATGCCATATGGTGGAAATAACACTGAGCAAAGGATGAGTAAATTATTGTAAGCATAGTGGTGAAATGCTGCACTACATCATTTCATCACTATTTATGGAATTATGGGGCTAACAAAGTAATGTTACTTCTGTGCAACTCAGATCATGTTTAATTTGGAGAATACAGCAGATTTCATGTCTAATTTAGAGTATACAGCAGATTTATACCTGCCCGGAAAAAAATGTTGAATCAGTTTGTTCCTTTAAAATATATAAACTAAGGAATCAAACATTGCAAGTGATTTATTATTTACATTAATTTCAGTCTTATTCTTATAATTCTGGTATGAACTTCGTGAAAGGACATACAGAAATAACATGTAGATGTAACTTATCAACTTATACAACTACATGTATGATGTACCCTAAGATTAAAAGTCTTTTTGTAAATGTATTTTAATAGAATAGGGCCTATGTTGTCGGTTATTCTCGACAATACCATACGTATAGTTACGTTACCGATGAAAGGATATTGCTTCTTCCAAGTGGAATATGGCACAACTGGAGAATTGAAAATATGATAGTGTCAAGCATGGTGGATCAACTGAACAAGTATGTCTACATATGTGAAGATATCAAAGGTGAAAGTGAAAATAAGCACTGTGCAAACATGACAAAAAAGGGCAATAGTGTGGTTTACCTATGGGTCCTTAGCTTGCAATTAGTAGTCAAAAGATAAGACCTTAGTTTCAAGCAATCACTTTTACATGTATTTGCTCTTTATTTTTTGTGGTCACTATGCAAGGTTGGAGCATGATTGGAGCATAGAGCAAGGAAACATTCCCTAAAAAATATGATCAAAACGTACCCTTATGGTGACAGTGTTTTATCTTACATTTCGGTGCACTGTTGTTATGTTCATTTGTGAGGCCGAGGGTAAGCCCCTCGTTTCCCCAGCCGACTTCACTGATACATAAGCAAGTTGTGGGCTCACCCAGGTAGGTACGGGTTACCAAGCAACTTTCTTCATCAATGTTCATATACAATCACCAGAAAAGTTTTCCATGGTCACCAGTAAGTGAAGTTGTGTCTCTGACCCACATGATTTCTGGGGGTCTTAAAAATGTTGGTTAAATTAGGCCATTGGATGGTTTTGGAAAAATCAAAACCGAAACAAAAGAAAACCAACTTTTGGTCGGCAAAATGTATTCCATTTCTGATACATAACACTTTTACTGAGATGCAGTGTCATAGCTAGGGTATTTTTAGTGGTGGTTCAAATTTCACCAACAAGAAGTCGTTCTCGTGAACAAAGCCTCGCGATTAGCGGCTGCGGTCAAAATGGGATAGCAACAAAACTTGTATTACATACATGTTACCGGTAAATTAAATGAATTAATCAAATTAAATTAATTAATTAATTAATCAAATTAACTTTACTGCAAGTTTTGTTGTTAGTCATGTTCAGCATAGCTCCATGGTACAAGTAAGGTGAACAACAAAACAAAGAATAATGTACAGTACATGTTTGAATTGAATGTGTGTGCACTCAGTACGTGTGCAATGATTAGTAGACTTCTGCCAGCCCTTACAGTTGTTTTCTAACAAATAACTAATGTTTTTTACAGTTATACTAGCGATGTTTTAAGTTTCGCGGTCAACCAAAGTGTATTTTCTTTCTCATAAATTTGAGAAGGAATTTTTCACTAATTTCTTGAGATATCGGAAATTGAAAATTGGAAAATCGCTCCGTGCGTCTGCGGTAGATCGAGCCAAAATGACGGAGAGAAAAAAAGAGACAAACGTCGTCCAAATTTGTCAATTTTACCCTAAAATTGAAGCCTGTATTCCCTTCTTTCTATTCATACCACTATATCATACCACAATAATAACGAAGGGAATGATATTAAACTACGTGGAAACAACATTCGGAGACAAACGATGAAAGTAACGTATTACTATTATTTTTTAGTTATGACCGATTTCCCTTCGCGACGTTGGCAAGTGTATATGTGGTTTCCGCCTCTAGGTAAAGCCATAGTGACACTACAGGAGCAGTAGGGCCGAAACCAGCCTACGCGCGGCACATGTGACATGTTTTTGCACACACTGTATACTGCACAGTGCACGTGCACAGCAACCGCATGGCCTGGCTGCATACGAGTTACGACTACGATCACGCTGTGCTACTCAAGCCTGATCGGAACTTCCAGAACTATTACTATTAGCGAGACGGTTACGCTACAAAAAAGTACAATTTATTTTACTACCGAAACCATGATATAGATTGGGATAATAATGGGGTGAACACAGTGCCGGTCGGATGCATTGTTTTTCACCAGGAGTGGTGGACGGAAATTACCCGTGGCGGTCGGCCCCGTCCACCGCCGACCAGCTACACTGCTGAGATGTATAAAAAATAAAAACAGATTTAGGATTTTTTTCATACGAAAAATAATAACATTTAGTTTCACGTTTAAAAAAATGCAAAACCGAAAAAACTCGAATGCAAAACTGGAACAACTGGTGAGCCACCCTGGCCTGCCAGGTACCACTACCAACAACCAGGTGAAAATAACTAAAAGAAAGGCTGTCCTGTACACACACCATGTACACACAGTCTAGTCATGCACAGTACAGTGTACACGTACATGTACAGTACTGTATATAAATCAGTGTTCATGTACATGTACTGTACATTGGTACTGACAGTGTACAGTGTTTTACCAAGGCTATTACATAATAGGACGTAACAGCCACGACCAACCAGACCAAACACCCGAGGCATTAATTAGTTTGTAGCTCTCCTGGGAGGTCCCAGGAGCAGGTTTTGCACTGGGGTCGCTGGGTGGCGCTATCTAAAAAACCGAGCAAGGAAACCACGAGAATGGGCCTTTAATGTGTACAGTATATTGTACGTGTACACTGTACATATACTGTACATGTACATGTACATGTACACACGCCGGTTGCGTGCAAAGCGCTTGCCCTCTAAGATGGCGTCGCTATTGGTCGTCAAGCGTGTGATGACGTCAACGCATAACCCCTATACTATATACTGTAGTCGTTCTGCGGGTTAAACTCACCCTATCTCCGGCTTGGACTCCTCCGACGGGCCGTCAAGGGATCTCGGTCAATCCTCAGACACAACTAATAATTGCCAGTTAATTAGGCAAACGAAATGATTCACCATTCACAAAACAGGTTTCCAGTCAGGTTTGACGAAGCATGTCTTTATTCGGGTGAATGTTTACAGTGAATGCCTGTCAAGCTAAGTTACGAAGTAACACATGGGAAAGGTCAAAGGTCACTGGCGACTCTCAACCACACACACACCTCACGTGTATATCATGTACACACACACACACTCAGAGACTGGACCGGTCCATTAATAACAATAGGGTGAGCAAACGCTGGACGACTACACTCCCCCCCGTTTCCTGGACTAAGTCATATCCCATACAGTGAAACCGCATTCTGTGTTGTGACTTTTAAGATATCAGAAAATGATTCTTCCCTATGTGAGCTTATGAGTGAGCCGATGTCCCCTAGGAAAGCTGGTCTGTTAACCCTCATTTCTGGATGAACACCAAGGTGTGGCGAGTCGGTTTCTAGTAGAATTTTGTTCCCAGGAGCAAACCGTAGAGACTCCAATTGATCTGGCGAGAAACTCCTAACTTTGCCAGAGAATCCGATGAAACAGTTCGGGAATGTACCCAGCCAGGCTTCCATCTGCCGCCGATCCCCGGTAAAGGTATGCAGGTGAATGCGCTGATATTTGGAACAGTTTTGGCGGATGATATCCCGGCAAAGCCGTTGAACGTGGACTCCAGTGGGATCGTCCGACGATCCCCGTAAATGTACCACCAGCACATGTCCTAGGGTACCTAGAGACAAGACGCGCTTGCTCCAGGTGTAAGATGGAGTTGAGAAATCTAACCCGACTTCGCTGATAGCACAAACTCTTGGATTCGCCAAAAGCTGCTGCAGCCGGTTCCACTGCCTGTCTGTCACGTGGATAGCTTTCTTCGGATGAATACCAACAGCTATTCTCCAGGCCGGGTCTGCTGATAGTAGCACACGGTCATGTGTTTTCGGATCGCAGTAATTTATAACACCCCCGGATACATGTATAGGATGATCTGGTTGTCTGCTCTTCGTTTCGTAGATGCATTCCAGCCCTTGTTGTTTCAGGGAATCCTCCAACCTATCCAGGTGAAAATGGCTATCGAAACCTTCCGGTAATACATCGATGCTCCTTTGTGGTACCGCCTCTTTCACGGACAGATTAAAGAAACCCCTTCTCTGGTCATCATTCAACTTGTTGAGTAGAAAACTTAATGGGCGCCAATGAATCAACCCAGCTGGTGAATTAATCGGACAAAGAGTGAACTGATCTACCTGCGGCCAACCCTCCTGGTATAGCAAAGAGCGCATCTCCTCCTCGATTTCTGCTGAAATGCCTCCGTCACCTGCTTCCCAGTGTTGGTTCGTATACTCCACTAAGTCATAAACCGTACCCGTCCCTCCCAGGACTGCCTTGCTGAGGAAACTCAAACCCTCGGCCCTAAGTTTCCGAAAATCTCCTTGAACTGCTTGGGTTGCTTTGGAAATCATCCAGTATGGTGGCAGATGGTAATAAACATGCCATTTCAATTTATTTGTCGAATGATCACAACCGTTGACCGGGCAAGATTGCTTACGCCTTTTTGAGGTACAGCCTGCAGACCCCAACTTAGCCGGTATAGGAGAATGCCTCCGTTTACATGATGATCCTTCCGGTGAATCAGAAGTGAATTCACACGCACCTGAGATTCGCTGCTGATCTAGACCTGGTGATTCAGATTTCCTATCTCCTGACACCCCTGTACCTTCTGAATAGTTGGTTCGGTTAGGGACTGCCCAGCTCCGCCTAGGGCTATCACTTCCCGAACCACTATCCATGAGACTCCACTCCAGGAAACTGGCCAAACTGGAGATGAAAACGAATGAAACACTATATCAAACAAACTAATACTACTTCTTGGAAACTCTACATAACGGGCAGAAATACTTATCCATAGCCACACCCTCATCTGGTGATACGTCCACACATCTTCCATGGTACCACCCATCACATCCGTCACACTGAATCATAAACTCCCCGTCATAGGGTTTTTTGCAAAAGCAATGGGTTTCCTTCTCGGCCTTCCGAGTTTTGTCCCCCCGACTAGGAATTTGACGGTCTGTGCACTTTTTCAGCCGGTCGTGATTGATCATGAACTTTGTGCCTCTGTACTCAACTCGGTACACGTACGGGGAAAACTTCTTAACTATCAAAGCCGGTCCTTTCCAAGGCGGGCTCAGCTTCTTGCATTTCCCCTTTAAGGAAGCAGTGTCTCTTATGTATACCCAGTCCCCCTCTTGGTAGTCATGCTTGCGAATCTTCACATCATGATCTCGCTTCATCCTCTTCTGGGTAGCTCGTAGGGTCGTCCTGGCAGTCTCGTGTGCCTGGATAGTCGCCTGTATCAGGTTTGAGCAGTATTCATCTAGTCCACCACTCTTCCTGGCTGATGGAGGTAACGGAAACATCAGGTCAGCTGGGTGGTTCACTTCACGCCCCAACATAAGCATGTTGGAAGTGAAACCAGTGCTCCGATTGACGGTAGACCTGATAGCTCCCGCTATCTGGGGAAGATACTCGTCCCACTTATTCTGGGATTTGCCGATGAAACATCGGACAGCATCCATAAGGGTTCGATTATATCTTTCCACCTGGCCATTGGCTGAGGGCCTATAGGGGGTAGTCCGTGACTTGTGTATCTGTAGAGTTTTGCAGATATTCGCAAACAACCTACTCTCAAAATTCCTTCCCTGGTCAGTTACTATTTGGAACGGGTAACCAAACCTACAGAAGAATTCGTTAACGGCAGCCCGAGCTGTCGTTTCCGCTGTCTGAGAGGGCAGGGGTATACACTCCACCCACTTGGTGAACTGATCTATCATCATCAGAATGTATTCGTTGCCACTAGGGGTTTTAGGTAATGGACCGAGAAAATCCAAATGGACCTTCTCCATTGGTAGTCCGGCGTGATATTCCGTCATAGGACACCGGGGATGCTTGCTCGCCTTCTTATTTTTGTTACAAACCGAACAAGAACTGACGTACTCCCGGATGTTTCTTGTCATTCCACACCAATAATACTTGGCTTTGATTCGAGCCATCGTTCTGTCTTTCCCTGCATGTCCCGCAGTTGGCAGGTCATGATTCATCTCCATAACCTGTTTCTGCAGCGAGTTAGGTATAACCAGTCGGTCTTTGTCCCCATCCGACTTCCATATAACCCCATCGTCAATGCGGAAAAGATCACGGTTTATCCACGTTTTTTTCTCTCTAGGGCCCCACAACATGACAATGCCCTCTGGTGGTTCCTGTCGAGTTAGTAACCACTGTCGCACATGACTTAACCTCTCATCTCCCTCCTGCTCTGAGCGCAGGCGATCCCCTTGAGTTATCTCTTTTGGCTCCTCTGTAACTGCACCCACAAAACCATCCTTTGACTTCGATAAGTCCCCTTTCGGTCGGACTGTGAGAGGGACAACATCATCAACCTCATCCACAAAGTGTGCCCAGTTGCGATGAGCCTTGCTACAGTAGTTACAACCCTTGCAAGGGAGAGTCTCCAGCCGGATACCAAGTTTGTAATTAACACACACTTCCGCCCCCTCCGGTATTCGAGAAAGGGCGTCCGCATTTGTGTGCTTCTTTCCAGGCCGGTGCTCTACCTTCATGTCAAACTGGCTCAGCTCCTCTAGCCATCTTGCCAGTTGGCCCTGTGGTTCCTTTAAATTCAGTAACCATGTAAGGCTACTGTGATCTGTCCTGACCACAAATGACTTTCCCAGTAGATAGTGACGATACTGACGGGTAAATTTGACTATCGCCAACAGTTCCCGTCTGGTAACACAGTATCGGCGCTGCTCAGGAGATAGTGAGACACTTCCATATGCCACAACTCTTTCCTGTCCCATCTGGACCTGGATGAGCTCTGCCCCAATGGCAACATTTGAAGCATCCGTGTCCAGTATGAATGGATCTGTCGAATTTGGCAATCCCAGGACAGGAGCGCACACCATTAGTTGCTTAATTTCTTCAAAAGCCTGCTGTTGCTCCACTGCCCATGTGAATTTATTCTTCCCTGTCACGCTGTAAAGAGGTGCCGCCACTGCCGCATGATTCTTTAAGAAACACCTGTGGTAATTCACTAAGCCTAGGAACTGTTCCACCTGTTTAGTATTTTGGGGCACTGGCCACTCTTTGACCGCCTTCACATGCTCTTCCCTGATTTGCATGCCCTTTTCATCAATCATCCTGCCCAGAAATTCAACTCTATGCTGGAATAGCACACATTTCCTAGGTTTCAACTTCAGCTGGTAGTCCTCGAATCGTTGTAAAACCTGACAAAGATTGGCAACATGGTCTGCAAAGGACCTCCCCATTACCACAACATCATCCAAGAACGCTAAGACAATGTCCCAGTTGAGTCCCCTGAGGACAAGGTTCATAACGCGGGAGAAGGTGGCTGGGGCATTACACAAACCAAAGCCCATCCGTACAAACTCATACAGACCATACTTTGTAATGAAAGCCGTCTTCTTCCGGTCGTCCTTATCCATTTTCACTTGCCAATATGCTGAGTTAGCATCTAGTTTGGAAAACCAAACATTACCCGCGAGGGTATCCAAACATTCCTCAATATTTGGCAAGGGATAAACATCCTTTCTCGTGATTGTATTGAGTCCTCGGTAATCCACACACAAGCGGACGCTACCATCACGTTTTCTGACCAGAACTGGTGCCGAAGCCCACTCTGAAATAGAGGGTTGGATTACGCCTGCTGATTGCATCTTATCTAAATGTGCTTTCTCCTCCTCTATAAATTTCATAGGAGTGCGCCTCATCTTATGTTTAACCGGTGGAGCATTCCCGGTCTCGATCTTGTGTTCAATGGATGTGAAATTCCCAAGGTCATACTCATGTGCCGCAAAGACATCCTGGAATTTATACAGCAAACACTTTAACTTAAGTTGTTCAACTGCATTCAACTCCTCGGATGACCTGCGGAACAAATCAATTAAATGCTCCGGAATATCCACATCTTTATTTCGGTTAATGTCTTCGACGGGTCTGCTATTAACCGCCATTACTGCCAACACTTCTTCAGCTACTCCAATTTCCTGACCCAACCTTAACTTCAGGTTATGGTCTGTTGGATTAATTATGTATAAGTTCACCTCTTCCCCCCCATCATGGGTCGTGCGGAACATCAACGCCTTGGTTTTCAAATTTTGGGAAGGTTCAAACATGAACTGTTTAAGTGGGGTGTTTAATGCACACAGAATTTTCTTGGCGGAATTGGGAGGAATAATAGTTGTCTTATGGATGGATACCTTATCCGCTCTTAATTGGCTTCCCGCTCCGAACTGCATTGGTATTTGTTCCCCCTTGATCTCCAGCATAGATTGATTGATGCGAATGTCGATTTGATGTCGACACAGGAGATCAATGCCCAACAACATATCGTCTGCTATCGGAGCGACGTATACCTTTTCCTCAAACACTTCGTTCCCCAACTTAATCTTTACAGGCCCTGCAATGATTCCTTTCATCTTCAGATTCCTTCCCGCTGTATTCAAAGTAACAGACGTGGGAGGCTTGGGGTTGAGCAAATTATAGACCCGGTCGGAGATGATCGTCACTTCCGCTGCGGTATCGACAATTGCCCTTACACAGATATCACTTATGCATATACCCACGGTAAACATAGAATGTGATTGCAGCTGGCAAACTATAACTTCCCTTTCCTCAGAAGGAACATTCCCCTGGTCAACTATAGCTCTTGCCAACAGAGTAGCAGAATTCTTGTCATCCCCCTCAAGCTGAGCCGACGAATCCTCCCCCTCGGTTGGAGAATCCCCAGGTGATCTGGTAGAGGTACCGTGGTGAGCCAGAGCAGCCGGACCCGGATTATCCAGGGCATCCGTACCCGGATTAACCAGGGAATCCGTACCCGGATTAACCAAGGCACCCACACCAGACACCTTACCTACTGGTGTGATTCGGCCCCTCCTTGCTCGGATCGAAGGATGGCCTCGGTCTCCGACCCGCTGGAGTTTGAAGAATCCTCGGTTACAAATGCTACTGCCTTCCCCGATTTCCCATTAGGACAATCCCTTTTGAAATGTCCTAGTTTGCCACACCCATAACATGGGCTTTTGGAAGAGTCAGGTCCCGGTGACTGGGCCCTTTGACGTGGACGGCTTCCCAGGGCTGCCGTTAGTTTATCCAACGATAGCGAGCGCTGCATGGAACCAAATTTATCTTCTAGAGCTGTTAGACGTGTCTCCAGTGAGGAATACTCACTGGGCGCTGGGTGTTGGGGTTGGATTGGTTTAGTGAGTCCCACTTTACACAATCCTGCATTCGCATCAGTTAGGTCATCATCATGAAAAACCTGTTTCACCTCTCGCCTGGAACGACCGTAAATGGCTCGCTGGGTGTGCTGGGACCATTTCACCGCATCTATCGCCGTTTCGATGGTAGCTGGCCGTGTATTTATGGCGTATTGGCCCGCCTCACGGTCAGAACATCCTTGGCAGAACTTCAGAACTATTTGTTTCTGCACATGAAACTCAGGGAGATCAATGAATGCGCGGGTCGCCAAGTACAACACTCGGTCGGCCCAGTCAAGAATAGACTCCTCTGTGGACTGCCGCGCATAATTGAACTGTATTTGCGTTGCCTCAGGTAAGTCACGCAACCCAAACCGTTTCTCCATCTTCTGGGTCAAATCGCAATACTCCAGGTGAGGTTCTCGCTCTACCAACAACGTATAGAACTCGCTTGCTTTGGACTCAAGACACCAACACAAATTATTTCTTCGTTGTTTGGCTGTCCAGTTACACTCATTCGCATATGTGGTAAATTTGGCATAAAATGCTTGCCAACTGCCCTTACCATCATATGTAATTGACTTTGGAAGGGTGGTTTGCCTAGGTGGTTGGTTACCCCCTCTCCACTTTGTAAACGCTGCCCCACCAAAATCAGCCTGTACCGGGGCGTCGCGCTCCCCCAGTCTCGGTTGGACTTTCTCTTCATATCTATACAGCCTTCCCTTGGCTTGGGTGGGATGCTGGGGAGGCTGCATTCGTTGTGGTGGTGGATAGCCGTCAAATGCATAGTATGGCATGCCCTCAACCCCTGAGGACTGCGGGTCTGACTTAGGAGACTTACCCTCCCCTCTAGGTGGACCCTGCGCTTGCGAATTGTCTGCAAACCCAGGTCTGGCTGGAGATACATTGCCTGCGGGCAGCTCAGAATCCCCCAATCGTGGTTTCTCTGAGTATGGCACATAAGGCCGGAAATCACAGATCTCCCTCAAGGCTTGTTCATTCGGCAGAGGAAGAGTTTGAAGTAACTCTGGTGTGAGATTACCCTCCATTTGGCGTAAGTCAATAAGGACATTGGCAAGTTTATTTCCAATGCCCGGGACAGCCGCCAGGTCCCGATATGAACAGTAATTTATAGGTAACTTTTCCATATGTGCCTATGATTATGAAGTGCTAATTGTCCTGTGTTGGTTTTTGTGTTCCTTCCCAAGATATTCTTCTTTATTGTTTATTACTCCCTGGTCAACTTACATGTAATTATTGTAATCCTTATGCAAAAGTGTACAAGCTGATGGAATGACACACATGCAGTTCTGATACACAGAGCTAGCACCGGCCCCCAACAGAAAAAAAACAGACGAACTCAGGACCAGAAAAAACACAAGTCCCCCAACAACTGATAAGTCCAATAGAACAAGTCAGCCCTTGTTCCTTATCAACACTTAAAGAGGCAGTGTCGTCAGTATATTTTACCATTTTTCAAATAGCGCCCTCCTGTGATCTCAATGCATTTAAGTAGGAACCCCCACTGCGTTCCTGATAAGAAGTCTGGCCAGCATGGCCTTGGGGTTTTCTGGTACTGGGCTAAAACAAACAACTGAAACCACTATTATATAACCAACTTTCTCTTCCCTGCTGCTGGCTTTATATCATTATCAGTACAGTCAGTGCACTGTACATGCTTGTTTCATGGAGCTAAAGCAGTATGGGTATCTTCATGCCTGTACTGTCTGCAGCTTCTGCAGTACAACTTCAAGTCAAATTGGTATTCCTCCATGCTTGAACGTACATTTATACACATATAAAAAAGTCTCACTTATCATCAAAATCGATGGACATGGGCCTCTAATAGCTATGTATTTTTCCTTAGCTCTACTGAGTATGTATGGTAGGACTCTTCGTGCTTAGAAAACTGGCAGTGTCGGATTGTCTAAACATGGGGCATGTCTAAAGTTGCAAATGTGCCAAGTAACACTGCACTAATGCATGTTCCTGTGGCACCAAGAAACGCCTGTGCTACAACAGAAATCTTGTTTGAAATACGTTTTTGGATAAGTCAGCTGACAGAAATGCAAATAAAATGATAAGAAGTAAAAACACAATTAAGTTATTCAAGCTGAACAACCCATACCCCCAACTTTCACTCGGATTCTGAGTAAACAATATGTGGGCATCCATAACTTGAATAAATGATATACAAAATACGTGAGAAATAGAAGTGAACACGAGGATTGCACTTTCAGACACTAAACCCCCAAAATGTCGCTTATTTCTTTTCCAACGCTATCTTCGCTCTTCTATCAATTTTTGCATGGACGGTGCTGCGTTTGCAGCAATTGTTTTAGAAATTCTACGGGGATCATCTGCCGACATACTTATGTGCTGCGACAGATGTCCGAATGCCGTTTCTCTCTTGTCAAAAATGTTTTCCATCAGTTCTTGGATGTATATTGGTATATGACATGTCTTGGGTACAAGCTTCAGCTGCGCTGTCCACTTCTTGGAGCGCTTAATTTGAGTACCTCTTCACATAATATGATATTATTTGTAAAACTGGAACCAAAATCAGTGTGCGTGCACCATAACAGTTTCTACATACAGATAATACCTTTTTAATAAGGTTGTGATGATTCTGCACCTGCAGCATTGCTGATACTGAACACCGCATGTATTTGCATAGTATTTGCCGCAATGGAGTTTGCGAGACTTGTATCCCATGAAGCTGCAAAGTGAAGGTTATGCAGTTGCAACCTCAGTCCTTCGAAATCCGCCACTGCCTCCATGTATACAATCTTTCAAAATTCTAAAATGTGTACATGTTTGGGTATCTGGTAAAAAAGCTGTCCTAGACTACAAGTTGTCCTTGGTAGGAATTGCCCTCAGATTTGACTAAAGTTAGCTGGGGGTAAATTTCAGGGTACGAGTTGTCCTTGGTATGAATCGCCCTCAGATTTGGCTAGAGTTAGCTGGGGGAAATTTCAGGGTACAAATTGCCCTTGGTGTGAATCGCCCTCAGATTTGACTAGAGTTAGCTTGGGGGCCAAACTTTCAGGGTACGAGTTGTCCTTGGTATGAATCGCCCTCAGATTTGGCTAGAGTTAGCTGGGGGAAATTTCAGGGTACAAATTGCCCTTGGTGTGAATCGCCCTCAGATTTGACTAGAGTTAGCTTGGTGGCCAAACTTTCAGGGTACAAGTTGTCCTGGGTTTGAATCGCCCTCAGATTTGGCTAGAGTTAGCTGGGGGTAAATTTCAGGGTACGAGTTGTCCTTGGTATGAATCGCCCTCAGATTTGGCTAGAGTTAGCTGGGGGTAAATTTCAGGGTACGAGTTGTCCTTGGTATGAATCGCCCTCAGATTTGGCTATATAGAGTTAGCTGGGGGAAATTTCAGTGTACAAGTTGTCCAGTGGGTATGAATCGCCCTCAGATTTGACTAGAGTTAGCTGGGGGAAATTTCAGCTAGGGTACAAATTGTCCTTGGTATGAATCGCCCACAGATTTGACTAGAGTTAGCTTGGGGGCCAAACTTTCAGGGTACAATTAAGTTGTCCTGGGTTTGAATCGCCCTCAGATTTGACTAGAGTTAGCTGGGGGTAGTAAATGTTGGGATATGAGTTTACCAGGTTGACCAAATGGAGAAATGATTTCCCCCATGAATTTCCATAAACTAAGTATACACATGTATAAGATTTCAACATTTTAAACCTCATCTTATCGTATGCTACTACATTATACTACAGGGTTGAATCTGTATCGTTTGTTCTGGGCAGCTCAGACGATAAACCAAGGCGACTCCCGACTGCCGAGACCGCTGGTTTCACTTTTTTGCAAACTTTGATGACCCGAAGTCATTGCCAATGATCGACCCTCAGCCATTTTTTATAGAGCTGGATATTTTTCAGGAAAAAGCCTATCAATTCTGGAGTCCAGTGTAAGTTTCTTGGAATCAGAATCAAAAGTTATTATGATTGCGTAGGGTTTGAAGACAATTAAAGCAGAGAAAAATGAAGATAGGCACTATAACAACAACTATAGGTTTGAACATGATGTACCGTAACTCGTGTAAGCCCCAAATTCTGTAGTATAAGTAGGTCTTCATTTTCTCCGGTCACTCTTCACACAACAGATCGAGTTGTATCCCTCTTGTCCAATGTCCATTTCCCAAGAAGTCCAGTATAGTGATCAACTCCTCTGAAATCAATTGTGTAGGTCATCACCCGCTTGGCGAGGTATTGCTCACTATTTCAAGTGTGTCTAGTAGAAAGGCATGCCCTTATTCTGAAAACCACCTATATACGTCATCAATATACTTTATTCCAGCCCCCATAACACATCTACAAAACATATCCCTTCTTCTGCAATTGTGTTCACTTTTAATCAATCTTTGTGTCCGGAGTCTGTTCTTCGTCTGTATTCATATATTTGTGCCACTAGCACACAGGACCTAGGACTAGGAGGACTCAGACACCCTAGCAAAATCCAAGTGTACACTAGTAGTATTGTAGAGTTCCCAGTTCCGTCGGTAAAGAGCAGGGCGCACCATTATGTCCAAGTCCTCTTGTTTTCCCTCTCCTGTATTTTTGGTTATTTTATTCTGTTCGAGTTTTGATTTCTTGTATTGCTTTTGATTGACTTCTGTTGACGCTGTGTATTTTGGCTGATTTTGTTGTTGGGTTTTTGTTTTTTGGTTTTATTTCCAAATTTTGGCTATTGTACTAACAGCGTCTTATCCTTTATTTCCAAGGTTTCGTGGGTAATTTATTTGTCCAGAGATTTTTTTTAGAGCGAATCCAGGTTATATTGGCCTACAACTACAAGTACATGTATATGCATTTTTTCCGTGAACTAACTTTGATTTACTCTCAAAGAGTCTCATTGGATGTCATAAGTATTTCATAAAAGAATATAATTAGTAGGGAATCCAGAAATTTGGTCAGGACCATCAGATTTCCCCACGGTATAGTAATGTTTTACAGTGTTACTGTCACCATACTGATTGCTCTTGTAGGCCTACACATTATTTTATATTAATGTAATAATTATTACATGATGTACTCTGTACATGATGTAAAAAGTTTATTTCATTTAACCATTATTCTGTAACAATTCTTGCACAAGAAGGATACTGGATAGGTATCCAGCATTCATGCATGCACCAGCGCTCTATGCTCCTGTGACAGCTATACATGTACAGTGCATGTACAGTACATGTACTGTGTAGTACTGTACTATGTGTATTGCAATGATTGCACACAGTTCACCAAGCATCGGCCAAGGAGGTATACCTCATTGGTTCTACCTACCAAGGAGGTATTAGGCGAGCCTAATACCTCCTTGGTTCTACCATGGAGGGTTCTACCAAGGTCCTTGGTGGGCTCTGGACAGGTGTTCAGGGAAAGTGTCATGTTTCAACTCATGGCTCCACTAGTAGTGGTAGCAATGCCCCAGGGAACCATTTAGGACTGAACCAGGCACTGTCTGTACTCTGTGGTAATTGCCTTATCTTGTCATCGATCACATAAACAACAGTGGGGGTCTATTGCTGTGTCCTCATGAGGCTAGTGTCTACGAGTACATTAGGAAGCAAACCAGCACGACGACACTGCCTCTTTAAGTTACTTGGAAACCCCGATACTCTCCAAAGACAAAATATTAATGGTCCCCAAACAGTGAAAAAAACAACCACAGAAGTAGACTGTATCCAGAAGCAATTAGGTTACCCGAGGTCACCAGACACCAGTAACCCGATCCTGCCAACCCACCACAACCACTCTGGCCTGCCGAGGTCACAGGGCGCAAGACCGTCTGCAACCCGATCCACAGGTCAGCGTGTGACGCAGATAAAATTAATTCCACCTCTTGGAATACATCAAAAAAGTACCTCTCTATCCTATGCTTCTCACACGGAAACACGTGTATATCATGTACACACACACACACACTCAGAGACTGGACCGGTCCATTAATAACAATAGGGTGAGCAAACGCTGGACGACTACAATACTCTCGTGCGTATAGGCTCTTTTCCATACGTGACACACCAAACGACCGACGTGGCACTGGCATATTGCTCCATCTTGCAGGTACAGGTACATAATCATACCAACACATCCGAACGATGAAGGGGATCTCAGCAAACCGTCTGGTCCTCTATATTAGTCTCTACGTCGCCAGCAATGTGGTGTGCACTATGCTCTACTACTACTCAACCGCCCATGGAAGCTCCCGGACACGTCCAGTCCTCCCTCCTGGTTCCGGCAACGGACACCAGTTGCTTCGCATGGACCCTGCGGAGGGCACACGGCCCTCGCTCGACGGGAAGCTAACGGGCGACCACAACCTGACCCTCACCATCCGCACGGCGGCGGTGCCAGGTCTACTGAAGCACTTGTACTGCACCATGATCCGCTCTGCCGCGCTCTTCTGGTCCCCCAAGTACGGCCCGATCACGCTGATCTTCGACGAGGAGTCCGAGGCAGACCACAAGCTCGAGACCAAGCTCCGCCGGCAGGAGCCCTCCCTGATGGGTATGAAGTTCGACTTTAAGTACGAGCCCAAACCCGCCGGACTGGCGAAGATGAAGCTGCACCAGTCTCGCGGCCCGGGCTACAACCGGCAGCTGTGGAGTTTCTTCCACATGGACCTGTTCGTCAGCGCTCCGATCATCGCCCTGACGGACACAGACGCCATGTTCACCACACCCGTCACCCCCGAGAACATCTTCACGGGGGACCGGCTCCGGGCCATCGGGTTGGGCTGGACCAAAAAAAATAAATTGGTACAAATTTGGGCCGATGTCACGGAGGTCTTCATCGGCAAGAAGATGGTGGCTAACTTCATGGTGTATTTCCCCTGCTACATCTGGAGGGACACCATCACCAACTGCAGGCAGCACTGCCTCAAACACTTGAAGGTAAAAAGCCTGAATCCTAACCGGCTGGTCATCACACGAGGCAGTATTTGCCGACGACTTTTCGTCGATGCTTTTCGAAGCGACTTGCACGCCGCAAACATCGCTCTCAACGGGGCAACTTTTTTTTCTTCAAAACCACGAGGAGATAATTATTCGGGCACTTTCCAGGCGACAGAAGTTGCCGGCAACGGGCTCGCTTGAAAATCACCCCGTGTGATGACATACCATGCCAAATTTTTGTTTTTCAGACAAGGCGACGAAATTCATTTACAAAAATGGGAAACAGAACGTGGAACTCGTGTTGAGATAAAGATAAATCAAAGCATTTCTCCTGGCTTCGGAAAAAATTAAAGACTGATAGATTCACGAAATTATGGAAAATGTGTCACGGAAGTAAGTTATCCTCCTCGCCAAATAAATTGTACAGGGCGTGACGTGGTGTACATGCGTGAATATTTTTCTGTGTCGTCCTCAAATTACAATACTCGGTTTGACCGTGTACCTGTCACGTGTTGTCAGTGACGCACGTGGCGCACGGTCAGAATACTCTTGCTGTACGGATCGTGTCAGTCATTTTCCCTTCGTAATCCATAGTTCTACTAGTTCTGTATCTCACATAACTTTTCAAAAAAAAAAAAACCAAACCCTAAATTCATGTAATCGAATAACATACGAATCTGTACATGATGCGAAGTGTGGTTTTCTCCACGGATTTTATTTCCTTTTGTAAAAAAAAAAAAAAAAAAAAAACACGTCTCAAGGGCCTTAAACTGCACCGATACCGTGGAACCGATTAGATTTTGTTGGGGGCGCTGCTCCTAATTTTCATTTTCGGTCGGCCTACGAAGAGGAAAATCTCCTCAAGAAAACCGTGAATGAATGGTAGCACTTTTTTACAGCGGTTATCTTAAAATTAGTTCACTCATGCACACCCAAGTGGCCGTGCAGTTTCATAAAAATTATTACCTGTTTTAGTACTTGTAGAATTACTTCACCGTGGGTTCACCGTTTGTCGTTGCCTCTTGAACAGTTCACACTGTATCCTTTTTTTTCATGAAATAAATTAGAATCACTTTGCTTTTAAGAATTGTAAAATTGTTTTCTCAGTACAGTACATTACATGTACACCGTTAAGCAGTATGAGTCGAGTGCAGACCAGAATTTTGACTTGATAACTTAATTTTTGCCACGAATGTCTTATCAATCAATAGGTCAAGATAATATCAACAATTCCCCCAAACATCTCATATATTTTTCTCTTAAAGGGCCACTGAAATAGCCAAGGAAATGCTCTGAAATGCGCTAGAGAGCTTCTAAGGTCCAAAATTTTGTAGCAGCTGATCTCTGATCAAAGAGCGCAATACGACTAAACTTAATTTGAAATCCGTATGGATGTAAGAACGTGTAATGTTTTCAATAATTCTCAGGCTCGTAAAAGGATAATTTTAATCCCCAGCCCTTGATTTTTAAAGTTCTGTTGCGATGGTTTTGCCCCTTTAATGAAATCCTGGTGAGACCACTGGCCCTCGCCACCATCAGTAAAATGTGCGGATACAGCATATGGATTGATACTAATCGTATTTCTGTTTTTGGAAAGTCTGCGGTGACAACATGTATATCTTCTCTTTCAAGAAGTGTGGGTCTGAAAAGAGCCGGTAACTCAACTCAAGGAGACTGTCCATGACAGCGGGCAGAGTACACACTACCCGAAACGTTGAGTTACCGGCTCTTTTCAGAGCCACACTTCTTGAAAGAGAAGATATACATGGTGTCACCGCACACTTTCCACTAAGTTCTCCACCATGCAAACCTTCAAGTCTTATCTTTCCGTTTTTGATAAGAACCACGCTTGTTCTTGAAAGAGTCAGCCTAAACAGTATGCCAGCGAATTGTTCTATACGTCCACCATGCCGAATTTATATTCACCCTCTTCAATCTTTTTGCACCCGAGGACAGATGAAGTTGATGACAGTCTTTTCATCCGCATTGTATAGGAATGACCCGATTCTTTACCCTTCGATATTTTGTTTTTGCGTCCGAAAGAATGCAATAATAATAATGGGCGATTTATGCACGTCTTTCCAGACGTACATTAGGTCAACAGATTCCGCCACTTGTTATTGGCCAACGCGTTTTTAAACTCTTGAGGGTGGACTATTTGGAATCGCTCGTATTAGCACTGCACTGCACGGTCAGTGCTTTGCCCGATTGCCTGCTAAAAAAAATACAGACAGACAATTGGGAAAAGCAGTGAGTATGCAGTGCAAAATCGTAGACTTAACGTGGAACTCTGATTGAACTACATCTCGACCGTCATCAAAGACTTCCCCCCTCGATACTCGTCTACCGCTCTCTCACACTGTTTGCCGTTTCTCCCTCGCGTCACTGCAGGTGAAATCTATTGAGGAAGCCTCCAAGATACTCCACAAGCGTCTCCCCACCGTTTACACCAGCCCTATCAGCGTCGTCATGAACTACGCCTACCACTTCGAATACGAACGCTACGACTGGCACCTGAACATCGCAGACTTACACGAGTTCAATGCGATGCGCCGTTTCGCACCGGGCGAGAATGTGACCAGTCGGGACACCACGGCGGATATTCACGTGACTATCCACGAAAAGTACTACATCGGAAACGTGTGGCATGTCCTGAAGAAGGCCTACTGTGCGGCGAAGCGCCGAGCAGACCAGCCGCCCGCCTTCTGCGCGGAGTTCCAGAATGCCACCAACTTCTATCTCTACCAGTTCCAGCTCCACGAAAATTGGGTCTCGTGGTGCGGGGGTGAGCAGAAGGGTTCGCACTGCCGGTCGTTGATCAGCTCTCACTACGAGAATGCTGTCCAGTATTTCAGGGCAGGCTGGTACGACTTGAATGTGAGCAGGGTTCGCGCCGTGGAGAAAGCGGCCGGCGAGCTTGACATCAAGTGTCCCAAAGTCTTTGACGATAATGTAGTTTAGATTTGCTTTGTCGAGGTGAAACTTGGTCATGGAAGGTTTGAAATAGCCTACATTCTTTAATACTTTCGTCGCAGTGGGGCTTTTTTGTATTGGATTAGTTTTGTTTTTGAGTTTAACTTGTATCTGTCTGATGTAACCTTGTTTAGAGTGATTCTGAAAAATGGCAAGGACAACCTTGACGGATAAATAGGTTTTCGGAGACACCGTGTAAATTCTCTTTTGTGAGTAAGTGTGGTTCTGAAAAGAACCGGAGGAACTCGACGTTTCGAACAGTATACTCTGCTCGTCTTCAGGAGAATCAGAGTATATCGTTCGAAACGTCGAGTTCCTCCGGTTCTTTTCAGAACCACACTTACTCACAAAAGAGAATTTACATGGTGTCTCCGCAAACCTATTCATCCTGATATTCTCACCATGCAAACCTTCAAATCTCATTTGAAAACCTTGACGTTGATATCTTTGGAAAGCTAATGAGGTATACCTTTTTGCAGCGGTGGGAAATCTTTAAAATTCGACCGAGCTTACTGAATAAATCCATAACAAGCTGACAGGGAACTGTTGAAGAAATTGAAATCGTGGCAGAGACATGGCTTGGACTGGACCAGGACCTGAACCCGAGACTACTGGTTTTGCTGACCAGTCCTATTACCATCTGAGCTATCTATAGCCCTCAGATGGTGGTCTCACAAAATAGTCAACTACATGTGCATGTAGTTTTTGCCGAAGTGGAAGAGACAGTCAGAAGCATTCATCCATTGCTGCGGAATAGGGCTATAGGCGCATACAACTCCAGGGTTTACGACCCATCCGAGGCCATTGTTGCGCAGACGGTACGTATAGGCGTAATTGTGTACACCGCAGCATAGGCCTACAGGGTTTTCGCTGTATTCATGCAAATCCGCGCATGAAAAGAAACTACTGTGTACAAAAGTGTGCATGCATGGTGCTGGGTTAAGAGATCAGCCAGTTGGGATTTCCTGTGATTGGGCAGAATGTGACTTGCTGTTGTTGATCGTGAAGCACACTAACGCCATCCAAGATGGCCTCGCCGAGCATGATTATTATAAAGTGTAAAAAAAAAATGATAAAAAAGTCAGGAAACTGTATTAGAATTAGATTTAGATATCCCAGATGATAAACCATTCAGTTCTGATTTAATTTTACACTGTATGTTTAGTGTTACAATTCAAGTTCCCCGATACAGCAAAAAGCCAGCACGTTTTATGTACTTATGTTTTTCATTGTTTTAACAAAACAAATATAATGCACTGATTGCAATAACCCACACATACTACATGTAACACCAGATATGGATGTCAGATATGAACGAATTAGATTTCAAAATGTGCGCAACACAACAGGAGGGAAACCCATGAAGGAAAAATCCAAAATTGTTAGCGGTCGCGATGCAGTAACAAAGATAATTATGGAGGGGGGCTCAGGGCAGTTAGGGTTAAGTTTAACTTGTATCTGGCTGATAGACCTATAATTTTGTTTAAACTGATTCTGAAAAAAAGACTCTAATGTCTATAGTGTGCACTTAAAGGTTTTGGGGGTTGTAAATAAAAATGTTACTGGAAAATTCGACCAAACCGTAGGTCCATACAACTCCAGGGTTCACGACCCATCCGATCGAGGCCATTGAAAGATAATAATTATAGTAATGTTCTGCACATGGAGGGGTAAATTTGTACACCGCAGCATAGGCCTATTGGGGTTTTCGCTGTATTATTTTATGCAAATTCGCGCATGAAAAATAAATACAGCGCATTATAACGTGCTTGAAAAATCTGCAGCCAGCTGAAAAGCCACCGTTTCTAAATGAGCGAGTTTGCACAAAGAAATGTGGGGAATTGACAATCATAGCCACCCTTTGCAAACAATCGCGGTTCTACGCAAAACCAAGCTTCAATCAAATTCAAGCCCATCGTCTGCGTGTGTGTGTGTGGCTGGTAAAGATTTTTTGGGGTGAAATAAAACAATATCTTTGCAAAATAATGCAATATCATTGCAGGGGGAAGCAGGCAGGGAGGCAGGGAGGCGGCGAGAGAGGCAGGGAGGGAGGCAGGGAGGCAGGAAGGGAGTGAGGCAGGCAAGGAAGGCAGTGAGAAAGTTATTGCGTTATTTTGCAATGGTATTGGGCTACCGTAGACTTGCTGTTGTTGATCACGGTGGTTATAACTATTGTCCGGCCGGCTTCTTTAAAAAGAAGAAGAGGGAACGCCAACAATTGTTGAATTTCTCCCATCGTAAGTGCTTCCACTGTTCAAAGACACTTTTAATGTGAAAGACGCGTTTTATAAGAGGACTGAACATTTGTATGGTCAAGTTTTGGTGTTGCATTGCTATAATTATCCGATGAATTTGTGGACTTTTTGGGGGAGGGGGGTTTACTGCAGTTTTCAAAATTGAAAAAATTCAGGCGGCCCCCAAAAAGAAAGCGAGCGAGGACTAGAAACGTCATTCACCTTACAGATTCATATATCTTAGAAATGTTTTTGTACTTTAGTGATTATGAAGTTAGATTATAGGCCCTAGTAGGTAAATTGTAGAGCTAGTAAGTAAAGTGTAGAGCTACGGCTAGATCTTCGCTCCAATTGGAAACACACAGGGAGGGGGAGACAATAGCCGTAGCCGTAGCTCTGGAAGCCCGTTTCGGACACGGCCTTAGTCTGGAAAACGGTGCATGGTTTGTTTGTTTTTCATTCCATTATTAACCGCACACTTTATTCTTTCGGTCCTTTCGCCATTTTACTTGAGATCACAGAGGTTTGAGTTGACTTGAGTCCAGTTATAGCATATTTTAAAGTCCCTACACAACATTGGTAAGATCGAAAAACAGAAATGTTCACAGATTTAAATGAAACTTACACAGTTTGAAGATGGTTATGGTAGAAACCTCGCAATGAAATATTTATAGACCTATAATTTTGTTTAAACTGATTCTGCTTAAAGCAAAGCTTTAACGTGTAGATGTGCAATTAAAGGTTTTGGGGGTTGTAAATAAAAAAATACTGGAAAATTCGACCGTACCTCAGAAGATGTCGTGTTTCCTTCCTTTCGTTTTCTTGCAGATCAAAGATTGAAATAATTAGTTCAAACCTAGAGAGCTTGGTGCTCCCCTCTCCTCTTTTAAACCTTGGCACAATAATATGTTACCCAAGATGGCGTAATGAGGTATCTACCCCAAAAGTCCTTATAAATTATTATAAAAAAGTTAGCGAACCTTTTTGATTTTGAGAAAGGTCCGACTTGGATTGAAACGCCAGGCTCGATATATAGATTCGTGCAGAAACGTCAAGACAGTTGAATCGTTACTGTCTATATTATACTCCATGGGATCACATTGCCATTTCCAATCAGTAACATTCCGATGCAGTAACAAAGATAATTATGGAGGGGGGCTCAGGGCAGTTAGGGTTAAGTTTAACTTGTATCTGGCTGATAGACCTATAATTTTGTTTAAACTGATTCTGAAAAAAAGACTCTAATGTCTATAGTGTGCACTTAAAGGTTTTGGGGGTTGTAAATAAAAATGTTACTGGAAAATTTGACCAAACCGTAGGTCCATACAACTCCAGGGTTCACGACCCATCCGATCGAGGCCATTGAAAGATAATATAGTAATGTTCTGCACATGGAGGGGTAAATTTGTACACCGCAGCATAGGCCTATTGGGGTTTTCGCTGTATTATTTTATGCAAATTCGCGCATGAAAAATAAATACAGCGCATTATAACGTGCTTGAAAAATCTGCAGCCAGCTGAAAAGCCACCGTTTCTAAATGAGCGAGTTTGCACAAAGAAATGTGGGGAGTTGACAATCATAGCCACCCTTTGCAAACAACCGCGGTTCTACGCAAAACCAAGCTTCAATCAAATTCAAGCCCATCGTGTGCGTGCGTGTGTGTGGCTGGTAAAGATTTTTTGGGGTGAAATAAAACAATATCTTTGCAAAATAATGCAATATCATTGCAGGAGGAAGCAGGGAGGGAGGCAGGGAGGCGGCGAGAGAGGCAGGGAGGGAGGCAGGGAGGCAGGAAGGGAGTGAGGCAGGCAAGGAAGGCAGTGAGAAAGTTATTGCGTTATTTTGCAATAGTATTGGGCTACCGTAGACTTGCTGTTGTTGATCACGGTGGTTATAACTATTGTCCGGCCGGCTTCTTTAAAAAGAAGAAGAGGGAACGCCAACAATTGTTGAATTTCTCCCATCGTAAGTGCTTCCACTGTTCAAAGACACTTTTAATGTGAAAGACGCGTTTTATAAGAGGACTGAACATTTGAATGGTCAAGTTTTGGTGTTGCACTGCTATAATTATCCGATGAATTTGTGGACTTTTTTGGGGAGGGGGGTTTACTGCAGTTTTCAAAATTGAAAAAATTCAGGCGGCCCCACAAAAGAAAGCGAGCGAGGACTAGAAACGTCATTCACCTTACAGATTCATATAATTTTATCTTAGAAATGTTTTTGTACTTTATTGATTATGAAGTTAGATTATAGGCCCTAGTATAGGTAAATTGTTTTGTCAGTATAAAGCGCCGTGTATGAATCTACAGTCTAGACCTACGGCTAGATCTTCGCTCCAATTGGAAACACACAGGGATGGGGAAGACAATAGCCGTAGCCGTAGCTCTGGAAGCCCGTTTCGGACACGGCCTTAGTCTGCAAAACGGTGCATGGTTTGTTTGTTTTTCATCCCATTATTAACCGCACACTTTATTCTTTCGGACCTTTCGCCATTTTACTTGAGTTCACAGAGGTTTGAGTTGACTTGAGTCCAGGTATAGCATATTTTAAAGTCCCTACACAACATTGATAAGATCGAAAAACAGAAATGTTCACAGATTTATATGAAACTTATACAGTTTGAAGATGGTTATGGTAGAAACCTCGCAATGAAATATTTATGTCTAAATTGCTGTATTTTTAAAGAAAAGAGGAAAAGCAATCGTTTACGTCTCACCGAGATCTAAACTATTTTTCGGAACAGTACGGAGTTGAACGCTGCATTTTCACGAAACAAATGAAGCGGTTTTCACGATTTTCTCGAGACTCGGTAGTCGGATGGAGATGAGTTTTTCACATGTGTGCTATTTCATGCATAATAATGTTGGAACAGACAACGTATGAAAATTATTCATTGACCTCGACCAATGCTGTGTAGGGGCTTTAAGATAGAGAATGTACAATTCCAGAGACAGTTGGGGATGAGACTCAGAATGAGTCTCACACCAAACTGAAAACATGTCTGGTCGAAGACTGCCTGAATTTCTCAGGCCCCGTGATCCCTATAATATAGTCTCAGGGAGAAAGTTGTGTGTAGTATGGAGTGAAGGATCGCAGGCTGATGACTATAGCAGTTCTGGATACAACCTGTCTTATAGTAGTATTGTTCGATCGAGTGAGATAGTTTTGCTATCCTGAAGATAGATTTGTCAGGAGAAGTGAAGCTACTCTCTGAGTACTCAGGTGGCTTCAGTTTAATCAAGCGAAAAGAGTAGAATTATAACTAATTGAAAGTTATATTTGTTAACGTTTGATCGGGGAACTTTTGCTCTCAGATACTTGTTTTCTCTTGATAAATTAGACTTTGAATCTTCAATTATATAATTAATTAGGCCTACATGTAGACCTATTGATCAAAAGATGCCGACGAAGGCAGTCATAACCAGATTGTTTGATGCAGTCCTCTTATTTTGTTTCATTGTTTACCTAATTTTAGTAGAAACTAAGCAGACCAACTGCTTCTCAATCATTTTGTTTAAATTAATCCAAATGTTGCTCTTGGCTATAATTATTGAAATGAGCTCCCCCTTTATTTTTTTCCTCTTGAAATTAAACTAGGCTGAGGGCGCTATTTGTGACCCGGCACAGCATAATGAGAAATAACCCCACTTGCGAGATTTTGAGCTTTTCTAATGATGTGAAAGAGTATACCATTAGCTTTCAAATGATATCAAAATATAATATCCTCTTATACTTAGAATTTCCGAAAATAAAAACAAAAGAAAATTGATTTGTAATCGAATTGTGAAGAAACATTAACTTCAGGCGTTGTTTACTCAAAAAGTGTTTTGGTGGGATATTCCTCATGTCGTTGTGCCGGGTCACATTTAAAGTTACTAGCAGCGAACACGGCCAGAGGGCTAGCGGTGCAGCACACTAATTCCTACCAAGATGGCTCCGCCGAGCTGATTATCATAAAGTGATAATAAGCTGTCTTTGGAGGCTAATTAACTGATTGTAGAGTAAGTGAAGTTTGAAACAGCCTGTGTTTACTCTTGAATTTCGCGTGCAATTGGGAACATATCTGGCTTTAAATGTGGCCCTATTTGACCGCGTAGAAGTGGAGGAATCCTTCCCCGAATCCCTTGCGGAAATTCGGCGGCTACACATTTTTTGGGGGAAGTTTGTTTTCAGGGGTGCCGGTAATTAGCAAAAAATCTAATATGCTAGGGCACAGATATTGAAAAGAATTTGAGAGATGAATGTCCAAAATACAATTTTCAGTATAGCTACAAGAACTGAGAAACTTTTGGGTGTGGAATTATTTGCCTTGAAACAATTAAAGTGAGTGTTTTTGTACAGTGTTCAATGGGAGCTCGATTTAGTGTTCTGCACCCGTGACCTACATGTACATGTATAACGTAGCTTATCATGTCTATGGCCACCGCAGCGGACCTGAAGTCTCTGCCTTTGAGAAAGGACCTGCTAGGATTGAAACGTCAGGCCCACTAAATTTTAACAAATCCCAAAGGGTTCAAAATGTCAAAAAGTACGGCAACGTTCTCTTTGCCATTAATAAGAAAGTGGCACAAAAAGGCTTCCGTATGCTATGCACACTGATATCGTTTCGCATTGCACTTCCGGTTCATTTTGACGTTTAACTTAATGAAAACTCCGCATGACGACGGTGCAGGAAATAGAATCAGTCTGAAACCCAGGGACGCGAAGGCATAATCGCGTTCAAGAGCGTGAGCGCAGCGCGGCGCCAGTCTAAATCGTGACTAAAGATCCGCTCCGCGCGACCTTGGGTACTAAAAGAGTCCTAAAATTAGGCACTTATATAAACGATTTAGGCGATCTACGCGCTGACAACGGCGACCACATAAGCTTGAAGAGAACGAGGCGTCGAACTGGACCGAATTCCTTTCTCGGCACACGCGGTGAAAACTGAAAAACCGGGCGTGAAGTGACAACTAATTGACGGGACATGGCGTGAGACGGCGCCATGTTTATGGCGTGAGTAAGTGTACGTGTGGTGTGCGGTAACGTATGTTGTCGCGATCCTCTGCCGAGTATGAATAAACATCTGGTATGACGTCACTGCACAACGATCCGCATCAGAACTACTCCGAATCCGCACAACAGTATAGAATAATACACTACCATACTACTTACTAGCAGTGTGCAGCCAGGCCTACTCTGGTACCGGGTCACATGGCTTAGTCTATGCACACGTACCTTTGCAGTTATTCTCTGCTGAGACGTGCGCCGTCTCTTCACAGTGTCGCGACACCGTATTATACTGAGTGGTATAGGGTCAGTGGTGCGGATACGGATCGGTCGTATCCGGATCGTTGCAGCCAGTTATTCACTGCTGAGTGCTGAGCATGAGACGCGCGCCGACTCTTCACAGTGTCACGACACCATATTATACTGAGTCGTATAGGGTCAGTGGTGCGGATACGGATCAGTCGTATCCGGATCGTTGCAGCCAGTTATTCACTGCTGAGTGCTGAGACGCGCGCCGACTCTTCACAGTGTCACGACACCGTATTATACTGAGTGGTATAGGGTCAGTGGTGCGGATACGGATTGGTCGTATCCGGATCGTTGTGCAGTGACGTCATACCTGATGAATATTAATACTCGGCAGAGGATCGCGACAACATACGTTACCGTGGTGTGCATGACGTGCACAATGTAAACCAAGACGGTGGTGGTTCGATGCTCACTAAAGGCTTTCATTGGTCGCTGCCACTCAATCACGCTGCTGTGGGGATCGGCCCATTGGTGGGTAAGTTGTCCGATTGTATAACCCACCCGGCAGACAATGGTGGAAACTTGTGCAATAACTTTAGTTTACAAAAAAATAATACCGAGCGGTCAGTCAGTGTCTGCAGACATGTGAAGTTCCTCAGAACTTACAGTTACAGTTTACGTGTAGTAACTAATAATACTTACGGTATTAATACTATTACTAGTTTTGGTCAAGGCAAAGTACTACTATTACTAAGACTAAGAGTAAGACCATGCTGAGTAAGTTCCTCTACCTCCATGGTACCTTTACAGTCTAAAATTTAGTGGGCCTGACGTTTCGATCCTAGCACTAGCACTCATTATAGCAGGACCTTTCTCAAAGGCACTTTATTACTAGTAGTAGTACTAGTCTATACTAAGTACTAAGTAGTACTAGTACTAGTAGTACTAGTACTTTTTAGTAGTACTAGTACTAGTAGTAGTAGTACTCTAGAGAAGTCTAGTCTATCGTCTAAGATTTACCCAGTGCATCTTTTTACACTTACTGAGTTACATGCCAAGTGCAAGTCTGCAAGCAACTTCCTTCAAAAATGATGATGTTCTCATAAGCCCATGAAAAAGAACATTTATATCTTGCAATATTGTTTTTATTTTTAAAAATTAAAATATTACTTTTTAGGCCTAGCACAGTAGCAGCAGTAGCACCACACCCCCCCAAAAAAAAAACCATCGTAAGTTCATATGAATGTTGGATTGGCCAAAATTCACCTTGCATGGATTGAATACGAATCGAGAAGCAAGAATTCTGTGTAACTTAGAACAAAGGTGAGTGACCAAAGGTGAGAATAATTTAATATTTTTTGGTGTACTAAAAAACTAATTTTGTAAATCATAAGATTGAGAAAGTGGATATTTTGTCGGCACTGACATTCTTCTTGCAAATGGCGTTTTGCCATTCCCTGCAAAATTGCATTTACAAGAAGACTCACGTGCTGGCAAAAAATATACACTGCCTAATATAAGATTAATCTCATCATAATCAGGGACTGTACAACAAACAAATAAATCAATTTGAAAACAAATGCTTATAAATCAACTAAAACAACAGACCCATGATAACGGCCCCAAAATTAATCGGAGAATTTAAAATGTGATCTTTCCCAACTTAGACCACAACTCTCCAAACTCATACTAGGGACAATACTCATTAGCTTAGGCCCAACCACACTTCACCTTGCCGTTAGAAACTCCAAAATTCAAAGAAAATAGAGACCGTACTGGTACATGTGTGTGTACATGTACATGATGTATGCTGTCCACTCGTGTACAATTTCTGAGGTTTAACGGAAATCTACGCTCCTCTGAATTGTTGAAATTGTACCCAGTCTTCTTCAATATTAAAACCATTTGTGTGAGGCGAAGAGTATCTAACTAATGAACTAGTATTAATAATAGCAGGCCGTGATTTTTTCTCCCCCAAGACACAAGCTCTATGACAGGAAAATTACCGGTAATTCAATAATCAAATTGCACTCCAGGCTGGTTTCCTGCATAAATATTCACAACCAAGTATCTGGGCCCTGTTTTCGGGTTTAGCCGACGCTAAACTCATACATGATTTTCATCACTACTCTGAGGAAAGTGTGCCTGTTTGATCCCTCATTAGGCCCCTAAGTCATACAAATCTAAAATTGATTATAAATGATGTCTGCTAGATTGGTCGTTTGTGAACTAGATGCTCCCATAAATCAATTCGGAATTCAACAACAATTTTTTTGGTCAGTCAAATGGCTGAAGGGCTTTTTGAAAAATCTCCGGATTGCACAACGGGTCCAATCCGTGTTACCCTTCACCTGTTCACACTGCAAGATTTTAGCTCGGCATTGACCCGTGTAAAGCGTTTGACTGCTTTTGAAACTCGCCCTGCTCAGGAGATGGGCTGAGACTGAGAGCGATCGACCCATGTTGAAAATTTGAAAGTGGTAGTGTTACCGCCTCTGTGCTACATTTCCACCTAAGCGCATGTCCCATCAATGCAGCATGCGGATAGTAACTGTTAGACATGTATATTGAACTGAATTCTGGGACTAATCTGCCAATGTGTGCTCGAGAAGTAGCAACCGATCAGCTCCATACACGGTAACATTTACTATTCGGCGATTATGCCAATTACTCAAGTGAAAACTTGTAACTCGGTTAAATAACGCATCCGGTAAAACGTTACCACAACAACCCACATGCCCTGAGCACGGTCTCTACTCTCTACCGGTACATATATGTACAGTACATACAGTGTACATGTACATGCTGCACACAGCGATCAAATTCGCTTGTCAGGTTTGCAGTTGAAAGTGGTTTATTTCACCAGCTGTTGCTCAAGGTCATTATGTACATGTATATTATATACAGTGTATGTCAGTATACTATAATGTCATTTTGTCATTAATATTAGGCCCTATCCATGTCAAATTATCAATATCATGACAATGTCAGTATTAATTACATTAATGTGCATTGCATTTCATCATGTACGGGTATGCAATGGTATGGGTGCCGGTACATTTACATACTACATGATTTACGTACTACATGTACACTGCACAGTGCACACACTCATGCATGAGCTGCTACATGTATATTGTCAACTTGGTTGCAATGTACATTACTTTAACCACACTCTCAGTTAAAGTTTCCCCACTCAGAACGTCTAAGTGGGGATGGCATAGAAGTACATACTTTTCCCTTTTGAAATTTAACCATTGTCTTAGTTGAGTTTCCCCATTTTTAAATTATTTTTTTTACATTACGTCCAGTTCAGTGGAAACACGACTTCGGGGAAAATGTACAGGTCGGTATGTAACCAGATGTGAGAGGAAAATGCACATTTGTACACCTGTACGTGGACTGTATCAATGTTTCCCCTGGAATGTTGTGAGTCTGAGGTAGCAATCAATATTTTGCTTTAAAGCCGTGTCCGCACTGGACTAATTTTTTACCAAGCGTGGGTAACACTAACATTCCAATGGGTTATTCTTCCCGGCGTCCGCACTTGGGACTATGGGTAAACTAACCGAGACGATCGGTAAAACTAACCTACTCAGGACTGGCGCATACAAACGCTGCTCTTCGACAACCTCACGTTCGCTTGAAAACATTCTTTCGTCATAATTCCTCATGCTGATAGGCATCGTAGTACTCCAACTTCCAGCCAAGTTTTTGAATAATTCTAAAGTTCTGTCATCTCTAATGAATTAGCATGTCCATGGGTATGCAGAAACATTCAGTAACTAATGGGCAAGAAAACATCAGATATAAATCATACACAGCTCTTTGCACATGCTAAGGTACTAATTTTTTAGTTAGCATAATGTTGGCCCCTAAGGAGGGCAGCCTCACATGATATGCAGATAAAACCCTGACATGTACCCATGTAGGCCTATAATCAGGAATGATATATTTACAGTATGTATGTAGGCCACTAGGCCAGTGTCTAAAAGCAAGTACCCAGAACCAACTGGCTTTGCTCAAATGAGGTTAAGATACTGCGACTGTTGCAGTATGGACAAATCTGTTTCCATTAGTTGTCCATTTTACTAAACTGTGCAGAGAGTCAACACACTCATACACTCACTAACCTTTGCACAAGTACTGTACTCTTAGCTGGGCTTGACATTTCCTAACTGTCAAATACCATTGGGCCATGCAGGTCACCAAAATTATACCAGTAAAAAAAAATGGTTACACAACTTTCACTAAATATGCATCATGTATGTACATGTGCAGCATGCGCAGAACTTTGTGAAATGAACAGGCATTTGTCAAGGGTTGGGTCATCGTGGTGTTAGTTTGGCTACCAGACTTTTAAACATGTACCGGTACGTGTACATGTACTCGACCCTTTTCAAAGCAAAATTCTCAAACTTTTCATTTGAGCGTTGGCTTTTGGTAAAACAATTGCCTGTCCCGTTTTATGTTATTAGCTAATCCTTTGTTGTGAACCTAGCATAATTTTATGTACCTTTTAACCAGTAGATAAGTAAATCACGGTAAATATTTTGTCAGCTTCAAATTTAGGTGCCACGATTCGATACATGTCTGGGCAAAGCAGAGATTTGTTTAAAACCAGCACCTGTAGAAAACTATAGGAAATGAGGTATCTTGATACCAGCATATGTTGGCTGTGTACAGGCATGTCCACTCCACAGGCATGCACTCGCTGCATGATCACACTCTGCCTCAGAACTTCCATCCAATGACAAGCCAGGATTCATCATCCCACACGGCCTGTTCCACTCTCAGCGGGGGTGTCCCCGCCGCACACCTTTTGCACACTGGCGATGGAGCAATTGCCCGGTTGTCCACCCACGCTAGCTCCTGACACTTGAATCCCCCCCCCCCCCCCGTCTGATTTTGGATGCGCCCGGTTTGGAAATTCTGGTTTAATAATATGTATAATTTAATTAGGTCTCTCCTCACTAGGCGCAGCAAGCAAATATAAACCTGTTTTCCAGTTTATCGGAGACAGAGTTTGGAATTTTTCGGGGGCACTACCTAGCGTCTTCCTTGTCAAAATGATGTTCAAGTGGGCATTAGATATAAACAACAACTGCAAAAAGAGAGTTAAAATGGTCAGCAAAATTGACCAAGTTCGGTAAGTTCCTTCCAGCTTTTGACACCAGTTAGACCCAAATGTCGGTGTTTTTCTTTTTGTTGTTTTGTGTTGTTTTGACAATTGAATGTGTATTAAGAACAAACAAATGTGAATCTGTTGCTAACTGCTTACCAACCCGTTGGACCTAGGGTAAAATGCAAAATTGTTGTTAGTGGCCTAACGTTTCGATCCTAGCAGGACCTTCATCAGAGGCTAAATATCTCAAACACAAATGGACAAATAAGCCTTATGAGCTTTAGTTTGTTCTGGCAAGTAACATGGTTTGAAATGGCCATCAGCATTTGTTGAGGCACATATTTTCCAGTGAGTTTATTTTTCAATTCACAACTCTATCTGTCTGTCTTGAAAATGTTTTTATTTTTTGGTAATTTTTGTCTTCCAGGCACTTTATTTGTGGTAACAGTCCAGTCACACACACCTACATCTAAGCATTTCCGATACGTTAACCCTGAGGATTATCTGTAAATCAGGATTTGCGAAGGATGATCATGTTTTCCATTCTTTATCTTTGTTTTGGTAACTGTCCATCAAACCTTTACATGAAGCATTTCTGATACTTTAACCCTGAGGATTATCTGTAAAACAGGATTTGCGGAAGGATGATCGTGTTTTCCGTTCTTAATCTGTGTTTTTACGGGACATCACAGCAGACACAAAGCAGATGGCAATTTATGAGAGCTGGCTTTACGATCATTTATTACAGTGTCTCCCTAGATAACATGTGTTCCAAATTATTTGTACATCAGAAATCTGTAAGGACTGGTACATGTATATTGAACATTTGTCTGCACTCTACAACATTATCTGTAAAATATTGTACACTTTATACATGTACTTGACATGAAAAGTGCCTTGTTGGTTTTCTTAGAATGGTCGTCTTAGGGAAATTTGTGTACAAACTGCATATCCATTTATTTGTGGCTTTTTTACTGGATACATTTGCTTGTGCAAATTCTCGGCAGCCATTTCTCATTCCATTCCATTCCATAATTTGAGTTTCCTAAAGACGCTCAGCAGTGCAAGCCTCTGTGTGCTAATTGTATACTGTGCTTGTGCTTTTGGGCCTGTGACCCACTGTCCACCCCAAAATTATGGCCATGTTACTGAGCAACACTAAATGACTGTCCTTGGCAATCTTCCCTGCAATCTAGATCTGAAGATTGCTGCCTACATGTGTATAATTGCGCATCACACCATTGTTTTAGTCCAAAGGGCATATAATATCATACTATAGTTGTCCAGTGGATTCAAACCTGTTTTATCCTTTGTTTTCTGGGCTGCCAGAGCTACTTGTACATGTACATCATAGCTTCCAACCATTCCTATTTTGGAGGAATCAGTCCTCTTTTGGGATAAACATTTATCACTTTTTACAAGCTCTTGACAACCGATTCTGATTTTCGGCTTGGAGATACACGTGTTTCAATGTAGTTTGCTCTGTGATTCCTCTATTTTAGCAGAAGTATTCCTAATTTGCTTTAAAGCCCCTACACAGCATTGGTCGAGGTCAAAGAATAGCATCCATACGTTGTCTGATCCAACATATGCATGAAATAGCACACCTGTGACAATTTCAGCTCAATCCGCCAACTGAGTCTCGAGAAAATCGTGGAAACTGCTTCAATTGTTTCGCGAAAATGCAGCATTCAAAGCCGTAGGCCTACTGTTCCGAAAAATAGTTTAGATCTCGGTGAGACGTAAACTATTTCTATTGCTCATTTTTCCAAAAATAGACCTAACATTTTAGGCAAAAATATTTCAGTACGAGGTTTCTTCTATAACCATCTTCAAACTGTATAAGTTTCATGTACATGTAAATCTGTGAACATTTCTGTTTTTCGATATTACCGGTTGTGTATGGGCTTTAAGATAGGTTGGCAGCTATGGTACATGTTATGCCAATGTTTGTCATATTCCATCTAATAGATAACTAAATCATTTCTCTAAAGGTAGGAGGGCCTGACGTTTCGATCCTACAGTTATACATGTACCGGTAGGAGGACCTTTCTTCTTCCTTTGAAAAAAAAAGGTCCTGCTACCGTAGGATCCAATCATCAGGCCCTCCTAGTTATTGAGCATTTTGGTTTGCAACATTTTTTGCATAAATGAATAATTTGGTGGTCTAGAACTTCAAATACATGGATTTGTTCCATCTGAACAATTTCCAGAAACTTGTTCGTAAGGCAGCTATGCAATTGACATCCTTAAATTCCCGTGTTCTTCCAATATTGATCATGTACATGTAGTCTAGCCATAGGCGAACCCCCGCTCTTTCAATGCTGGGGACACCCTGTTGAATTTACATCCACATTGTTACATTCAACGCTTAATTCAGATTTCAGACACCCTTTATCTAAAGCTGACAAGATTTCATTCAGACTTTGTGACTGGGTGATTGCTGTAGTTAGGAGGGAAGAAAAAGGAGAGAGGCAGTTTGACTGTAAAAAAAAAAAAAAAAACGTGGCATGAAATTTCTGTCCAAATTTGGCTGGAATTTGGATTTGGTTTGCCCACGGTAAAGAATTCACTCAGAAAAATGGAAAAGAACATTGGAGTTGACCAAGACCTCTGGAGCTTTTTTTATTTGATTGACTTACATGTATGCTGCCAGGCTGCTAGTGTCTGCTTTGTAATAATGAAAAAAATATGAATTTCATGTACAATGTACCTCTGCGTGTATAACCACATGTGAGCTTCAAATTATTTTGTGACCCGCTCTGTGAAAATGAGTCGGATGTTTTACGGCATGATAATGCGTAACAGGCGATTCAATGTTGATTTTTTTTTTTTTTTTTTCACTTTTCACAATTTTATTTTTTTTTGAGGGGGGGGGGGGGTGATTTATGAATTCTTTAGGTTCTTAACTTTTGTAATCCTTCATGAGAAGTAACAATTTGTGTCAGGAAAATGCTATGTGTACAGGTGTATTTACAAAAGAATCTTCCTAGGATGTCTGGCAATACAGTATAAATCTTAAACGCTTGTTTTCCCTGTTAACAGTTTTGGTGAAAATGAAAAACTGCCATATCTCAGGAGTGCTATGCTTATCTAACAAACACCTTAATGAAGTTGTTGATACATGTAACTAGGTCTATCCAGCTGTGTAGATATCTCAATTTTATATTTTTGCAACATCTGACTCATTTTCAACCTTCTGGCACAAATTTATATTCTTGTAAGAATGTCTGCATGTTGGGTCTTGATGATTTTGTTCGATATTTTGTTGCTAAAATGGAAGATTGAAAAAAGTGATATGAGTCAATTACTTTTGGTCAGCCAAACGTAATGAAACAATAGGCCTATGTGTTTATGTACACTTGAACAGGTGTACATACCATGTAATTTCCAACCTAACTACAATTTTGTTGCAGACTAGAAAAGATTGGCCAACACCTTTTATCTGTTCTGTGTTAAGCTCAATTGATTTGCTGTGATTGTCGAAGATATCCGGAAGCTATAAAACATTTATGGACACTCTCTACTGGTACAGCACTTGTGCTGGTACTAATCTGACACGTAGCAATTTGGCCGGAAAGAAAATACAAAACCACTCCCCCCCCCCAAAAAAAAAAAATTATAAACCTAACCTTCTAAACTCCTTCTAAATCAACCTGCATATTTCTGTTATCAGGTGAAGCTGTGGAAACCAGTTTTGGAGATTTATTGATTTCCTTTTTTTTTTTTTTTTCAGGAATTTAAGAGGGATGCTGTCCAATGCCTTCCGCGCCCACGGGCATTTCTGCTCTGCCCACCCTTGGGAGGTGATTGTTGGTACCCTGACGGTTACCATCTGTCTCCTGTCCATGGACTACTTCACCAGCTTGCCCAAAGTGTGTGGGTGGAACTACCAGTGCACGGAGACTCAGGTACATGTACGGGCGGACTCGTGCCACTGACCACGCTCTCTGGCCTCTCCTTCCCAATATTCCTGATGACCACTTCCGCCCCCTCTCCCATGATTTGGACTTGCTGCCCACCATTTTGAATCTTGTTTGATTTTTTTTTTTTCCCATGCAAAATCGCCCTCAAGGTTAAGGACTAGAGAAAGTAGAAGATAGAGAGGGACTCGGGAAGGCCGGAGATACGAAGTTAACATTCCTTTTAAAAAATGGCAAGATCTTTTTATAAGCCGCGTCCGCACTGGACTTAAAATGGGTAAACTAACCAAGCAAATGGGTAAATTGACCATTTTAAGTCCAGTGGGGACAGCCCAGGAAGTTTTCCTCCCAGTTAACTTACCCGACTCAAATGGGAAGTTTAATCGACCAACTTCTGCCCGGTTAAATTGACCAGGTCAGTTTAACCGAGTCAAAAAAGTCCAATCCGGACATGACGTCGCAGTAAACGACTCTGTAAAAAACCACATTCGGTCCGGCGCCGGCGCCCCGCATTGCCTCGATACCACGTGACGTGTACGTCCCTGTGCACAAGACTCGTGCGGGCGTGGGGTCACTTGATTTAAATCAAGGATTTACCGTAAATCAAGTGATTTAAATCAAACAACCTTACTTTCTATGCCTTTGAGAACTTAGGTCCTGCTAGGATAAAAAAAAAATCCTGCAAATGTGACTCAATCCATTGGTTATAAAAAGATTGATTGAAGATCGATTGTTTGTTAAAATTGAATACAGTACTAGCACCAGACTTGAATCTTGTTTTGGGTTCGGTGAATTTGAAATTAATCGGTTGTCCTCCTCTCTCGGTGGGTTTGTCTTGTCCTTTCCTCAGGACATGATGTCGTCAGACGTCATCATCGTGAGCCTTGCCAATGCCATGGCCGTGTTCTACATCTACATGCAGTTCCACAAGCTCCGTAAAGTTGGCTCCAAATACATTCTTGGTAGGTGATCAACGAGAAGAGTTGGCCAGGGAGAGTACGAAGGAATCTATTTACCTTCAGTTTAATTACATTGCATGGGAATGACTTTCAAGAAATAAGGAGCAATTTTTTTTAAGTCTAAAAGGAAAAACAGACAGGGGGAATTTTTGGACAATTTTGAAAAATGGTAAAGAAAACATTGACTGGACCGGGACTTGAACCTGTGACCTCTGTTTTGGGGTACCAGCGCTCTTAACGTCTGAGCTATCCTGCCCTTAGATGGTGGCCTTCCCAAATAGTCAACTAATCTTTGCCGGGGTGGTGGTGCTAGTCAGATGCATTTAAATATTAACTGCCGTACCGTATATCTCCAGGTATTAGGATTGCAAGATCAGGATCGGGGTTACAAAAAATTGTTGTAAACCTGGCTACTTTTTTATATAGAATTAATTGAGGCAAGCTAATGCTGATAGTTATTTTTAGTACAGTACTTGGGGTGGTTTTTTTAAGACAATATTTAATTTAAAAAAAAATTATTTATGTTTTTATTCTTTGGGAACCTTGTGGAACTGATAATGTTCTACCGGTATTCCTGTCCCTCTTGGTAAACAAATATTTTTGTATATTTTTGGGATGAACAGCTGATTTTACGATTTATTTTTGGCAATTTCATTGTCTGGGTCTCATCAGTCATCACTCCACCTACTGTAAAGGCGGAATTCTCCGTCGCCCTCCAAACATTTGGAACCAGGCCATAGCTCAGTCACGACCGTATCAGCAGGACCCATTCTTTCCACAACTTGACTTTTGTGTGGCATAGATTACCTCCGGATTTGTTCCCTCGGTAGCGCGACCGATGGAACAATGCTATCAGCACGGCCTTATCTCCGGCTTTGTCCTTCCCCGACTATTTCGGGGGGACAAACAAGCAAACATCAGAGCTGGTTGAAGTGCGCTCTTTGATGGCAACAAATTATAACTGGCCTCTTTTGTCCGCCCGGCGGTTAATATGCTGATAGGGGACACAAATAGCGATCGAGGCCTTTGTGAGATTTGTGGATTTTGGATGCAGATCAACCACCCCCCAAAAAGATGGGTGAAATATATTTAAAAATACAAGTCAAAATGGGTGGCCCAGTTTTGGTTAACCCCTGACTAGATCTACCCCGGTCTACCCGTAAGCTTGTTTCTGTGTCACGATGGAGCACTCCAGCATAATGATTTGGAGATGCTCTGTAAATAAAAGCCCCTCCCTACGCCAACTTTGCCTGAGTTTCAAATGAATGGACAGTATCTTGGATCATCGGAATACAATTCTTTTCTGTTAAAAAATAAAATAAAAGAATAGGACTGCACCGGGACTTGAACCTTTGGCTGAATGTACCAGTGCTCTTATCACCCAAGCTATCCATTCCTCAGATGGAGGATGTCTTTCCTCAGCCAAGATAACTACAGTTGATTTTTACAGGGTTTGATTTTTACCAAATTGTAAAGAGGCTTATTCCTATGAGCGGGGAGGTGATTCCTGGAGATATACGGCAGTTAATGGTTGAATTGTTTCTGACTGGTGCCCCCGCCTGGCAAAGACTAGTTTTGACTATTTTGGAAGGACACCATCTAAGATCTGGATAGCTCAGGTGGAATAGCACTGGTACATGTACGTCAATCCAGAGGTCTCGGGTTCAAGTCCCAGTCCAGTCAAAGATTTCTTTGCCAATTGTTAAATTTTTGAAAGAAAGAAAAAAAAACGGCAAAAAAAATTTGATCAAACCGAGAAATGCAAAGTTTTGGAACGAGTGCAGGTTGCCTTTGAATAGCGCCCTCTTACGGAAATGGTTGTCTACCATTCCCTACGCAGGTGTTGCCGGGCTCTTCACGATTTTCTCCAGCTTTGTCTTCAGCAGTGCCGTCATCCATCTCTTTGGCCTGGAGCTGACCGGACTCAAGTAAGTCAGGGGCGGAATGGTGTTTTTTGGGGGGGATGGCGACACCATGGAAGTCGAGCCGACAAAGAAGTGTGGTTCTGAGGATAGCATACACCCCTGAGAGCCCACGCTCCCTCAAGGGCAATGGCTCTCACACGGCGTCACACAACCTTTCCCTATGGGGACTTCCACTGTGCAGACCTAATGCCGTGTCCTAATATATTGGCTGCGGCTTGAAGTAACACACAAACCTTATTGGACTGGCTGCAGCCACTCGTTGACAACCTCCATAGACTCGTGTGTACTTTCTAGATATAGGCAGTGTCCGAATATATTGACTGCAGCTAGAAGTAACACGCAACCCTATGGGAACTGGCTGCAGCCGCTCATTGACAACTTCCATAGACTGGTGTGTACTTTCTAGATATAGGCAGTGTCCGAATATATTGACTGCGGCTAGAAGTAACATGCAACCCTATGGGAACTGGCTGCAGCCGCTCATTGACTCCCATGGACTCGTGTGTGCTTTCAAGCCGTAGCCAATGAAATTTGAAAGCATTTAATCATTATCTGCCGTTCAGTCATCAGTTTCCTTGATAAAAGGAAACACTACCCTTCTCCTTGCCCTTCCCTTTGATCTCACCCTGCCAGCTTTCCTCTTTGTCCTTTGTTTCTCATCCGTGTCCTATTCACCCTCTTCCCCCTTCCTTCGTGTACATGTATCTGTTTTGTCCTTTTGACCTGTTTTGTCTGTTTTGTCACTCTGCCTTCAAGAAAGGTCCTGCTAGGATTGAAACGTCAGGCACACTAAATTTTGAGATAAAAGGAACTTGTTAAAGATATTTTGGTCTGGATTTTATTTTTTCATTGTTGCCTCTTTGTTTCTCATCCGTGTCCTATTCACCCTCTTCCCCCTTCCTTCGTGTACATGTATCTGTTTTGTCCTTGTCACTCTGCCTTTGAGAAAGGTCCTGCTAGGATGGAAACGTCAGGCCCACTCAATTTTAAAATTTGTAGTTTAGTCAGTAAGCAGTTTGCAACATTTTTGTATATCACCTGTTGCCTCTTTGATTATTTTCTCTCTTCCCAGTGAGGCTTTGCCCTTTTTCCTCCTGCTCATCGACTTGTCCAAAGCCAGCGCCTTGACCAAGTTTGCCCTCAGCAGCGACTCTCAGGTGAGCCTCGACCGACCTCGGTCTCTCTCAAGAAAAGTCACATCCTCCCCACCACCATCTGACACACCCCAGTGAGCACCTATAGGTTCCCCCCCCCCCACCAGTCTCCCCTTAGGGTTTTCCCGCCTTCCCACCTCAGTGACCCCCCTTAGGATAATCCTCCCCAGAGGATTATCTTTCCCGCCTTCCCGCCTCAGCGACCACCGGTACATAAGGAGTTCCACCACCGATCCCAAGGCATTCTCCTGATGACGGCCAGAGCATACTGGTCGAAATGTCGAGTTACCCTCAGGTTCTTTTCAGAATCGTACCTCTTCCTTTAAGAGACCTGATACATGGTGTTCACCGCAAACCTTCCTATATTGATTCACCCACCATGCAAAGCCTTAAGTCTCATTTATATATCAAGAAAAGTCATTGAGTACCCCAGCAACATCCGAGAAGAACAGCGTAATACTGGTAGCAGTCACAGCTGAAAACATAAATCAATAACTTCCCATGGTGATATCCCCATTTGTTATGCAGAGGCGGCGTTGATAATCGCCTGTGAACATGTTTCCGTTGCATAATGCAATCATGTAAACGTACTTGCAGACTTGTGCCAACACAATGTTTCATATTTTCACATTTTTGGGGTATATAAATGCCGGTGAATAAAAGAAATAGATAAAGATTGAAAGTATATCTGGTGACCTAATTATTACTCATAAAACACAAAGATTTCCCCATACTAATGGATACAAATTTTTTAGAAATTGTTCAGAAAAATATGCCTGTATTTCCAAGTTGTCGTTATAAGACCAAGTAAAAACTATTTTTAGTTTCTCATCCCCACACGCATTTTTTTTTTTTTTTTTTTTTTTTATAAAACGATAAAAATACAAAAATTTGATTGATGTTCGCTGTTTCCAGCCATTGAACCTTGCACTTGCACAGCCTACATATCATAGGGCCTATGGTACTGGTACTTAAAAACAACTGCCAATTACACTACCTGTCTTTAGGGGGAGGGACCTTGACTCTGAAAAAGCAAAAAAAAAAAATTTAAAAGGGGTGGGGGGGGGGGACCGCCTTTTTACAAAATGTTCTGATGAGAAACTAATGTTTATTTATTCTAACTTGGCCTAACGGAGCTTGTTATAACAGGAGTCGACTGTAGTTGTTGAGCGTCATTTTTTAGGCGATTGTGATACTGGTTTTTTTTTTTTCACTTTGGAATGCTTTGATTGCTTTCGTTTGTATGGCAGAGAGACGTTCCGGTCAACATAGCCCAAGGCATGGCTGTGCTGGGCCCTGATATTTCCCTGGATGCCGTGGTCATGAGTCTGGTCATTGGCGTTGGCACACTGTCAGGTGAGATTCCTGCCCATTCCTCCAGCTGCGTGCTGGCACATGTTGAACTACTGAACCATCCACTTTTCATTGCCCATGACCACCACACAGTATTCAATTCAATGACCCGCCACACTACCTCGACCAGCTCGGTGGTCTAGTGGTTAAGACGTCTTCACTAGAAAGCGGGAGTCGTGGGTTTGAATCCCCGGCACACAGTAAAAGTAATGTAATTCAATGACCCGCCACACGACCTCGTCCAGCTTGGTGGTCTAGTGGTTAAGACGTCAGCACTAGAAAGTGAGAGTCGCGGGTTTGATTTCCGCCCGAGCTGCCTGAATTTTTTTTTCTTCAGGCATCGGGCAAACTAACTAACGCAAAACAAAAATCCCCCCTTTTTTTTTGGTTCTCGTCAGGCATTCCAAAGTTGGAGGTGATGTGCTGCTTTGGCTGTCTGTCAGTCATCGCCAACTTCTTCGTCTTTATGACCTTCTTTCCGGCGTGTCTGTCGCTTGTGCTTGAGGTGAGTCAAAATTATTCCTAGGGTCACCTTGCCAACCCCAACTTCACCATTCTTGAATTTCTTCCATGCTTAGTATAAACGTAGAGTCTGTTGACTACAAGTCAAAAGCAATTGAGGTCAGAAGCATTCAACCATTTACTGCCTTAAAAAATCAACCAAAGTTGGAGCCCACTTTTTTGGCGTCCGGTGCGTACTACTTCACCTTTTGCTCGGAGTATAGTCCATCTCGCGCACGCCTTGCGCCCTATAAGATCTTTGGTCGGAAGTGACTCTTGGCGACCGGGTTTCTTTGTAGCTGTCTAACAGCGACCCCATCGGCCGCCCCGTCTGGCAGCTTGGCCAGTTCACCAAGGTGCTCCAGGAGGAGGAGGACAAAAAGCCCAACCCGGTGGTGCAAAGGGTCAAGGTCATCATGGTGAGTCTGTGGCAGGATCATTAGGTTTGCGGTGACACCAGACTGAGGGTTTGTCCTTTGCTCGACGTGACAACTTAAACGCTGAATTCTCAGTGCTCTGCCCGATGCCTGATGAAAAAAAAAACCAGGCAGCTCAGACGGGACGTCTGCACTAGAAATTAAGCGGGAGTCTCTGGTTCGAATCCCGCCCGAGCTGCCTGTTTTTTTCTTTCAATCAGGCATCGGGCAAAGCACTAGCATTCAGTGTTTATCATGACGTTGAGCAGGGCAAACCCTCATTGAATTGTAACATCTTATTGTGTGGAAATTGCAACAGTGAATGTTGGATAATTAGGTTTGCGGAGACACCGTGTAAATTCTCTTTTGTGAGTAAGTGTGGTTCTTAAAAGAACCGGAGGAACTCGACGTTTCGAACAGTGTACTGTACTCGTCCTCAGGTGACTGCTGTATTCCAACTGGGAGTGGGGCTTATGTAGTGTGGAGAGGGATCCTGGTGAGGGGATTAGCTCAGTGAAGGGTGAAGGCGGGAACTGTAAAGGCGGGAACAAGGGATGCTGCACAGGATCCTAGTTGTGGGTGTACTGTGTGTGTGCTCACTCATTTGTGTCATAAGTGGTGGACTGCTAGGGGAGTGAACAACTGTTACCAAGGGGGAGACTAGTGGAAGGGGGCCTAGTTGTCCTAGGGTATAGGAGACCCATCAGACGGTGGAGGGGAGGGGGGGGGGGTTGAGGATAGGGCGCCAGATGTCGCTGAGTCTTTGCTGTGGCGTGGGCTAGCGTGGGCATGGTGAGGTTGAGAAGCGAGATTCGGGGGGTTCTCCCCAGGATCTTGGAGAAAGTGTCCGGCTTTTGCCTCTGAGAGTCCACTGCCCTTAACGGTGTGGAGTCTTGGGCCCTGTGGAAGGGCCACATAAAACGTTGGATCTACGATGCCCTCTGGTGCATTTGAAAGCATTTCCTGGTATTTCTCTGTGTGTGTTTTTTTTTTTTTTAAGAGAAAATAATTAAGATCTCATGGGGAATTTCTGATATCAACTTGACCGTCTCAGTTGAAGAGTAGACAATGGTGTCTGAATTTAAGGTTTGTCAGAGTGCAAATTATCAGGTTGGAATTATCATGGTGAGTCTAATGTTTGGATTGGGTTTAAACTTTAAAAGGGGGTGGGGGCAAGTTTAGTGGTGAGCTTGGGATAAGAGCAGGGTGAGAAAATTGGTCAAGTTTAGGCTGGGATGCTCTGGCTTCTACGTACCTTAGAACCAGACATCTGCCTCCGGATCATCTCCTTCTCTTTCACCGCAACTCTGCTGTCAGAGTAAATTAATTGACACGCCTTTTCCTGTGCGTCGAGGATGTCAATATCCGGTCGCCTATGTTCCACAACGTGGTCTGTATTGCCATTGAAGTCATTATCGATATAACATGATGTTTGCGTCGAGGAGAATGTAATTCAATGAGTTGTGTTTGGGGTTGTTTTTTTCCCTGCTCGACGTGGTAACCACGAATCCCGTCCGAGCTGCCTAAAAAAAAAATCATCAGGCATTGGGCAAAGCACTGAGCATTCAGTGTTTATCACATTGAGCTGGGCAAAAAAAGGAGAAAAAAAAACAAAAAAAACTTCAAAAGTCATCGTGAACAGTGCTACAGTACATGTACAGTACATCCACCATACGGATCTGACTTTTCTATTTACCCGTGCTTGCGTGTTGCAGTCCATGGGCCTAGTGCTGGTACACGTGCACAGCCACTTGATGAAAGCCAGCGATGCCCAGCAGGGGGAGGTGAGCACCTTGGCCGATATCCCCACGGCGGAGTTCTCCCGCAAGATGGACCCAGACATCCCCCTCTGGCAGTTCAACCTCAAGAAGTAGGTTTGCCTTTCCGTGTTCCGTCATCCCCTGAGCTTCTATTATTTTTTTTTTTTTTTTTTTTTTTTTTTTTACACCAATATTCAGAAAATGACATTTTAAATTCACCCTTCCCTGCTTTTCATCTAAAAAAAACCCGTCTTTTGTCAGTTGAAAATAAGCTGTAGAAGCTGATACCATTATATAGAAAATAATGTTTTCAATTCACTTATCATTTTTTACCCCACTCGACTTACAAAAATGTCTCCTTTGTATAAGCTGTGAGTTAAGAATGGTATCATTATTTGGTAAAGAGCCATTTGAATTCAACAAATACTATTATTACTATTATTATTGTTTTATTCGGTCTCCCCTCACTTGGTGTACATCTGCATCCCACTCCCTTCCCTTTTGTCCCTCTTTCATGTACATGTGTCAGGGCTCTCCTTCCCCTGACTGTCCGCGTATGTCCTTGTCAGGTTATTTTATTCAGTGAGCAGTTTGCAACAGTTTTTTTTTCTTGAGAAAGTTCCCTGCTAGGATCGAAACGTCAGGCCCTCTAACTTTTGAGATTGATGTATTGCAGGTAATTTTAATCAGTGAGCAGTTTGCAACATTTTTTTTTTTTTTTTTGGAGAAAGTTCCTGCTAGGATCGAAACGTCAGGCCCTCTAACTTTTGAGATTGATGTATCCCAGGTAATTTTAGTCAGTGAGCAGTTTGCAACCGTTTTTTGTTTTGAGAAAGGTCCTGCTAGGATTGGAACGTCAGGCCCTCTAACTTTTGAGATTTATGTATCACAGGTCATTTTAGTCAGTGAGCAGTTTGCAACAGATTTTTTTGTTAGAAAGGTCTTGCTAGGATCGAAATGTCAGGCCCTGTAACATTTAATATTTTTGTTCATTTACTTCATTCTTTGATTTGAACAGATGCATGAATGTGGGCATGGACCAGGTGGCTGTCTTAATCCTGGCCAGCATCTTGACCCTCAAGTACGTCTTCTTCGACCAGGCGGACCACGAAGACGATCACTTGCAAGAGGAGACCAGCAAGGAGAACCCAGCGCCCGTCCAGAAGGTGGCAGACGCGGACCCAAAGCCAGGTACCGTCTCCTTGGGGCTTGCTGGCATGATATTCCTCCAAAATTGAATCGGATTTCCTTTGGGGGCGGACTCGAGATAAAAAAAAAAGCTGACTCCGATTGATGAAACACAACAATTAGCCTGCTCGGAGAAACTTTTTCCCGTTTTACTTCGCGGAATGGCCGCGCGGGTGGAAAAATTGATGCGATGATATAGGAGAGTTTGCGGTGACACTACCATAGCTGCCAACCGTTCCTATTTTGGAGGAATCAGTCCTCTTTTGGGGGTCAAAATTTAACACTTTTTACAAGCTTTTGACAACCGATTCCGATTTTTGGCTTGGAAATACACATGAATTCCTATGTAGTTTGCTCTGTGATTCCTCTTTTCTAGCAGAAGTATTCCTAATTTCCTTTAAGATAAGTTGGCAGCTATGCACTGCTATGTTTAAGGTCTCTTTAGCAAGGGGTATGGTTCTGAAAAGAACCATAATGGTAACTCTGAAAAGAACCTTAGTGATAACTCTGAGAAGAACCCGAGTGATACATGTAGTACCTCTGAACTGTACCAATACTTCTTCCTAAAGAGACCTTATAGATGGTGTCACTGCAAACCCTCCTATATTGTTTCACCCGCCATGCAAAGCCTCAAGTCTTATTTACAATTGATGCGCACGTGCAAATGGTATAGGGCATTCCAAAGCCACAAGTTTTTGGCCTGTGATAAAAGATTCCGCTAGGATCCGACCGTCAGGTCATCTGGGTTTTTTTAAAGAAAATGTGTCAAACGTTGGAACTGGTCTTAGTGGACCCTGCTGCTGGTTCTCTCGCAGAAGAGCCTCTCGTCGTTGAGGAAGTGCCGAGGTTCGCGTCCAGCGGGAGCCAGACGGACCCCGTCCGCTTCGCCCCCAAGGCCACCTTCACCATTGGTGGAGGCAGCGGCAAGGACTCAGATTCGGAGAGCACCGAGGAGGAGTCGGACGCCACGCGCCCGGAAGGCGCCCGGTCCCGCCCCTCCACCCCGGCCGCTCCCAGACCGCTCCAGGAGTGCGTCACCATCCTCAACTCGGGGGTAAGGAAGGTCCCTAGGACTCCACGCGCAGGCCGCTGTCTTCTGGGAGAGTGCCTGCTACGCTACGCTGAGAATGTGTACTTGTTAGGCGTTACACTAATAGTGGAAGGTTTAAGGATCTGTACATCATCTCTTTTTGAGAAGGAGTGTGGCTCTGAAAAGAGCCGGTAGCTCAACGTTTGGGAGACACTGTCTCCTGACAATGGGCAGAATACACAGTCACTGCCCTGGAACGTTGAGTTGCCGGCTCTTGTCAGAGCCATACTCCTTCTCTTAGATGATGTATGTACATGGTGTCACCGCAAACCTCCTACTTGGTATTTCCACCGTGCAAACCTTCAAATCTTATCATACTCCTTCTCTTAATAGATGATGTACATGGTGTCTCTGCAAACCTCCTACTTGGTATTTCCACCGTGCAAACCTTCAAATCTTATCATACTCCTTCTCTTAAGAGATGATGTACATGGTGTCACTGCAAACCTCCTACTTGGTATTTCCTCCGTGCAAACCTTCAAATCTTATCATACTCCTTCTCTTAGATGATATATGTACATGGTGTCACTGCAAACCTCCTACTCGGTATTTCCACCATGCAAACCTTCAAATCTTATCATACTTCTTCTCTTAAGAGATAATGTACACGTACATGGTGTCACCGCAAACCTCCTACTTGGTGTTTCCACCATGCATGCAAACCTTCAAATCTTATCATACTCCTAATAAGAGATGATGTACATGGTGTCACCGCAAACCTTCTACTTGGTATTTCCACCATGCAAACCTTCAAATCGTATACTTCTTCTCTTAAGAGATGCTATACATGGTGTCACTGCAAAGCTCCTTGGTATTTCCACCATGCAAACCTCCAAATCTTATACTTCTTCTCTTAAGAGATGCTATACATGGTGTCACTGCAAAGCTCCTTGGTATTTCCACCATGCAAACCTTCAAATCGTATACTTCTTCTCTTAAGAGATGCTATACATGGTGTCACTGCAAAGCTCCTTGGTATTTCCACCATGCAAACCTTCAAATCTTATACTTCTTCTCTTAAGAGATGCTATACATGGTGTCACTGCAAAGCTCCTTGGTATTTCCACCATGCAAACCTTCAAATCGTATACTTCTTCTCTTAAGAGATGCTATACATGGTGTCACTGCAAAGCTCCTTGGTATTTCCACCATGCAAACCTCTAAATCTTATACTTCTTCTCTTAAGAGATGCTATACATGGTGTCACTGCAAAGCTCCTTGGTATTTCCACCATGCAAACCTTATCTCACCGTAGACTCTGGTTGATACAATTTTTCACAATTATATAATATGTGATATTTGCGTTGGTTTTTAGGAGATCACGGACCTGACGGACAGGGAGGTAATGCTACTGGTGGCCACCAAGCACATCCCTGCCTACAAGCTGGAGGACGTCCTTCAGGATCCGGAGAGGGGGGTGTCCGTCCGTCGCCAGATCTACAGCCAGAAGCTACCCAGGACCTGGGCCCTGAGTGACCTGCCCTACACTGACTACCAGTACTCCTACGTAAGCCAAATCAATTCAAGCACTGAGCATTCAGCATTTCATTCAGGGATATAAGACATCCGGAAATTTCCAGATTTCCGGAAATGGCGATAGTGATTTATTTTCAGTCAAACAGAGATGAGGAAAAACTTACTGGTGAATTTTTGACAATTTTGAAAAATGGCAAAAAAACCCACATTGACTGGACCGGGACTTGAACCTGAGACCTCTGGTTTAGCGGACCAGCGCTCTTGCCATCTGAGCTATCCAGCCCATAGATGGCAGCCTTCCTAAATATAGGCAACTAGTCTTTGCCAGGGTGGGGGGGGGGGGGGGGGTTTCGTCAGTCAGAAACATTTAACAGGGATGTAAGACTTAAAGAAATCTCTTGGTCGTGTAAGCGCTCACTCGCAGTCGCACAATTTATTGGCCTTCGGTGATTTTCGGGAAGTGACTTTGTCGGTCACTTTACATCCCTGCTTCACTCTTCTTTGACAATTGGGGCACTTTTGTGCGGAAGGTCTACTGCCCCACTGTGCTTTGATGAACCAGGGAGATGTTCATTCACTGAGGTCTAAACCACACACTGTCTTATCGCTCAGGTCATGGGTGCGTGCTGCGAGAACGTCATCGGTTACATGCCCCTCCCTGTGGGCGTGGCCGGCCCCCTCCTCATGGACGGCGAGGAGCTGTACGTTCCCATGGGAACCACCGAGGGTTGCCTGGTAGCCAGTACCAACCGCGGATGCAGAGCGATCCAGGTTTGTAGTTGCCAAGCGATGAGGAGGAACATGAAATGAGCCACGGAAATTTTGACAGGCATTTAAGATGCATAGCTGCCAATCCTTCCTAATTTTGAAGAATCATTCCTCTTCTGGGGGTAAAAATTTATCACTTTTTACAAGCTCTTGACAACAGATTCCTATTTTTTGCTTGGAAATACACAGGTATTCCTATGCAGATTGCTCTGTGATTCCTCTTTTTTAGCAGAAGTATTCCTAATTTCCTATTAAGATATGTCGGTAGGCAGCTTTGAAGATGGATTGGCAAGGTTCTGTTTTGAACAGTGACGTGCCCTCCAGTGGAATGATTTGTAAATGTTATCAATATCATGACAATGTTATCAATATCAAGTTGCCACATGAATTGCAAGATTAGCAGCGGTAATTGTGCAATTGTGGGACTTTTACTATGGAGGATCCAGGGATACCGCACTGCCGCTGAAAGCACGCGGGGGACATTGTCTTTGCATGCCACACAGCCCAACGGTCGTCGGTCAGGCATTGGAATTCCCCCCACATTCTTGACCGCAATCTGTACGCTCGGTTGTGGCCGACCAACTCGAAGATTTGACTGCCTGGAGTGGAGGCTGGATCCGTCTGCGGTCAGGGATTGACAGCACCGTACACGCACGCACACATAAGTCCGTTAATGCTGATTCGTATTGCTTTTGTTTTTCTTGATAACAGGCTGCTGGGGGTGCGAAGAGCATGGTCATTGCTGACGGGATGACCAGGGGACCGGTGGCCAGACTACCCTCAGCCCAGGAAGCCAGGTACTCGGGGCTCAGACTCACTGCGGCTAAGGCTGTGTGCGAAACGGGCGTCTAGAGCTAGGTCTAGGTCTTACACCCTATCGGAAATACACGGAGATGCGAAGACAATAGCCCTAGCCGTAGCTCTGGAAGCCCGTTTCGGGTCAGCTGAAATCATGGATGCATCCGAGTTTACGGCTAGGGCTTAGGGCTGTTGCCATGAGCAACTAAACATCCACCCAGACTAAGGCATAGGCTGCACATAGAAATGTGCACAGGAACAGCCGTAGCTGTAGCCGTGAATTGGGCACCAGCCTGATGCTAGCCATCAGTTGCCTGACAGAGGAAGAGCCCTCCCCTATCAAACAATGCAGTTGAAATGACCATTGATGACATTGTCTATTAAGCGAATCTTAGTGAGATGGAGAGAGACAGACGCAGAGTCTGAGAGTGATGGAGAGAGAGGGATGAAGTAACTACAGATATGCAGAGATAACTTATCAATGGACTTCACCTAGAAACAAACGTTTTGAATACATGTCACGTGGGACCGGACTAATGTGCGTTTGTGTAATGTAGCATGTGGCACTTTGTGTGATCTCCCGAGCTGCTGTAGCCAGGTTTACAACATAGGTTGTTTGCATCTGAACGAAAGGGGGATGTGATCCCTGGAGATATACGGGCAGTTGATAGTTGAATCACTTCCCACCGGCGCCCCCACCCCGGCAAAGACTAGTTGACTATTAGGGAAGGCTGCCACCTAAAGGCTGGATAGCTCAGATGGTAAGAGTACTGGTGTGCCAAAGACTAGTTGACTATTAGGGAAGGCCACCATCTAAGGGCTGGATAGCTCAGATGGTAAGAGTACTGGTGTGCCAAAGACTAGTTGACTATTAGGGAAGGCCACCATCTAAGGGCTGGATAGCTCAGAGGGTAAGAGTACTGGTGTGCCAAAGACTAGTTGACTATTAGGGAAGGCCACCATCTAAGGGCTGGATAGCTCTGATGGTAAGAGCGCTGGTGTGCCAAAGACTAGTTGACTATTAGGGAAGGCCACCATCTAAGGGCTGGATAGCTCAGATGGTAAGAGCGCTGGTACGCAAAAGACTAGTTGACTATTAGGGAAGGCCACCATCTAAGGGCTGGTTAGCTCAGATGGAAGAAGGCTGGATAGCTAGGATGGAAGAGGGCTGGATAGCTAGGATGGAAGAGGGCTGGATAGCTCGGATGGAAGAGGGCTGGATAGCTAGGATGGAAGAGCGTAGGTACGCAAAATCCAGAAGTCTTGGGTTCATATCCCTGTCTAGTCTAAAGTTTTCTTTGCCAATTGTTAAAATTTCTTTTCTTCTAATTTTGTTCAAAACTTCCCTGTTAGTTAATCATTGATTTGTTTGACCATTCTATTGTCTGTGTGGTAGAAACTGATTTCACGGGAGAAGCATTATCTCATGCCCGCTTTCTTTGTCCATTTCTCCACCGATCAGTGTGGTCAAGTTGTGGCTGGAGGAGCCCGGCAACTTTGCCAGCGTCAAGGAGTGCTTTGACTCCACCAGTCGCTTCGCCCGCCTCAAGAGTCTGCAGACGTGCCTGGCCGGCCGCCACATGTTCCTGCGCTTCCAGGCCAAGACGGGGGACGCCATGGGCATGAACATGCTCTCCAAGGTCAGCGTCGCGTACATGTACCTCACTATTACTAACTTCCAATTTTTGGACCGTCGTCATTGACGTACGAGAGAAGAAGCATCTAGTCACGCGCTTCGTCGATTTTCTGCAAACTCGTCTTAACTTCCGACACACTAAAATTATATGATCTTCACATTGCACAAATATCGGGAAAAAAAACTGACTTTCAAACAATTTTGTGTACCGGTGCCCTTAGATGGCAGCCTACCCAAAATAGTCAACTAGTCTTAGCTGGGGTGGGGGCGCCAGTCAAGATTGTAATTTAGTTGCATTTGGTCAGTCAAGGTCATTCAGCAGTTTGCAAAAAAAAAAATTTTTTTTTCATTTTTTTTTTTTTTGGGGGGGGGGTGGCAAAATTCCACATTCCCATCCTGCAACAATTTGTTTGTATTTTTGTATTTATTTTTTTTTATTCCTCTTTCCCATCCCCTTTAGGGCACGGAGAAAGCCCTGAAGAAGATCCAGGAGCAGTTTCCACGCTTTGAGGTCATCAGTCTGAGCGGCAACTACTGCACAGACAAGAAGCCAGCCGCCATGAACTGGATCGGGGGACGTGGCAAGTCCGTGGTCAGTGAGTGCGTCATACCGTCCACCGTCATAGAAAAGGTGGGTCAAAAGTGATCTCACTCAGGTAGATAAAAAAAAAATCAGATATTCTCGTGTTAAGAAAACTCTCTTTTGCTGTTTTATCAACAGAGCTGTCATTCAACCTTTACTCACATCAACTGATTTCTTTCTTTTCCGCATTACGCTTGTGCCTTAAAAGAATGAGGGGAAAAAAATTGGCAATTTAAAAAAAAAAATTAAAAAAATCCGTTGCGCTCCCTGTTAGTTTGGTAACACCTTTACAGAGGCACAAGTACAGAAATGGTAATGGAAATCACCTTTGATGGTCGGCTTGATTTCTTGCCGGTACGTTGATCAGGTCCTGAAGACATCCGTCCCGGCGCTGGTGGAGCTGAACATCAGCAAGAACCTGGTGGGCTCCGCCATGGCAGGCAGCATAGGAGGCTTCAACGCCCACGCCTCCAACATCGTCACTGCCATCTACATAGCCACTGGCCAGGTAGGACAGCCTTCGGAGAATTGAAGGGGGCTGGGCGATCCAAGGAGGCTGTATGACGGGACGTCCCCACAACGATCATCCCGGGATCCATGAAAATTGTTCGGTGTAGAGGTTTTTTTCAGTCACGTGCTTTTTGCCGGTCACTGCTCAATTCACGCAGAGTCATCAAAAAATGTCCAATGGAAATACTCAGATTTGACATTTGCATGCGCATCCGCGTATTTGGACGCTCCTGTAGACATGCTTATCAGCCTTTGGCGGTCAAGTGACGTCATGTGAAAAACCTCTATAGCGGTTGTTCGTGATAGCAGTTGCGGCCACATATTTTGTACACAAAAATTTGGGAGCCAAAGGGCATGTTCGTTGTAGCCGAATGTTCGGTATATCGGCGTTTGTTATAGTGACGTTCCACCGTTCATTTTTTTTTTTTTTTTCATTTATTGTTCAAAAAGTTCCCAGTCAGTTTTTCATTCATGTCCAGTCCAGTGAAATTTTTCTACACCATTTTATTATCATTTTTACAAAATTTATTGTTCAAAATGTTCCCTGTCAGTTTTTCATTCAAGTCCAGTCCAATAAATGTTTTCTTTGCCATTTTGTTTTGTTTTTTTCTTCAAAATTTATTGTTCAAAATGTTCCCAGTCAGTTTTTTTATTTAAGTCCAGTCCAGTGAACATTTTCTTTGCCCCTTTTTTTTTTTTTTTTTTTTTTCTTAAAAAAAAAGAAAAAAAGTTAACGTTAATTTTTTTTGATCTGCTTTAGATCTAGTCGGACTGACGTTTGTGTTTTCTTTTCTTTTTTTCCCTCTGGACAGGACGTAGCTCAGAACATAGCCAGCTCCAGCTGCATCACCCTGATGGAGCCCACGGGACCCAAGGGAGAGGACCTGTACATCAGCGTCACCATGCCCTCCATAGAGGTCGGCACGGTGGGAGGGGGCACCATACTCCCTCCCCAAGGCTCCTGCCTGGAGGTGAGTAGCCTGCCAGACCCGTCCACGGGGGTGGGGTAGACCGGACGGGAACGCTCGGCTTCACTCGGCTTCTCTCTGCCCTAAACCTCTTCCTCCGCTCCTGAGAAACATGGGCCGTTTTAGTCGAAATGAAGGCTTAGGCTCGGGCTTCGGCTTCCGTCATGTTGATCTCACATCGTTATGATATCACAGGCATCTAAAAACAAGCGTTTTTCCCCACTTTCCTGATGTACTTATCAAGCCAACAAACCTTTCAAATTCAGAAACAAACCCTAACCTGGATTGTCGGGTTTTGACAGACGGAGACCAAGCCTGAGCCCCGAGCCTAAGCCTTTATTTCGTAAACGGTCATAGCTGCCAACCCTTTTATCACTTTTTTGGGGCAAGCTCTTAACAGATGCCGATTTTTGGCTTGGAAATGTGTTCCTATCTACATGTAGTTTGCTCTGTGATTCCTCTTTTTTTGTTAGCAGAAGTATTCCTACTTTCCTTTAAAGATAGGTTGGGAGCTAGGGAGAAAGCCTTATTGGGTCACTGTCGGTATAATAGTTAATGGCGCTTCCTGTTCAGTCTCTTCAGCGACCACACTGTCCCTTTGCCCCATTAGAACCCGAATCCTAATCATTTGCAAATTTGTCATAACCTAACACTTCAAAACACTTGCTTTAATGTTGAGGTAGGGTTAGGTATAATCTAAAGTTTTGTTGATGTTGGTGTTGCACTGTCCGGCTTTGGTTGATCTGACGTGTATGGACACAATAGGAAGAAGACTGTCTCTGGGATGAGAAATGACAATAGAGCCTGCCTAAGAGTCGCTATCCCAAACTTGCTTTAAGGGGGAAGGGATTTCATCTGGCAGTTGAGAAGAGTAGACTTGTATTTGCCTGTAAGAGATGTGTCTTTTCATTTGAGTCTTGGAGATGATCTTACAGCCATCTAATAATCCTTTCCTGATTTACCTCAATCCCCCTGTGTCTCTGTCATTCTTCCTCCCCTCCCTCCTCGCTCCCTCTCTCTACTGGTACCTCTGTCTGCTATTTCCTTTTCTGTCTCTGTCTCTCTATCTTTCTCTTCCCTCTCTCTGTTTTTCCCTCTCCCTCTCCATCTCCCTCTCCCTCTCCCTCTCCCTCTCCCTCTCCCTCTCCCTCTCCCTCTCCCTCTCCCTCTCCCTCTCCCTCTCCCTCTCCCTCACTCCCTCTCCCTCTCCCTCTCCCTCTCCCTCTCCCTCTCCCTCTCCCTCTCCCTCTCCCTCTCCCTCTCCCTCTCCATCTCCCTCTCCCTCTCCCTCTCCCTCTCCCTCTCCCTCTCCCTCTCCCTCACTCCCTCTCCCTCTCCCTCTCCCTCTCCCTCTCCCTCTCCCTCTCCCTCTCTCCCTCTCCCTCTCCCTCTCCCTCTCCCTCTCCCTCTCCCTCACTCCCTCTCCCTCTCCCTCACTCCCTCTCCCTCTCCCTCTCCCTCACTCCCTCTCCCTCTCCCTCTCCCTCTCCCTCTCCCTCTCCCTCTCCCTCTCCCTCTCCCTCTCCCTCTCCCTCACTCCCTCTCCCTCTCCCTCTCCCTCTCCCTCTCCCTCTCCCTCTCCCTCTCCCTCTCCCTCTCCCTCTCCCTCTCTCCATCTCTCTCTCCCTCTCCCTCTCCCTCTTTCCCTCTCCCTCTCCCTCTCCCTCTCCCTCTCCCTCTCCCTCTCCCTCTCCCTCTCCCTCTCCCTCTCCCTCTCCCTCTCCCTCTCCCTCTCCCTCTCCCTCTACCTCTCCCTCTCCCTCTCCCTCACTCCCCCTCTCCCTCTCCCTCACTCCCCCTCTCCCTCTCTATCTGTCCCTCTCCCTCTCCCTCTCCCTCTACCTCTCCCTCTCCCTCTCCCTCACTCCCTCTCCCCCTCTCCCTCTCCCTCACTCCCTCTACCCCTCTCCCTCTCTATCTGTCCCTCTATCTTTCAGATGCTCGGTGTGCGTGGTGCCTGCCCTGAGGAGCCAGGTCGCAATGCCCGCAAGCTTGCCCGTATCGTCTGCTCATCTGTGCTTGCCGGGGAGCTGTCCCTCATGTCCGCCCTGGCAGCCGGTCATCTTGTCAAGAGCCATCTCAAACATAACAGGTGAGCAGGAAGACAGGGATCTAAGACTTTCAGACATTTCCGGATTTCCAGAAATCTCAAACTGCTCAATTTCATCTGTTAAAACCCTAAAAACTGAAGGGCGCCTGCACCCCTTTCATGAATCTCGCAATCGCATCTCTCGGTCGCATAAGCGCTCACTTACAGTAGCACAATCTATTGGCCTTCGGTGATATTCAGGAATTGACTTTGTCGGTCACTTACATTCCTCCGGAAGAGGTTTGGGGATTTGCCATCCACAGTCCGTTAGCTGCACACCGAACTCAAGCATATTCTTAGCACCAGTCTGCCTGTTTTTCATGCGGCCTCGTGGAATTTTGACGTCACTCTTGACTGACGGGCGATAATGTCTCCTAACAGGCCAGCTGTGGGTATGTAATTCAGTGAGGGTTTGCCCTGCTTGACGTAATAAGTACTGAATTCCCAGTGCTTTGCCCGATGTCTGATGAAATGTCGAGCAGTGTTAACCCTCATTGAATTACATCCTCTTGGACGCTAACATCATGTAATGTCTTATGTGTGTGGTTGATATTGACTATGGTACGTGTTTCCTTGTCCCATCTATTGTTCCAGTATAAATAGGTTTGCGGAGACACCATGTAAATTCTCTTTTGTGAGTAAGTGTTGTTCTGAAAAGAACCGGAGGAACTCGACGTTTCGAACAGTATACTCTGCTCGTCTTCAGGAGAATGCTGGATTCCAACTGGGAGTGGGGCTTATGTAGTGTGGAGAGGGATCCTGGTGAGGGGATTAGCTCAATGAAGGGTGAAGGCGGGAAATGTAAAGGCGGGAACAAGGGATGCTGCACAGGATCCTATTTACTTACTCACAAAAGAGAATTTACATGGTGTCTCCGCAAACCTATTTATCCTGATATTCTCACCATGCAAACCTTCAAATCTTATTGTTCCAGTGTGATATATCTCCGTTGGTTTTTTGCTTGAACCTCTTCTCTGTGCAGGTCTTCCCAGTGTGTGACCAACAGCCTGCCCACTATCCCTGAGCACAAGCGCAGCAAGTCTCTGGACCTCAGCTCCCAGCCCCTGTCTGGCCAACGACCGGTCCTCGAGCTAGGCACCTGCACCGCCAAAGCGTCGTGACCCTCCAAAAAAAAAAACCCAAATCCCCCTCCCCACACCCCCAACCTCACCCCCTGTCCCTCTAGAAAGTGGTAACCCCAATCCAAAGAGATTCTTAGATTCAATCGCCAAGCGAGAGGAAGAGAGCAAACGATTTTCGACTTTTTACTCGTGAAATTCAGGGGGTGTGTGCTTTCAGCTCCTCCAATCATCCTCAACCGTCACTCTCCGCTATCCTGTCATTTTCCATCCTTTGTGCCAACTTTCGGGGCCAACCATGTGCTGCCCTGGGCCCAAATTCATACAGTCGCCTAAGAGCCCCTACACAACATTGGCCGAGGTCAAAGAATAGCATCCATACGCTGTCCGATCCAACATATGCATGAAATAGCACACCTGTGAAAATGTCAGCTCAATCCGCCAACCGAGTCTCGAGAAAAATCATGAAAACCCGCTTCATTTGTTTCGCGAAAATGCAGCATTCAAGAATTGATCCGGAAAAATGTTTAGATCTCGGTGAGACGTAATCGATTTCTTTTACTCATTTCTCCCAAAATACAACATTTTAGGCAGAAATATTTCAGTGCGAGGTTTCTACCATAACCATCTTCAAACTGTATAAGTTTCATGTAAATCTGAGAACATTTCTGTTTTTCGATCTTACCAATGTTGTGTAGGAGCTTTAAGCGTGAAAAATCTGCTCAGCATGATAATTCTTCCTTGTGTTAACAGGATTGCAAACCTCACTTCAGTGCGATGTCAAACGCTTTTGACTTGTATTCAAGTCTTCTTTTACTAAGCATCAAACAAAAACAATGTTTGGGTTGGAAAGCTGATTCTATGAATCCTGACTTGTTGTGCTTCAGCAAATTGTGGCGCTTAAAATTAAGTGTCCCTATGAAATTGGGCCCCGATGTCATCACCATTATCTGACCCAAATTTGAATGCAGTGTATCTTTGCTGGTGCTAAAAACCTCTCTGGGAGAGCTAATGAAATTCGTCCTGTATTTGCCACGAGTTGCAGTGTGTCGAGTATTTTGAGGTGTACTAATTCTTCTAACTAACAGTGCAAGTGGGCGATATGAGTCAATGGCTATGGAATATGGTCTAACTCTAACCCGTATAATTATGATCAAATGCTTTAAAAATCCTTTTTTTTTTTTCCTTTTTTTTTTAGGAAAAAGAAAATAAATAAATACCGGTATTTAAAAAAAATTCATGTTGATAAATAAGCTGTGGAATAGATGTTACCTTTGCAAGCACCTGTTACTTTGATACCTAACCATTTCTTCGAACTCGGCATCAAAGTATTTTTATTTTTCAATATGCATCGGAGGCATTTCTGAAATAAAAAAAATTATAAAAAATTGAAAGGGTCATAACTGGGTCAAGTTTACATGTTCTTTTATCTTAAGGTCATCCCATTTTCAACAATTTTTTTTGCAACCCGGCTTGGTCCAATATCCTAGAAAACGATCTTGCCCTTTTTAAGAGGAATGTCAATTCCTATCTCCGGCCTGAGTTCCTCTCCATCTCCTGTCCTTGACCCTTGACCTTGAGTGGCTTATAGCCTTGTTTGGGGTGAACTTGCATAACAAACATGTATATTTTAAGAAGAGAGGGAGAAATCGATGTATTCTTAATTTTTATCTGTTTCAAACGATACTAATTTCTAACGGCCATTTTACCGTTGATAGGCGGTGGCTTCCCTCGTATTTAACTCGTTTCCATTTTTTTTTTCGACCTTGGGATTGAAGACCTTTTTAGAGAGATTTATAAGCACCAAAGATTGATAATGTTTTTGTCATGATGCAGTAATAGCATCATTCGTAACATGTTAACATTCATAAGATAAATTCTTTAAAGATATTTAATGTTTGAGGGACCATCCGTTTTGGTGCCCATCGTTTTTCTTTGGATTAATTTGTTCGTCATTTTGGCCGAACCTAGAACAAGAAATAAGAACCCAGTTTAGTACCGAACCTTGTTGGTTTCTCAACTTCAGCCTTGTTCTGGTCAAACTCTGGTCAAAGTTGAATTTTTACGAGCAGATTTCGAATCTTTGAGCAATGAGATTATTATATGAGTTTACTGCCTGCTTATTGGGCAGTCTGTACATTAATTTGATGGAACAGAAAAACAAACAGGACAAGTTAATGAATATGCATAAGTGTGTGATGAAATTGAAGTTGTACTCCCACATGGTATGTTTGTCTGTACATAGATATTTCAGTAAATTATTCTGTAAAAATGCTGTGATCCACTTTTTTTTGCGAGGGGGCAGATTCCATAAAACTGAGATTACTTAGCTGGTTATGGGATGCGTAAAGTATTAGACCACATTGTTCGGTATTGGACACCCATTCTGCCCAAAGAATAAAATATTCTTTCATTTCATTACAGTTTTATCTGCTGTTGTTCTTGTATATAGTCTCCATCCCCATTTATATCATTTCGTCCGATTCAGAGGGATCTTACCTAACCCGTTCAGATCCTATCTAACACCATTTTAGAACTTACTGAAAAATCGGCAAAGAAAATTTCGATTGGTCACGGGGACCAGTCAAAGTTTTGTTTGCCATTTTTTCAATCTGCTGTCAGTCTGTCCTTGTGTGCTTGACCATTTTAGAACTAAAAAAAAACCTTACCCACCATTCGTTATTTATGATTTAAAGGTTTGCGATGGCACCGTTTAACATTTTAAAATCAAGAGCTACCTGATTTTTGTTTTCTTCATCATGCATCAGGCAAAGCACTGAGCATTCCGTGCTTATTAGATCGAGCAGGGCAAACCCTCATTGAATTATATTCTCCTGGACGCAAACATGTTATATCTATGACACTATTAAATAAGACTTGAGGCTTTGCATGGTGGTTGAATCAATAAAGGAAGGTTTGCGGTGACACCATGTATAAGGTCTCTTAAAGGAAGAGGTGTGGTTCTGAAAAGAACCCGAGTGGTAACTCGACGTTTCGACCAGTATGCTCTGGCCGTCATCAATCATTCTCCTGATGACGGTCAGAGCATACTGGTCGAAACGTCGAGTTACCACTCGGGTTCTTTTCAGAACCACACCTCTTCCTTTAAGAGACCTTAAACATGGTGTCACCGCAAACCTTCCTATATGACACTATTATAAGTCGTCCCAATCTAATCTAAATCCTGGCCGGTGTCAGTCTTCTGACGATGGGCAGAGTGCTTGCATGTACGGCATCCACTGTCGAATTACAAGCTTCATTCAAAGCCACACTCCATCTCTAAAGAGATGACTCTTAATGGTGTCAACACAAACTTTCCACATTGTCAGTGTTTCACCGCGCAAACCTTCAATTCTTATCATGTCGTCATGTTAAAACTATTTTTGGCATTTTCTCTGTAACCGATTAAATTGCTTCCCCGCCCCCTTTCCTGTATATAATTTTTGTGAGGTTTTCTTATTCTTCCTTAGTGAGAGGGCCCGCTATAGGATCTCAGCGCCAGACCCTGTTCGTGATTTTCGGGGTTTTTTGTAATATATTTCAGGTTATTTGAGTAAGTTTTGTCATAGTTTTCTGCTACATGTAGTTAGGCCTACTGCATGCAGGAAATTTGGCAACTTTTGTTTAAAACCCACAAGAAAATGGTTCCAATGACATAGGCCTATACATGATGATATCTGCATTGGTCACCTGTGTTGAACGGAGCGTGTTTTGGGCCTACCATTCTTCCTCTCATAATCCTGACATTTTGAAATGAAACGATTAGATTGTCATGCTATATAAGAGACTACCAGCTCTTCTACTATAATATATATTATCACAAGTTCTGTAATAGGAAGTGGAATAGTTGCTGGCACCACTACATCTGTATTTTGTTTGTGCACAGCCAAATTTGCAGTCATCGCATACGAAATAATCCTGCGGTGATACGGGGTACCAGACCACTGACCTACATTATTGTATGCAAATTATCCAAATTTTATCTTATTTTATGTATTTCAAAATCATATTTGGGTCACTCAAACGTCCGTGTATGTGCCTCATGACACGATTCTTGCTTCGGGAATTCAGATGGGCAGATATTTATTTCACTTTTGAGCGGATTGGAGTGGGGATTTTAGATTGTAGATGTAGAATGCATTGTTCGGAAGGATGTTGACAATTTGCTAACTTGATAAGGCTGTTTGATATCTTTTTTGCTCGAGTCAACCAGACATTATCTGATGTAGCCCAGGTCATTGCCTGTATCGGCATGATAAGCAACGGCGACCTTTGAAATTCTGTTCCAGTACAGTGTGCAATTAATGGGTGTGATTCTGGAACGATTATGATGAACTGAGTTTACAGCCAGCTAGCTATCGGACTAAAATGGCACCTTGGCAATTGTACCTTTCCTGATACGAATAGATAGTGGCCGTGTGAAGGATTTGAGCAGGGTCAAATTCATGCTTCATTGTCATAGATGTTTTGGTCCGGAAATGTTTTTATGGTAATCAATAGCATACACAATTGGGTCCATTTTGGGAGTACTCTCTGAAGACAATTGATGCAATTTTGAAAACAGCAGGTTGGGCGAAAGCGTCGACTTTTGCAAAGTTCTATAACCGAAGCACGGCTGACCTTGAACATCAGCATATTGCTTTTTCTAAGGGTGTACTTGCACACCAAGCTTAAAGAAACGTTTATATAAATTCAACGTATGGCCCAAAAAATTATGTTTGTATTATTTTATGATTGTATGGTTAGATTAAAGATAACCGGGCAAGGTCATTGTTAAACCTATTTGTTGGTGTTACCGGATGACGGTTTACCAAATAAACAAGATGATATACAAAAATGTTGCAAACTGCTTACTGACTAAAATTACCAAAAAGTAAATCTAAAATTTAGTGGGCCTGACGTTTCGATCCTAGCAGGACCTTTCTCAAAGGCAGAGTCAAGAAACAAGATATTAGTTACTGCAACTATTGGTCCATCTCTTTACACTGCCCAGCTTTGAAGTCTCACGTGAGTCCGAATGGAGGTAATGGTGAGGTAGAATTCCCCAATTAAACGAGCGAAGTGAAGTTTTGATGGGGATTCTAACGAGCCATTACCGAAATGAGGAGTCACGTGACTCCCTCCCTGTTGTGGTGGACTTCGTGATTTATATCACATGTAAATGCATACGTTTATCCCACCCTAGAGAATGGCCAGTGTAAAGCAAAGCATACCTGGAGGGTGGACCAGCAAGGGCCACTTTGTATAGGAGGTGGGGCCCTTCTTCTTCCTTTGTATCTTTGAATGTGTGGCGTAACCTCAATCACCAGACAATACAATCTCACGTGACTCCTCATTTCGGTAATGGCTCGTTAGAATCCCCATCAAACTTCACTTCGCTCGTTTAATTGGGGAATTATTCATGCTCCACCAAACCCCCCAACATACTCCGTATCTTGGCTACACAGCCGTGGTTAAGATAAACCTCTGTAGAATGTGTCTCGCTACGCCGGTACCCCTTTTATTTGCCCCGACGAAAATGTTATACAGGGACATCACTTACTGTAGGTGCCTCAATCCATCCTACAAAGCCCAAGAGCTAGGGAGATTATAGTCACAAATGGATTCTAATTGCCTATTTCATGTTTCACTAAATGAAGACAACAGAATATTAACATATGGCTAAAGCTGAGGAAACAGGCCGAATATGGTGGTTTGGTTGTTTGAACTCAACTTTCGCCTTGTTTTATTTTACTGAGATTGAAAGCGATTTTATAATCATTTTCTGAGATTGAAAGCGATTTTATGATCATTTTCTGAGATTGGAAGCGATTTTATAATCATTTTCTGAGATTGAAAGCGATTTTATAACCGTTTTCTGAAATTGAAAGCAATTTGGATGAATATCTTTGCTGAGAAAGATGTTGCTGGCAACTTAATTATTAAAAGTGACCTAACGGCAGATGAAAAAAGCGTATTGTGTAAGCATTTTTGTCTTGTTGTGTGGGTTAGCCTGGATGAAAATTTGATCGGCGGACCATTAATTTTGTACTGGGAAAATGGAAGAGTATTGCATGGTCCAAAGTTTGTGAGATTCGTAGTGGTAATTGAAGGTATATATTAACATGAAATGAAAGAGAGAGTGAAATGAATAAAAGTGTAAAAGGCAAAAACTGTTTATGCTCGTAATGCTTGAAATTCTGTAAAATGTCTTTCCACATATTGTGTCTTAGGCCGATGTATGTCCTTCGTCTACGAAATCCCAAGACTCAGTTTTTTTAATGCACTAATAACATTATAATCAGTTCCATAAGTATGGTTATATTTGCATCCTAATTACGTGTAATTACTCTGCCTTTGAGAAAGGTCCTGCTAGGATCGAAACGTCAGGCCTACTAAATTTTGAGATTTGCATTTTGGTAATTTTAGTCAGTAAGCAGTTTGCAAAAAAAAATTTATATCACTCTACGTGTGTTTGAGTTAAAGTCATTTATCTTAATGATACTATAATCTTATAATTATCTACTGGAATGTTACAAACGTCATAGCTTCAATTGTTCCAAGCCAGTCTGGTTACTCATTACTCTATAATCAATATCCCTGTCTACCCAATGTCGTACGTAATACGGTAAAAGTCACTTATTAATTCACTCACTGTTACCCAAGATCACCGCTATAGTGATCAACTAATTACTGTGCCATTTTTTGTGTGTTATTGTGTTTGTTTGTTTGTTTGTTTGTTTGGTTGTTTACCTAGGCACATCCGCCACAGGCGTGGGCTTTTAGGACATAAGGGGAACAAACAAGGAGGGGATCAAAGGTTAGAAAGACAATGCCAATCACAAGGCCCAAAAGGCCACTCAAGGTGATGGCTAAGAAGGGGAAAGGGTAACAAACAAGGAGGAGATCAAAGGTAAGAAAGACATCATTCTATTAATGCCAACCACAAGGCCCAAAAGACCACTCAAGGTGATGGCTAAGAAGGGGAAAGGGTAACAAACAAGGAGATCAAAGGTAAGAAAGACATCATTCTATTAATGCCAACCACAAGGCCCAAAAGACCACTCAAGGTGATGGCTAAGAAGGGGAAAGGGTAACAAACAAGGAGGAGATCAAAGGTAAGAAAGACATCATTCTATTAATGCCAACCACAAGGCCCAAAAGACCACTCAAGGTGATGGCTAAGAAGGGGAAAGGGTAACAAACAAGGAGGAGATCAAAGGTAAGAAAGACATCATTCTATTAATGCCAACCACAAGGCCCAAAAGACCACTCAAGGTGATGGCTAAGAAGGGGAAAGGGTAACAAACAAGGAGGAGATCAAAGGTAAGAAAGACATCATTCTATTAATGCCAACCACAAGGCCCCAAAAGACCACTCAAGGTGATGGCTAAGAAGGGGGAAAGGGTAACAAACAAGGAGGAGATCAAAGGTTAGAAAGACATCTATTAATGGCACCCACAAGGCCCCAAAAGGCCACTCAAGGTGATGGCTAAGAAGAGGAAAAGGGGAACAAACAAGGAGGAGATCAAAGGTAGAAAGACATCTATTAATGCCAACCACAAGGCCCCAAAAGGCCATTCAAGGTGATGGCTAAGAAGAGAAAAAGGGGAACAAACAAGGAGGAGATCAAAGGTAGAAAGACATCTATTAATGCCAACCACAAGGCCCCAAAAGGCCACTCAAGGTGATGGCTAAGAAGAGAAAAAGGGGAACAAACAAGGAGGAGATCAAAGGTAGAAAGACATCTATTAATGCCAACCACAAGGCCCCAAAAGGCCACTCAAGGCGATGGCTAAGAAGAGGGGAAAGGGTAACTAACAAGGAGGAGATCAAAGGTTTAATAGAAAGCCAATTATTAATGTTACACTTAAATTGGGACAGGTTCTAAGTGGGAGGGAAGCAGGCATGCGGGAGGTGAATTCCCCAGCAGGGAGGTGCGTGAAAAAAACATTGGATGAGTATCGCCTAGTATTCGCCTTGTGACAGCCATGACTGTGTACGGGTGTGAAAGCACAGAGAAACGTGCGGTGTGACCAAAGGTACGGTTGGGCGGTACAACCATGCAGTAGAGTCCGTTGGAGCACCTGATGCCAAAATAATATCTGTAAAAGAGGCTCGATATGAGGCTACAGAGCGACTGTAAAATTTTGCTTGTGTTGAAATAAACGTTGTTGAATTGCTGGTTATTTTTAAAAGTGGACAATCGTTACACGAGGGCTCAAGCTGGCAGTGATGGCATGCTTTTCTAAGAGGCCAGAGCTTAATTAAAGGCCTATACAACATCGGTAAATGTCAAAAGATTGCCACAGTTTGAGTGTTAAACCATTAAAAATAAGCAATACTGCGAAGGTTTTAGCTCAAATGGTAATTTGAGAAAGTAGAAGAATGCAAAAAAGTCGTCGCAGTTCATGCACCGTTATGTAGTGTGTAAGAAATAGTATATTACTCCCGAGCAATAAACTATTTGTCGATGTTAAAGTGAAGATTGCTCGGGAAGTAGAGCATCCCAGACCGTAAGAATTCAACATGAGGATTCTATCATGACCATCTACAAACTGTGTAAATTAGAAGGATATCTGTGGACATCGATGTTTTCCGAATTTCCCAATGTTGTATTGTGCCTTTAATTCCTAGTTGGGTCAAAGTGTCCGTACTCTTCCGTCAGTCGTTTAAAAGTCCGAGTCCTTTTTCTTTTGTGTCCCTTTAATTTCCTTCGTTTCTGAGAATAAAATTTTATTTTGAGGATTTGTCGGAGATTGTTTTTTTTTTTTTTTTTTTTTTTGGGGGGGGGACACATTATGCTAATTTTCCAAACATGATTTGTGACATTAAGGCCTAGTGATTAATTAAAATCATCGCAAATAAAATCATCGCAAATTTGATCCAAAATGTATTACCCTTTCCACCTTATTATCGTTATTATTTTTGCGTGTGGTGCTGTGACGGGTAAAGTATTATATCCCGGACAACGAAATAAATGACCAAAAGAATTAACACAAATAAATGAATACAGTTCCCAACCAATGGTAAAAAAAACCACCAACAAGTAATTTGAAAATTTCAATTGTCGCAGATCATCATTCCCTCTTGGCATCTGGTTGGTCGCCCGATCTGGAGCAGGTTGCCATGGCAATCCGTTGCCTTGGTGAGATGCTACTACTGGTCGCAGTGTATAACGACCTTGATGGCCCCGTCGGCTCCGGTCCGAGACGTCTCGAAGGCATCCGGGGTCCGCTCCAGGGGAAAGTGGTGAGTGATCAGCGGCTTGACGTCCACTTTACCCGAGGCAATCATCTCCAGGGCCAGAGGGTAGCTAGTGTGGGCAGAGATACAGAGGAGAGGCAGATAGGTGGTTTTTGGAGGACTTCTCTTTCACTAGGTCCACATAGTTCCACATGCTGTAAAATTGTGACCCGGTACAGCATAATGAGGAATAACCCCCACTTTTGAGATTTTAAGATTTTCTAATGATGTGAAAGAGTGTACCATTAGCTTTCAAATGATATCAAAATATCTAATACATTAACTTTCCGAAAATCCACCCAAAAAAAAAAAAAAGGTTTTAAATCTAATAATTGAGAAGATACTTTGACTTTAGGCGTTGTTTACTCGAAACATGTTTTGGTGGGATATTCCTCATGTCGCTGTGCCTGGTCACAATTATGCTATTACGTTAACAATAACAGCTATAATAATTATTCAATGAGGTTTTGCCCTTGCTCGATGTAATAAACACTGAGTGTTAAGTGCTTTGCCCGGTGCCTGATAACCAGGCACCGGGCAAAGCACTTAACACTCAGTGTTTATCACGTCGAGCAAGGGCAAAACCTCATTAAATTACATTCTCCTCCACGCACGAAAAACATCATGTTATATCTAGAAGCTATAATATTATGCAAACGTTTTGCAAACTGCTTTTTGTCTATATAAAGACGTCCAAAAATGCAAACATCAAACAATAGGATGGTCTGATCCTAGCAGGACCTTTCTCAAAGGCTGAGAGAGAAAGCTGCCTTTCTCTCGCTAGAATCGAAATGTGTAGCCCTCCTATACTTTGACAGTTAACAGCCGCTTCAATCAATGGATGGTCATGAGAATTTTCCTCACAGTGATATCGTATTATACCCAACAATACGGGCTCCCTCGAGTTTGCAAAGCGTTAGCCATTCCCTAATCTGTTGACCCTTTCCAAACTCTTGAGGGCGCACTATTGTGAATCTTCCTTGAAGTACGCCAGTAGATTCTGATGGAGCATAGTTATGTTGGTGTCTTACCAACTGACATATCTGAAGACGCCGCGTATGTCCACTTCCCTGACCGCTGCGTTGACCAATGGCACAGTGACCATGAGCCGACTCACACCAACCAGGACCACCACACCGCCGGATTTGGTGGCCTATAGAGGGCGACAAACAAGGAATTCGGAGGGGTGCAGAACTAACTCTGAATCGAGCTCCCATTGAAACAATCACTTCCAAAGCCAATTATCCCATGCCCAAAAGTCTCTCAGTTCTTGTAGCTATACTTAAAATAAAAATTGTAGTTTGGACCGTCATTTCTCAGATTATTTCCAATTTTAGTGCCCTTAATCAGTCCATTTTTTGTGTGCTAAAATACCCACCAGAAAACAAAACCCAAAATGTGTAGCCGTCCAAGCCGAATTTCTCAAGGATTTTTGGATGGGCCCCTCCACTTCTGCAGCCAAATAGGGCCACATTTAAAGCCAGATATGGTCCAAATTACATACCAAATTGAAGAGTTAACCCCCAGGTTGTCTTAAGCTTCACTTATTCTACAATGTATCAGTTAATTAGCCTCCAAAGACCCCTTATTAAAAAAACAAATTGTGGGTCCACACTTTATGATAATCAGCTCGGCGGAGCCATCTTGGATGGATTTTGTGTGCTGCACCCGCAGGTATGACGGTGGATCGAGATGCAGCCGTGATGAGTTAAGCTCATCAAGGAAGGCTTATCTGCCTCCTTGTATCCTAAACACCTCAGGGGAACTCACACTGTGCTCAGCTCTGCTCCAGTGCACTCTATGGTTTGACAAGGGGCAATGAACAATGTGGATCGAGACGTTTGCGCCACATATAACACTGGTGAAATGAGAATAGCTAGTACTCTTTGGTAACCATAGATAGCTGTCTGAATGCTGGGCTCTGCCCCACTGCACTCTATAAGATCTATGGTTTGAAAAGGGGCAGCTCACTGAACAATTGTGGAGAGGTTTGCGTCACACATGGTGAAATGAGAATTGTAGACTAGTACTCTTTGGTAACTCACATAGATAGCTGTCTGAATGCTTGGTTCTGCCCCACTGCACTCTATAAGATCTATGGTTTGACAAGGGGCAGCTCATTGAACAATGTGCAGAGGTTTGCGCCACATATAACACTGGTGAAATGAGAATTGTAGACTAGTACTCTTTGGTAACTCACATAGATAGCTGTCTGAATGCTTGGTTCTGCCCCACTGCACTCTATAAGATTTATGGTTTGAAAAGGGGCAGCTCATTGAACAATGTGGAGAGGTTTGCGCCACACATGGTGAAATGAGAATTGTAGACTAGTACTCTTTGGTAACTCACATAGATAGCTGTCTGAATACTTGGTTCTGCCCCACTGCACTCGATGCTGATCTCAGGTTTACAACCCATGGCCTCGTCCACCCTACGTGCCATCTCCTCGGCATCGCGCGTGTCCACACGCAGGGTGTGGTCAGCTCCGAGCCTCTTGGCCATGTCCAGGCGTCCTTGGTCCAAATCTTGGAGGAGCGGGGATTTGAGGAGAGGAAAAGAGATCAAGTTTTGTCTAACAATTTTATCTTGCACTTTTTTCCCCGCAGCATCAGTAAAATTGGCAGTTAATTGATGAAACAGAATTCACTGCAGCAAATGCAACTGTATAATGCAGATTTTCCTGCAGATACCAAAATCTGTCAACTTCCATTGCGAAGATAATAGTTCAGTGGGCTAATAGCTGATCTTAATCTGGGTAGCTTTTTCTTCAAATGAATTGACTTCTTGGGCAAAGCCGGAGAGTGTGAGCCCCTTTAAAGGTAGAATAATGTGAGATAAGGCTGACTTCCGGTCCGGCCGGATGTGATGCAAAAAAAATGATGACGTTCAAGTTCACTGTCTGTCTGTCTGTTATTCATTCATTAATTTTATGAATAAAAAATTAACATAAGTTGTTATTGCTTATCAAATAAAGAGCCTGACGTTTCGATCCTAGCTGGACCTTCCTTCTAGCAGGACCTTTCTCAAAGGCTTTCTCTTTGCCGTTGAGGAAGGTCCTGCTAGCATCGAAACGTCAGGCCCTCTGACCTTTGAGATTTGTTTATTGCAGGTCATTTTAGTCAGCAGTTTGCAACAGTTTTGTGTATTATTTTACTTTATATTGCTTACCAGTTATTGCAACGTGGGAGGCTCCCATGGCCTTGGCAGTCATCAGGTTTAGGAGACCAATGGCACCTACAGAGGTGGAGAATCAAAGGTCAGGTCTTCCTCGGGGAAACTCAGTCAGTCCCTGAAGTATAGGTACTAGATGGTTCGAATCCACCCTCAGTCTATCATTACATCCAGACACGGCCCTCGGAAGTTATTCGAGGGAGCATAATTATAGTTACGTTGCTTTTACTCTTATGGCAGCCCTTTATTCTTGTGTTGTAGAAGTAAACACTGATTTCGTCTCCGATGAGTCATTGTTTTGCTGCAGCCAATTGTTGGTACTCAAAGCCGTTCTGTGGTTCGTTTTGGGGGTTCTTCCATATCTTACCAGCACCTAGGATAAGCACACGGCTACCCAGACGTACTCCAGCCCTGCGACAGGCATGGACGGCGACGGACAGGGGCTCCAACATGGCGCCTTCCTCCAGAGACACGTGATCAGGAAGTCTGTTGAGGGGGGGGGGGGCAGTGCACGTGTCAGTGGGGGACAGGTACAGTGTGATACCATCACTGCGGAGTGAGTTCCAATCCAATCTAAGTGTTGAAAATGTGGACTGAGCTTTGATAGAGTCTAATCTACTTCCTAACGATCAAAAGGAAGCAGTTTTCCAACACAGATTTGACTTGGTGTTGTATATACCAAGCTATGCATGGGTGGAAGGTTTGCGGTGACACCATGTAGCACTTCTCGATCTTTGCAGTGACACCATGCAGCGCCCACCCAACTGATGAATCCCAACCTGTTTTATACTGGCCATCAGTCAAGCTGGAGGGTATGCTTTTGTGACTTAATTGTTCTAACCTTTCGAGTAAAAAAAACCAAAGGACAAACTGACTGGGTACTTATGAACAAATTGAAACATTGGCCAAGAAAAACTTTGAGTGGACCGGGACTTGAACCCGAGACCTCTGGATTAACGTACCTGTGCTCTTCCCATCTGAGCTAACCATGGTGGGTTTCGCGGCATGCATGTCCACTGAGTTGTCATCACCGACAGGTGATGTACTTTAGTGAAATGACTGTCAAACGTGATATGTAACATTTCGGTTGTTTTGCGAACCCGCCTACCAGCTTTTTTCCCGCTGATATTCATCCAAAAGCCTGGCAGTACACCATTATTTCGTGTATACAAACTACACGCAGTATAGTAGGGGGTACATCCGTCCGGGCCCATACGGGAGTTTTCCGTTATGATGTCACACCCCCCGCAATGATTGGCGGCCCCTTCAAAAACTTGGCGGGTTGCGGGAACGAAAATTCGACCACTGAATTCCACGATTTTTTTTTCTTTTTTTGAAACTCGTAAATTGTACGTTGTTTTTAACACCCAATCAGATAAGCCAACTCTGGGTTTCATTCCCTGTCACTGAGTTGTCGGTACTCTCTATGGGACTCTACGCTTGGGCTCACTTGTGGCAGAAGTTGGCGTCGTGGCAGAAGTACCGCCGCATAGCCCCGGGGTTGGGTGGCGAGAGGCACGGGATAGCAACGGGGCAGAGGTTGTAGCGACCTCCCTGGCAGTAAGAGCAGTCCTTGCACGGTATCCCCGGTTCGATGGACACACGGTCTCCTATAAACACAGGACCAGGGATATGGAGGATTTTGCTTGCTATCAATCTGATTTTTTGTTTATTATTTTGTATGTTTGTCTGTCTGTCTGTCTCATATCTGCCTGCCTGTCTGTCTACCTGGCTGTCTGCCTGTCTATTTATACCATTTAATGGTTGAGCACAAGTGTTTAACTGTAGTAATTTCATCTTAAAATTTAGTGGGCCTGACGTTTCGATCCTAGCAGGACCTTTCTCAAAGGCAGAGTGATCGAAACGTCAGGCCCACTAAATTTTAAGATTTACATTTTGGTAATTTTAGTCAGTAAGCAGTTTGCAACATTTGTGTATATCACCTGTAGCAATTTCAGTTTGACTCTCACCAATGTTGTATAGGGCTTTATAAAAATAGGGCTTTAGGGCTTATAGGGCTTTATAGAAGTGGAAGATAAAATACATAGTCCACTGTTCACAATGTCCTTACCTACTTGGAGGCTGGTCACTCCCTCACCCAGTGCAGAGACCAGGCCCGAAGCCTCGTGGCCCGGGATGTAGGGAGAATCGAGGACGGTAGAACCGAGCTGACCGCTGACGTACAGATGGATGTCAGAGCCGCAGATACCCACGGCCGCAATCTTCATCTGAACCTCTGAAGTTAGGGAACGGAATCGGAGAGGCCATTACTAGGGGGAGGAAGGGGTGAGTCCTGCCCATGAGAGAGATGTAGATTGCTCAGTCGTGGAAAATGTACGACTCACGCTTAAAGCCCCATACACAACATTGGTCGAGGTCAAAGAATAGCATCCATACGTTGTCTGATCCAACACATGCATGAAATAGCACACCTGTGGAAATTTCAGCTCGATCCGCCAACCGAGTCTCGAGAAAACCGTGAAAACCGCTTCATTTGTTTCGCGAAAATGCAGCATTCAACGCCGTACTGTTCCGAAAAAATTATATTAGATCTCAGTGAAAGATTAAAGCCCCTGCACAACATTGGTAAGATCGAAAAAATAGAAATGTTCACAGATTTACATGAAACTTATACAGTTAATTGAAGATGGTTATAGTAGAAACCTCGCCCTGAAATATTTCTGCCTAAAATGTTGTATTTTCAGAGAAAAGAGTAAAAGAAATCGTTTACGTCTCTCAAAGATCAAAACTATTTTTTGGAACAGCTATAGTGTAAGGCGTTGAGAATGCTGCATTTTCGCGAAAACAAATGAAGCGGTTTTCACGATTTTCTCGAGACTCGGTTGGCGGATTGAGCTGAAATTTTCAGAGGTGTGCTATTTCATGTACATTGTGTACATGTTCAGTTGGATCAGACAACGATGGATGCCATTCTTTGACCTTGACCAATGTTAATTGTGTAGGGGCTTTAAAGGGTGTGTGCAATCATGTTCACAGTCAAGCTCATTTTCTGCTGTCATCTCAAGGGATCTGAAGAGTACAAATATGTGACCGGCACAGCATAATGAGGAATAACACCACTTTTAAGATTTTGAGGTTTTCTAATGATGTGAAAGAGTATACCATTAGCTGTCAAATGATATCAAAATATAATACCCTCTAATACTTAAAATTTCCGAAAATAAAAAAGAAAGAAAATTGATTTGTAATCGAATTGTGAAGATACGTTGTTTACTCAAAAAGTGTTTTGGTGGGATATTCCATATGTCGTTGTGCCGGGTCACATATTATTGGCAATTGGCAATTTTTCTTCGTATATCACATTCATAATCTGAGTTTCAGGAGGGGAACTTGTATAATGTAGGCATCAAAGTTATCATGGCCCATGCCTCTATATACCATGTAATTCTGCCAATTTGCTTTTGCGATGACACCATGTACATTATATAGTACTTCTCTTTCAAGGAGTATGGCTCCGAAATGAGCCCGTAACTCAACGTTTTCGGGTATATTGTGTTCTCTGCCTGTCATCAGGAGACAGTGCTACACAGTGTCACCGCAAACCTTCCACTCATCCACAGTCCACCGTCCCTCAGAAAGATTGGATCATTTATAATTACTCACGATCCTAATCTTCTCGAGTTAGAGAATGCATGTATTCTACCTGCGCTAACGCACTTCCAGAATCTGGGGCATAGGCCTAATTATAAAATTTGTTGTGCAAGTCCAGGCGTGTTCCAAAGACACTTTGAAATCTTTCAAGTAACATTTTCAAAAATAAAAGATTTGCTCGCATTGTTTAATTTAAAAAAGGGAATTATAACAGCTAAGAATGGAAATTAAAACTTACCATTTTTGCCTGGTAAAGGGATGGGCGTGTCCTCCTAAAATGTAAATGCATAATAGGAGTTTAACAGGGAAGTACAATCCTGTGTCTTCGATTCTTAATCATCGATGCGAAAACGTATAATTTCTCATGCAAAAAGCAGACGTACCGTACACCACAGTTCGCAGTGTAAAGCCATACCCTCACAGTATTGTTACTGGAAAAATTGAGTAAAAAAGTTATACATTGTAGACACGATGTGTTATTGCATGCATTGCATGCTGATTTATGTTTCGAGAACTAGCATTGGTGATAATAATTATGAAGTCAACTTACCAACACAATTTCCCCTTTCTTTTTCAGCACAGCAGACAGGTTTTTTACCTCAGCCATTCCAGAAAAATGATCTTTCCCGCCGTAGTCACTCCTCTTGGTTATCGTGCACGTAGGAATAGGTGTTGGCAGCTAGCTGTTGCCGTCATGCAAGTACCGTACCCAGTTGCTTCGATAGCAATCCCGCACGTGACGGTCCAGCTACCATTCGTATCAAATACAATGTAGAACGACTTTTGGAAGCGATTGCTGTTTTTTTTTTTTTTTTTTTTTAGAGATTTTTTTCAAACGATTGAATAAGAATTGCATGTATCACAAACTGAATGAAGGGCACGTAACCCCTGCTGTGGAAATGGACTTCAATCTGTAAATATAGAGATGGCCATGATAATTATGAAGGTTCTTTATCAATTATAAAACACCTGCAGCTAGTGGCTTAGTGGCTTTATGGCTCAGAGTCAGGGACAGTCAGAAGCAGAGCCATGAGTAAATATAAAACTAGTAGAGTTTGAACCAGAGTCAGATTAGAGCCACTAGAGGGTACCTGAAATAGAAAATTATAATATCGAGTAAACTATTGTCAGACTTAATAAAGGCTAACACTATGAACATATAAACCGTGAAAAAGTGATGAAAATGTCATTACGCCGTGAAACTAAAAAGTCACTGTGATTTCACGGTGCATTTTACAGTGAATTCACCGTGAAAATAATCGCTGCTCTGACCTGATAAGGACATCTTCAGGTCACTAAAGAGACCGTGAATAAACCGTGAATATCTAGGGTGGCAAGCTCCAGCCTTGGGGGATGGCTAATTCAATTACCAGTAGGGACCATCAGCCCCCATAAAGGTACTGTATGGTGTCCTTGTAACTGTCACTCCCAGATACTTCTAAATTGCCTCTAGCCATTTGCCACCAGGAATGTGGCCTTGGAGACCACTGGTGAAAACACCTGTGAAAATGACTTGGGTAACTGTGTGCCATGAAATAGGGGTGAAAACACGGTGAATTTTCTTTTCACGGCTAAATGGCATTTTCACCCCATTTTCACCGTTTAGATGTTCATAGTGTAAACCAGTTCACAAACTCAACTCTTTTAATGTCTACCCCCTAATTAGCGATCGTAAAAGGAAAACAAAATCTTTAGCGCGCCCCGCCCACAAAAAAAACCTCTGCGGGCGTGCCAAAGAGAAGGTGATGACGTCAACGGCCGTGCAATGTTGCATGATCGACTGCACACACACACATGTATAGTATACGCGCGCGCGTACGCGCGTCCACAAGAAAAAACATGGCACACACGTAGCAATTTTTCAGGTTGAAAAGTGTGGGGGCAGTTTTCTGTCGAGAATCTTGCTGTTTTCTCCAAAATATGATTACTATATTTAAAAAACAAGTTCATACCCTCTCTGATCGATTGCATATCATATTCCTTTTTATTTCAGGTACCCTTTAAGCTCCTAGCCAGAGCCATAACTAATCGGCACCGAGGCCAGAGTCAGAGCCAAGGCCAGAGCCATAACTAATAGCACCGAGGCCAGAGTCAGAGCCAAGGCCAGAGCCATAACTAATAGCACCGAGGCCAGAGTCAGAGCCAAGGCCAGAGCCATAACTAATAGCACCGAGGCCAGAGTCAGAGCCAAGGCCAGAGCCATAACTAATAGCACCGAGGCCAGAGTCAGAGCCAAGGCCAGAGGCATAACTAATAGCACCGAGGCCAGAGTCAGAGCCAAGGCCAGAGCCATAACAAATAGTACCGAGGCCAGAGTCAGAGCCAAGGCCAGAGCCATACACCGAGGCCAGAGTCAGAGCCAAGGCCAAAGCCATAACTAATAGCACCGAGGCCAGAGTCAGAGCCAAGGCCAGAGCCATAACTAATAGCACCGAGGCCAGAGTCAGAGCCAAGGCCAGAGCCATAACTAATAGCACCGAGGCCAGAGTCAGAGCCAAGGCCAGAGCCATAACTAATAGCACCGAGGCCAGAGTCAGAGCCAAGGCCAGAGCCATAACTAATAGCACCGAGGCCAGAGTCAGAGCCAAGGCCAGAGCCATAACTAATAGCACCGAGGCCAGAGTCAGAGCCAAGGCCAGAGCCATAACAAATAGTACCGAGGCCAGAGTCAGAGCCAAGGCCAGAGCCATACACCGAGGCCAGAGTCAGAGCCAAGGCCAAAGCCATAACTAATAGCACCGAGGCCAGAGTCAGAGCCAAGGCCAGAGCCATAACTAATAGCACCGAGGCCAGAGTCAGAGCCAAGGCCAGAGGCATAACTAATAGCACCGAGGCCAGAGTCAGAGCCAAGGCCAGCGCCATAACAAATAGTACCGAGGCCAGAGTCAGAGCCAAGGCCAGAGCCATACACCGAGGCCAGAGTCAGAGCCAAGGCCAAAGACATAACTAATAGCACCGAGGCCAGAGTCAGAGCCAAGGCCAGAGCCATAACTAATAGCACCGAGGCCAGAGTCAGAGCCACGGCCAGAGCCATAACTAATAGCACCGAGGCCAGAGTCAGAGCCAAGGCCAGAGCCATAACTAATAGCACCGAGGCCAGAGTCAGAGCCAAGGCACGAGCCATAACTAATAGCACCGAGGCCAGAGTCAGAGCCAAGGCCAGAGGCATAACTAATAGCACCGAGGCCAGAGTCAGAGCCAAGGCCAGAACCATAACAAATAGCACCGAGGCCAGAGTCAGAGCCAAGGCCAGAGCCATAACTAATAGCACCGAGGCCAGAGTCAGAGCCAAGGCCAAAGCCATAACTAATAGCACCGAGGCCAGAGTCAGAGCCAAGGCCAGAGGCATAACTAATAGCACCGAGGCCAGAGTCTGAGCCAAGGCCAAAGGCAGAACCATAACTCGAATATCGAAGCCAAAGTCAGAGCCAATCTCCGAGCCGGAACCATAACTAATACTTATTAGAAGCAAGAGTCGGAGCCAAGGCCAGAGCCAGAGCCATAACTAATACTGAATCCAGAGTCAGAGCCAAGGCAAGAGCCATACTGAAGCCAGAGCCATAACTAAAAATGAAGCAAGAGTCAGAGCCAAGGCCAGAGCCATAACTAATACCGAAGCCAGAGCCACAGCCATAACTAATACTGAAGCAAGAGCCGGAGCCAAGGCCAGAGCCATAGCCATAACTAATACCGAAGCCAGAGCCAGATCGAGCCATAACTAATACTGAAGCCACAGCCACAGCCATAACTAATACCAAAGCCAGAGTCAGAGCCAAGGCCAGAGGCCCTATGACAAAGCCAGAGTCAGAACAACACAATAAAGCAAGCCAGATTTTCCAAATGACTACAATAATAAAAAAAAAATTCAATGCAATCATTAACTTAGGTTAATTTATTGGGTTTCTTTTAAAATTACCATCCATCCTTACTGATCCCAACAATATGTGGTACATTTTAAAGGCAGTTCACCGTGGGGTTTTCATGAATGGGAAATCTTTTTAAAGTAAAGACTCATTTAAATACAGCTTTTGGGGTAATTAAAACACAATTCTGAGTGGTCATCAATTTCCTGGCCTGACTTGATCCTGCGTCTGAACTTTCACGATTCACTCCCTATGATCTCTCCTCATCGCGTCCAGAGCATAAGATGCATCCGTAGCTAGGTTCTAGTCTGTTCCGTGTATCATCAACGAACAGGATTTATCATTGTCAAACAAACAAAGGAAAAACTGACTGGGATTTTGTTGGACCGAATTAAGAAACAGTTGGCCAAGAAAACTATGTCTGGACCGGGACTTGAACTCGAGACCTCTGGATTAACGTACCAATGCACTGGTACGTTAATCCAAAGGTCTCGGGTTCAAGATCCTGTCCAGTCAAAGTTTACTTGACCAATTTTTCAGGATTCATCATCGTCATCTCTTCTCAGACTGGAATGTTACAAAGGACCCACAACTGTCGGAGCTGAAGATGCGCAGTGTGCTCGACCTTCTACTGGAATATCGTCAATCTCATTTGTAATCTTTGCTGCTAAAAGAAACAGTTCATCCTGCTCAATTATTCAAGAATATCAATTGTCCACAGTTAGATTTTTTGTATTAATTCATATTTTCACCATTCCCACTTAGTTTCAACGGTTATAATGATTCAAATCAACTCCATGTGTCTTTTAACAAGAATAACTTGATCAGAAATTAGGAGGAGCTGAAGTTTCGATCCTAGCAGGACCTTTAGAAAAGGTCCTGCTAGGATCGAAACGTCAGGCCCTCCTAATTTTAGATATTTCGCATTTTCGTCATTTTAATCACTAGCAGTTTGCAACATTTTTTGGCATATTACTCAAGAATAAGTTTAATAAGATATGATTACTAATAACACCAATACCCCAAAATCTAACAAAACTGTTTGTGAATGACCATTGAAATTAAAGATGGTGATGAACCATATTTACAAAAAGAAATGAAGACATGATTTCTTGAATTGAAATAATTATTCTTAAGGTACAATTACTGGCAAACATTTGGCTCTCCAAAATCATCATTTCATTTGTTTATTATTTCTCTTGTGGTGTTTGTCCTGCTTTGGTATGGACTGAGTTGCCATGGCAATCCGTTGGTGAGATGCTTCTACTGGTCGCAGTGTATCACGACCTTGATGGCTCCGTCGGCTCCGGTCCGAGACGTCTCGAAGGCGTCCAGGGTCCGCTCCAACGGGAAGTGGTGAGTGATCAGCGGCTTGGCGTCCACTTTACCCGACGCTATCATCTCCAGGGCCAGAGGGTAGCTGTAGTGGATTTCATTTGTCAATTTTTATTCATCAAACAGTTTTATTTAAAGCCCCTACACAACATTGGTCGAGGTCAAAGAATAGCATCCATGCGTTGTCTGAGCCAAAATATGCATGAAATAGCACACCTGTGAAAAAATCTCAGCTCAATCCGCCAACCGAGTCTCGAGAAAATCGTGAAAACCGCTTCATTTGTTTCGCAAAAATGCAGCATTCAACGCCGTACTGTTCCGAAAAATAGTTCAGATCCCGGTGAGACGTAAACTATTTATTTTACTCATTTCTCCCAAAATACAACATTTTAGGCAGAAATATTTCAGTGAGAGGCTTCTACTATAACCATCTTCAAACTGTATAAATTTCATGTAAATCTGTGAAGATTTCGATTTTACCAATGTTGTGTAGGGGCTTTAATCAAATCATTTGCGCTACTTTCTATCTTTCTTCTAACAGGAATCAGCTGATTGACTTTAAAATGTCTCATCTTTTATTCCAGGCTACCCCCCCCCCCCCCACACTGCATTTCTTTTGCTTTACAAATCTCTGTGCAACCACGGCTTTTGAAATCTATTCCTTTGTGCACTACCAGACTCGGGCAGCTCTTTCAATTTGTTCTAATTTTGGTTCGCCAGGAAAGCACATCACGATGCATACGATGGGTTATCCACCGTAAGTTCAGTTACGATGCATCGTAAGGCTTTGCGAAATCCAGGCCTGGTATAGTAGCGAGATGTCGTTTTAAGACAGGAGAAATCGAGAAAGGTCATACGAGTCAAACATGGATCAGCGCAAGAGCGACAATCTGCAAGTCTACCACTCAATCTGTGTCTACAACTCAAACTTGGGACTGTTGTGAGAGGAAACAGCATCCGGTCCAGAACACCAAGTGCACTACGGTCAGTTACTTAATACAGGGAAAAGAACAGTTGGGAGGGGGGGGGGGGCAGAAAACAACTTGGAGATGTACATTGGGAGAGGAGGGGATTGAATATGGATGGAAAACCATGAAGAGGATAGGTGAGGCAAGAGAGGTAAGTTCGTGTGCCTTACCAATTGGCATATCTGAAGATGCCACGGATGTCCACTTCCCTGACCGCAGCATTGACCAGAGGCACGGTGACCGTAGGCGGGCCCAGGCCAACAAGAACCACCACACCCCCGGACTTGGTGGCCTATAGAGGGCGACAAACAGCGAGCAATGAGACAGGGTGTTGCCACAGACATAAATAAGCTACAGACCGACAGCCACACACAACGCCTATGGAAAACGACGTCAGGATACTGTAATGGTGACGGCGCCCGACTTAATGTGAAACCATGGACGGAAGTGGATGAACAATGTGCACAAACATATGGAGAAATCCCGGAATGATGGATTCAAACTGGATTTTTGGGATGAAACCATGCTGATTGAGATAAAACGCCCTTTTCAGAGAAGACTCCATACTCCATTACAGATGTGTATTTGTGTGTTTTATTAGAAACAATGAATGAATCAAAATTTGGCGGTCATTTTTCTCGTGGATGGCGGGCCAGTATGCCTAATCCTGCAATGAGTTTTTGTACGTCCGTCCGTGTGACGTGACAAACAAGTTTGCCCATGGTTTTTTTACACGTCCTGAAATTACAGTCTAGCACTCGCTCTTGTCCGTCTATAGGTTATCTACATATGTCTGTGGGTGTTGCGCTTGAAGATCTCGACGCACTCCCTCTCAAAAAGAGATGGGTTACATGGTGTCACCACAAGTTTACCTCAACAGTGAGAGGGCCCGACGTTTCGATCCTAGCAGGACCTTTGAGAAAAAGATTGAAACGTCGGGCCCTCTAACTTTTGAGATTTATGTATTGCAGGTCGTTTAAGTCAGTGAGCAGTTTGCAACAGCTTTTGTATTAACTTCAGAGAAGTTTATCATTAGAGGAATAGAGGATCACAGTCCCACTCTGCCTGGTTGATCACAAGTGAGTAAGTCGTACGAGTATAAGAAGAGGTGGATGGTTGTTTGTAAGGCTGACCTCACTGTTCTCACTGATTTGGCAATGATTGCGAGATGTGGAGAGGTTTGCGTCACATCACATACGCAGCACTGGCGAAATGAGAATAGAACAGTCTGATCCTCACTGTCTCCATCTTTGGTAACTCACATAGCGCCAGTGGTTGTGATTACGCCCTCTTGCGTCCGTAACCTCTGACCTGTGCGGGTCGTCTTTTACCGCTGTCTAGTTCTCGGACGGTCGCGTATTTTCGAGCTCATTAAAGTCACTCGGTTATCTTGACGAACTGTTCTACAGTTGTGGTTTATGTGTGTCAGGAGTTTCCCTCCCTCCTTACTGGCGTAGATATCTGTCTGAATGCTGGGCTCTCCCCCACTGCACTCTATAAGATCTATGGTTTGACAAGGGGCAGCTCATTGAATAATGTACAGAGGTTTGCGCCACATATGTGACCCGGCACAGAATAATGAGGAATAACCCCCACTTTTGAGATTTTCTAATGATGTGAAAGGGTATACCATTAGCTTTCAAATGATATCAAAATTATTTCCGTGACGGTATGACCTTTGTTGTAAATAGTACAAGGGGACTTCGCTCGTTCGTTTGGTACCAGACACAAAATAGCAGCACCATTCTAATTCCTCAAAAGCGGCCATTCAAAAAGGCAGGAACTTTACATTTTCATGAAAACAGTACACAAACACTCCCCCGAAATCCTCGTTTTTTCAACATTTAGAGACGGATTTGGGAAAAATCCTTTGGACATCATATCCTACAAGAAATTCACTTTTCGAAAATACCAAAAAAAAAAATGTTTTTTTTTATCGAATTGAGAAGATACTTTGACTTCAGGCGTTGTTTACTCGAAAAGTGTTTTGGTGGGATATTCCTCTCATAGATAGCTGTCTGAATGCTGGAATCTGCCCCACTGCACTCTATAAGATCTATTGTTTGAAAAGGGGCAGCTCATTGAACAATGTAGAGAGGTTTGCACCACATATAACACTGGTGAAATGAGAATTGTAGACTAGTACTCTTTGGTAACTCACATAGATAGCTGTCTGAATGCTGGGTTCTGCCCCACTGCACTCTATAAGATCTATGGTTTGAAAAGGGGCAGCTCATTGAACAATGTGGAGAGGTTTGCGCCACACATGGTGAAATGAGGATTGTAGACTAGTACTCTTTGGTAACTCACATAGATAGCTGTCTGAATACTTGGTTCTGCCCCACTGCACTCGATGCTGATCTCAGGTTTACAGCCCATGGCCTCGTCCACCCTACGTGCCATCTCCTCGGCATCACGCGTGTCCACACGCAGGGTGTGGTCAGCTCCGAGTTTCTTGGCCATGTCCAGGCGCCCTTGGTCCAAATCTTGGAGGAGCGGGGATTTGAGAAGAAAAAGGTCAGCACCTTACTGAGTCCACCTCCTCTACATGTAATAGGCTTGTTTGTGTTAAAATTTAGCGGGCCTGACGTTTCGATCCTAGCAGAACCTTTCTCAAAGTCACTCTGCCTTTGAGAAAGGTCCTGCTAGGATTGAAACGTCAGTTGTTTTTGTCTTACGATTTATCCGCATCTTCATGAGGAGGTAGCAGAAACGATACACTTTCATAGCTGCCATCCTATCTTAAAGGAAATTAGGAATACATCTGCTAACAAAGAGGAATCACAGAGCACACTACATAGGAATACATGTGTGTTTCCAAGTCAAAAATAGGAATCTGTTTTCAAGAGCTTGTATAATGTGATCCAGTTTTACCCAAAAAGAGGAATGATTCCTCCAAAATAGGAATGGTTGGCAGCTATGCACTTGAGAAATCGAGCTTGGAAAGTTAGTGACGTTTTTCTCAGCATACTTTTACACGTCTTTCAATGGGTTGTATAAAGATGAGGTGTTGTGATACGGTCATTACAGTGGTCTATGAGATTGAGAACTTCTGGTTTCTGTATTGAAACATGGTTTCGTGCAACCCCACTCCTTGCCCTTCCCTTTGATCTCTCCCTACCAGCTTTCCTCTTTGTCCTTTATTTCACATCCGTGTTCTATTCACTCTCTTCCCCCTTCCTTTGTGTACATGTATCTGTTTTGTCCTTTTCACTCTGCCTTTGAGAAAGGTCCTGCTAGGATCGAAACGTCAGGCCCACTAAATTTTGATATGGTTTTGTTCTTTAAAAAAAGAAGGATTTCCTAACTATCAAAAAAGGGAGAGATTTCCAAGGACTTAATTTTCATTTTTCCGCAAAATATTCAGGGAGAGAGACAGAAATAACTATAAATTTTAATGAGTATAATTGCTTAGGTGTTGTATGCATAATTCAACTTTTGCTCAAAGGATGAATGAAACCAACTTATTTATTGACCCAATGAATAATATCTAAACCTAGAAGAAGCTTTGCAGCTGAATTGAGAAATACAAAACTTACCAGTTATGGCAACATGGGTGGCTCCCATAGCTTTTGCAGACAGAAGAGCAAGGAGTCCAATGGGCCCTACGGACGAGAACATTCAAAAATCAGACGTCAAGTTTGAGCTAGACTATCTGTTTCATTAGAATGGGGTCGAAGGGTTGCCTGGTTAAGTCACATTATTGAAGGATTACAGTGAAACTGCGTGCATACATCTCTTTTGAGAATGAGTACAGGACTGAGAAGAGCTGGTAACACAATGCTTTTAGACATTGGGTGTGTCACGAGTGGGGGGGGGGTTATTCCCAGAAGATGGTATAAACAGGGACTTGGAGGCATACATCCTTTCGTCTCAGTGAATATGTGCGAGGTTTATTCCACTTTTATAATAAAAATAAACGGCAGTCAATGATCCCTTCAGAAATTACGTAAAGGGGATAAATACATCCATTATTTAGGATCGTTATTAATTTCAGTTGCATTAAAATTTACTTTGCCCTTCATCTGATGAGAGACTGACGAGAGATGTATTTTTCACAGATCATACTTTCCAACATCTATTAAGAATCGAATAAAATAACATGCACAAATGCATACTGACAGACTAAAATGACCAAAAGGCAAATTCCACAAATTAGGCAGACCTTTCTCAAAGGCAGAGAACGGTCCTGCCTTTGAAACGTCAGGCCCTCCAAATTTGTGATATCTATAAAGAATCGTGGGTCCATCATCTTCAGACGATGGACAGCGAGCGCTCAGCGCGCGCTTCCCCAAAATGATGAGTTACCGACTCTTCTCAGAACCATACGGCATTCTGGAAACTTTGAGACCAGATTGTTGAGATGGCCTTACCAGCACCGAGGACAAGTACACGGCTACCCAGACGTACTCCAGCCCTGCGACAGGCATGGACGCCGACAGACAGGGGTTCCAACAGGGCACCTTCCTCTAAAGACACGTGATCAGGAAGCCTGTAGATGAGGGACAATGCATCTGTCAGTGAGGGGGGGAGGGAGGCAGAGTATGATACCCCTTACCTCTCAACACTGTGGCTTGGGTTCCAATCCAATCTATAGTGATGACATGTGGACTGTGATTTGAGTCTATCTACTTCTTGGCTATCAAAAGAACCACACTCACTCACAAAAGACCAGTGTCACTGGAAATTGGAAAACTCCTCAAATGAATAAGTATGATTGTCCATCATGCACAGCCTAACGTCGTATTGATCTCTTTGGAGACAGAGTGTAGCTCTGAAAAGAAGCCGAGCTTACTTGAAGCAGAAATCAGCGGCGTGGCAGTAGAAGCGTCGCAGGGAGCCGTGGACCGGGGGCGTGGCGCAGAAGATGACATCGGGGCAGAGGTTATAGCGGCCTTCCTTGCAGAAGGAGCAGAATCGGCAGGGCACTCCTGGCTCGATGGCTACACGGTCTCCTACAGGACGTACGTAATCCAGAAAAGTCATCATACTCATAGGCCCTTTACGAATCCATGGAACAGGCTCGTGCTCGGTCTCCGTCTGACCAAACCTGAAAATCCAGGTTGTGGTTTGCCACTGATTTTCGAGGTTTGTTGGCTTAGTGTTTCACTATAAAGACACAATTATTTCTCGATGCCTGTGACATTCATATAAGAGAAACCTCCCCAGATGGGAATGGGTGTCTTTGAACTGTCTACGCGCAGGCGTCGGCTGCTTTAATGCGGCCATGCATAGCTAGGGCCTACATAAATCTCCGGTCTGTCAATGCAGTTGCACCTGAACTAACTGCGTTTGTGTTCACTCCTCCACACTTCTCTCTTTGATCTTTCCCCCTCTTCTCACTAATCCCTACCCTACTCCTTGCCCTTCCCTTTGATCTCACCCTACCAGCTTTACTCTTTGTCCTTTGTTTCTCATCCGTGTCCTATTTATTCTCTTCCCCTTCCTTCGTGTACATGTATCTGTTTTGTCCTTGTCACTCTGCCTTTACGAAAGGTCCTGCTACATTGTAGGATCGAAACGTCAGGCCCACTAAATTTTGAGAAATGCGCAGCATATTCTTACACAGCGCCCAGACTTCCGCCCACCACAGGATGTGGACCTCACTTAACCCAAACCCACAAACTCTGACCTGGTTACCTCATATGCAAGAAGAAGAAGAAGAGGCTGAAGAAGAAGAGGAAGAAGAAGAAAAGGCTGAAGAAGAAGAAGAAGAAGAAGAAGAAGAAGACAAAGAAGAAGAAGAAGAAGACGAAGACAAAGAAGAGGCAGAAGAAGAAGAAGAAGAAGAAGAAGAAGCAGAAGAAGACGAAGAATAAGAAGAAGAGGAAGAAGAAGAAGAAGAAGAGGACGAAGAAGAGGAAGAAGAAGAGGAAGAAAAAGAAGAAGAGGAAGAAGAAGAAGAAGAAGAAGAGGAAGAAGAAGAGGAAGAAGAAGAGGAAGAAGAAGAGAAAGAAGAAGAGAAAGAAGAAGAGGAAGAAGAAGAGGAAGAAGAAGAGGAAGAAGAAGAGGAAGAAGAGGAAGAAGAAGAGGAAGAAGAAGAGGAGGAAGAAGAAGAAGCCACTGTTCACACTGTCCTTACCCACTTGGAGGCTGGTCACACCCTCCCCAAGGGCAGAGACCACGCCCGAAGCCTCGTGGCCCAGAATCATGGGAGCGTTGACGATAAAATCGCCGATGCGACCGTTGACCAGATAGTGGACGTCCGAGCCACAGATGCCCACAGCTGCCATCTTGAGTTGAACCTCTGAAGAAAGAACAGATAAACACTATATATAGGCCTATTCAGACGATGCTGAAAAAACCTTGCGAGGCTTGAGAAAATGTCTCATGGATGGGAAATCTTACAAAATGTCAGCATGTGAAACGTTACCAATGCTTGAAAGAGACCGAAGTCCCTGGTGAACCCTTGAGAGATTTTGTCATAGGTCCGGACCTCCGACAAATCTTCCGCTAGCGGAGGATTTCTCAGGGGACCCTTGACAATCGATCGTGTAAAGGGAGGAACTGTTTATTGTACGACGTCCAGTGCTAATATGCTACGAGATGCGCATGCATGGAAACCCTTAAACATGAGAGCGACACGCGCTGGTACCCGCAGTTTTTTACATCCCTGCAATGAGTAGTCTACCGGGAATCCGCGAAGTAAGCATTTTCTTCTCAAGGGAGGCCTGCGAATTGTTACACCGTGCCGTGTGAAAGGTTGGAAAAGCGCTCACAATCTCCTCCCCTCAGAAATTCTCTCTCAAACCTTGCAATTTTTTTTAGCATCATCTGAAAAGCACTAAGGTAACGCACAAATCTTGAGCAATACTCACTGGCAAGATCTGATCAGAAAATGGTAGTCAACTTAATTTTACCCGAGACGGATCTTTCTCAAAGGGAGAAGGCAAAGGCAGCGGGCAAAAGTTTGTGGAAAGTGTTTTACTAAAGGGCCCTGAAATGATCGAAATGCTTCATTTTCAATTGACAGCATTTGGCGAAAAATAATTTCAAAAATTCAGTTTATCATACCAACACAACTAGAAAGAGTAAATAAATAACAATATACCACTTTTGTTATGTAGACAATAGCCATTGTCTGGCACAACATCTTGCCAAAAATAAACATAACTCTGAAGTTTAGATAAAAAGTCTGAAAGCAAACTTTGAGATAATTTCACAAAATAGGGCCTAGCAATGACTTGAAACAGGGATTAAATTTCTTAATATCTATCATACCGACGTGAGACTCTCCCGTGTGGACGGATCGGCGGTAGCGGAACACGCCCAGGAAGCTGGTCACCGGCCCAATTGGGACGATGTGCGGTGTATCGACCACAAACCGCATTGGTACACCAGACGCGTCAAGGAGGCCATCCATATCCGACTTCGGCATAATAACATCAATCGAGACAGCGGTGTTGACATCCCCGGTTTCTGGCTCCCCACCATCCGTCGCCACGACCGCCGGCCCACCACGGGCAGGCCCGCTGGAGGACGCCAACTTAACGCCAGAGCCGCGCGCCAAACCGCACGGTCACCACTACGACGTCCGCAAACCGGCACACAGGAACCAACGGAGCGGATATAAACGGACGCCGCAGCGCACTTTCTTCAGTTGCCTGATGAAGGTTAGCAGTTAGCAACCGAAACGTCGCTTCTAGCAACGATACATCGCGTGACTTTGATCACCTCTCTAATTATCTATCATACCCATGAACAGGGCCCAGATCCTGGGTTCTTTCTCTGGTACCAAGTATCTGGCATTCTGGGCCCTGTTCAACGGTTTGCATTCAATACTTACCATTTTTTCCGGGTAAAGGAATTGGTGTATCCTCCTGTAAAAATAATTAAAACATTAATAAATATACACAACATTTTTGAAAAGGGTTACATGTTTAATACAGCCTCTACAGGGGTATCTTTAAATGCTTGGAAGTATAATTTACGGTGTCAGTCAACTCAGTCCGTGACCAACTCGGTCTGAGACCAACTAAGTCCGTGACCAACTCGGTCCCTGTGGGAAAATGCAGCAAAACGATCATGAGGTTAGGGTTGGGGTTAGGGTTAGGTTTAGTGCTAGGGTTAGGGTTACATTGATTTTCCCATAGGGACCGAGTTGGTCACGGACCGAGTTGGTTACGGACCGAGTTGATGTTTAAACCATCATTTCATGACCACGTAGTGCATTTTTATATATCTATTTTTGTTGGAAACTGAAGCAACTTTGAACAAATTGTTCTACGTGTGTAGGAAAAACACACATGTGACCTAAATCATAAATTTATACGAATTATGGCTTTAAATTCATGCTTTACCACCAGTCTGTAAGTGTAAGAAGCCGAGTAGAAAAATAAAATCCAGCTTACGGTTTCATTATCAAGTTGAAAGCATAAAAAAATTTATTAATTATTATTAATATCATTAATTATTTATTATTATTATGTGTCCTTTTTACTTTTAGTCATGTTTCATTGTTTGTGCTTAGTCAAACCTAGTCCAGGTAACTTGGATCCGAAAAGTCACCCTTTTTTATCAATTTTTGACATTTTGAGGTTCGGGTGACTGTAGCCAAAAAGGGTGACTTGTAGGGTCCAAGTTACTCGGACTGAGTCAAACCATGTGTAGCTAGCCCTTTCAACAATTTTGATTTACCACCTGAAAACAATCAAATTGAAAAATGTTGAAAAAGGAGGAAAAGGGCTACAGTTAGTGAGTTACTGTAGCTAGCCTGCAGTACCTCTAGGCTCTACCGTTTCTTATTGTAATGTACTAAAACTAAAGTAAAAGCTCCATGGTAAACCATTGTTGTTGTTAGTTGTTGACTGCACAGTGCATGCATGCAGTGCATTCAGCGTGCAGTGCATGCAGAGAATGAAACTAGTAAAACTTTCAGTGAAAGAGGGAAGGACCTGTTTTGACACTTACCAAAACCAGTTCATCCTTCTTCTTCAACACGGCAGACAGATTTTTCACCTCGGCCATTGTTCCAAAGTGTCAGGATGTAGTACAACTAGCAAACACACGATTTTCAGCTATTATATTTACAAGGGTGAAGTTGCAGTAGTTCTGTCACTTCTCAGTTTTGCCTTCTGGGGACACAAACGTTGATGGTCAATGTTTGGGGGAGTACCTGGGTTGCTAGTCTTAAATTCAGTCGTCTATGTAACCTCGCGGGTCTCGTTCCCAATCGGACGTTCTTTACATAGTACCATTTAAACCTGTCCCGGAAGATATTTCTCAAAACATACGCCATGCGTCCCAATGTACCGAATCACTCACGCGCTGGACATCGGCGCTTGCAGTCACTCCTGACATCACCGCGGGTCTCGTTCCCAAAGGCCATTCGGGTGTTCTTTGCAAAAAAGAGTAACTTTAAACTTATCCCGGAAGTTGTATCTTATAACATACACCGTGCGTCCCAATTATACTCAATCTCTCACGGTGCTTGCAGTCACTCCTGACGTCACCGTGAACCCTCGCGGGTCTCGTTCCCAATCGGGCGTTCTTTAGAAAATAGTACCGTTTAAACTTATCCCGGAAGTTATATCTTTTAACATACACCATGCGTCCCAATTATACACAATCTCTCACGGTGCTTGCAGTCAATTCTGACAGCGGAGGAGGCCCAATCAGTGTTTCTGTATTACTGCGCCTCTAACGGGCCAAGAATCGGTTTCCCCCAGACGTCGTGGAAATTAAATAATCTACCCCACCCCCCAAAAAACCACAAAAACAACGCAGGATGCGGCGCGCCGATCGTACACCATGGCAATGCGCGTGTTTCTAACTTCCGGTTTTTAGTTCCTTACTTCCTTTTTTGGCTCTGAGATGCTCAGATCATGTTGTTGATGTGCGGAAGTTTGTAAGCTCCACGATGACAAGCATAAGCGAGGATTTGCCCCTCTCGATTCCAGTGAGTTTATTAAAGATTATTCATTGTGATCGTAGGTGTTTTTCGTTGACTTGGTCAGTTTGTATTTTTCGAATTGTAATGAATGTAAGTTAGTGTCAATTGGTGGGTGTGGTTGTCAATGTCATAAATAATATTAATAATAATAAATTAATAGCTAATACGTAGGGTCAATAATGTCCAGTTGAACCCGAGACCGTAGACCCAGGTTTCTTGAAGATGAGGGTTACGGTTACCGCAACTACTACTAACTGTAGCCCTAAGATTTACAGTTTTAGTTTAACATTTAATTTAAATTTTACTTTGATTTTGATCATCGCAGTTCGTACAACTATTGAACTAGTACTAGAACTTCAACAACTTTAACAAGGGTTGCAGTGAAACTGAAAGTAAACCGAGTAACTTGAATATCAAACAAGTTGCCGGACGAATAATTATTTCCCGTTTATTCCAATGAATTTTACGTAGGCACATTAGATAAAGATTTGTTTTTACAAGTCACTTTTTCAAGTCTCATAGTCATACTCATTAATACTAGTGCTGTCTCTTTGGTTACGTTTCATCTTGGACATCTCAGCGATTGCTCATCCCTCCTTCTGCCCCCCACTCGCAGGTCCAAGCCGTCTCGGAGCATTTCACGTGTCCGATCTGCATCGAGAGGCTGACAGAGACTCACATCACCCACTGCGGCCATCGCTACTGCGGCAGATGCATCAAGGAATGCATCAACAGAAGGTGATGAGGGGGTATAGGGGATCAGATCGTGGACCCCCCCCCTCACCCCCCACCCTCCCCCTTAAACAGCTTTTGAACAAAGTGGAAGGTTTGAGGTGACACCATGTAGCTCTTCTCTTTCAAGAAGTGTGGCTCTGAAAAGAGCCGGTAACTCAACGTTTCCGGTACTTGTTGGTGTGTACTCTGCCCATCGTCAGGAGACTGCTAGATTCCAACTAGCTTTTGAACAAATTGAAAAAAATGGCAAAGAAAAACTTTGAGTAGACCTGGATTTGAACTTGAGTCCTCTGGTTTTGCATACCAGCGCTCTTACCATCTGAGCTATCCAGCCCTTAGATGGCGGCCTTCCCTAATAGTCAACTAGTCTTTGCCGGGTCGGAAGCAATTCAACCATTGACTGTCGTATATCTCCAGGGATCACACCACTGCTTTCATTCAGATGCAAACAACTAATTGTTGAAAAACTTGGCTACAACAGCTCGGGGATCACACAAAGTGGATGCAGCTTTTCCAATTCAAGTCAAACAGATCAATGTAAAACTGAACTTTTGAACAAAACATGAAACAAAACAACGTTTGGGTTGGTCAAATGACGCCATGAATTGTAACATTTTCTGCTTAAAAGCAAATCTTGGTTCTTAAGCAGCTGTTGAAATTGTTACCAGGTAGCTAGACAACTAACCCTGTGCAAACCAGTAAAGCTAAGATCAAAACAGCAAGACCTTTAATTGAAGACAATTTCGTTGTGGTCAGTGAGTATTTTGATGTGAATTTGTTAATATTATTAATTTTTTTGGATCGGCAGATCAAAATGTCCTTGTTGCAACACCAGAGTGACAGCAGACAAGCTGTTTCCCGACTGGGCGTTTGATAACCTCATCAGCATGGTTTCCATGGCGAAAGATAAAGCCGAAGACGACTACTTTGTCCGTATGATCCAAGAAGCAGGTAAACGTGATCGCCCATCCGACCAATCGTTTGACATTTTTATAAGCCGGGCTACTTCTCAGTGCCCCATGACCACCACACAGGTTTTTTTAAAATAATGTGACATTTTCAAAAGTCGCTAAATCACCGGGAACAATACAAAACTGTAAATCAATAAGTAAATCAATAAGCTTGGTCATTAACATTACAGCAAGAATTGGCTCTTGATGGGGTGTATACCCGTATGCTAAGAAATAGAATGGATTTCAACATTTCTTGGAGGGACCATGTGAGAAATACATTCTATCATGTCAATACGGATGTCTTTCGAAGGTTTCTGACAAACTATGGATCAGGAGATTGAGGCTTGCAGGGCATTGTGTTACGTCATCCAGAGCTCTCGGCTAGTCCTCTTGTATTGTGGGAACCATGATCATATGGCAATGGGAGAGAAAGGGATAGGAAGAACACCAATGACATGAGCGTGCTGACGAGAGACTCAGGACTTGACAGAGTTGAAGAGCTGAGGACTGCCATGCTGGACAGATTAGTCAGGCATGCAACTTGTCCGCGGATCCGCGGATTTCCGCGTTTTATTGAATTCGGCCATTAAAATTATTTAAAAAAAAAAAAAAAAAAAAAAAAAATCAAAGTCATAAGTTGTCACAAACTACTCAGAATGCACCACAGAGCATCTAGAATCCAAAATTTTCTCGGGCCCTTAAGCAGGCCCCAAACCACACACCGTAAGGGCTTCGTGCTTCGCGCTCGCAGTTTCATTCGGACATTTTCCTCTTTTTTAACAATTCAAGAGTTGCATGCCTGATTAGTGTGGAGGGGATTCGTTCATGACGCCCGAGTAGGCATCTGGTAACTGTCTATTTTCTCTACTTTAGTAGTACCGGGTAGTTGTAGGAGTATCTCTATTTTGAGTGTTGTATTTTTTATTCGTAATCAGATCGTCAGCATCATCCTGGGACACACAGTGCAGATGATTCACCCATCGTTGGAACATTGCAAAGTATGACCTCAACTTACTTTTACGTTTTTCATATCAAGGTTGGTTTGGTGGTAGCCGGATCAATAAGCTGAGGGGAACAAAAGAGAGAAATGTGGAGGAGTGAACACAAAAGGAGGATTATCAGCCCTTCCCTTTGATCTTCTCCTACCAGCTTTCTCCTTTGTCCTTTGTCATCCATGTCCTATTCACTCTCTATCCCCTTCCTTCTTGTATCTGTTCTTTTGTCCTCGTGATCTCTTTTGGGACAGAGTGTGGCTCTAAAGCTGAAGAGCTCTGAATAGCTAGTTACTCAGAGTGACCATATTATAAATTTATCAATATTTTTTAAATTTTTAATTTTAAATTTTTTTTTTAATTTGAAGAACACCTGAAAAAAGGCCTGGCCTCCCATGAGCGCTACTACCAGGAGCTGCGGAAGGACTTCACGCAGCAAGTGGAGCGCATCGAGACAGAGATGGACATCCTCCGAGGAGGTACAGAGGCGAGAGGGGAGAGGTTGGGGGAGGAAGTGGGAGGGGGGGGGTTGCTTGGCCCGTGTTAGGTTTTTTTTTTTTTTTTTTTTTAATGAGTAGGGGAAAGAGTATTGGACCCTATGATGATCCACTAACCACCGTGAAAAAGCGTAGATTTACGTGGTACGGACAAGATGGACATGACTGACAAAGACGATCTCGCAGGGCACTGTGCAAGGAGGGAGAAGAAGAGGGAGACAGAGAAAGAGATGGGAAGACAACATCACAGAGTGGACAGGGCTTAGTCTGAGTGAAGCCCTTCGGAAAGAAGAAAGCAGAGAAGGTTGGAGAAAGGTGGTTGACAGAGTTCTAGTGGTGTCCCAACGATCTACCAGACTAAGGGACAATGAGGCAAAGGGGAAAGGGGCGATCCGAGTGAGAGGCCTGAGGTTTTTATTTTCTCCAAAACCCGGCTTAGGCTCCGACTCCAGCCTCAGCTTCATCGCTGTGATCCCAAAACTAAAAACACACAGGTTATTGTTGAAGTAGAAGATTGGAATCCCTTTCAAATTTGGATCAATCTCTCCAAAACCAAAAGTCAACGGACTTCCGTACCGTGTCCTGCACATGAAGCATGTACAATTTCCAAGCAATTGAGGACACTGGTTCTTATTTTGTATTCAGTCACTGTACATTTAACCAAGGGATCGGTTTGCTTGTCCTTGTCATAAGGAGATGATGCATCAATGGCCAAGGGCCTGCAGGAACTGGAGCTCAAGAAGCAAGCCCTAGAGACTGAGCTCAGGACGTGCACCAGACTACTAGTAGAGGCCTATGACAAGTAGGTTTGGTGACCCGACTTCACGTTGCCCTTAATTATGTGCAGTCTGGAGTAGGCCAAGACCACAATAGACTGTACAGTGCTGCCTTTTCCCCAAGACTCTGGTCAAGGCTCTGACACCGGCTTTGTCTCTGTCATCCAAAAGCTGGAAACCCAGGTTGGGAGTGGGAGTTCTTTCTTTACGTTTGAAGTGTGGGATACTTTTTTACTTCAAAATAGGGAATTCTTTCTAAAAAGGCTGCCCATTCTGAAACCTTGTGCCTTGCAATGGATGGAAGACATAGCAGGAGCCGGAGCCTAAGCCAGGTTTTTGGGGAAAGGTCCTTTTTTCATCAAAGTTTACTGCTTTTAATAGTTTGCAGATGATGATGAGAGTGTGATAGCTGGCATTACATTTACATGAAACATTGGGACAGAACTGTTAAATTCAAAGAGGGTTTGCCCTGTTCGAATTAATAAGCACCGAGTGCTCAGTGCTTTCCCTGGTGCCTGATGAAACAATTCCAGGCAGCTTGGGTGGGATTCGAACCCGCGACTCCTGCTTTCCAGTGCAGTCATCTGCACTAGAAAGCACTAGAAAGGTAGACCCTAAAGGCGGGCAAGTAGAATGCCGTACGTCAAATGTATTCATGGCTGCTTAGCATAAATTAATTTCGGGACCCATTGACCTTCCGCAGTCAAGAGATTAACTCATGAATATTCAGTTGTGACGTATGACATTTTACTTGGCCTCCTTTAAGGTCTACCCACTAGAAAGCAGGAGTGGTGGGTTCGAATCCTGCCCGAGCTGCCTGAAATATTTGTATCAGGCACCGGGCCAAGCACTGAGCACTCGGTGCTTATCACGTTGAGCAGGGCAAACCCTCATTGAATTACGGTACATTCTCCTCGACACTGTAAAAGTTTTCTCTCTTGTGAAATCATTCCTTCAATCAATGCAAGCGTAGATGGGCCAACCAAACACAAAGCCATCCATAGCATCACCGATATCACAGCTATTGCACTCCTGCTTACGGCATTCTTTGGTTTGACTGTTTCAGGTATCTAACGGACAACATGCCGACTCCGTCTCTGCTTCCCATCTCGGTAACGGTGAGATTGCAGGGCAATGGTATCACACTGCAGGATGTGAAACTCAAACCGCACAGTAGGTAGGTGTGACAGCTAGATATGCAGTCAACAGAGATGGTGTACACTGGTTCTCTAATGGTGCTGCTACATCTGAATTAAACAAACGCCCCTAGCCTGGAAGATATGGAAGCATCGTTATTATTATTATTATTATTATTTTTATTATTTATTCGGCCAAGGAAAACAAGCAATTAGTACATTCAAGGTGAGAAAGGTCATACAGTCTATATCATGGAAATTCAAGATGGGAGATAAACGGTTGAATAAATACCAAACAAGGAGAATATTATGTGCATGTATCAGAGATGTGATAGGTCAGGATGACAAGGGGAAGAGATGGGGCAAGGACTGGGGACGATTGGGCAGGAGGGTAAGAGGGAAGGAGTAAACAAGCAGAGTAAGGACAATCCAATCTAAGATGGCCAGGAGGAACAAAAGTGAAAAACACTGTGACTCAAAAGCCTGTTCCTCCAGTCCTAGGTTGGTGAATAAATGGCTAACTATAGTAAACTTTGCATGTTGTGCAAACTTGCTGGTAGAAGGACTTGGTACTGTAGTAGTGGACTCTATGGAAGTTGTGGGTTGAATGACATAATGGCAGTGTGCTAAGCAGGATACAGCTTACTGGCCAAGTGAGGGCGCTATGCAAGAGCAATATGCAAATGAGCTACCACATAGGGATGTAATCAAGTCATTATTATCTCAATAAATCTGTCAAATCTATTGAATTTTTTCCAAAATTCCTGGGTCACTTTTACTTGACTGTGTTGATTGAAAAAAATGAGAATCTTAACCGCTTTGCATGATTCCTGAAGTACTGTGTTCAGGTTGACAACCAATTGGTTGGTTGCATCTGACTGAAAACGGGGGCGTAATCCTGGAGATGCACCCATCCCGGCAAAGACTAGTTGACTATTTTGGGAAAATCACCATCTGATGAGGGCTGAATAGGTCAGGTGTTTTTAGAGCACTTGTACGCGGTCCCGGTCCAAGTCAATGTTTTCTTCTGCATCTTATTGCCCGTTCCAGCATCTCAGACATCAAAGATGTGGTTGTCACGGCAATGGAGGCGAGGGGAGACCCAATCAGAAAATTCAACGATGAAGAGGTGCATTTTATTCTACTGGGGTGAGTTTCTTTTTCTAGTCTGCAAAAAATGTCGCAAACTGCTTACCGACTCAGTTTTTCCTTTGTTTGTTTGACTTGAATTTAAAAAAAAAATTGCATTTACTTTGCGTGATCCCCGAGCTGCCGTAGCCAGGTTTACAAAGAAGTGGTTGTTTGCATCTGAATGAAAGTTGGGGGTGTGATTCCTGGAGTTATTCGGCAGTTAATGGTTGAATTGCTTCTGACTGGCGCCCCCACCCCGGCAAAGACTAGTTGACTATTTTCTAAGGGCTTGTTACCTCAGATTGGTAAAGAGCGCTGGTACGTTAATCCAGAGGTCTCAGGTTCAAGTCCCGGTCCAGTCAAAATTTTCTTTGCCAATTGTTTTCCATTTTGTTCAAAACTTCTTCAGTTTTTCCTTTGTTTGTTTAAAAAAGTTTATGAAGTTTTCTTTTTGCGCACCTCTTGTTTAGACCTTTTGACAAAGGACGAGAAATCTTGCCAGAGCACCTTGAGGTGCCGTCGTCCACTGGAGACAGCAACGGCCCTGACCGAGGTGTCAGGCTCCTCCCCAGGGACTGCCACCCTGTCCTGGAGTTTGCTGTGAAGCCTGGGAGTGAGGTTGTCCTCCTAGGCACTATCAAATTGGAAAGGTAGCACTGTTGCACTTTTCATTGAATCATTTCTCTATAACTTACCACCAATGTGTTTGACGTATTTCTGTAACTTTTGGGCTTTTTTTTTTTAGAACTAAGAGGTATCAGAACAGCTTCTTCCCTCGTTCAGCCTCTCTCTGGAATTCCCTTCCAAGTTCATGTTTTCCCCTAGCCTTCAATCTTGGCCTTTTTAAAAGGAAATGTCAATTCCTATCTCCAGCCTTCCTGAGTCCCTCTCTATCTCCTTCTTTCCTTAGCCCTTAACCTTGAGTGGCTTTATAGCCTTGTTTTGTGGAAATTTTCATTAAAAAAACCTCCCCCAAGACAAACCTCCCTTTTGTTTTATGACTCATCCCGGCGGGCTATATTTTTGTGAAACTAAACATTTCTAAAATCTAGAGTCCCTGAGGTAATACCACAAGCAGGAGCTCTTCTCAAAGGCTGCCTTTAAGAAAGAGACTTCGAGGATCAATTGATTGGGCCGACGTTTCGTTCCTCGCCGAACCTCCCTCAAACGCTGTCTTTGCTTTTTGAGAAAGGCCCTGCTAGGTTTGAAACACCAGCGGAGCCAATTAAGCCAGTAATATTATGCACATTCTTTTGTAATTTCTTTCAATTGAAAACTTGGTCTCATTTTGTTGACAGCGAGCTGCCCAAGCAGTGCTTCGCTCAGACATTTGTCAAGGACATGGGCCAGTCCATGGATTACTTCACCTGCAAAGACTGTGCTTTCAAATGTGAGGCTGGTAACAAGGCTAATTGCTCATGTTTATTCATAAGGTTGAGCATTAGCTGTGTGGACATCATTGGGTAAAACAGAGGATGCGTTTCGAACAGGGTGAGAAAGGTACAGCTAGGATTTGAAGTGTCAGGCCCTCCTTATTCATGAGAAAATAATGTGTCTGACACAATTTCGGAACGGACATCGTTGCTTCTTCAGAAGTAATCTACCAAAAATTTTGCAAACTGCTTACTGAATGATTTTACCGCCAAAATGCAAATCTCAAAATTTAGTGGGCCTGACATTACGATCCCAGCAGGACCTTTCTCCTAGTAGGACCTTTCTCAGCAGGACCTTTCTCCTAGCAGGACCTTTCTCAAAGGCAGAGTGACCAGTGGTCACTCTGCCTTTGAGAAATGTCCTGCTAGGATCGAAACATCAGTCCCACTAAATTTTTGAGATTTCTAGGCAGTGCCTAGTAAACATGGTGAATGCTGGCTGATATACACCATGTACTTGATGATCTGAATTTCCCAAACTCGTGATTTCTGGGCTTGATTTCTTGAGCTTGATTCTGTTATTTAATATATCGCCAACTGAATTGTTTGTTTTCTGTTCTTGTTTTTTTTCTATTAATGTCACAGGGGTGTGTCGGTCCTGTAGAGACTTCTGTCACAAGGGTCACGAGACGCTCCCGTACATACTGGGCCATCAGCCCACATGGTAACCATTTTCATTGATTTTTATTAATTTGTTTTAAAGGATACCTCATTCCATGATAGATTGACGCTATGAACATCTAATCGGTGAAAATGGAGTGGAAATGTCATTTAGCCGTGAAAAGAAAAATCACCGTGTTTTCACCCCTATTTCATGGCACACAGTTACCCAAGTCATTTTCATGGTGTTTTCACCAGTGGTCTCCAAGGCCACACTCCTGGTGGAATTAGCCATCCCCCAAGGCTGGAGCTTTTCACCCCAGATATTCACGTTTTTTTCACGGTCTCTTAAGTGACCTGAAAATGTCCTCATCAGGTCAGAGAAGCGTTTATTTTCACGGTGAAATTTCACTGTAAAATGCACCGTGAAATCACAGTGACTTTTTAGTTTCACGGCAAAATGACATTTTCACCCCTTTTTCACGGTTTGGATGTTCATAGTGTGAGAAACCTCCTCATTATGGTAGACTGGCAGCGAAAGCTATGAAGGACTGAACTTGTGCCAGCGTTCAGGTGTGAGGAAATGGACTGCTCGGCAGACTGGTATCAAGTCTAATCATCTCTCCCACTATTGCCCACAACTGCTAATCAGTTTGTTAATGGAAGCTTGAACAGCCAGAGTTTAGAAAACTCCAGTTTCTATGAAGTCTTAGATCTATCATGTGTTTTTTTTTTCCAGGGCTTGCTGCTATTGTCCAAGGAAGAAAAAGGTAAAGCAATATCCATTTTTTTTTTTTTTTTTTTTTTTTTGGGGGGGGGGGGGATATCTGAAACGAAATGTGACATATGAATGGTTGATTGCAAATTGTCAACCAACCCAAATCTGAAAGTCAGTGAAACTTCAAAATCACAGTATTTAGCAATCCATTGTCAGACCCGCAGCTGATTTCAAGAAAAGTTGCGGAAGTTACCGGTACGCAACGTACAAATGTTGCATAAGTCTTGCGCCACAATGGCTCTTTTGTGCACTGTTTAGAAAAGGCAGCAAAATGTTGCGTAAGTTTTGCAACATTTGAGGTTTCGTGAAATCGGCTCATGTACACATTCTTGCATCCAACTTGCCTTATGTATCTAAGGTCCATTAGAAAATCATTGTCATAATTAGCAATAGTTGATGAATGATTATACATGTAAATATGGTAGCATCAGTGCGAGATGATACAATTCCTGTCTTTTGAATTGAAATGATCCACTAGTTTGAAGGTGATGCAGGCGAGATTCATGCGTCATAGATATAACATGGTGTTTGTGTCAAGGAGACTGTGATTCAATGAGGCTTTGCCCTGCTCAACGTCATGTTATCTATGATGCAACACGATACCTGCCACTATACAATATTCAAATCGGCCACATGACCTCAACTCGCTCGGTGGTCAAGTGGTCCAAGACGCCTGCGCTAGAAAGCAGGAGTCGCGGGTTAGCATCCTGCTCGAGCTGCCTGATTTTGTTTCATCCGGCACCGGGCAAAGCTCTGAGCACTCAGTGCGGCAGGGCTCGACCTTAGCACTAGCCCGACGGTCATTGTCTAGTAAAAACAGCTTCGGGCTAGTAAATGATCCACTTTGCTAGCCCGGGGGACTAGTAAAAAGTAGACAGCGGTAGGCAATGCATACAGCACGCACGCTGCACCACCGGGCTCACTGACTGTTCTACAGTAGACGTACATGTACATGTACACTGTACAGTACACGGTGTATGTACCGTACGGTACGGTACAAGTGCGTGTAAGTATACAGTGCTTATCACGTCAAGCAGGGTAAACCCTCATTGAAGGTTTATGCGGATAATATTTTCTCTTTAGTACATCGTAGACATGGGCATGCCATCAATTCATTCTTCTTCTTTTGTCTTTTTTCCCTTTTTTTTTGTTGGGGGGGGGGGCAGTGTCAACTCGGAGAAGGCATGACATAGAAGTGACCGTTCCATTGCAATTGCGGATGAGAAGAGAACGAGTCCAACTCGGCCGTCGTTGAGGGAGGCAGATGCTTGTGCCTCACTCCGGAACATCCTCATTGTTCCAAAAAGAAAAAGGAAAAAAAAGTGCTGCCTGGTTCTGCAGGAAAATCCAGTATTTTTTTTCTCACCTTTTCCCGTGTTTGGTCTTGAGCTGCGAGTCTAGGCTCTTGGCTGTGCCTGGGAGTTCACTGGGACATCGGTTGACACGGTAACTGGTCACCTGGTCACGCCCGAGATGACCCGAGGATGCGGACTGTGGTACCGTCCCAGTTAGAGGAAAGTTTCGGTGCAACGACAAAATGCAAATACACTGATCTCCTATGGAACACGTTCGTACAAACTCCGGTCAAACAGAGTGAAATGTGTGCGTTTCTGTACAAACTTTCAAGATTTATTGAGTCACACAGTAGACATCCTGCCAACTTCATGTTTATAAAAATATGCATTTGGGGGCGCAGCTATCTGATCAACTGTAATTTGTTTCCAAATTGTATGAAGATGGTTTATTTTGAACAAATTTTAAACAAATTGAAAAATTGGCAAAGAAGACTTTGACTGGACCGGGACTTGAACCAGAGACCTCTGGACTAACGTACCAGTGCTCTTCCATCTGAGCTATCAAGCTAGCCCTTAGATGGTGGCCTTCCCCAATACTATACTTATAGTCAACTACTGTAGTCTTTGCTGGGGTGGGGGCGCAAGTCAGAAGCAATTCAACCATTAATTTCCCAGTCAGTTTTTCCTTTGTTTTTTTTTAATTGCCAACTCAACTTTTCCTTTTTAATTTATACACTATTTTCAAGATGTTTTAGCACTGATTAATTTCAAAATGATTTTGTTGATTTGATGTAAAAAAAAATACACCCAGAAAAAACAAAAGCATAAGCACGTAGCATTCCTGGGATGTATTTATGTCGAGTCAAAATAGCTGTTGAACTTGAACCAGACACATTGGAAAGTAAAGAAAGTTATCCATGATTCTGGTAATGAAGTTGATAGACTACGAAAAGAACTTGTCAACATGGCCTTCATTGACACTGATGGGCAGCCTATGATGGTTATGATGAGGTCGGGTCAAATACTGCTAATTACCCTAATTAAAAGGCAGACTCTTTCCATTGATTAGATCCTGATTGCAATGATTAGATATAAAATGTACATAACGTATTTACAAACATGTACAAGCATTATTTTAAATAAAAGTAAAACAAAATGTTATGAGCGTGGGTGATCGGTTGCGGTATTTTCCCAGAAGGAATGTGTTCAGTAGTTGGTGAGATTCAGCACCTTGTGTGGCATTTAGATCTGGCATATGATCAAAGGTTTGGGTTTCAGCCAAAGAAGCAGCAGACGTGTTTTGTCTTTGTTTAAAATTTGGACAAAATTTGGACAATTGGAGGTGTCCGAATTTCGAAGGTTCCAGAGCGCCTACAGCCGTCATCCGTCCGCAAGGGGTTAAAAGCAAATTGTGGTGCTTAAAGGGAGAACACAACATTGGCCGAGGTCAAGGAATAGCATCCATACGTTGTCTGATCCAACATATGCATGAAATAGCACACCTGTGAACATTTCAGCTCAATCCGCCAACCGAGTCTCGAGAAAATCGTGAAAAACCGCTTTATTTGTTTCGCAAAAATGCAGCATTCAATGCCGTACTGTATTTCTTTTACTCGTTTATCCTAAAATACAACATTTTAGACAGAAATATTTCAGTGCGAGGTTTGTACTATAACTATCTTCAAACTGTATAAGATTTCATGTAAATCTGTGAACATTTCAGTTTTTCAATCTTACCAATGTTGTGTAACGCTTTAAAGGCCCAGTACAACATTGGGAAGATCGAAAAACATCGACGTCCACAGATTTCCTTCTAATTTACACAGTTTTGTAGATGGTCATGATAGAATCCTCATATTAAAATCTTGCGGTCTGGGATGCTGTACTTTTTGAAAAAATCTTCACTCAAACATCAACAAATAGTTTATTACTCGCGAGTAATAAACTATTTCTTACACTACAGAACGGTGCGTAAAACCGTGATGTTTTTTTGCATTGTGCTACTTTCTAAGATTACCATTTGAGCTAAAACCTTCGCATTTTTCCTTTTTTGGAATGTTTTATGGTTCAACGCACAACTGTGGCAATCTTTTGACCTTTACCAATGTTGTATAGGGCCTTTACGCGACTCTATGACTGTTTTTGAAATGAAGGCTTAGGCTCGGGCTCAGGCTTCGTCTCCGTCCGACAAAACCTGAAAATCCAGGTTGTAGCTTGTTTCCGAATTTGAAAGTTTGTTGGCTTGATAGGTACAGGGTATGCCCCAAGAAACTGGGGCCAAACGCTTGTTTCTAGATGCCTGTGATAATATAACGAGTGAGATGAATCTTAAAATTTAGTGGGCCTGACGTTTCGATCCTAGCAGGACCTTTCTCAAAGGCAGAGTGACAAGGACAAAACAGATACATGTACACGAAGGAAGGGGGGAGAGAGTGAATAGGACACGGATGAGAAACAAAGGACAAAGAGTGAAGCTGGTAGGGAGAGATCAAAGGGAAGGGCAAGGGGTTGGGTAGGGATTAGTGAGAGGAGGGGGAAAGATCAAAGAGAAGGGCAAGGGGTGAGATGAATATGAACAAAGCCTAAGCCCGAGCCAAAGCCTTCATTTCGAAAATGGCCTATGAAATTGGGCCTGGTACCTTCAAATGGACAAATGGAACAGAGAGAAAGACAGAGGCTGAAACCTAAAAGGTTTGGGCTTGGGCAGCGAACCTCGGAAACCTGAAGAGGGCCTCTGGACATGGAGCTAGGGCTGGACTGGTCGGCCCAGGCTCAGCACCAGGTCCCTGAGTTGGTCGTCCTCCGCCCAGTTGATGCCACTGCCGACGATCAGACCCTGCAGTATGTTGCGGCCTATCTGGATGTGGGACAGGGTCCTGTCTATCTCGCCTTGCCTACAGAAATGGCGGGGGGGGGGGGGAACCAAAAACGTAAAGTAATACCAAAATGCTGGGTGGATTATGGATGGCACTTTACAGGCATGCAACTCTTGAATTGTAAAAAAAAGAGGAAAATGTCCGAATGAATGAAGCACGAAGTCCTTACGGCGTGGGGTTTGGATTCTAGATGCTCTGTGGTGCATTCTGATCAGTACTTTTGGACCACTTCCGGTATATGACTTTAAGCTGAGTGACAGATTTTAAGCTTTTTCAAGGCGTACACCCAAAAAATTTAATTTTTGTTTACACAAAATGAACAGTAAACATCAATGTTTTTAACCTGATCTCAGCATGTGTTTTAAATAATAGTTAGGGGAGAAAAATGTTCATTTTTTTTTTCTTTCTTTTTTACATTTTTTTTTTTAAGGCCAAATTAAAAAAAACGCGGAAATCCGCGGAAAAGTTGCATGCCTGACTTTATAAGAAAAACTATTTGTTAGAGGGACTCTGCAATCAAAATTGTATCACTTACATCCATGCTACAGAACTGTTTTGCAATGCTGTAACAATCAAACTGCTTTTAACACTCGTTCTGGGGGTGTATTTGCAAGTTTTCAGTTTTTATGCTAATGAGAATTTCAACATACACATGCAACAGAAACCCAATTGGTTAATTTGATCCGATCAAACTCATTCTACCAAGAAGAAAAACAGTAAAAATAGAAGCAATTACCGGTAGAATATATCATAAATGGACATCAATTGCAAAATTATAATTTCCAATGACTTTTTGTGATTTCTTTTTTCATTTTCCATGATTTTAGCAGGAAAAACAAATTGTAGTTAGTGGCCTAGCATTTCGATCCTAGCAGGACTTCCATCAGAGGCTAAATGACTCAAACACACAAGTGGTCAAATCAGATAATTTGCCTGGGGATAGTCAAGTAGAAAGAAAGCCACTCACTGTCAAGCAAACTAAACGACAAAAGTGGAAGGTTTGCGGTGACACCAGTGTGGCACTGAAAAGAGCCAGTATGAGTAACCGGCTCTTTTCAGTGCCACACTCCTTGAAAGAGAAGAGCTACATGGTGTCACCGCAAACCTTCCACTTAGTATTTCCACCATGCAAACCTTCAAGTCTAAAACACCAAAAAGGGGAACTGGGGGGGTGGGGATAGGAGGGGGGATTAACGGATGGAAAGAAGATTAGTACAAGCTTGGTGGGGGTGTGGAGGGGAGGGGGGAACAAGCATTAAAATTTCATGACTGTTCCAGGATTTCCATGACCGCCGGAAGCTGGATCGATGGCGCTAGGCCGCTAGGGCAAGCAGAGAAGTTGGACTTACATGAGTTTCTGCCTCTCACTGTTGCTATCCTGTGTCTGTCTCTGACTCTCCTCGTTCTTCTGCAAAAGCTCCGTCATGGCCTCCCGATTGCTCTTCTTAATCTCTGCCGGGGACAACAAGAAAACCCAACCCCCGTCAACAACAACAGAACAAGTGATGCACCTTGCAAAGCGGACACTCATTCCTCGTTCATCGTCAGCATTTTGGGGCGATATGAGGTCAAATGAGACATCTCGTGTTTTGGGGAGGATAAGGGGTACAAATCAAACAAACGTAAAAACAACAGGAAAACACTTCAACAAAAAAATGGAATGAAGGTACAATACAGGGGATGATATACCAAGAGTAAGTTGTCCAGTTCTTTTTCTTCGTACTCATTAATTTTCACCTTGACCCTGTTTCCCTTTTCATCTCTTCCTTCCCTCTCTCCTCTCCTATCTCCTCTTCTCCCTCTGTTTCGTCTTCCTTCTCTTCATCATCCCATCCCCTCCTACTCTTCTTTTGCCCACATTCCTACTCTTCTCCCTCTTCCTTCTCCTTTCCTCCACTGTCCACTCTTTCTCCTCTCTCTCTCCCTTCCCCTCTTTATCTCTCTCCCTCTTCCTCTCTCCCCTTCCCCTCTTTATCTCTCTCCCTCCCCGTCTTCCTCTCTCATTCCCCTCCCCTGTCTTCCCTCTCTCTTCTACCTCCTCTTCTTCATTGTCCCATCCCCTGCAACTCTTCTCTCTTTTATCTCACTCCCTCTTTCTCTCTCCCCTTCCCCTCTTTATCTCTCTCCCTCTCTCCTCTCTCTCCCTTCTCCTCGTCCTCTCTCACTGCCCCTCCTCCCCTTTCTTCCCTCTCTCTTCTACCTCCTTTTCTTCATTGTCCCATCCCCTCATACTCCTTCTCCTCTTCCCTCTTTGTTTCTCTCCCTCTTCCTCTCTCTCCCTTCCCCTCATCCTGTCTCTCAAGCCCCCTCCTCCTCTTTCTTTTCTTCCTCCTACTCCCTCCTCTCTTCTGCCGTCTCCTCCTCCTCTTCCTCCTCACCTTGACACTCCTTCCGGACCCGTGCCAGGTCCTCCTGCAGTCGTTGGCAGACTTTCTGGTGACCTATGACCTCCGTCACCAGCTCACTCTGCTTGCCGGTAAGCTCCCGGAACTTGTCCCTCTGCTCCAGGACGGAGGGATTGCTGACCGGTGCCGGGAACAGGGTCTGAAGGAGGGTGTCGCTGAGCTGGAGCCTGGTGAGGCAACATATTGAAGTTTGAAGATTCGCAAAGGGGATAAGGAGGCGGGGGTAGGGGGGATGAAGACGGGAAGGAAAGGAATTGGAGGTTTTAGGAGGGTCTGACGTTTGGATACTAATCTTTGGGATAAGGAGGGCCTAATGTTTGGATACTAAGCTTTGGGATTAGGAGGGCCTGATGTTTAAATGCTAATCTTTGGGATTAGGAATGCCTGACGTTTGGATACTAATCTTTGGGATAAGGAGAGCCTGATGTTTGGATACTAATCTTTGGGATTTGGAGGGCCTGACGTTTGGATACTAATCTTTGGGATTAGGAGGGCCTGACGTTTGGATACTAATCTTTGGGATCAGGAGGGCCTAATGTTTGGATACTAATCTTTGGGATCAGGAGGGCCTAATGTTTGGATACTAATCTTTGGGATTAGGAAGGCCTGATATTTTGGTACTAATCTTTGGGATTAAGAGGGCCTGACATTTGAATGGTAATCTTTCGGATTAGGAAGGCCTGGATACTAATCCAAATCCTGATGTTTGGGATTAGTTGGTCAGTTGCTTCTGTAAGCAGTTTGCAAGATATTTACATACATACCGGTACTATGAAAAAAATTGGCTAAAAAAGGAAAAATCATCCTAAACAGCAAATCAACCGCTGGTAAGAAAGGCAGGAGAAAAAGGGGTGGAAATTTTGGTAATTTGATTTGATTGGATTTGATTCAAATTGGTTTAATTGCAATTAAAACTGTATTTGCGGCCTCCTTACCTCTTCAGAGCAAGCTCCTTCAGGGAGTGAGTAGTGGACTCCTTCAGCAGCGCTTGCTGTAACTTCTGAATTCTGCAGGCGGGATAAAATAGGATGACGGGTGTCATGATGACTATCCTTTGGCTGTGGCACAGTCGACCATGTGCTGTTTCAAAGCCGTGCTGAGCTTTGTCATTCAGTGTACACATCTTCCAAGGTACGTAAGAATACCACTTTGGCTTTCACAGTACCTGCCCTTTTAACATTTTTGCGCCAGGAATACGAATTCGGAGCAATGGTGGTGTTGCTATGCGCTAGGCATTCCAAAAAACAGAAATGTTCACAGATTTACATGAAACTTATACAGTTTGAAGGTGGTTATAGTAGAAACCTCTCACTGAAATATTTCTGCCTAAAATGTTGTATTCTGGGAGAAATGAGTAAAAGAAATAGTTTATGTCTCACCGAGATCTAAACTATTGTTCGGAACTTTACGGCGTTGAATGCTGCATTTTCACGAAACAAATGAAGCGGTTTTCACAATTTTCTTGAGACTCGGTTGGTGGATTGAGCTGAAATTTTCACAGGTGTGCTATTTCATGCATATGTTGGATCAGACAACGTATGGATGCTATTCTTTGACCTCGACCAATGTTGTGTAGCGGCTTTAAACAAAGACCGAGCCCGGGCCCAGTCCATGGATCGGTGAAGGGCCGTAGTTAGTCGTGTGGCAGTGGTTTCCCGGGCGTCCTAAGCCGCGTCCGCACTGGACTTAAAATGGGTAAACTAACCGAGCAAATGGGTAAATTGACCATTTTAAGTCCAGTGCGAACAGCCCAGGAAGTTTTCCTCCCAGGTAACTTACCCGACTCCAGTGGGTAGTTTAACCGACCAAATTCTGCCCGGTTAAATTGACCAGGTCAGTTTAACCGAGTCGATAAGTCCAATCCGGACACGACGTCTCGGTAAACGACTCGGTAAAAAACCACATCCGGCGCCCCGCACGTTACGTTACTGTATGCAAGACTCGTGCGGGCGCAGGGCAACAACGTGTTTGTGTACCTAGAGTACATGCACATGTACATGAGTCGGTTAGTTTTACCCATCGTCTCGGTTAGTTTACCCGAGTCGAAAAGTCCAAGTGCGGACGCCGGGAAGATTTACCCATTGGAATGTTACCCACGGGCTCGGTAAGAAATAAGTCCAGTGCGGACACGGCTTTAGGTACCTCGCGTTGAGCTCATCTTGGTCCTTGGCTGTGCTTGAGGCTCCACTGGCCAGCAAGGCAGACTCCTGGTCCCTTTTCACGGTGTCCAACCATTCCTTGTATCTGGAAAGAAATCAGACCCGAACGAGTTTGACTGATGGCGAGACGACGCAGGCATTGACAAACAGAGCAGACTAAGTGGAAGGTTTGCGGTGACACCATGTAGCAACTTCTCTTTCAAGAAGGAGTGTAAGAGTGTAAGAGCCCCTTAAACCATGGAGGAAGGTGATTAAACCACTTTCACCTGATGAACTGGAGCAGTTTGTCGTCGGGTTTGACGGCCGGCTGACTGGCGGTCAGGTGAGAGTGAGAGGCGCTGAGAAGGGACTTGCTGACGGCGGTGGAGGACTGGCCCAGGCTGCTCTGCTTGAAACTCTGGCTGAGCTGGTCAAACACCTCGTTGTGGGTGGTGTCCGCCATCCTCTGATCGCGGACAAGAGATCGAGAAGGGATACCTTTCAGAGAAATCAAATTTTTACAGAAAAAAAATGGGACAGACCATGAAAATGTGAAGCCAAACCCAGACGACGAAAGTTCATGTTTTCTAATTTTCCGCCATGTTTTTTTCTTTTTTTTCTGATACTAGTCTGGTGGCTCGCATGCAGTTTTATTTCTGCCTCGTAAATCACCTCAGAAGTCAGGGATTCATAGCCAGGTTCAATGAGTCAAGAGAGGGCGCAATTTACTGAAAATTGCTTACTGTAACGATAGCGACATAATTGGGTGTCTCTCCCGTTTATAATTTAAGTTCAAGTTGAATGATTTCATGGGTAGATTTCTCAAATCGGCGGTCTCAAATCAGCCATTTAATCATATGAACCTTTTGCCGCTTTAAGGGTTACTCAGATTGTTTTCCAAATCACTGAAATTTCTGTTGAACGTGTTGGTATTCTCCATGGTATTGGTAACCTTGGTATTTTACCATGACTTGAGTTCACAGAATATTTTTGAACTACAACATCAAGAAGTCAAGATGGTCGACCAAAGACAAGATTCTAGGGTGTTAATTTTCTATTGTTGATGAGACGCCAGCAGTCACTATGAATCAAGATTCACGAGAAAAAACAGGTACGTCTTGGCTCTAAGACTTGGCTATAGTTACTCCTTTTTTTGGATAAATAATATTTTTAAAATAAAATTAAAACTTTAAATAAAAGGCTGAAAAAACTTTGACTCAGGTTTTGTGTACCATTTCTCTAGTCCTACCATAGAGCAAGGGAAACCTAGTAAGTAGTATCAAGATTGTAAATGTGGCCTTCCCAAATGTGTCTGCCTTTTTAAAACAATTTCGATATTTACGCGATCAAAACATTTAAAACAAAGTATAAAAAAACAATGACAAAATGAAGGTACTCACAAAATTTAGTAGTACTTTTTAGAGATGTTTCCTCTACTGTAGTATCCAAATTTCAGTTTTGAAATAAATTAATTTTATTAAATCAATAATGAAATGTCCCTTTAACTTTAAGTGATTTATTGAAATATCTCTTTAATTGATTTATTAAAATGTCCCTTTAATTTAATAAATAAATTGCCCTTTAATTAACTAATTATTTTTGTTCTTTAATTGACTTTATAATTAAAATATAGCTTTAATTGACTAATTAAAATATCCCTTAATTGACTTTTTAAAGTACCTTTAAATTGAGTTTAGAATTAAAATCACCCTCAATTGATTAATTAAAATGTCCCTTTAATTTATTAATTAAAATGGCACTTTAATTTATTAATTAAAATGTCCCTTTAATTTATTAATTAAAATGCCCCTTAATTGATTTCAATGAAAAAGCCCCTTTAATTGATTACAGAGTTGACAGGAACTCGCATCACCAGGCAACTACTGAAGACGAGGAGTGGGGAGTTTGACGTGGAGAGCATCCACAACCTCACCCTCAGAGAAATGGGTAATCACGTCCAATTTTCTCGGAATCCAGATCTTTAGACTGACTCCTTTTTTGACCCACACAGCAGAAGAAAAGAATAGAACATGCAGCAAGATACAGATAGACAGCAATGGAAGTTTGAAAAGAATTCAGTACCAAAACAATCCATTTAAATGGAATTTCCATTTTGATTTTCATCAGATTAAAAAAAAAAAAAAAATCAAAGTTCATTTTATTTTCATTTTGAAAAAAACCTTTTAATTTCCAAACTAAGGAAGTCCTGACGTTTCAATCCCAGCAGGACCTTTCTCAAAGAACGAATGTGAAAAACACCAAGTTTAATTGTCAGCAAAAATTGCAATTACCGGTAACCAATTCTGTAGCATGGATTTAAGTGATAAAATTTTGGTAAGATAAAAAAACAGAAATGTTCACAGATTTACATGAAACTTATACAGTTTGAAGATGGTTATAGTAGAAACCTCTCGCTGAAATATTTCTGGCAAAAAAAAAAAAGTTGTATTTTTGGGGAAATGAGTAAAAGAAATAGCTTACTAAACTATTTTTCGGAACAGTACGCGGTGTTGAATGCTGCATTTTCGCGAAACAAATGAAGCGGTTTTCACGATTTTCTCGAGACTCTGTTGGCGGATTGAGCTGAAATTTTCACAGGTTTGCTATTTCATGCATATGTTGGATCAGACAACGTATGGATGCTATTCTTTGACCTGGACAAATGTTGTGTAGGGGCTTTAAGAGCATTACCATACAGCAGTGCTACGTTGGTATGGTGATCAACTCTGTTTTGAACGGCCCATTTCCCACAGATATCGACAACTTGGGATGCATTGGGGATTGCATGTACCTGGAGAGGCTGGACCTCAGCCGAAACGACCTTGCCAACCTTCAACCTTTGACCCCACTCATCCACCTCTCCTATCTGAATATTTCAGCCAACCGGATCACAAATATAGGTGAGCTGAGATCATGTGTATAATATCTCTTTACATTTTTGGTGGACCAAAAAGTTTCAATAACTCTAAATTTAAGTTATAAACTGACGAGTTCCTTGATCAGAGTACAGTGCCCAATAAGAGACCTGTTTGACATCCAAAATCCTGGCAGTACACCATCGTTCAGCACGCGAGTGTATAACTGCACACAGTATATACATGTGGTAGGGGTACATCCGTCCGGGCCCATGCAGGAGTTTTCCGTTGTGATGTCTTACCCCCCGCAGTGACGGGCGGGCCATTCAAAAAGATGGCGGTTTGCAGGAACACGAATTCGACCACCGAATTCCATGATTTTTCCATCTTTATGAAACTTGTGAGTTGCACATAGGTAATTGTAGGTTGTTTTTAACACCCAATTGGATAAGCTAATATTTTTCTCTAGGTTTTATTCCCCTTTAAATTGGACAAGACAAGATCCCATCTTAGACTCAGATCTCAGCCTGTGCGGTGAAATTCACCAGACTCGTGGTCATGCCATCAATGACTGTAATGTGACATATCTGGCCCCGTCTCACTCTCTGAACTCTTGATAATCCTGATCTGGTGACCCACCTCCACTATGAAACATCTAAACTGTGAAAATGGGCTGAAAATGTCATTTAGCTGTGAAAAGAAAATTCACCGTGTTTTCACCCCTATTTCATGGCACACAGTTAGCCTAGTCATTTTCACGGTGTTTTCACCAGTGGTCTCCAAGGCCATATCCCTGGTGGTAAATGGCTTTGAGGCAATTTAGAAGTATCTGGGAGTGACTTTTACAAGGACACCATACAGTACCTCTATGGGGGCTGGTGGTCCCTACTGGTACCGTAATTGAATTAGCCATCCCTCATCAAGGTTGGAGCTTGCCACCCTAGATATTCACGTTTTTTTTACGGTCTCTTTAGTGACCTGAAGATGTCCTTATCAGGTCAGAGAGGCAATTAAGTTGACGGTGACTTCACTGTAAAATGCACTGTGAAATCACAGTGACGTTTTAGTTTCTCGACGAAATGACATTTTCACCCCTTTTTCACGGTTTGGACTTTGGATGTTCATAGTGCTCATCAGCTGCCAATTCTGAATGTGATGCTGTGGCTCATGTGAAGAGATCGGCTCTTAATCTCCCTCCCGAATCCCCCCCCACCTCCCCGCCGCAGATCCCCTGAAGGAGTTGGCCAACCTGCAGACCCTCAACGCCTCGGGCAACCTCGTCGGTGGCGTGGACAGCCTCCAGTGCCTGACCGGCCTAGACTCCTTCACCAGCCTGACGCTGAGCGACCGGGCGACGGGCCTGAACAATCCCCTGTGCGGCAGTGCCGGCTACAGGGCGGGCGTCCTGAAACTCCTGCCCCGGCTGAAGGCGCTGGATGGCGAGAGGGTGACCGGAACCGGCAGAGAACTGTTTGAACTCTGCCGCAAACTGGATGCCTTGCTGGAAGGTACTGAACGAGCAAAGGAACTGACTGGGAACTTTTGAACAGATATCTCCAGGGATCACACCCCCGCTTTCATTCAGATTTAAACGAACAATTGTTGTAAACTGACTGGGAACTTTTGAACAAATATCTCCATGGATCACAGTCACACCCCCACTTTCATTCAGATGCAAACAACCAATTGTTGTAAACCTGGCTACAGCAGCTCGGGGATCACTCAAAGTGGATGCAGCTTTTTTAATTCAAGTCAGACAAACAAAGGAAAAAACTTACTGGAATATTTTGTACAAATATCTCCAGGGATTACACCCCCGCTTTCATTCAGATGCAAGCAACCAAATGTTGTAAACCTGGCTACGGCAGCTCGGGGATCACACAAAGTGGATGCAGTTTTGTCAATTCAAGTCAATCAAACAAAGGAAAAACTGACTGGGAACTTTTGAACAAATTTTAAAAATTGGCAAAGAAAACTCTGACTGGACCGGGACTTGGACCGGAGACCTCTGGATTAACCTACCAGTGCTCTTCTGTCTGAGCTATCCAGCCCTTAGATGGTGGCCTTCCCTAATAGTGAACGTACCAGCACTCTTACCATCCGAGCTATCCAGCCCTTAGATGGTGGCCTTCCTAATAGTCAACTAGTCTTTGCCGGGGTGGGGGCGCCAGGCAGTTTAACTGAAGGATTCGTGCTATCCTTTCTGCGGCTTGAACTCGGAAATCTTGATTGGAATTGTTATTTTTTCAAAAATAATGAACTCTATAAGAATAAATGTATATTTAAATTGACTGAAAATTTGGTAATTTTAAATTTTGGAGTGGTTAGAATTCCAGCCAGTGAAACTGTATTGCAGTTCTAGTTTGTGGCTTACATTAATGTGCGATTAGATGTCTTTTAGTTTACATGCTCCACTGCGTTTTGGCGAAGAGCATTTCCATCACTGTGTGACATGCGAGAGACTGATTGCATTGGGGCCTTCAGTGCTGAATCTATTCTTTTGATTTGTTGTTTATTTTTTAGCCCCTACACAACATTGGTCGAGGTCAAAGAATAGCATCCATACATTGTCTGATCCAACATATGCATGAAATAGCACACGTGTGCCAACCGAGTCGCGAGAAAATCGTGAAAACCGCTTCATTTGTTTTGTCTTTTACCACAAGGGCCTGCAGAGGGTTCCAAGAAAACGGAGGACTTGCCACAGCCCTGGGTGAGCCAAGACTTCTGGGACACGGAGAAAGGAACGACGGAAGCTGACCGTCAAGGCTGGGAGGCTGAGCAAGAATTCCAAGGTGAGAAACCATCACTGTATTACTATACCATTTTATACCAGTGTTTGGATCGGCTTTGCCATAACTGAGAATGTAATAGTTGCCTACCGGGTGATGCAAAAACATCACCTAAAAGGGGTACGTTAAAAAGGTGGGGTGGATTCTGTGGAGCAATGAAAACAGAGAGGCACTGAGGATGTTTCAAACTAATAATGCAGTGTGTCTTGTTGCTGTGCTGTGATCAGAATGACCATCTCAGTCACCAGACACACCTATCCCCAGCGCACTCACACACTCACACACAGGAGTCGTAAATCAATGCCACTGGAACATGTAGCATTGCAAGAGCAGTGGCTGGGAGCCTGAAGGTCAGACTGACCATCCCAGCCACCAGGAGACTAGGGGGTAGTACAGACACCGTACTAAAAGTGGTCTATCTTCGGTTTAAACTGAAAAGGGTCTATCTAGTTGTGTCTGAACGGTCTACGTAGACCGTTTTGAGTACTACAAACGGTCTATCTTAGACCGCCGAGAAGGGGTGGACTAGACTACGTAGACCGGTCTACGTAGACCGGTCTACAAACCTTAATGTGTCTGAACGGTCTATCTCATAACCACATCCAGTTTAGGCAGACGAGCCGGGGCGCATTACAGTGATTTATGTCACCGCCCAAACCGCACGAAAAACAAGGACGCGATGTGCATTACACTGATGTTACGTGCACTCTTGCTAGCCGGAAGGGAATTAGTTGGGATTCAGGGTCAAGCAACGTATGTGACCTCTTAGTACCAGAGATAGACTGTTTTCAGTTGAACTCATTGAGTATGAATGCAAGGGGTTTGCAATGAAATGTTTACCTCCCGCTGTGACAGCAAATGATAGACCTTTTTCGGTCTCCGTAGTACGGTGTCTGAACATAGCCTAGCTCTAGCGCTCTCCCAGGCAGCGTCGTAAATCATGACCCGCAAGAACAGTGGGATTGTTAGAATAGTGGGATGGTAAGACCATCCCTGTAACCAGGAATGACTACTATACATGTAGCCACAGTGCTTGAGAAAAACACCAAAATAAATGGGGGGGGGTCTCTGAACTACTGTGGTCCCCCAACAGTAATAACCAATGCCTGGTGCATCACTAAACGGTGATGTGTCTAGTCAGACCTCTGCTCTAGAAAGCTGGAGTCCAGGTTCGAATCCTGCCCGAGTTGCCTGAATGGATTCTCAAAGGCAGAGAAGGTCCTGCTACATGTAGGATCGAAACGTCAGACCCTCCTAAGTTTTGATATCCACTTTTCGGTCATTTTTAGTCAGTAAGCAGTTTTTGCATATCACAATAATAGAAATGAAGGGGTTGTTCATCGCGGTGGTGTAGATAAGTAGAAAGGGTGATCAAAGTCACGCGATGTGTCATTGCTGGTGGCGACGTTTCGGTTGCTAACTGCTAACCTTTATCAGGCAAAAACTGCTTACTGACTAAAAATGACCGAAAAGTGGATATCAAAACTTAGGAGGGTCTAATGTTTCGATCATAGCAGGACCTGTCCTGCCTTTGAGGATCCATTCTACCTTTGAGTTGATGCTGTGTGTCATTGCTGTCTCCAATTTTTGGCAGATCTTCTGATGAGCTGCCGGCGACTTGAGTCGGACGCCTCCCGCAGCCTCAAGGACGAGACGCTGGGAGAGATGAACGGTGATGCCGACGACCACTTATGACGTCAGCTCTCAGAACCGCGACTCGCCCGCCCTCAGAAAATCCTGTGATTTGTCCGTTAGTCCTAGACCAATCTCACAGAGCTGCCCGGTCTCAAAAGTCTACTTGCCAAAGCCGCAGATATATTATAATGATGTGATACGGTACCCACCGCTAGACTTATTCGAATTCGCCACATGGCCTCGACAAGCTCGGTGGTCAAGCGGTTAAGACGTCTTCACAAGAAGCAGGAGGTGCTCGAGTATTTCTTTTCAGCAGGCAATCGGGCAAAGCACTGACATGACCGAATACACAGTGCTTATTAAGTATGTCGAGTAGGGCAAACCCCTCATTGCAATTAAAAGCCACAATGTCTTCTTTTACTGAGCAACATTTAGAAACCATATTTTTCATTTGAGCACTCAATGTGGGCTTCATTGATTTCTCGCCGATTTGGATCATTTTCTCCTCCCTTCCGGCTCTTATCAGAGTCACACCTCCTTGAAGAGGAAGACCAGATGGTGCTTCCCAAAACCTTAGCTTTTATTGATTAGTTTCTGCTCAGCGGTGAACCAAAATGGAGCTTTGAGGTGGCAAAAAGGGAGCATTTTCATACAGCTTCTTAAAGGGATAGCACAACATTGGTCGAGGTCAAAGAATAGCCTCCATATGTTGTCTGATCCAACATATGCATGTAATAGCACACCTGTGAAAATGTCAGCTCAATCTGCCAACCGAGTCTTGTGAAAATTGTGAAAAACTGCTTAATTTGTTTCGCGAAAACAGCATTCAACGAATTGTTCCGAAAAATCATTTAGATCTACATGTAGGGTGTGAGACGTAAACTATTTCTTTACTACTTTCTAAAAAAAATACAGCATTTTAGACTGAAATATTTCAGTGCAAGGTTTCTACTATAACCATCTTCAAACTGTATACGTTTCATGGAAGTCTGTGAACATTTCTGCTTTTCGATCTCAATGTTGTGTAGGGGCTTTAAATACCAAAATACATTGAAGTAGAGGGTCTGACATTTCCAATCCAGGCAGCATTTTGCCTTTGAGAAAAGTCTTGCTAGGATTGAGTATGACTGCTTTGTCCAGTTGTCCATTACTCTAACATACATTTAAGTTGAAGCTTGATGCAAATAGGCCGCATAGCCAAGTTCCGCTTGTTTTTGATGCCATGCAATCTGTCTATTCCACACTATCACCGGGTCAAGGTTTTGTAATTCAGCTCAGACTGAGGAAGACGTTTCAATGCTTAGCAAATTGCCGTGCTTAGGAGCCGGCCCTACACCATTAGCTCAGACTTGCTCAAGCAAATCTGTCAGTGATTCAGACGCTTTGTGAAAGCACCGGTAGGATCTGCCATAGGACTTGGTTAAGGATTTCATTGCCAAAAATACCATGCCTCTCCCCATTCATTATTTTTTCTTTGACGTATATTCAGATTTTACTTATTTTCTGTGTGCATATGAGACCAATAAGCTTTGATAGTTGAAAATAAAATATAAAATCTAAATCAAAATCACTATTACAATTTTGTTAAAATTGGCTTTTCAATTGATGTACATCAAGTTGATGATAGAAAAATCAACGTTGACTTTATCAAGAGATTATTTTTCAAAAATAATGAACTCTATAGGAATAAATGTATATTTAAATTAACTGAAAATTTGGTAATTTTAAATTTTGGAGTGGTTAGAATTCCAGCCAGTGAAACTGTATTGCAGTTCTAGTTTGTGGTTTACATTAATGTGAGATTAGATGTCTTTTAGTTTACATGCTCCACTGCGTTTTGGCGAAGAGCATTTCCATCACTGTGTGACATGCGAGAGACTGATTGCATTGGGGCCTTCAGTGCTGAATCTATTTATTTGATTTGTTGTTTATTTTAAAGCCCCTACACAACATTGGTCGAGGTCAAAGAATAGCATCCATACGTTGTCTGATCCAACATATGCATGAAATAGCACACCTGTGAACATTTCAGCTCAATCCGCCAACCGAGTCTCGAGAAAATCGTGAAAACCGCTTCATTTGTTTCGCGAAAATGCAGCATTCATTGCTGTACTGTTCCGAAAAATAGTTTAGATCTCGGTGATATGTAAACTATTTCTTTTACTCATTTCTCCCAAAATACAACATTTTATGTAGGCAGAAATATTTCAGTGAGAGGTTTCTACTAAAACCATCTTCAAACTGTATACGTTTCATGTAAATCTGTGAACATTTCTGTTTTTCAATCTTACCAATGTTGTGTAGGGGCTTTAATCAAGAAATTGTCCGTCTAACGTAACATATAAGTGGAGGGCCTGACATTTCAATCCTAGCGGGACCTTTCTCAATGGCCTCTCTGTTTTTGAGAAAGGTCCTGCTAGGATAAAAAAGGTCGGGCTTTCAACTTTATTGAGATTTACCATTTTGGTCGTTTTAGTCAGTAAAGCAGTTTGCAACATTTTTATATGTTACCATGGTTATTGTAAACTTGCCTGCTCAGATTCGGAATGAAAGTCGACTAATTTGGCAAATTGAGTATTGTATTAGAATTCATTCATTCAAAGTATGGCTAGTCTTCAAAAGTATGCGGAACAAGAACTTTGGAAGACTGTCGGGGGTGTTTTCACTGGGAAGTAAAATGATTCCACACTAAATGTCAAACTCCAAGAACATCGTTTAATTCCATCTGGCTACTTATAAAAAATATAAACAATACCGGTAATTATGTAAACTCTAATAATTACATGATCATTCCTGTTGTTGCATAGATTCAAAAGTGCAAAGTAAATTTGGATGAACTATTTTTTACTTTGTAAGCTTTGGTACACTTAAATTCAACAAAGGCATTTCAGTTCTTACTGCCATCATTCCTTTCCAATGCTTAAACACCTTATTTCTGTGAATCTTTCATTCTCAAAGAAACTTTCAAGACATTTCCACTTGTTATCTGTTTAAGTGACTGATTTGTGCCAAAGTATGAAATATCAGAGAAATTGTTATGTAAACTTTGATTTTGGTTATGATTATGATTTGTGGAATAAAACTGCTAAGATGATTTAAAAACCCATGGTCGACCTCCTGACCTTTGCCCTCCTGCTTTTCTGCGACAAGCTCAAGCTGGACAACTGCGGTGTGTCTGCTGCCCCCAGTTGCCCAGTCAGGTCCAGGTGTTGGCTTGCCCTGGGGGCAACTGGTTCCCGATTCAAGGGTCTCTTCCTCTGAGACGGGCTGAACAGTTCTGGGGTGCGATCCGTATGCGTTGATCTGGGTGGGCTTACTGGCCTAGGGGTAAAATTCTGAAATCAAATTTAATTTAATTTAAAAAAAATCAATCAAATCAAATCAAATCAAATCAAATCAATCAAATCACTTCAAATAAAATCAGTTCAGTAAATTAATACAGTAATGGTACAAGCCGTTGACTGAAATTATGTCTATAATAAGAAATTGAAATTTCTGAAACACGCATCAGATGAGGTCATGTTTGGTTGCGTTATGTGATATCAGATAAGATCAAATTAGGTCAGGTAAGCTCAGGTCTGGTTTGGTCTGGTCTGGTCTCTGGTCTAGTCTGGTCTGGTCTGGTTATGACTAGTTTGGTCTGGTCAGGCCTGGTCAGTCAGGTCAGGTCTGGTCTGGTCTGGTTATGACTAGTCTGGTCTGGTCAGGCCTGGTCAGTCTGGTCAGTCAGGTCAGGTCAGGTCTGGTCTGGTCTAGTCTGGTCTGGTCTGGTCTGGTCTGATCTGGTCTGGTCTGGTCTGGTCTTGTTATGACTAGTCTGGTCTGGTCAGGCCTGATCAGGTTAGGTTAGTCAGGTCAGGTCAGGTCAGGCCAAAAAATTAGATCAGATCAGATCAGCTCAACGAAAAGCCCCTTTACAGATTAAAACAGACCATGTAATAATACAGAATTTCTTTGAATGAGAACAATCTAAGATGGAAAAATGTCAAGCAAATAAACAGAAAATTGTCCAAATAATTGGAAGAAAAAAAGAAGAAAAAGAAATTTAGCTTGAAAACAGTAATGAAAAGCTACACGGAATAGTGTCGGTCAGCCGAATGACAAACCTGATCGAGTGAATTGTCCAATTCATCTTGCCCCTCTGCCTCCGAGTCGTAGCCGTGGACCCAGACGTGGTGCAGTGCCCTGCTGATCTCGCCCCTAAACGCGCCGGGGTCGACCCTCCACGGCAACGCCTCCCCGTCCCCGTCCCCGTTCCCGTCCGCTTCTTCTCTGTCCCCGGCCCCCCTCCCGAGCTCCTTGCTCAGGATTTGCCCTCCGCCGGCCAGCCACTCCTGGAACTGGGCGTCGCCCATCAGCGGGGCGGGGCCCGTGGGGCGGGGCCGGCTGCGTCTGTGTCGCCTCCTTCGGGACTGCGAAGACTTGAGGCACAACTGGCAGTCGTTTTCCGAATCGTCCTTGCTTACCATCCAAGAGATGACTGTTAAAAAAATGTTGTATTTTGGGAGAAATGAGTAAAAGAAATAAACTATTTTTTCAGAACAGAACGGCGTTGAATGCTGCATTTTCGTGAAACAAATGAAGCGGGTTTTAACAATTTTCTCAATTCTGGTTGGCGGATTGAGCTGATATTTTCACAGGTGTGCTATTTCATGCATGTGTTGGATCAGACAACGTATGGATGCTATTCTTTGTTGTGTAGGTGTAGGGGCTTAAGTTTAAGTTGAAAAGAAAACCAATATCTTACGTTAAACCCACAGTCAGAAAGAGCATGAAATAAGCTTTATTTTGATGCCGGTTTGATCTCAGTGGTGCTTCCATTCCTGAGATATATCGTAATTCATGTAGCGATATCTGTCACCGAAAATGAAATGCCTTATGGAGAAATGGCTATTTAAACATTTTACTGGCAGTTGGAAGTGGCAAGATGAAGCTCACAAAATGCTATATATTTTTCGTCTTTATTGACAGAAATTAACGGTTCATCAAACTGATTACAAAAGAATGGACATCAACCATATCAAAGTAAATGAGACTTAAGGCTTTTCATGGTGGGTGAATCAATATAGGAAGGTTTTCGGTGAATACCATGTATCCGGTCTCTTAAAGGAAGAGGTATGGTTCTGAAAAGAACCATACCTCTTCCTTTAAGAGACCGGATACATGGTGTTCACCGAAAACCTTCCTAAACCATATCAAAACCATATCAAAAGTAAAACCCCCCAAAAAATATAATAAAAAAAAAAATTATGCAGAGCTATGGTAGAGTGGTAAGTCCAGGCTGCTAAGCCAAGATAGGGCGCCCTCTGTTGTGCCATTGATCGCCTTGAAGACCATCAGAGGCCAATCTAGAGCCGCTTAAAGCCCCTACAAACATCGATGTCCACAGATTTCCCTCTAATTTTTAATTTAATTTGAAATTTTTAGATTCGGGTGACTGTGTATTTGTAGATGGTCATGACAGAATCCTCATGTTGAAATCTTACGGTCTGGGATGCTGTACTTCCCTAGAAATCTTCACTGAAACATCGACAAATAGTTTATTACTCGTAAGTAATAAACTACACCTATGCTTAAAAGTAAGTATCCCTCGTACTCGCACTCGCTCGTAAGCGCTCGAGCAAACTCGTTAACACTCGCTAGCGCTCGACAAACCAGCGAGCGGTAGCGAGCGGTAGCGAGCGGTTTCGAGTGATGTCGAGGATTTGCGAGGGATATCGAGCGGCCTCGTAAACACTCGAAGAGTGGAGGGCGGCTCATAAACAACGAGCGTTTGCGAGGGCTATCCAGGCGTATCCATTGACCTCACTCGCATTGTTGAGAAGGCGCCCGTTTGCGAATCCGCTGGGCAGCCCACTGTGTGATGAGCGCCCGCTCCTCAGTGGGACCGGCGACCGCAAAGGCTTATAAAGAACACCGGCAAGGAGTGCGTGCGTGGACGCCCCCAGTCCAGGTCTTTTGTTAAGGTTTTAGCTTGCACTATATAGGGCTGTAAATTGCTTTCCTAGGAGACTTTTTAAGTAGCAATTTTTGGTAGTTTCATGTAGGTCTCGGTCGATATAAAACAAGTTTCCCTATTTCTTTTTAGCCGGCTTCCATGTGTACGTGAAAAAGCTGGATTTGCATCGCAAAATTCGATTCACTTTTTCATGGAAAGCAAGATAAAATTGAAAATGAAAACCATTTTCAATTTTCTGCAAATAACTCTGGCGTCGAATGAATGTTTTTTTGGTAAGGATTTCTATTTTGCAAGAAGTGCGTGCGTGGAGGTCCCCAGTCCAGGTCTTTTGTTAAGGTTTTAGTTTGCACTAAAGGCCGCGACCCATACATCGACCGTGCATGGATCACTTTGGTAACTCAATTCATGCATTTATTTTCGGTTATTTTCCGTGCGCTAGTAAAAATTTGTGGTTCAGCCCTGACGTCCGGCTCTCGGAATTATTTTCAGTCACCCGTTGAAAAGTTGCCGATAAAATGAATGATATACTTTCCTTTCATTTAAATACACTCAATCCTTCCTTGGAGACCGCATTCATGTCCTATTATATCTTCCAAGGCTTTGCACTGAAGTATCAGTTGTTGGTTATCGACTTTTTCCTGAACTAAATCGTAAACCCAGCAAGACGGCTTTCATCAAAGAAAAAAGGCCCGGTACCGCACCGAAGCGTTCCCTGCTCCAGACCTGCTAATCGTGTCGTATAGTGCCAGGCATTTAGCTGCGTGGTCTTGGGAGTGATTATATATTTCTTTCTTTTGGGATGGGGGTGGACTTATTTCCATGCTGGTTGTTGGCCTTATGCCGTTATGGGTATTTTTTTAAGAATGGAGGAGGGGGCTATGCTGAATGTCTTACTTATGCGGGCTTATTTAAAGGACACGTATAGATAATTCCCTATAGGAATATATGCCTGGCGTTGAATATTTTTTGGGTATGGTATATTTCTTTTTTTCGGATATATTTCGTCAGGATTTCTATTTTGCAAGAAGTGCGTGCGTGGACGTCCCCAGTCCAGGTCTTTTGTTAAGATTTAGCTTGCACTAAAGGCCGCGACCCATACATCGACCGTGCATGGATCACTTTGGTAACTCAATTCATGCATTTATTTTCGGTTATTTTCCGTGCGCTAGTAAAAATTTGTGGTTCAGCCCAGACGTCCGGCTCTCGGAATTATTTTCAGTCACCCGTTGAAAAGTTGCCGATAAAATGAATGATATACTTTCCTTTCATTTAAATACACTCAATCCTTCCTTTGAGACCGCATTCATGTCCTATTATATCTTCCAAGGCTTTGCACTGAAGTATCAGCAGTTTGCAACATTTTTGTATATCACCTGAAGTATCAGTTGTTGGTTATCGACTTTTTCCTGAACTAAATCGTAAACCCAGCAAGACGGCTTTCATCAAAGAAAAAAGGCCCCTTATCGCACCGAAGCGTTCCCTGCTCCAGACCTGCTAATCGTGTCGTATAGTGCCAGGCATTTAGCTGCGTGGTCGAGATCTTGGGAGTGATATATTCCTTTCTTTGGGGATGGAGGTGGACTTACTTTCATGCTGGTTGTTGGCCTTGCCTTATGGGTATTATTTTTTTATGAATGGAGGAGGGGGCTAAGCTGACAGTCTTACTTATGAGGGCTTTTTCAAAGGACATGTGTAGTTAATTCCCAAGGAATACATGCCTAGCGTTGAATATTTTTGGTAAGGTACATTTCCTTTTTTCGGATTAATTTCGTGAGGATTTTTATTTTGCTTTTTTTAGGGTGTCTGGAAGTAGGAATGTGCCTACATTACAGGGAATTAGTTTTCTCTGTGAATATATACATTATTAAGTCTTTTGTTTTCCGAATATAAAGGCCAACTTTTAAAAAATATCAGGATATTACTTGATTTCTAATGCATGTGAAATTATTTAGGCCTATGACTTATAATATTATTATAATATTCTCGGGTTTAATCATTTTCTTTCGGACATCATAATCAGAGGCGTGATGGTCAGGCCGAATGGGCCATGTCCTACACGCACTGTATATGACAACTTCCTATAGGGGCGGTAATCTAAAATGTGGACGACTCGGCCAACATTTGACCCACTGATTTGGGAGTTCTTGCCTATGTACAGTAGGTGGGTGCCAAGGCTTTCCTGTTAGCTGTCGATATTTTGCGGGCGATTATCAACCGCTTGTCATGTCAAAGCGTATAAAAAAACAACGCAGTCAGTTTCCTGATACAGGGTGTATCCGTTAAGCGCACAATAGTACTGGGAACTTGACAAAGCTTCGGCGTAAATTTCCCGGATGTCAAAGTCTGCAGGAGTCAGCTTGGAACACACCATTTTCAAAGAGGTGTACGCACAACTTCCGTTCAAACAATCACATAAATCGAAGGATAAAATGTCACTTTTCAATATCAAAACCTAAACGAACAAAAAATAAAAGATAGATGGCGTACAATATGCCACTAAAAGGTTCCCTTTGTCGGGGTTTTCGGCCGATATTTTTTTTCCCCTCAAAGTGTAGGCCATTAACTCCCCTTCCTACCCTGTATTTTCACAATGGTACGGTCTTCGCAACACGTGCGGCCGCTTATGCATAGGGAGCCTTGCGGAGCTAGCTCGACATGGTATTTTTACCGGGCCGTTCGCCCTCGGGAACGGAGTGGAGACCCTTAAATTCGTGACCTTTCCGGTTTTTTCTTACTCCGTAACTTGATTGTATTGGATTGAAACTTTCACAAACCAGAGATAAGATATTCAACAAAAATTATGTAAGGTAATAATACTATGTTGGAGATCGAGTTTTGTAAAAATTGTTTCAGTATAATGTTGAGAAATTCCACATGCGAGCTCGTCCGAACAAATTCGACTATGAGTATGAATAATCGCCATCGACTCATCAGAGGCATTTCATTAAATAATTGTATAAATAACGTGCAAAACATCAGTACCAGTAAATTAACGTTCAGAACGATCACATAAACCCAACGTAAATAATCAAGTCAACAAGTAGGCCTACAATGAAACTACCAACGCAAACGTCACATAAACGTGGGGGTAATGACGGCGCTCCGTTTGAGTTGGTCCGTAGTTGGTCGTGCATCTGTAGTTGGTTCGCTCAATCTTTGTTCACGGCGAGCCCAACTGGCCGGTCGCGGGTCAGTGAATACTCGCAAGCGCTCGCAGGCTGCTTTCGAGCGAGTTCGAGCGAGGGCTTATCGAGCGAGGGTTTACGAGCGCCTGCGAGCGCTGGCGAGTTTATTCGAGTGCGCTCGAGCGTTTACGAGGCCCTCGACAGCGCTCGTATCCCCTCGTATCCCCTCGTACTCGCTCGTTCGTTTATGGGTACTTACTTTTAAGCACTACTGTATTTCTTACACTACAGAAGTGGTGCAAAAACCGTGACTTTTTGCTTACCTTTTTCTACTTTCTCAGATCATTTGAGCTAAAACCTTTGCAGGATTGCTTTTTGGGGATGTTTAATAGTTTAACACACAAACAGTGGCAATCTTTTGACCTTTACCAATGTTGTATAGTGCCTTTTAGCAGCTCTATTGTCTATGAAATTCATTCCTCTTGGCTTGATACTCGGTGTGAAAAATCAAACTGATACTAAGTCCAGCCTCAGCTTTCATTGTGTGAACCGTTTGTCTAGTCAAAACTCGGCTCATGCGTAATGGTGAAGAGGTTTATACTGAGCACGTGAACGCTCATCTCCTGAACGTCGCAATCAATGAAAGTCGCAAATGGGCCAAAAAAAAACATCTTCTGACTTACTTTCCTTGGTGCGCGCGTCATCCGCTCTCACGGAGCCAGTGGGCGTGCTCAGCCTTGGGGCTCGGCTATCTTCCTGGAGGGCGCCCTCTATCCACTCCTTGCAGTTGGCCAACGACCCCTGCGACAGTTTGACCTCTGGGCAGCCAGGCCCCGCAGAGAGCGTCTTGTCCGCTCCATCGCCGCCGGTTTTCCGGCCGAAAGGCTGGAAGTAAACGTCACCCTCCGATGACAGCTGATCAGAGCCAAGAAAAAGGAAGACAATTGGAAAAAATCTTAATGTTCAATCAATCAAAGGAAAACTGACTGGGAAATCGATAAACAATACATCGCTTGTAAGCCAGCCAGAGGCATTCCAGCGAGATTTTGATTTCAACTGCATTTTGATTTTTTTTTTCCTGAAGTGATGCCAAGTCTCCGTGGTGGACAACTTTACCTGGAATATGGTGACTCCTGGTTCACATCCTTGCCGAGGCGTTCTCTTGGCCGCGCTCACACCGATCAGTGGACTCTTCAGGCGCGACCTGACCGGGTCCAGGTTGGTGGCTGGGTACTCGGGGAGCAGGTCAAACCATCCACTGCAGACAACAAGAAGGTAGGCAAAGAGTTACCGGCTCTTTTCAGAGCCACACCTCTTGAAGAAAGATAATATCCAGCCCTTAGATGGTGGCCTTCCCTATTAGTCAACCAGTCTTTGGCACACCAGCGCTCTTACCATCTGAGCTATCCAGCCCTTAGATGGTGGCCTTCCCGAATAGTTAACTAGTCTTTGGCACACCAGTGCTCTTACCATCTGAGCTATCCAGCCCTTAGATGGTGGCCTTCCCAAATAGTCAACTAGTCTTTGGCACACCAGTGCTCTTACCATCTGAGCTATCCAGCCCTTAGATGGTGGCCTTTCCTAATAGTCAATTAGTCTTTGGCACACCAGTGCTCTTACCATCTGAGCTATCCAGCCCTTAGATGGTGGCCTTCCCTTATAGTGAACATACCAGTGCTCTTACCATCTGAGCTATCCAGCCCTTAGATGGTGGCCTTCCCTAATAGTGAACATACCAGTGCTCATACCATCTGAGCTATCCAGCCCTTAGATGGTGGCCTTCCACAACAGTCAGCTACTCTTTGCTGGGGTTCAAGACCCAGTCCAGTCAATGTTTTCTGTGCCCTTTTTTTCAAAACTCTTTCAACGTTAACAAATAGGAGGGCCTGATGTTTCGATCCTAGCAGGATCTTTCTCAAAGGCAGAATGACAGGGATAAAACAAATTGGAAGGGGAGAGTAACAGGGACATGGATGACAGACAGAGGACAAAAGGGATAGCTGGTAGGATGAGATCAAAGAAAAGGGCAGGGGTTTGGGTAGGGATTAGGTAGTAGTGGATGGGGAAAACATTTGATTTTTTTAAAGTTGAATACACCTAGCGCAAACTCTTCACAATGTTATAAAAAAAAACTGCCTTTGAGAAAGGTCCTGCTAGGCTCAAAATGTCTGACCCGCCTAATATTTGATAAACGATTGATGGAAGCATTGATATACATTTGTACTTACTCTGTCGAAGCTACCTTCCATGGTAAGGATGTAGACACTGGGGTTTGTCCGTTCAAGGCTGGGGGAAAAAAATAAAGGAAAGACTGGGTGGGAGCTGTCGATCAATTACGAAAAATGGCCAAGAAAACTTTTACTGGATTGGGACTGAGCTTGAGACCTTTGGTTTTGAGTAACGTAATTTTTCTGAAGTTAAATTGAAAAATGACACAACAAGAAACTGCGACCCCATATCCTCTGAAACATCCGCACTTGTAAACTTTCTCATAAAAACAACAACTCACTACTGCACTGGAAACAGTGCACCTCCCGTGAACACTGGGTCCCCAGGGTGACGAGGTCAGAGGTCAGGTCATCCGAGGTCAAGGCCCGAGGGACGACATCCATGTAGCTGGGTGGCGTGTCCAAGGCGTGACTCCATTTCAGAACCTTTCAAGGTGTCGGAAAACACAAATCTTTGGCTCAAAGTTCTATCCGAATTAAATCCCAGACCTTAGGATTTCAACATGAGGATTCTATCATGACCATCTACACAATGTACAAACTGTGTAAAATAGAAGGAAATCTGTGGACATCAATGTTTTCTGATCTTCCCAATATTGAATTGGGCATTTTAAGCCGCGACCGCACTGGACTTAAAATGGGTAAACTAACCGAGCAAATGGGTATACTGACCATTTTAAGTCCAGTGCGGACAGCCCAGGAAGTTTTCCTTCCAGGTAACTTACCCGACTCCAGTGGGTAGTTTAACCGACCAACTTCTGCCCGGTTGAATTGACCAGGTCAGTTTAACCGAGTCGATAAGTCCAATCCGGACACGACGTCTCGGTAAACGACTCGGTAAAAAACCACATCCGGTGCCCCGCACGTTACGTTACTGTATGCAAGACTCGTGCGGGCGCAGGGTAACAACGTGTTTGTGTACCTAGAGTACATGCACATGTACATGAGTCAGTTAGTTTTACCGATCGTCTCGGTTAGTTTACCCGAGTCAAAAAGTCGAAGTGCGGACGCCGCAAAGATTTACCCATTGGAATGTTACCCATGGGCTCGGTAAAAAACAAGTCCAGTGCGGACACGGCTTTAGAGTGTTTTTTCTTCTTTCAAAGAATCACTACTAGAACCTTTGTGTTGATGTGTTGGAAGACTGATCCATAATGTGCATGTTGGGGGGGGGTAGAGAAGGCAGGATTGCTGTGGCAAGTCTGTCTAGATGAAGGCAGTGCAGCGTTCAGAATGACAGGGGGGAAACCTTGGGGTGCGACTCACGTTGTACTTGGGGAAGCGCTCGTCTAGCAGGATGAGCAGACTCTGCGTGGCGGCAAAGTGGTAGAAAGGGTTGCTAGGGTGTTGCTTAGCAACAAAGAGGACCTGGTCTGAGGGCACGAGGTCGCAGGGCAGAGACAGGAGGGCGGAGTCTACCCTCCCCTCCACCGGAACCTGGAGAAGAGGAGCAGAGAGAGAGAGAAGAAAACAAAAACGTGCAGGAACTCGCCGATGTGCATCCCCCTTTTATCAGCGCTTGAGTGAAGATTTCTCAAAAAGTACAGCATCCCAGACCGTAAGATGTCAACATGAGGATTCTGTCTTAACCATCCTTTTTATCAGCGTTTGAGTGAAGATTTCTCGAAAAGTACAGCATCCCAGACCGTAAGATGTCAACATGAGGATTCTGTCTTAACCATCCTTTTTATCAGCGTTTGAGTGAAGATTTCTCAAAAAGTACAGCATCCCAGACCGTAAGATGTCAACATGAGGATTCTGTCTTAACCATCCTTTTTATCAGCGTTTGAGTGAAGATTTCTCGAAAAGTACAGCATCCCAGACCATAAGATTTCAACATGAGGATTTTGTCTTAACCATCCTTTTTATCAGCGTTTGAGTGAAGATTTCTCAAAAAGTACAGCATCCCAGACCGTAAGATTTCAACATGAGGATTCTGTCTTAACCATCCTTTTTATCAGCGTTTGAGTGAAGATTTCTCAAAAAGTACAGCATCCCAGACCGTAAGATGTCAACATGAGGATTCTGTCTTAACCATCCTTTTTATCAGCGTTTGAGTGAAGATTTCTCGAAAAGTACAGCATCCCAGACCGTAAGATTTTAACATGAGGATTCTGTCTTAACCATCCTTTTTATCAGCGTTTGAGTGAAGATTTCTCGAAAAGTACAGCATCCCAGACCGTAAGATGTCAACATGAGGATTCTGTCTTAACCATCCTTTTTATCAGCGTTTGAGTGAAGATTTCTCGAAAAGTACAGCATCCCAGACCGTAAGATGTCAACATGAGGATTCTGTCTTAACCATCCTTTTTATCAGCGTTTGAGTGAAGATTTCTCGAAAAGTACAGCATCCCAGACCGTAAGATGTCAACATGAGGATTCTGTCTTAACCATCCTTTTTATCAGCGTTTGAGTGAAGATTTCTCGAAAAGTACAGCATCCCAGACCGTAAGATGTCAACATGAGGATTCTGTCTTAACCATCCTTTTTATCAGCGTTTGAGTGAAGATTTCTCGAGAAGTACAGCATCCTAGACTGTAAGATGTCAACATAAGTATTCTGTCATGACCATCTACAAACTTCTGTAGATCAGTAGGAAATCTGTGGGCATCAATGTTTTTTTCCCAATCTTCCCAATGTTGTATTGGGGCCTTTAATTCTAGGAGCACTCACCCTGCAGTCTATGAGGTCTAGGCTGTTCCTCTGCAGGCAGATGACTTGCTTGGGGTGGGCGGCATAGTGGCACCAACGGGGCGACTGCCTGCTCAGCTCTGGCGTCGGTTGTATGCACTCTGGCCTTGTGAAAAAAAAATGGCAAAATTAAAAAAAAAAAGTTTCATTTTGGTTGATATTCCATTTCATTTTAGTTTTTATTTTATCTCATTTTGGTTGATATTTCATTTCAATTTGGTTGAAATTTCAATTCAGTTTGGTTGAAATTTCATTTCATTTTGGTTGATATTTCAATTCATTTTAGTTGAAATTTCAATTCATTTTGGTTGATATTTCATTCCATTTTTGGTTGATATTTCATTTCAGTTGAAATTTCGTTTAAATAGTTGAAATTTCATTTTACTTGAAATTTCATTAAATTTTACAAAAAAATCATTAAATTTTGATTGAAATTTCATTCAATTTTGATTGAAATTCCATTTAATTTTTATTGAAATTTAATTTAATTTGTATTGAAATTTAATTAATTTTTTTATTGAAATTTAATTTAATTTTTATTGAAATTTAATTTTATTTTGGTTAATATTTCATTTTATTTTGAGATCTGAAGGTTTTCGTGGTGAGAATAGCAAAAGGAGTAACAGGTTTTGCAGTCACAGTGACAGCATGGAAAGATCTATTTTGTGAGTATGTGTGGTTCTGAAAAGAACCGGATTCAGAACCGGAGGAACTGGACGTTTCCAACTGATTGTCTTCAGACAGCAGTCTCCAGACTAATGGTCTAAGTTTGGAAATGAGAATGGACTTACTCTCGGTCTGGACGAATCACCTGGATGCCTCCGGTACTTAAGCCGAGCAGACATTCACCGTACAAGTAGGGGCTGTGGAAGGGATGAGAGGAGGTAATGCAATTGTAAGGAGAATATAGGAAGGTTTGCGGTAAACACCATGTATCAGGTCTCTTAAAGGAAGAGGTGTGTTTCTGAAAAGAACCTGAGGGTAACTCGACGTTTCGACCAGTATGCTCTGGCCGTCATCAGGAGAATGATGACGGCCAGAGCATACTGGTCGAAAAGTCGAGTTACCCTCAGGTTCTTTTCAGAACCATACCTCTTCCTTTAAGAGACCTGATACATGGTGTTCACCGCAAACCTTCCTATATTGTTTCACCCACCATGCAAAGCCTTAAGTCTCATTTAATTGTAAGGAGCTAGAAAAGAAATGGTTTACACACACCTGCCTACATTACGGTATGTGCTTCTGTTATGTAAGGGCCATGTACACTGTACTCTCCCAATGAAATCGGACGCCATACGGTTAGTACAGTGCATTTCTCAACCACTTTGTGCGGGGCCTATTTCCAATGCCCATGACAGCTATACAAGGGTTTTTGAACAATGCATCATTTCCAAATCATTGCAAAAATTGGCGAAATGAGTGGACCGGAACTTGAAACCCGAGACCTCTGGATTAACGTACAGTGTACCGGTGCTCTTCCATCTGAGCTATCCAGTCCTTAGATGGTGGCCTTCCCTAATAGTAAACTAAGACTTTGGCGGGGTGGGGCGCCAGTCAGAAGCAATTCAACCATCAACCGCTGCATATCTCCAGGGATCACACCCCCTGCTTTCAGTCATGCCTTGTACCTTAGAAATGGATGAAAGATCTACAGACAAAGCCGGAGCCTGAGCCTAAGCCGGGTTTTGGAGAAGGGCCCAGGTCTGTGGGTCCTACCCAACCTGATACATCTGGGCACAGGATTGGAGCGGCTATGGCTACGGCCTGCACTCCTAAAGACCCCAGCCTACACACAGACACAGGCCTTAGCAACGATGCAGGCCTTAGCGACGGCACAGCCGCAGCCGGGGGTGGGGGGGGGGCCTCTCACCTGAGGGCGACAGAGGCAGTCTTCTGCAGGCTCCGGACCACGTTGCCCACTGTGGCCTTGACTTTGTCCTTCTTCGGGTTGAGTCGGATCACGCAGCAGGTGTAGTCTGTTCTCAAGCCTGCAAGCACGGTATCTAAAGGACAAAGCACAGGTTACAAACTCAGCAAATACTGACAAATGGCCCACCACACCAGTAAGACGAACAGCGAGTTCTACATATAAATAGGAAACTGATCAAAATCTAACCCCTCCCCCCTTGGAGAGTGCAGGATTGCAGTTCAATAGACCGATTGTGCGACCACTGTTTACATGTCATCACGTGACTTATAGTGGGTATTTTTTCATCTCATTTGGCACAGAGCAGCGATGGAAATGTACAAAAAAAGAATGTGGACAATATGATAGTCTTCTTTGCTCATTTTCCCTCCTGTTCTGCACCAAATGAGATACAAAAATACCCACTATACGGTAAGTCACGTGATGTAAACATGTGATTGAGCAATCGCTCAATTAAATGCAGTTCCATCACATCATTTATTTCCATACTTTCAACAAGTATACAAATCAAAACTAGATCAAGCGAATCAAATATAAACAATCAAAAAGAACAAAGTGATAAATGAAATACATAAAGGATTTAGAAGCAATTCAATCATTAACTGCCGTATATCTCCAGGGATCACACCCCAACTTTAATTCAGATGCAAACAACCAATTGTTGCAAACCTGGCTACAGCAGCTCGGGGAATGCATAAAGTGGATGCAGCTTTTTCAATTGAAAACAAGTCAAACGAAGGAAAACAAAATTACTGGGAACTTTTGAACGAATTGAAAAATTGACAAAGCAAACTTCTGGGATCTGGCTAGCTCAGATGGTAAGAGCGCTGGTGCGCCAGTCAGAAACTGGCGTATATCTCCAGGGATCACCCCACCTTGCTCATTTTCAGTCAGATGCAAACAATAAATCGTTTTCGACCTCTTAATTGTCTGTCCCCTTGCACTACCGGTACCTCTGTACGGGAAACTGACGGTCTCTACTTGTCTGAGGGGAGAGGTGAGGGCAAAGTGCAGGCTGGGAGATGTCCTGATGGAGTAGACTGGTACCCCTTGGTGAGGCAAGGCGTGTATGTCTGGCATCAGAAGTTAAAGGAAGGAAAGCGGGGCACTAGACAGAACAGGCAATGATAAAGGACTCGATTCATTCTGCGTTTCAGAACGGTCCTGCTAGGATCAAAACGTCACGCCTTCTAAATATATTGAGATCTGCATTTTGGTCATTTCCGTCAATAAGCTGTTTGAAACTTTTTTAGTTTTCTAATTTTTTGGCTTGGAGTGATATACAAAAATGTTGCAAACTGCTTACTGACTAAAATTACCAAAATGCAAATCTCAAAATTTAGTGGGCCTGACGTTTGGATCCTAGCAGGACCTTTCTCAAAGGCAGAGTGCCTTTGAGAACGGTCTCATACTCATACTTATGGCGTGCCCTTTTTCAACTCTGACCGTATGCCAAAGAGTATGTTGGGTTAGCCATCTTGCTTTCTTCCTTTTCTCGCAAATTTGGTCACGGATATCCAAACTAACTGCAACCTTTGCTCCGGAAAAGCGTTCCCAAGTGTCGGCATTTTCGTCTGGTTCGTCTTCAGTTTCTTTGGTTGCAGATCGTGCAGTGACGATCCTTAACTGATCGCACTCACACGCCCCGGGGAAAAACACGTTCATTTGCGAAGGCAGTCCCCTCTTCAAGAATTATACCTTAAATCATAACTACTTTACTAGGAGGATACACCCGAGAAATACAACCCAAGGACAGAGCATGCAACTCTAACAACAGATTATCAAACGGCCATGCATATCCAGCAAGTTATCATCAAGTAGAGTGTGCTCTAGACCAGTGGAGATTCCAGACAAGGAGAGTAACCTATCAATAAGTGATGGGCACACACAACCAATGATTATTTCGGGACTTTTCAGAGCCATACTCCTTCTCTTAAAGCCACTACACAACATTGGTAAGATCGGAAAACAGAAATGTTCGCAGATTTACATGAAACTTATACAGTTTGAAGATGGTTATAGAAGAAACCTCGCCCAGAAATGTTTTCTGCCTAAAATGTTGTATTTTCGGAGAAAAGAGTAAAATAAACGTTTACGTCTCACCGAGATGTAAACCATTTTTCGGAACACTATGGCGTTGAAAGCTGCATTTTCGCAAAAACAAATGAAGCGGTTTTCACGATTTTCTCGAGACTGGGTTGGCGGATTGACCTGAAATTTTCGCAGGTGTGCTATTTCACGCATACATGTATGTTGGACCTGGATCAGATGCTATTCTTTGACCTCGACCAATGTTGTGTAGGGGCTTTAAGAGATGACGTGCATGGTGTCATAGTACAGACCCCAAGGACTCGGTTTTCCCAATAAGCAGGCCTTCCAATCTCCTACAATTTGACGTGTTTAAAACCTCCAGGATTCCCAAACAAAGGATACTCAGGCTCTCCAGGGTGGGCCCGGTCGGAAAGACCAGCAGCCCCTCGTGATGAGAGTCAGGCTTCAGCGGCTGGTAGGCGAGACATCCACCGTAAAGGTCCTGATCAAGATACTGCGATCCAGGATAAAAACGAGAGTTACTGACCCCCCAAAAAAGTCTCAAAATTTAGTTGGCCTGACGTTTCAATCCTGGCAGGACCTTTCTCAAAGGCCTTTGAGAAAGGTCCTGCTAGGATCGAAACGTCAGGCCCACTTAATTTTGAGATTTGCATTTTGGTAATTTTAGTCAGTAAGCAGTTTGCAACATTTTTGTATATCAGGAACAAAAAAAGGATCATTCAGCATGAAGTGTGGTGGTCAAGTTACATCTTCGCTGCACAAAGCTCCATTTGAGAAATTCAATTTGGAAATTTTGGAGGGGATATCATTGCGTGACTATCTGAAGGTGCTAATAAGTTTTCAATTTGAAAAAAATATTAAAAAACGTACTGCAAACTGCTCACTGACTAAAATGACAAAGTCTCAAAAGTTAGAGGGCCTGACGTTTTTATTTTAGCAGGACCTTTCTCAAAGGCCCTTGAGAAAGGTCCTGCTAGGATCGAAACCTCAGGCCCTCTTAAGTTTTCAATTTGATTCTCGAAGGAGCGGAGGCATTTTGTCCATTTTTCGGCGGCTATGGGAGTGGGGGGTTTCGCGGAGAAACTACAGCCATGAGCTCATGGACGTCCCATGGCACAGATGTGGAATACAAGTGAAGGCGGCAATGTTGGGATGCATTCAGCACAGAGTGCTTACTACAAGTTGGAAAGTGCAAACAGTCATTGAATTATGTTCCCACTGATGTCAATCTTCGTCCGCGGTCCAGGCAAAACATTCGTTGCCGCCTTTCACGATTCACAGAATCACCTGGCCATCGTAGTGATTGATTTGTTGGATGCAAACTGTAAAATGTCGGCGGTCGTCTGCATTCAGTTCACCTGTTTGTGGATGGTCTCGTCGAGGTCTGCCCGGAGAAGGTTGAGCAGCATGTTCGGCTGGATGTCGTAGGCCACAGGCTCCAGGAAGTCCTCCAATTCCTGACGTCTGTGGGACTTTGTGACTTTGCCCAGCTTGACGACTGGGTTCAACGGATCATGCTTTGGATGCAACAACGATCGAGATCAAAATGGAAAAAAAAAAAAGGAGATGAAAACGGAGATGAACCGTTACATCTGCGATGCAAGGTGGTGCCCGCAGCTAAACCGATTCTAATCCGCCACACGACCCCGACCAGCTCGGTGGTCAAGTGGTTAAGGTGTCAGCACTAGCAGGTAGGAGTCACGGGTCTGAATCCCACCCGAGCTACCCGGATTGGGTTTTCTTTCAGCAGGCAATCAGACAAACCCCCCAAAATGCAAATCGCAAAAAAAAAAAAAATCCACTTCTAGCATGTTCACAGTTTGAAGATGGTTATGGTAGAAACCTCGCACAGAAATACTTCTGCCTAAAATGGTGTCTTTTGGGAGAAAAGAGTAAACAAAATTGTTTACGTCTCACCGAGATCTAAACTATTTTTCGGAACAGTATGGCGTTGAACGCTGCATTTTCGCGAAACAAATGAAGCAGTTATCACAATTTTCTCGAGACTCGGTTGGCGGATTGAGCTGAAATTTTCATAGGTGTGCTGTTTCATGCACATGTTGGATCAGACAACGTATGGATGCTATTCTTTGACCTCGACCAATGTTGTGTAGGGGCTTTAAGTAAGGTCCTACTAGGATCGAAATGTCATGCCCTCTCATTTTTTGAGGTTTAAATTCTCATTGTACGATCACTGTGTGTATATCTTGGGTATCTTGGTGACCTTTTGTCAACATTTTTTCAGGCTCCCCTATTGTCCAATGCGATGGCCCGTGAATTGTGTTGTCGGCGGGTGCACACGTACGTCAACGCGGAATGGGGAGGTGAGATTCTTTGCATTTCAAAAAGATGAAAAAAACTCTGGAGGAATTGTGTTCGTTTTGTGTTCAAGTACGTTGCACGAGTACATGTACACCAGTATACCTGTACGTTACGCTCATCATGCATAATACATTTTTCATGTAGATTAGGTTATTTAATACGAAACACTGTTTTTGCATGCAGGGTTGAAAATGGCAAAAAGAAAATCGGAAATTTGTGTGGTTTGGGGGTTAATTTAAAAAAAATTGTAAACATATATACATAAACAACTCATAACAACATTTCCGGCAAATTTTTTATTTCTAAATTGGGCCCAGATTTAAAGATGTATTTTTTTTTTTTTATCTATTTTTCTTATATGGGGGGGGGGAAGTGCGCCCTCAATCATATTGTCAATGTTTTTATTTTTTTCCCCCAGGTGACATATGAAATACACTCCACTCACCTTCAAAGATCTTTTGCATCCCCTGTCCACGTAGGAATCTTTCAGGAAGTCCAGCGCTGAACCCCAAATAAGGTCCGGATACTTGCTGTAGAAGTAGCTGGCCTAAAATGAGTCAAGATGATAACTGGTTAAAGCCCCTACACAACATTGGTCGAGGTCAAAGAATAGCATCTGTACGTTGTCTGATCCAACATATGCATGAAATAGCACACCTGTGAAAATTTCAGCTCAATCCGCCAGCCGAGTCTCGAGAAAATTGTGAAAACCGCTTCATTTGTTTCGTGAAAATGCAGCATTCAACGCCGTACTGTTCCAAAAAATAGTTTAAATCTCAGTGAGATGTAAACTACATGTATTTCTTTTACTCATTTCTCCCAAAATATAACATTTTTGTTAGGCAGAAATATTTCAGTGAGAGGTTTCTACTATAACCATCTTCAAACTGTATAAGTTTCATGTAAATCTGTGAACATTTCTGTTTTCCGATCTTACCAATGTTGTGTAGGGCTTTAAGACACACCAACACAGAGTTGATTCGATTACCGTAACCAACGACAAAATGCGGGAAAGAATCCGAGAAGTTAGCAGACCCTAATGTCTGACCTAAAGATCTTCTGACCGATGCGAAGAAGCGCAAATTAAGGTGGTGCAGGCATGTCACAGGATGGACAGTACTGGCAAAGACAGGGATGAACCGTAAGTGACCGACAAAGTCATTTCCTGAAAACGACCGCTTAACGCGACCGAGAGATGCGATTGCGAGGTTCACAATAAGGTTGTTCGATATCCGGAATTTTTTGGTTTCGATATATCGTCAGGAATATATCGCGATATCCGATATTATCGCGATATCTGGTGCGTAAGCGGAAGTCAAGGTAGAGACCTGGATTTCCATTCAATACACACTGTGATTGACGAAAACTTATATGTAGCAAATGCGTCTAACTTTAAGCCATAGTTACCAATTGTTTAACCCCCTTAAACTCCTCATTTATCAACGAAAAAAAATAATTTAAAACAACTATCCCAGGTCGCTCTTTTAAAAGTATACGCCAAAACGAAACTATTTTTTGTTGATGTATTAAGAATACGTTATTACATTTTAAAAAGACGATATACGAGGCGGTTTTCAGCAACTCGATGCTTACATATGACGTCACAAATACATGTCTGGCCAGAGCCAATGGGTCTTCAGATTAATATTCATGAGGGGAGACAAACCATCAGTAGTACATTTACGTCGGCATAACGATCACTTTGAACAAAATCTGATGTCCCTTTCGGTCGTACGGATGCGTACTGGAAAAATGTTTACTGTACCTTTTTTTTTGGGGGGGGGGGCTGCTAAAAAGGAGAATAAAGCAGCAGTTCACCTTTTCTCATCCACGCCGCAAAATGATTGTTAGTATACACGTCCAAGTTGGAATCATTCAAGTTGGAATAGATCGCGATGCGACCCCCCCCCCCCCCCGCCCCCCACAAAAAAAGTCCACAGAACTTCGATGTACACGAAGTGCAAATGGCCTGGCCGTACTTCGCTGGTGTACGTTGACTTACACGTGCCTTTAGTACAGCTGCGTGGCGGGTACCACAGCAGCATGGAAGGATCGAGAAATCAGAGGTCGCACGTGCGTTATGAACAGTGACGTTTAGTTTTTCCAACGTCTTTCCTCTTCGATTTTGATTTTCTGAGATTAAAACATAATTATGTAAAGTATGTATTTCTACATTATATTTGGCTGCATTGGGAGACATCGGTAGGAAAATGAATCTGCAATTTTTGCAGCCTGGATAATATCGTAAACGATCGGCCACATGGGGGAAAATGTCCCAAACAAGAGTCGCCGTGCGTGCCCAGCGTACCGAGGTCGCGCTGTACGAAAAGTGTGCTACCAACACCGGAAGTGAGCTTGCACTTGCAGTGGATCTGTTGCTGACGCATTGGCTTTGTGGAGACCGCGTGCAATGCAAGAGTCAAATGGCTGGCTGGCGCTCCTCTCCCCTTGCGGTTTCGGGTTTTTCGTTGTTTTTACTAACGAAAGCTTATCTCCCTTCAAGATCTCTCTGATGGCGACGCTATACAAGCTTACAGACAGGCGATAATGGGGTTGGGAAACCAGATTTTTTTCCGATATCGTGATACTTTTTTCGATATCGCGATATCGAAAATATCGCGATATCCTGAAATGCGTTCGATATGATAATCGCCGGAAAGCGATATCGCGATATATCGAAATATCGAAATATCGAACAACCTTAGTTCACAAAAGGGGTGCAGACGGCCTTCAGTTTTTAGGGTTTTAACAGATAAAATTTAGCAGTTTCAGAAACCAGTTTGACATTAACCAACTCGGTCCGTAACCAACTCGGTCCGTAACCAACTCGGTCCTTAACCAACTCGGTCCGAAACCAACTCGGTCCGAAACCAACTCGGTCCGTAACCAACTCGGTCCGTAACCAACTCGGTCCGTAACCAACTCGGTCCGTGACCAACTCGGTCCGTAACCAACTCGGTCCGTAACCAACTCGGTCCGTAACCAACTCGGTCCAAAACCAACTCGGTCCGTAACCAACTCGGTCCGTAACCAACTCGGTCCGTAACCAACTCGGTCCGTAACCAACTCGGTCCGTAACCAACTTGGTCCGTGACTAACTCGGTCCATGACCAACTCGGTCCCTATGGGAAAATCAATCTAACCCCTAACCCTAATCCCCAACCCTAACCTCATGATCATTTTTCTGCATTTTCCCATGGGGACCGAGTTGATCTTGGACGGAGTTGACTGGAACCGACAGACCGAGCTGGTTATGGACCGAGTTGACGGACACCCGTAATCTTTGCACAATGCTGGGGGCGAGTGAAATGCAGCCCCATTCTTCACCTCACCTGATCCAAGATTCTGTCCTGAATCTTCCAGTGCTCGACGCGGACGAATCGGGCCACATCTCGGACCCCCGGCAGGGAGATTGGACTCACTGTTGACAGAAACAATTTCCGGAGAGCTCTGTTAAATCACAACTTACGTACGGGACACATCGTCAACAAACACAAATCCTGAGTTTCGGGCAAAAAGGGTGAAATCACAAGTGTAGTCAGGATGACATCAATTCAGAAGGTCTACCTACGGATATTACAGTGGAACATTGCTGTAATGAATGAAAATATACTGAGCACTCTGTTGTTGTTTGTTTGTTAGTGTGTTTGGGTTTTTTTTATTTTTTTTATACTTCACCCGTTCTTCTGCTATTCTCACGATGAAAACCTCAAAATCTGACTGTGCTTATTCGGCCCACTCACATACCTGCCTGCGGTCGGAACAGCGGCAGTGTCGGCTCCTCCGCTTTCAAAGTGACTGCCTCGTTGCCGTGGTGATACTGAAATACGAAGCGCCGCGGGGAGTCGGAGCTCTGGAGCGGCCAGTCAGTGGCTAGATCGGCGGCCTGGTAGGAGCCATAGCTGTCGGCCATCTGCGCGCCGTCCTTGTTGAGCGGGGTGGGGTGCGGGTAGTGGACCCTGGGGAAGGCGTGACCGTCCGACAACGGCATGCTCGCGACGCGCAACGACAGCGCGGAGGCGTCAACCGGGACGGACGTATCTCTTCGCTGCGTCCATACCCATAACTTAGACTATGACCTTCCTAAATCGGGTTCAGGGTGGTACAAGTTAGGTCACATGGCAGCGGGATCACCTTCACCCGTGTCTGGGAATGGGATAAAACACATGGTTACAATAACTGAACGGGAAAACAAGTCCACAGTTGGTTGCTTGTAAGTTGTAGGCCTAGCTGAATGAAAATGGGGGCGTCACGTGACTGCGCGATCCCTGGAGTTGTAGCGCAGCTAATGGCTCAATGCTTCTGACTGGCACCATCCGCGTCGAGTTGGTCACGGAAAGAATGGGCCACACAGACTGAGTTGGTCACGGTCTCACGTGTTACTAGTTGGTTGGTTAGGACCAAGTCGACCTGAAGGCAGTTAATTGGCCAAGAGACAAGTTAACCATGGATGATTTCTCCGACTGCGATTCTAGGTTTACTAGGTAGTCCTAGTCCCACTTACTGGGCCGCTAGGAGCTCCCCTTAAACGAGTTTTGAGATTATCTAGTGCGACAGATAATCTCAAAACTCGTTTAAGGGGAGCTCCTAGCGGCCCAGTAAGTGGGACTAACCATCTTCATACCTCCATGGACTAACCTTGTCCGAGTAACTTGGAACTTACATTAAAGTCGGTCTTTTTTAAATTTGAAGGGGTGGGGCGACTGTACTGTAGCCTGTAGTGTACTGTAGGGTTAAATAATAATTATAATTAATATGAATCGTTTTTTTCTTTTTTCGACTGCACCCAACTGAAATCCTCCGATTTCACCCCAAAACAGCAGTTATGTGACGAAATTCCCAATACAGGCCACTGACACCCAGTCGCCAACCCCTCTAAATTAAAAAAGGAGACTTTAGTTTAAATAAAAGTTTAATTATTAAATTAAATTAAATTTAAAATTTAGTGGGCCTGACGTTTCGATCCTAGCAGGACCTTTCTTAAAGGCAGAGAAAGGTCCTGCTAGGATCGAAACGTCAGGCCCACTAAATTTAAAGATTTGCATTTTGGTAATTTTAGTCAGTAAGCAGTTTGCAACATTTTTGTATAATTATCACCTTAAAATCAATTTATTCTTAGAATTTAGTGGGCCTGACGTTTCGATCCTAGCAGGACCTTCCTCAAATTAAATTTAAAACAAAAGTAAAAATATAAAAAAGTTGTATGTAAGGCTAAGACTGGTCCGAGTTACTAGGACTAGGTGAGGTCAAACCATGGTGAGTAACTTAAAAAGTTAAACAAAATTAGTCTCCCCTTGAAATTTTGGAGGGGTATTAAAAAAGGCGACTTTAACTTCAAGTTACTCGGACTAGGTTAACATGGCTGACCTGGCTCGATCTTATTCTTGGAATAATCCCCAGAATACACTTACACAAACAGCGACGGATTCACCAGACTGTCACCGCAACACATTATCCATAAACGATCAACTGTGACCCCTTATTCCTATCATGGAGATGATCATATTCCTATTCACGAACACACCTGATCGTCTTTATGCAGCCGGCTCGTGCATTTTTAAAGCTCAGGCTTGAATTGGAGACTAGTCTAACGCATGCGCACTGACCAGAGTGCCAGATTTTTTTTCCTTCCCTGACCGTGTCCTGGGGACCACCATTGATAACAACGTACCACCGATATCCGACCGTCTCTTACAATTTCTAGAACGTCACCGAATCTTTGGTCCGTGAAGGTTGCTTTTCTCTACCATACCATCCCATAAAGTGGTAGTCTGCCATCGATCTGTGAGTGCAACTGGGATAGATAGCGTTGAAATTATCTCAACTGTGCTTACATCATCATCATGATCATTCATGGTATTATTATTGATATAATTATAAATTAGCCAACTACGTCTACAGTACAGACTACAGTACATGATGTAGGTTGACATCCACGGGTTGACCATTCATTGACGGTCGGGGAGTAATTGCATCCTTTTCGTGAGAAATGGGTGTTTTGGCTTTAAGCATAGTTTCACTTTAAACAAGTTTTAATTAGGCCAAGTTCATGAATTTTCGCGTTTACAGTTTCTTCATACAGATCAGGATATGATTCATTCAGTTCCTTTGACTGAGACAAAAAGAGTTCTATTTATTTGCAAATTCCACAGGCCACCAGTGAAATTGTAAATTATTTTGTGTAATCATCAATTTTGTTATTAATAATTAATATTCAGTCGTTTCTTAGGGTACATGATGATTAACACTAGTAACAGTATGATAAAACCTGACTCGCATTAGTTGCGGTAACCGTAACCCTCATCCTCCCTCAGGTCTCCGACCTGAGTGAGGATGAGGGTTACGGTTACCGCAAATAGACTCGCATGTATACGGGCATAATAATAATTAAATACAGCACTTGAGCAGCCATTGTAATTTGTATTCATCATTTCAGGCAATGATTGATGAAACGCAGTTGCTGTTGTTACGGCAGTCGTCCGTGTGGTTCCCTGACTTGATTGTATTTCGTCAGCATTGCAGGCTGGTTGAACCAGTCTATTAGCTGATAGTCTGGTTCCAAGAGCCAAACATCCTGACAAATACTGTGAAGTCAGGGAACCACACGGACGACTGCCGTAACAACAGCCACTGCGACCACTGTCGTGGTAAGTGGTACTGGTACTTGATTGCAATGTTGATAAGTCAGTGCCATTAATATTACCCATTGTGCATGACTGATTGAAGGCATTTGATGTGTACTTGTCTTCCTTTTTTGTTCTGTGTAGATTGCTTCCTAGCAACATTTGAGACTTCTCTGCGGCTGGAAATGGTCGAGCAATGGCAGGGGCAGGGGCTCATCGTAACCTGAATGTGAACGGACAGTTTTCCAACACTGCTCAGCTGAATGCCCATCTGAACGGTCAGTTGAACCGGGGGCCCCAGCCGCAACAACTCCAGCAGCAGCAGCAGCCACAGCAGCAACAACAACAGCAGCAGCCACAGCCACAGCAGCAGCAGCAACAGCTGCACTTGCAGCCACGTCCACAGCAGCAGCACCAGCAGCAGCAGCAGCAGCAACCGCAACAGCAGCAGCCACTAGCACCTCTGCAGCAGTGGGCAGTGCCAGTCGGTCCAGCCGGTCCGGCCCAGCCCGGCTCCTCGCCGCCGCAGCAGCAGCAGCAACAGCAGCTGCCGCAGCCCGCGCCCGCGGTCGCCGCAGTCCCGTCCCGCCGGCCCCGCGGCGAGGCCGTCCTCTACAACTGGCAGTCCACCAAGACCTCGGTCAAGGAGCGCTTTGCCTTCATGTTCAACAACGAGATCCTGAGCGACGTCCACTTCATCGTGGGCAAGGGCATGAACTCGCAGCGCATCCCCGCCCACAAGTTCGTCCTGTCGGTGGGCAGCGCCGTCTTTGACGCCATGTTCAACGGCGGCATGGCCACCACCTCCAACGAGGTGGAGCTGCCCGACGTGGAGCCGGCCGCCTTCCTGGCGCTCCTGCGCTTCCTCTACTCGGACGAGGTCCAGATCGGGCCGGAGAGCGTCATGACCACGCTGTACACGGCCAAGAAGTACGCCGTGCCCGCCCTGGAGTCGGCCTGCGTGGAGTTCCTCAAGAAGAACCTGAGCGCCGACAACGCCTTCATGCTCCTGACGCAGGCGCGGCTCTTCGACGAGCCGCAGCTGGCCAACCTCTGCCTGGAGACCATCGACAAGAACACCACGGAGGCCCTGCAGGCGGAGGGCTTCACCGACATCGATTTAGACACGCTCATCAACGTCCTGGAGCGCGACACGCTGGGCACGCGGGAGAGCAAGCTCTTTGGCGCCATCGCACGCTGGGCCGAGCACGAGGCCGTCCGCCAGCAGTACCCGCCCACGCCGGAGAGCAAGCGCAAGGTGCTAGGGGGCGCCCTCCGCCTCATCCGCTTCCCGCTCATGACCGTGGAGGAGTTTGCCAGCGGGCCGGCCCAGTCGGGCATCCTGACAGACCGCGAGGTGGTCAGCCTCTTCCTCCACTTCACCGTCAACCCCAAGCCGGTCACTGAGTTCCCGTCTAACCCCAGGTGCTGCCTGACCGGCAAGGAGCAGACCGTCCTGCGCTACCTGCAGGCTGAGAGTCGGTGGGGCTACAGCGGGACAAGTGACAGGATCAGGTACCTTAAAACCCTAACCCCCCTCTGCTTTTTCACTAGGAAGCATACCTAACCCAACAAAATCCAACATTTGGGAGGAAGTTAGGAACCCATTGGTATCTAACCTCACAGAATCCAACAGTCTGCACGTGTTGGATTTTGTTAGGATTAGATTGTTACAGATGTGTATTATGCATTGTTGCATGAGTAGCATGACTACAGGGGGTTTATACACAACAAAGTCCATCAATGTGTCTGCTATGGCACGGTGTAGGAGTCAGGTGTTGCTAGCAGTGCGCTACACTTGCTTTCGTGGGTGAGTTTACCCACAAGCTCTTGGTCATTTTCTGGTGAGGTGTTGGAGTGTGTGGGAGTGTACAGATACTGCTTTCGTGGGTGAGTTTACCCACGAGCTCTTGGTCATTTTCTGGTGAGGTGTTGGAGTGTGTGGGAGTGTACAGACACTGCTTTCGTGGGTGAGTTTACCCACGAGGGACCTATTTTGTTTATTCTTAACAGCAGGGACACACTTGGTTACGTTCAGACTTCAGACAGCGTGTTAGTGTTACTAGTTTGAAACCGATCAAACTCTGTTTCGTCTCAATCCGTCGACCAGTTCATGAGAAAAACAGTGGAAATAAAATCAAATGCTAATTTTTTTTTTAGACATAGGCCTAGAGGGCGGTATTCATAAAATGTCAGCGAAATACAGGACTTTATCACTGAGCCTAGTGTCAGTGTCTTCATGGTCTTGGTTTTTACACACTGAAGTCAACTTCTTCCTTGTTCTCTCTCAGATTCCAAGTGAACCGGCGGATTTTTGTGGTTGGCTTCGGCTTGTATGGCTCCATTCACGGCCCAGCGGACTACACAGTCAATATACAGGTACATGGAGTTCATATATATTGTATCTATTTGAGTGCCGGTACTAACTGTACATAATATGATGCGTGCTGTAATCCGGCCCTAGTCTATGTACATCTATGTGTGCATGCAGTTTAAAGTTTTTGGGTGCGCCAACACAAAATCTTCAAATTCACGAAAAAATGCACTAGACAACAGGTCTAGTAACTGAAGAATCTTACTGGACCTGAACAATTTTTACAATATCTGAATGACTGAATGTAATTTTGTTAATGGTGCAAGAAAAATAAAATTCACTAGACAGCAGGTCCAGTGTGGTCAAACTCTTAACCTTGAGTTTCTTTATAGCCTTGTTTTGGGTGAATTTTAATTTAACAAAATCTTATAATAGTTCAAAGGTGGACCACCATTCCACCATTGGACCATTCTCGTCAAGACGGCTGTTCATCTTTATTTGTACGTGCTCTTGGCCGAGAGCCGTCGAGTTGCCTCCTCTCCTCCCAACCCTCTGATGCTCGTCCTGCCTCGTCCGATACCGCAGATAATCCACGGCGAGAACGACACCGTGCTGGGCCAGAACGACACGGGCTTCAGCTGCGACGGCTCCGACTCCACCTTCCGCGTCATGTTCAAAGATCCCATCGAGATACAGCCCTCCATCATCTACATTGCCAGCGCCACGCTCAAGGTATGCCCCCCTGCCCCCCCCCCTGATACCTCAGAACCATGATCACTCATAAAAGAACATTCCTGATTTGTCCAGGGATATTAGACTTCCGGAAATTTCTGAATTTCCAGAAATGGTGATTTTGTTATTTTTCATTAATTTTTGTTGGGGGTATTTTGAACGGGGGTAGTGTGAACGTCTCTGGGTTGAGTTTGACCCATGTAACATAACGGCCGAGTGCATGCGTGGCAGGACTAGGATCTATCCCGCGTTGAAAGCGCAAGGGTGTGTAGTGTGAAACGATCGCGCAATACACGGGTCGAAACGTTACACGTGTCGAGCAAATGCCGGTGTTGCGGTGAGTAGTGTGAACACGGAGCGAAAGTGAACCGTGTTGAAAGTGACCCGTGTTCGACACGGGTCGGACCCGTTTAGATTTCGACAAGGATCGGATGTTCATAGTGTGAAAAGGCCTATCAAATTACATTCTCCTCGACGCGAACATCATCTGTATCTATCATGTCTATAGTAAATATAGGAAGGTTTGCGGTGACCCCATGTATAAGGCCTCTTAAAGGAAGAGGTGTGGTTCTGAAAAGAAGAACCTCAGGTTCTTTTCAGAACCACACCTCTTCCTTTAAGAGACCTTATACATGGTGTCACCGCAAACCTTCCTATATTCAGGCATGCAACTTGTCCGCGGATTTTTTTATTTTTTTTTTAAATCAAAGTCATAAGTTGGCACAAACTACTCAGAATGCACCACAGAGCATCTAGAATCCAAAATTTTCCTGGGCCCTAAGGCAGGCCCCAAACCACACACCGTAAGGGCTTCGTGCTTCGCGCTCGCAGTTTCATTCAGACATTTTCCTCTTTTTTTACAATTCAAGAGTTGCATGCCTGTATATTGATTCACCCACCATGCAAAGCCTTAAGTCTTATTTATGTCTATAGTACATTGTAACGCATGCACGGATCTGTCTTTTGGCTGCACAGGGACCCGACTCTCACTACGGCACCAAGGGCCTGCGCAAGGTCGTCCATGAGTCCGTCTCCAGCGGCAAGGTGGTGTTCCAGTTCACCTACGCCTCGGGCAACAACAACGGCACCTCGGTGGAGGACGGCCAGATCCCAGAGGTCATCTTCTACACGTGACGGCAGCCCCCCGCCGGCGCCCGGTCCCCGGGTACACCGCGCCCCACCGCCGGGCTGTAGCACCCAACTCTCTATCTCTCTCTCTACTCTTTCTCTCTCGAGATATCCACCGCAGTATTGGATGGTTGAACCCTAATGCTACCCACGATCGATTTCACTAAGCTTGATCGATCGATTGCAAGACAATGAGCGATGCGCAGAGACCATTAAGCCTGTTTCAACTTACGATGGGTTATCCGTCGTAAGTTGAGTTACGGTCCATGGTAAGGATTTGTGAAATCCACCCCTGGACTATTAAAAAGGCCACTATAGGGGATTAATTCATGAATCCCCGTGGCTAATCCGAGACCCCAATAGGAGTCTCGTTACTCGTTTCCCCTGCCTATTGAAACTGCGGGGTCTCCTGGGATGACGGGCAGAGTGCACACTGCCCGAAAACTTTGAGTTACCGGCTCTTTTTCAGAGCCACACTCCGTCTGGTAAGAGATGATGTACAAACCACCTACTCAGTATTTCCACCATGCGAACCTTCAGATCTTATCTAAACTGCATGGTTGCCCACCTCACTGTTTTGATATGCCCCCTCGGGTCTTTGTCTCCAAGCCTGGCGGCCTCGGGGGGGTTCAAAGTCAGGCTAGCAAGATGAACACCAAGCACTTATAAAGTGCTTGTATAAAGCATGTATAAAGTTATGCATACAGGAAATTTACGCGGCAAATTAGGCTGCGATAAAGCTGAGTATGAGGTTATGTTTGGGCCGTTTTCCCGATGTACTTATAATTATGTATAGTGGCGTTTGGAGCGCTACGCAGTGCTTGTCATGCACATAGCACCAACTGCTTGGGAAATGTCTTGGGACACTTCATAAACTACAGGTGCCTACCCCAGTAGTTTGCCGCAGAAAGGCGTCACCCTGGGGAATTGGCAATTGCTGCACCTGCTCAAGTGCTCTTCCCTGGAGATAGGAACAAGTGTGAATCTGTGATGGGTTTAGCAGGCATGCAACTTTTCCACAAATCCGCGGATTTCCGGGTTTTTTAAAATCCGTAAAAAAAAAAAAAGGATATTTCTCCTCCCCAAACTACTTTTTAAAACACATGCTGATATCAGGTTAAAAACTTTGATGTTTACTTTAAATTTTGTGTAAACAAAAATTCAATTTTCTGGGTGTATGCCTTGAAAAAGGTTAAAATCTGTCACTCAGCTTAAAGTCATAAGTTGTCACCAACTGCTCAGAATGCACCACAGAGCATCTAGAATCAAAAATTTTCGGGGGCCCTTAAGCGGGCACCAAACCCCACGCTGTAAGGGCTTCGTGCTTTTCGCTTGCAGTTTCATTCGGACATTTTCCTCTTTTTTACAATTGAACAGTTGCATGCCTGATTTAGCTAACCCTGAGGTTGCTCGCTAAATCATGGGCCATGATAAGGGCTGTTTGCACTGTCCCCCATTTTTTTGTGATTCACACTCCACTTTTTGTGTGTGTGTGTGTGGACACGATAAACGCAATTTCTTAGTAGGATTTGAATCGAGATGTCGGACTCATTCGGATTTTTTTTTTAAATTCAAAAATGCACCGCTCATGCTCTGACTGACAGGTAGTGCCCTGCTTGTATATATGTGTCCATGCATGGGCCACCCTCAAGGACACACCCACCATTTGACCACAACTGCTAACCACAATCGGCTTGCGATTTTTGGGGGCCCGTGTGGACGCGAGCGAAATATACGAAGAATACAAGTGGAACTTTAGCTGGCAACCTGATTTTATTGGGCGAGGCTTTTCGTGCTTGAGCAAATTTGGGCGCTTAAGTGGTGAGTGGTCCCTGGTGAGTAACTTGCGAATGAAACCATGAGAATAAAGACTGAAGCTGCGTTTCCACTGGACTAAAATTTAATCGAGACGATGGTTAAATTTCCAATGGTCAAATTTGACCGTCGTTCCCACTTGGACTTTTGAGTCGGTCAACTTTAACCGAGACTATGGTTACAGTGACCGAGCTGGCAATATAACGGCTCATGAAGGTCGTGTGTCAGCCGGATACACAATGTACATGTGTACATTTTGCCCGCGATACGAAGCAGACGCTATGCACAGTGCATGTATATACGTGTTTAATACGTCTTAGGCTGGATGTGGTTTTTTACCGAGTCGCGTTTAACCGAGTGGTGCGTTTCCGCTGCCCATCTCGGTTAAACTTACTGGGGGGTACCTGGTCACTTTTGAATGAAACTATGAGGATAGTGACTAAGAAAACATGGTGAATCACTCCCTCCTTTCCAATCTCCTGACCGCTCACTGTCAAATGTAAGTTGATTGGGATGTAAGTTCAATTCAATGAAGGTTTGGGATTCTTTTTTACTTCAAAACAGAGAATCCTCTCTGAAAAGGCTGCCCATTATCAAGCCTTGTGCCTTGCAATGGATGGAAGACATAGCAGGAGCCTGAGCCTAAGCCAGGTTTTTGGGAAAGGCCTTTTTTCATCAATGTTTACTGCTTTTAATAGTTTGCAGATGATGATGAGAGTGTGATAGCTGGCGTTACATTTACATGAAACATTGGGACAAAACTGTAAAATTCAAGGAGGGTTTGCCCTGCTCGACGTGATAAGCACTGAGGGCTCAGTCCTTTGCCCGGTGCCTTAGGAAAACAAAATCAGGTAGCTTGGGCATGGATTTGAACCTGTGACTCCTGCTGTTGTAGTGCAGATGTCCTGCCCGAGGTGCCTGAAATGTTTTCATCAGGCATCGGAAAAAAAGCACTGAGCTCTCGGTGTTTGTCACATCGAGCAGGGCAAACCCTCGTTGAATTACATTCTCCTCGACGCAAACCATCATGTTGTATCTATCGGATGGAAGTTGAGAAGCGGGTCACCAGTGTCTGATGAGAAAGCCTGCAACCTTTGTTGGCCAGCGCGGGCTTCAATCGGGGGGGCTTTGCTGTCCGTCTTCGATTTGTTTGCAGTCGGCCTTCCTGGCAGGGAGTCGTAGTACCCCCTCCATGTTTTAGGGAATGCAAACAGGGTTGGGCTGCATCCGAATTCATTGGCTACGGCTTGAAAGTACACACGAGTCTATGGAAGTCGTCAGCAATTGGCTGCAGCCTGTTCCCATAGGGTTGCGTGTACTTTGAGCCGCAGCCAAATGCACCAAATGCAAAGCCTGCCACCACTAGCTGACATCAGCGACCTTGAAACCACAGTTGCTCTTTTACATAGCTTACTACAGTTCAAACAAATGGAAGTAAAACTGACTGGGAGCTTTTGATCCTAATTTTAAAAAGTGATATACAAAAATGTTGCAAACTGCTTTCTGACTAAAATTACCAAAATGCAAATCTCAAAATTTAGTGGGCCTGATGTTTCGATCCTAGCAGTACCTTTCTCAAAGGCAGAGTGACAAGGACAAAACAGATACATGTACAGGAAGGAAGGGGGAAGAGAGTGAATAGGACACGGATGAGAAACAAAGGACAAAGAGTAAAGCTGGTAGGGTGAGATCGAAGAGAAGGGCAAGGAGTAGGGTAGGGATTAGTGAGAAGAGGGGGAAAGATCAAAGAGAAGGGCAAGGAGTAGGGTAGGGATTAGTGAGAAGAGGGGTAAAGCTCAAAGAGATAAGTGTGGAGGAGTGAACACAAAAGAAGGATTATCAGAAAGCAGGCATGGTGAATAGTCATTACCCTCCTGGATGTTGAGACCATGTGGTTGAATAGTCCAAAGACGCTTCATCCAAAAATGGTGAAGAAAACTTTGAACTAAAATACCAGTGCTCTTCCATCTGAGCTATCCATCCCTTAGATGGTGGCCTTTCCACATAGTCAACTAGTCTTTGCCGGGGTGGGGGCGCCAGTCAGAAGCAGTTCAACCATTAGCTGCCGCAGATTTTCAGTTGAATGTGCAAGCAAGCATTTTTGAGAAATTCTGCAAGCAGTGGAAGAAAGTGAGGACAAAAAAATCTACCATTTGTTTTAGGTTGTTTATCTGCAAATTCCAAGTGAATTTATTTGATTTAAGTTTCCTTCACTTGAAAATAGGGAGCATTCATGACTTCGAAAAGATGAGCTTTATTTATTTACTCTGAATTTTCTGACCAATTTTCTAAGAGTTGGTAGAACACTTTGGGGGTTATATTAATTCAATTAGATTCTTTGTCTCTCATGTTAAAATGCAATTGATTTTAGTGTACGGCCTGAAAAAAATGTTGATCTCCAGTATAAGCTGACTCCATCCCAAGTATGGTATCTCATGTCCAAACTAAACTGCATGTACCGGTACACGTACATGTGCATGTTTGTGTGACCTACAGTATTTTATGTCTGTACGAGATTCGTGATCAGTGATCGGTCAGTGATCAAAAATCAAGCTTGTACTTATTATTCCATGTTATGTGTATTGTGATATTTCGTTGCATCAAAATGCGCACATCTCATGATTGTTTTGTCAGATTGTATAGACACGTAAGTTCTCAGATCTGTCTAAGTTCGTAATGTTCTTGCATGAGTTTTACTCACCAAACACCAGACTGACTTGAGAGCTGTTTTTACTGCGTTAATAAACGTGATTTGAATTGCGATTCAAAGACTTTTACCTACATGTATGTCCACACAGGCCAAAAAAATTGTGATACAAAATATTGTGCGCCGATTGTGGTATGCAGTTGTGGTCAAATGGTTGGTGTGTCCTTGAGGGTGGCCCATGCAGGGAGACATGTAAACAAGCGTGGCACTTCCTGTCAGTCAATGTAAGCGGTGCATTGTGGGATTGAAAAAAAAAAGTGCGATTCAGCGGAGTGTTCCCACACGCACTGCATGGCAAATAAACACAATTATTTAGTATTGGAAAGTTTGCGGTGACACCATGTATAAGGTCTCTTAGAGAAGAGGTGTGGTTCTGAAAAGAACCTGAGTGGTAACTCGACGTTCCGGCCGGTATGCTCTGGCCGTCATCAGGAGAATGCCTTGGACTCGGTGGTGGATCTGCTTATATGCCGGTGGTCGCTGAGGCGGGAAGGAGGGAAAGATAATCCTCGGCCAGAGCATACTGGTCGAAACGTCGAGTTATCACTCAGGTTCTTTTTAGAACCACACCTCTTCTGTAAGGGAACTTAAACATGGTGCCTTATGTCTTATTTACAATTATTTAGAAAAGTCTCACTAATAGTAGAGTCTGAATCGCAATTCAAATCCCATTAATAATTGCATTTCTTGTGTCCACAAACAAAGAAGTGGAGTTTGAATCGCGATTCAAATCGCGATCCGAATTATAGCATTTTTTTTGGGGGGGGATAGTAGAAACAGCCCTATGATTGCATTTACAGTATGTACATATGCTTAATGTGAACATGATTCACTCTGAATGCACATAGTCCATGCTCGTCAGGGTACTATGTTCACATGAGCTGCTATCTTCACTGCTAACTTTGCTGCTAACAAACCACAGCAGACATGGCAGGGGTTCGGTCGAGCACTAGGCTTTAGCTAAACTTCACGGAGCGTAGTTCTGTGGTGTGTTTAATGCAGCATTGAATAAATAGTGCTCACCAATAATGAACCAAGAAACATAAATGTAATATTAAAGCCCTACACATTATTTGCACAAATCCAAATTTCGACCTGACAAATTTTGTTAAAGTTTCTTACTCAAGCTGTGAACTTGAGTGCTGCCATTTTCATGAAAAGTGGAATTTTGTATGAATTTCCAACGGTCGTTTTAAAAAGACTTTTGGGAAATGCTTGCCAGCCTTGAAGCCCCATTTGCACAAATCCAACATGGTTCAATTTTAAACGCACAGTGGCGCTATTGAAAATTCTGCTAGGTGCATTTTATGATCCTCGAAGCTGACACAGTTTGATGAAAGAATGAGCAAGTTTTTCACAATTTTCTCGCGACATGGTTGACGGGTTGAGCTGAAACTTTTTTACAGGTGTGTTATTTCATGCATATGCTGGATTAGACAAAGTATGGACGCGTTTCTAAGACCTTTACCAATTATGTGTAATGGCTTTCAACCAGGCTACATGTACCACAGCTCATGTAGTCATTACACCTACCTACAATGTACATGTATAAAATGCACCATGTAGGATGAAAGCATGTACTTTTGATTTTATGAATTTGTTGTGTTGGGTTTATGACAGAGACCATGCTATTGTCAGGTACTCATCAGTGTTTACCTTGATTTACACCACAACCACTGATTACATGTACATCTGTTTTATAGGCAGTCTATCCCTTGTAGCATATATACATGTATATTGTGAGATCAGCCAATTTCTGTGGCATCATAAACTGTGGTGTATTATATTTGACGGTAATTATTTGTGTGCTGATATCTTGTTTCTCTCTGGACAGAGGGAGACAAAGATTTGAGTCCACGTTCTGTCAAAGTCTGTAGTTTTCTGTTGTCTTGGGATGCTTGTAACCATTCAAAGTCCTGACAGTTCCGCATAATTGACTTGGCTAAGTCATATATATATTATATTATGCTTTTAGATCGCTCTAAATGCTGTAAATAAAATGGACAGAGTGAATGTCAAGTACCTTTAGTTGCCACCAAGTGTCAGTGAGTTTGTCTACTTGGGCTTCTTGTTTTGAAGAAACCAGTCACTTCCTCACCTGATAATTTTTTCCACGGCTTCATTTGGGACGGATGTCATTGTTGTAGGCCAAAAGAAGGTACCTCAGTGGCTCATCTTTTAAGTTGTGATCCAAACGCTTGATCGAATACGATTTGACGGTTTGCACGGTGGAAGTACAAAGTTAAGGGTTTGTGGGGACATGACATAGGGATGTAAGTGACTGACAGTCATTTTCTGAAAATCACTGAAGGCCAATAAATTGTGCGACTGTGAGTGAGCGCTTATGCGACCGAGATACGTCTGTGAGTGAGCGCTTACGCAGCTGAGAGATTCACAGCAGGGGTTCAGGTGCCCTAAAGTTTTGAGGGTTTTAACATAAAAATGTGCAATTTGAGATACCTGTTTGACATAAAATGAAAAATAAATTATAATAATAAAAAAATAAAAAAATAAACAGTAATAAAAAAATAAAAAAAATAAAAAAAACAAACAAATAAAATCACGCCATTTCCGGAAGTCTTACATCCCTGTGTTTTGAAGAAACCACCGTCATTACTTCACCTGACGAATTTGCTACGACTGAATTCGGTAAGGATGCTCATTATTATAGGCCAAAAGAAGGCACATCAGTGGACCATCTTTCACATTGTCAGATTGTGATGCAAACACTTGTTGGAAGATTTACATGGTGGAAGTTTAAAATGGAAGGTTAGCCAGGCGGTGACATGGCAACAAGATTTGTCACTAATTCAATGATTTGTGTTGTTTGTTTGGTGCTAAATTTGATCGATTGCCAACTGACCAAATTCAGGCAGTTAAACAGTTGCTGCTCTTTCATCGTCGCTTTGCCTCCTAAAGTCAGTAGCATAATCAATGGAAGATAGTCATGTGAAGGTGAGAACATTTCTAATGAGAGGGAAGGGGTGGATGACTTATCAACGACAATGACTGACTATCAGTAAAATCTGCCACACGACCTCGACCAGCTCGATGGTCAAGTGGTTAAGACGTCCGACCATAGAAAGCAGGAGTCGCGGCTTTGAATCCCACCCGAGCTGCCTAAATTGTTTTCATTATGCATCGGGCAAAGCACTGAGCATTCAGTGCTCATTACATCGAGCAGGGCAAACCCTCATTGAATGACATTCTCCTCAACGCAAACGTCATGTTATATCTATAAGAATGACAGAGTTCCACAACTACCAGGTAGTACTGACCAACATCCTAATCCAATTCAGACAAAACAACTGAATGAAATACCATATTTCTCCATAGATTTATTCACCTTCCCATCCTTATAACCCCTCCTCAGGCAGTTGTAATATTTCCATTTAGTACCATATGAGAAAATAACCTTTGTAAAACAGCCGTTCCATAGTAAAAAAATATACAGGAAATTATAATGTGATGCAATCTCATAATTTCAGGTTTTCGTGTGACACGTAAAATGAAAAATAGCATGAAATTTGTTGTTACATATGGTGACAGAAACTTAAGCTTTCAACCAACAGGCAGGTGGGACATTTGTGAATACTGGTGCCCACTAGAAATTAATATTGCAGACAATAGACCATAAGCTATCATAGTTTGACAAAATATGTTATTTTTTTACTGTCAAGAACAAAATAATACTCTTTGACAATCCGATTGTCTCACATAGTTTACCTCAGGAATGCTGCAAAAGAAACTAATCGTACATTATTATAGTACTTACAAAAAAAATTAGAGACTTCTTAACCACTTCGCGCCGGGACCTCCGAATCCGGAGGTCAATTGGATTGCCTTTGCAACGGGGCCCTCCGAATCCGGGCACCACTATTGTCCACATTCTAAACAAAGACTCTTTTCAGCTTAGAACAAAGCATTATGAATCAGTACAAAGACCCTTTTTGACGTACGTTGCCACATGAATTGCAAGATTAGCAGCAGTAATTGTGCAATTGTGGGACTTTTACTGTGGAGGATCGAGGGATACCGCGCTGCAGCTGAAAGCACGCGGGGGACATTGTCTTTGCATGCCACACAGCCCAACGGTCGTCGGTCTGGCATTGGAATTCCCCCCACATTCTTTACCGTAATCTGTACGCTCGTTTGTGGCCGACCAACTCGAAGATTTGACTGCCTGGAGTGGAGGCTGGAGTCTGCGGTCAGGGATTGTCAGCAGCGTACACGAACCCACACACACACGTCCGTTACGGTCCATTGACGACGCACAAAGGGCCCTTTTTCGAACGGATAATCTCTTGACAAAGGCCACAACGACGTCCGAATTGTGCCAGGTTTTACTCTCTTGTACCCATAGTATACCCTTATTGATTTATTTCACAGAAATATATTGTTCCGATTGTTTTAGCAAGATTTTAAAATGATGCATTGTTCAAAAACCCCCGTATGGCGGTCATCAGCGCTGAAAACCCCCCCGGCGCGAAGTGGTTAATATCTGTATCAAAATTTTGAAAAATGGCTTGAACCAGAGACCTCTGGTTATGCGTACCAGCGCTCTTACCATCTGAGCTATCCTGCCCTTAGATGGCGGCCTTCCAAAATAGTCAACTAATCTTTGTATCAGTAAATATCAAATCAATATAATGAATTTATTTGTTACATTGTGTAAAAAAATATACCAACCTAATGTGACCATTACCATGATTACTGGAATCTTGTAAATCAGTGAAATCTATAAATGAGGCTTGATTTGACGGCATGGTAGTCATTGCACAATCAGGACTTGGCCAGACGTAAAAGAGGCTCCAGGGTCAAGGGTCACGGGGGAGGACACACGGCCCGCCTCCACGCAAAGCATCGTGGGATACTCGTCATCGCCAAAGTCCGCCATGGCCTTGGCCTTGTCAGACCAGGGGTTCCAGACCACTGCGAAACAAAGAAAAAGCAAACCAACAGACAGATCAACAACTACTGAAGGAGAAAGAACGAACAAAACAATAAATCTGTGGTTGATTTCATCATAAGAAAAGTTTGAATGGACTTGAATCCAAAACCTCTGGATTAGCGTACCAGTGCTCTTACCATCTGAGCTATCCAGCCCTTAGATGGTGGCCTTCACAAATAGTCAACTAGTCTTTGGCACACCAGTGCTCTTACCATCTGAGCTATCCAGCCCTTAGATGGTGGCCTTCCCTAATAGTCAACTAGTCTTTTGCACACCAGTGCTCTTACCATCTGAGCTATCCAGGCCTTAGATGGTGGCCTTCCCTAATAGTCAACTAGTCTTTGGCACACCAGTGCTCTTACCATCTGAGCTATCCAGCCCTTAGATGGTGACCTTCCCTAATAGTCAACTAGTCTTTGGCACACCAGTGCTCTTACCATCTGAGCTATCCAGCCCTTAGATGGTGACCTTCCCTAATAGTCAACTAGTCTTTGGCACACCAGTGCTCTTACCATCTGAGCTATCCAGCCCTTAGATGGTGGCCTTCCCTAATAGTCAACTAGTCTTTGGCACACCAGCGCTCTTACCATCTGAGCTATCCAGCCCTTAGATGGTGGCCTTCCCTAATAGTCAACTAGTCTTTTGCACACCAGTGCTCTTACCATCTGAGCTATCCAGCCCTTAGATGGTGGCCTTCCCTAATAGTCAACTAGTCTTTTGCACACCAGCGCTCTTACCATCTGAGCTATCCAGGCCCTTGATGGTAGCCTTCCCTAATAGTCAACTAGTCTTTGGCACACCAGCGCTCTTACCATCTGAGCTATCCAGCCCTTAGATGGCGGCCTTCCCTAATAGTCAACTAGTCTGTTGCACACCAGCGCTCTTACCATCTGAGCTATCCAGGCCCTTGATGGTAGCCTTCCCTAATAGTCAACTAGTCTTTTGCACACCAGCGCTCTTACCATCTGAGCTATCCAGGCCCTTGATGGTAGCCTTCCCTAATAGTCAACTAGTCTTTGGCACACCAGCGCTCTTACCATCTGAGCTATCCAGGCCCTTGATGGTAGCCTTCCCTAATAGTCAACTGGTCTTTGGCACACCAGCGCTCTTACCATCTGAGCTATCCAGGCCCTTGATGGTAGCCTTCCCTAATAGTCAACTAGTCTTTGGCACACCAGCGCTCTTACCATCTGAGCTATCCAGGCCCTTGATGGTAGCCTTCCCTAATAGTCAACTGGTCTTTTGCACACCAGTGCTCTTACCATCTGAGCTATCCAGGCCCTTGATGGTAGCCTTCCCAAATAGTCAACTAGTCTTTTGCACACCAGCGCTCTTACCATCTGAGCTATCCAGGCCCTTGATGGTAGCCTTCCCTAATAGTCAACTAGTCTTTTGCACACCAGCGCTCTTACCATCTGAGCTATCCAGGCCCTTGATGGTGGCCTTCCCTAATAGTCAACTAGTCTTTGGCACATCAGCGCTCTTACCATCTGAGCTATCCAGGCCCTTGATGGTAGCCTTCCCTAATAGTCAACTAGTCTTTTGCACACCAGCGCTCTTACCAACTGAGCTATCCAGGCCCTTGATGGTAGCCTTCCCTAATAGTCAACTAGTCTTTTGCACACCAGCGCTCTTACCATCTGAGCTATCCAGGCCCTTGATGGTAGCCTTCCCTAATAGTCAACTAGTCTTTTGCACACCAGCGCTCTTACCATCTGAGCTATCCAGGCCCTTGATGGTAGCCTTCCCTAATAGTCAACTAGTCTTTTGCACACCAGCGCTCTTACCATCTGAGCTATCCAGCCCTTAGATGGTGACCTTCCCTAATAGTCAACTAGTCTTTGGCACACCAGCGCTCTTACCAACTGAGCTATCCAGGCCCTTGATGGTAGCCTTCCCTAATAGTCAACTAGTCTTTGGCACATCAGCGCTCTTACCATCTGAGCTATCCAGGCCCTTGATGGTAGCCTTCCCTAATAGTCAACTGGTCTTTGCCGGGGTGGGGGTGTCAGTCAGAAGCAATTCAACCATTAACATGCTGTATATCTCCAGGCAAAGACTACCGGTAGTTGACTATTCAGGTCGGCCACCATCTAAGGGCTGGATAGCTCAGATGGAAGAGCACCGGTACATTAATCCAGAGGTCTTGTGTTCAAATCCCGGTCCAGTCAAAGTTTTCTTTGCAAATTTTGTCAATTTGTTCCAAAGTTCCAAGTCAGTTTTTCCTTTGTTTGTTTGACTCAAATTTGATAAGATTTGATGGTTGGCATGGTGGAAGTGCAAAGTGGGAGGGTTGTGGTGACACCATGTTTGTACACCATCTCTTGCAAGATGGAATGTGGCTCTGATGAAAAGAACCGATAACTCAATGTTTCGGGCAGTGTGCACTGTACCCGTCGTCAGAAGAGCTATCCACAAATTGTTATCATACACGTTTGTCCCCTCACGACTGGCAGTGTGTACCGGTACTCTGCATGAACTTTTTTCCAGACGGCAGCATCTCCACTCACCAGTATCGGGAAGGTTGGACTTTCTGACGACGACTGTTTTTCCTGCGGCAGTATCTCGAACGACATGCTCTTCCGGTGTGCTCACGTACACACTGCGGGGAAACCGTCGCAGTTAAAAACAACTTCTCTCAATTACTCAAAACGAAGTATCAGCGAGATGGTGGGTCAGTATTGGAAAATGATAATATGCTGTACCTCCCAAAAACTACAATTGACCGTGAACACTATGAACATCTAAACCGTGAAAAAGGGGTGAAAATGTAATTTCGCCGTGAAACTAAAAAGTCACTGTGATTTCACTGTGCATCTTACAGTGAATTCACTGTGAAAATACCGGTAATCGCTTCTCTGACCTGATAAGGACATCTTCTGGTCACTAAAGAGACCGTGAAAAAAACATGAATATCTAGGGTGGCAAGCTCCAGCCTTGGGTGATAGCTAATTCAATTACCAGTAGGGACCACCAGCCCCCATAGAGGTACTGTATGGTGTCCTTGTAACTATCACTCCCAGATACTTCTAAATTGCCTCTAGCCATTTACCACCAGGAATGTGGCCTTGGAGACCACTAGTGAAAATACCGTGAAAATGACTTGGCTAACTGTGTGCCATGAAATAGGGGTGAAAACATGGTGAATTTTCTTTTCACGGCTAAATGACATTTTCACCCCATTTTCACGGTTAAGATGTTCATAGTGGAATTGACTACCAAGCTCCATGTTGTTCTGTCAGAGTGTCTAGCTGTTCTAACTTTCGCTTCTTCTTGCGTATGAGGCAAGCAGCAATTAGAGGTGCTGGAAAGATAGTTTGCTATTCATGAATGTGATTTCAGTGATTTTGGTCTTTCACACTTTGACTGTTTGAAGATGATTTTTACAGACAAAGGTGGGGTGGATTGTTGTCCGAGACTTGCAAGAAGGCTTGAGGTAGATGGCGGGACAGAGATTTAAGAATGACGTCATCTGGGTCAGAGAAACTGACCGATCATAGTTTTCTTGGACGGTCACAAGATCACGCTCCTCGGTAAATGTTTGGCCGTCTTTGACCTGAAAGAGAAAAAAAAGAGAGATAAATTTACATCATATCCAACACACTGCAGGCCTAAAGCAATAGTCCAATAGCTCAAGTGCTGGGTCTGAAACTACAGTAGATCATAGAGAAAAAAATGACAAATTTACAACAGACTATAAGGCATAAAGCAATAGTCCAATAGCTCAAGTGCTGGGTCTGAAACTACAGTAGATCATAGAGAAAAAAATGACAAATTTACAACAGACTATAAGGCATAAAGCAATAGTCCAATAGCTCACAAGTCCTAGATCTGAAACTACTGTAGGTCATAGAGAAAAAAATGATAAATTTACAACAGACTATAAGGCATAAAGCAGTAGTCCAATAGCTCAAGTACTGGGTCTGAAACTACAGTAGATCATAGAGAAAAAAATGACAAATTTACAACAGACTATAAGGCATAAAGCAATAGTCCAATAGCTCAAGTGCTGGGTCTGAAACTACAGTAGATCATAGAGAAAAAAAGGACAAATTTACAACAGACTATAAGGCATAAAGCAATAGTCCAATAGCTCACAAGTCCTAGATCTGAAACTACTGTAGGTCATAGAGAAAAAAATAATCAATTTACAACAGACTATAAGGCATAAAGCAGTAGTCCAATAGCTCAAGTACTGGGTCTGAAACTACAGTAGGTCATAGAGAAAAAACGATAAATTTACAACAGACTATAAGGCCTTAAGCAGTAATGTAGTCCAATAGCTCAAGTACTGGGTCTGAAACTACAGTACAGGAGGTCCAGTAAAATGTCCTTTTCCTCTTCAAAAAGAAAAGATTCAAAGGTTTGTATCATGGAAGCACAGTTTGCAGAGACACAATGCAAGTCATCGCTTTACAGACAGAGTATGGCCCTGAAAAGAGCAGGTAAATCATTAAAAAGTCATAACCATCTCTTTGCAGAGCCACACTCCGTCTCAAAAGAGATTAAGAGAAGACTAATTACATGTCATTACCACGAACTGTCTCCATTCCCCAATAAGAGAATGTAAAGTCACCAAAAACAATCTTCTCCGGTAGACTGCTACCGGTAGGTTTGAAGTAATGAGATTTGAAGGTTTTCATGGTGAGGTTAACAGAAGGAGTAGGTTTGCTGTGATACCATGTCAAATTTCTCTTTTGTGAGTAATTAGTGTGGTTCTGTTTCAAACAGTGTACTCCGTCCGTCTTCAGTCCAGGTGACTGCTGGATTCTAACTTGGAGTGCGGCTTAAGTAGCTGAAGTAAAAAAAGGAAAAAAAAAAAAGGAAAAAAAAAAAACCTTCTTGATATGATTGCTGAATACAAAAAAATACAGCAGACAAGTTTCTGCCAAACAAACAAAGGAAAAACTGACTTGGAACTTTTTAACAAGATGAACAATGGTCAAAGAAAACTATGAGTGGAACAGGACTGGAACTCGAGACCTCTGGATTAACATACCAGTGTTCTTCCATCTGAGCTATCCAGCCGTTATGGTTGAGATTTGCTTCCGACTGGCGCCCCCACCCCGGCAAAGACTAGCTGACTATTAGGGCAGGCCGCCAGAGGTTTCGGGTTCAAGTCCCGGTCCAGTCCAAGTTTTCTCTGCCAATTGTTCAATCGGAGACAATTTTCTGTCGATGGTTCGTACCTTGTCGACATACTGCAGTCCATTGAGGCCGCTGACTGTCACCTTGGTTACGTCACTAACGCCAAGGTAGGTGTGCAACAGTGCCGTAAAACTGAAGGCGTCGCAGCCTGAGGACAAATGGAACAGCTTCATGTCAATCTAATCTAATCTCCTGATGAACAGACCACACAGTTATTGGCTCAACCACTGAAACACTGGCTTCTATGAGTACAATTACAGTCACATAACAGAGAAGGCAAATGGTAGAAGCAGAAATTCAGACCTCTTAAATCGATTCATCACAACAACAGAAATCATCATTGTCCCCTCATCATCACATAGTGGTTAGTGGACCTGTGAATATACCGGCGGGGCCTGGCCATGGGCCCTTAACCCTAACCCCCTGCTGCGTAACTTAAACCCTCTTCAATCCTCCACAATCCTCCAATGTGAGTTTGTGCAAGATCCTCACTGCCTCAATCCTCCACAATCCTCCAATATGAGTTTGTGAATGTACATGTACCCCACTGCCTCAATCCTCCACAGCCTAACATGTAAATGGATCCTTTGTTTATAGACAGTACATGCATGGAGCTATAAGTAGGTAGCTCCATGGTACGTGCCTTTGTCAAAGTTCCACAGCTTTTCATATCCTCAAAAATCCTCAAGTGTAAATTTTACAGCCTTCCTAAATCCCCCTCAATCCTCCAGTGTAAATTTTACAACCTTCCTCAATCCTCCTCAATCCTCCAGTGTAAATTTTACAACCTTCCTCATCAATCCTCCAGTGTAAATTTTACAGCCTTCCTCAATCCTCCTCAATCCTCCAGTGTAAATTTTACAACCTTCCTCATCAATCCTCCAGTGTAAATTTTACAGCCTTCCTTAATCCTCCTCAATCCTCTGGTGTAAATTTTACAACCTTCCTCAATCCTCCACAATCCTCTGGTGCAAATTTCACAACCTTCCTCAATCCTCCACAATCCTCCAGTGAAATTTTTCCAACCTTTCTCAATCCTCCACAATTCTCCAACTGAAAATTTTCATACCTGCCTCAATCCTCCACAATCCTCCAATACACCCCGGATTAAATTGCCTGGGAAATGGCCAGCCTTGAGGGACCATCTTGACGGGTCACTGTGTGCTTGGGGGATTCGCCACGACCCGCCTCTGGGATTCCCCGAAAGTCTTGTTGCATTGCACCTGTCGTCTTCACGATATTGACATGTATACTTGCGTTTTGGGATTGTATTTTTGTTTTACTGTAATAGTTTAAATTTTACCTAAGTTCATCACGTTCCTTTGTGGTCGTGTTTGTTGTAAAGTGCTTTGAGGTTTTAAGTACCGTAATACCTAATACTATTATTATTATTATTATTATTATCATGGGAACGTCCTATTTAAGTATCCGCCCATCTCCCCCGTACCTGTATTAGCGACAACAAAGTCGCTCACAAACTCAGTCTCCTTCAGAGTCAAAGTGTAAGTGACCTTGAACCTGCCAAAAAGAATTGAAAATTAGAAGAAAAAAAAAATTGAATGAAATGAAAAACCCCTGTCAGTTTGGTACCTGTAGAATGGAAGCTTACTGTAGTTGGCAATCATGAAACCAAACAAATTCAGCTCATCCATCATCCATCTTGTATGTACCGGTATATGAGATAATATAGTTCTACGTACATGATAATCAGATAATATCTCATTCTTAATATTTCATCCGTAAAACTTAATACTTTGTTCATAAAATTACAACTTAATATCTCATATGTACAACTTAATATCTAGTATGCACACTTAATATCTCGTACGTACAACTATAATATCTTGCACATATGATTTAGTATCTCATACGTATGATTCAATGGTATCTCATATGTACGATTTAGTATCTCGTACGTACGATTTAGTATCTCCTATGTATGACCTTAGTATCTTGTAAGTACGACTAATATCTCGTATGTACAACTTAATATCTTGTATGCACACTTTATATCTTGTACGAACAACTTAATATCTCGTATGTACAACTATATCTTGTACATACGATTTACTATCTCGTACATATGATTTAGTATCTTGTATGTACGACTTTAGTATCTCGTACATACGATTTAGTATCTCGTATGTACGACTTTAGTATCTCGTACGTACGACTAATATCTCGTATGAACAACTGAATATCTCGTATGCACACTTTATATCTTGTACGAACAACTTAATATCTCGTACGTACAACTATAATATCTTGTACGTAATTTGTCGTATGATTTAGTATCTCGTACGTACGACTTAGAATCTCGTATGTTAGTATGTACGACTTTAGTATCTGGTACCGGTATGTGTAAGACAACTCAGACAAATTTCTGTTTTCACATGCTTGGCAGCTCAAGGCTTCCGTACAATAGTTTATAATCCATCCCCAAGTACTTGCATTCTGACGGCCCTGAAATAAGTTCAATCCAAAATCTTCATTCGGATATCCACAGCACTCATCAGTGTCTCCTATTGAGCGATTGCCCGATGGGAATATAATTGGAGACTCACTTGTAGTTCCACATCTTCCTTGTCTCTTCGCTGTCTGTCAGACAGAAGACGGCGGTGACATCGCCAGAGCTCAATTTCTGTGGGGAAAAAAGGGAATGCATGAGTGAGAATACAACAGATTTATCATGTTACCATGGTTACAACAAACCTAGTTGTGGCATCAAAGCTTCTATGGCATGTATGGCTGTTTTCCAAATGAAGGCTTAGTCTCGGGCTCAGGCTTCGGTCATTTTATTTATTTCACTCGTTATAATATCACAGGCATCTAAAAACAAGTGTTTGGCCCCAGTTTCTTCGGGAATACTCTGTACTTATCGAGCCAACGGACCTTCAAATTCGGAAACAAACCACAACCTGGATTTTCAGGTTTTGCCAGACGGAGATGAAGCCGGAGCCCGAGCCTAAGCCTTCATTTTGAAAACGGCCTATGAATGAGATAAGATTTGAAGGTTTGCATGGTGGAAATACCAAGTAAAAGGTTTGCAGTGAGACCATGCACATCATCTCTTTAAAGAGAAGGAGTGTGGCTCTGAGAAGAGCTGGCTCTTTTCAGAGCCATACTCCTTCTCTTAAGAGATGATGTACATGGTGTCACTGCAAACCTTTTACTTACTTCTATGAATGGTTAGGCCCCACTTTTAAAAAAAGCAAGCAGTGCTTGTTTGCTGGCAATGAATCCACTGCTTGACTGTTTGTTTGTCAGTCAGTCTGTCTGCCTGTCTACTTATCTGTCAGTCTATCTATTTGCTGTATTTATTTGTTCACTTGTCTGTCTGTCTGTTCTGCCTATCAGTACTTGTGTGCTTGTCCATTTGTCCACTAGTCTGTCAATCTGCATCTTTTTATTTGTCTGTCTGTCTGTTTGCCTACTAGGCTGTCATGTTGGTTGTCGACTGTCCGTTTGTTTGTCAATTTGTGTTATTACATTTTTCAATCGACTTACATGTCGTATGATCTGCCTATTTGTGTTTTTTTTTGTCTTATTGGATTGATTGTGTGTTTTGAGTGAAGTTTGATGACTAAAAATTTCTTCCAACATTGAACATCAATTTTTCATCTTATTTAAAACTGATATTAGGTTCTGGCCAATATACCTTGGGCGCCTGCTCCAAAGTCCAGGTGCTTATTCTTGCGAATCCATGCTGTGGGCCAAACTCCCAGGGCCCAAACTGAGCTGCATTAAAGCAATAGGGGAAAGAAGGCGTGACACTGGAACAAGTCAATAAAGGGCCAATTTCGTAGAGCCGCTTAAACTTCCTACACAACATCGGTAAGATCGAAAAACAGAAATGGTCACAGATTTAAATGAAACTTATACAGTTTGAAGATGATTATGGTAGAAACCTCACACTGAAATATTTCTGCCTAAAATACTGTATTTTTTTAGAAAAGAGTAAAGAAATTGTTTACGTCTCACCCCTAGATCTAAACGATTTTTCTGAACAATACGATGAATGCTGCATTTTCGCGAAACAAATGAAGCGGTTTTCCCCTATTTTTTCCAGACTCTGTTGGCGGATTGAGCTGAAATTTTCACAAGTGTGCTATTTCATGCAAATGTTGGATCAGACAACGTATGGAGGCTATGTATAGCCGATGGAGGACATTTCCCTCAGAGCCATGAGGACAAAATATAATAGGCAGGGACAGAGTGATTAGGACACGCATGGTCAAGGACAAAGGGGAAAGGTGAAACAAGTCTAATTTTAGTGTAGCTTTATGAAAAATAGGAAATTTAGTCGGCGAAGATCTTCGATGAGTAGACTTACGAAAGCACACCGGAATACCACCACGAATGGCCTTCTTGTTGTTGAACACAGCATTCTTACTATTTAAATGAAGATGGAAATTAATATTATTTTATCATTAATTTATCATGACAAAATGCTGCTGACTAAATTTAAATGACCAAGATGTAATCTGCAAATCTAAAGAAATTATACATTTTTAACAGTATTTCCAAAACATCAACTCAAGTGCTCTAAACTGAACTAATTCAAATTTCAGACTTGATGCTGCTGATGTAAATATTATGACTATTAATTTATTAGTATTACACATGTACCAATAATACTATATTAATAACTAATAATATTTAGCAATATTGTATTACTATTTTAGTATTTAGTAATTTAGTGTTAATGTTTAACTGTTTCTCAACATAAGTGGGCCTGACGTTTTGATCCTAGCAGTAGCAAGTACTTATATGATGTTAATTAGTATTATATCGTGATGTTAAGTACTGTCTATCAATTGATGTAATTTTATTTTCTATTGACTTTTTTTATAATTTTGTGTATTTAACCCTATTGCAGTTATGATTTTGTTTTACTTACTGTAGGCCTATATTTTACCGCATTTTGGCCTTTGGCCACGAGAGTAAAATAAATAAATCAAATCAAATCAACTAGGACCTTTCTCAAACTTTCAAAGTCAAAGGCAGCTTTGAGAAAGGTCCTGCTAGGATCAAAACGTCAGGCCCACTAAATTTTGAGATTTGCATTTTGGTAATTTTAGTCAGTAATTAGCAGTTTGCAACAGTAAGTATAAAGATCAATTTAGTATTAACACTAACAACAGATTAAACTATTTATACAGAATTCTAGTAATTACTATTACTTATTAGTATTACTAATAAAGACATTAATACTAATTAATTACCGTAATACATGGGATGTACTTTAGTATGACTTGAGTATGATTATACCTGACAAATAGAATCTCCGATCCTTTACACTTCCAAGAAATGACAGTTGCACCTGGAATTGAAATAAGAGAAAACTAAGATTTGCACAATTCTAGTTTGAGTTTGACAGTGACAGGACCACGCCCCCACCTTGACCTGCCCCTGCCCCTGCCCCCTCCCACCTGCCCTCGACTCGCGGACGAGTCGTGGACAAAAACAGCATTTTTCAGAAAAAAGAAATACTTGCACGCACCGAACAAGTGGACAGTTAGAGAGGTGTCTCCTCCCCGGTCGAGAACAACGCGATCGGCCGACATTTTGTGTCTGAAAATGGGGAAAAAACAGAGTTGATTGCGTTCGTTTACTTCCTGGAGTCCACTCCACCTGCTGTTCGCTCGCTCTGCTTTAACTTGTTCTTTATACATGGACTCACCCAGACTCCTTTACGTGTCGTGGAATAGAACAAGTGACAGGGAGCCAGACGAAACTTTCACGTCGACTGGTCTTACTCCCGCCGCTTGCTTCAATTATAATTATAAGTGGAAAGACTGGCAAACGGGATTTATATTATGTTTCTTTCGTGAGCTAAGTAATAAAACTTGTGTGGAGTCGTAGGTTTTACGCGCAAATTATCGGGCTTGATTCGTTTCCAGCGGGATCAAGATGAACGTGATACTGGCTGTCAAGCAGTATGTGGCCAAGATGATCGAGGAGAGCGGGCCTGGCATGAAAGTGCTTCTTATGGACAAAGATACCGTGAGTTTCAACCGATTGTGTACATTCGTTCTTTGCCACTGACCAGAGCAACTTGGGTCGAAACCGGCGTTTTAATGGTCGGTCGTCCCAATTACTTGGTTGCCAAATATTTGATTTGGATCAGGTATCATTATTCCTCATGAAATGAAATACCTTCACAAAGATATCACTTTAACTTGGTAAAGCCTTAACAAAATCGCCCAAGTTGGAACAGCTTGACTTTGAGTTTGAGAGATCATAAAAATGATAAATTATTCCGTAGTTTTGAATGAAATGAAAGCATTTTTATTTTAAAATTATTTCGCTTTTTCGGTATTTTCATCTTTTGAAATGAATTCAGCCTCTCTCTTACTCTTATTCTTAGACTTATTCGTAGACGTTACCTTGAATTTGGATTCGATCTAAATTGATCATTATCACTGTCAGTGTCAGTCATTATCACTTTTAATTGTTTTATCAGTGTTTTTACTTTAGAATATGGGTTTAATTTTTGGCAAACCTGGACTAGATTCATTTATGATTTAATTAATGTCATTTTTTTTTTCTGGCTCTGCAGATCAGCTATGTGAGCATGGTGTACGCCCAGTCAGAGATACTTCAGAAAGAGGTCTATCTCTTTGAGTTGCTGAACAACGGCTCCAGGGAGACCATGAAGCACCTCAGATGCATTTGCTTCATCCGGCCGACAAAGGTTGATGACCTTTAACCTTTGACATGGGGTGACAGTAAAGATACAAGTGTGGACAACCACAACATGAATAACATCAACCACAACATCAACCACAACATCAACCTGGAACATCAACCACAACATCAACCACAATATCAACCACAACATCAACCACAACATCAACCTGACAACATCAACCACAACATCAACCACAATATAAACCACAACATTAACCACAACATCAACCACAATATAAACCACAACATTAACCACAACATCAACCACAATATCAACCACAACATCAACCACAACATCAACCACAACATCAACCACAACATCAACCACATTCACCTCAACATCAACCACAACATCAACCACATTTACCACAACATCAACCACAACATCAACCACATTTACCACAACATCAACCATAACATCAACCACATTTACCACAACATCAACCATAACATCAACCACAACATCAACCACAACATCAACCACAACACCAACCACTACATCAACCACAACATCAACCACAACATCAACCACAACATCAACCACATTCACCACAACGTCAACCACAACATCAACCACATTCACCACAACGTCAACCACAACATCAACCACATTTACCACAACATTAACCATAACATCAACCACATTTACCACAACATCAACCATAACATCAACCACAACATCAACCACAACATCAACCACAACACCAACCACTACATCAGCCACAACATCAACAACAGCATCAACCACAACACCAACCACAACATCAGCCACAATATCAACCCCAGCATCAACCACAACATCAACCACAACACCAACCACTACTTCAGCCACAACATCAACAACAGCATCAACCACAACACCAACCACAACACCAACCACAACATCAGCCACAACATCAACAACAGCATCAACCACAACACCAACCACAACATCAGCCACAACATCAACAACAGCATCAACCACAACATCAGCCACAATATCAACCACAACATCAACCACAATATCAACCACAATATAGATAGTCCGATTGCAAACTCTCTGTGTTTTTTTTTCTCCCAGGAAAACATTGACCTCCTCTGCCACGAACTGAAGAATCCAAAATACGGAATTTACTGCATCTGTAAGTGCACCGTGACCCTGCTTGTCTCTTTTGCTTTGGTCAATTGTGTCAATTGTGTCAATTGTGTCAATTGTGTCAATTGTGTCAATTGTGTCAATTGTGTCAATTGTGTCAATTGTGTCAATTGTGTCAATTGTGTCAATTGTGTCAATTGTGTCAATTGTGTCAATTGTGGTCCTGTGGTCAATTTCACCAAACTCATCGTGACTTATAAGATCGATCGCAAGGCAGTGAGCGATGCACATAAACCATACGGCCTATCACTCCCAGTTGGAATCCAGCATTCTCCTGAAGACGAGCAGAGTATAGTGTTCGAAACGTCGAGTTCCTCCGGTTCTTTTCAGAACCACACTTACTCACAAAAGAGAATTTACATGGTGTCTCCGCAAACCTATTTACCCTGATATTCTCACCATGCAAACCTTCAAATCTCACCTATCACAACTAACGATGGGTCATCCATCGTAAGATGAGTTATGATGCATCGTAGGGCTTTGTGAAATCCACCCCTGGCCTAACATACTCTCCTGGAGCGCATTCTTGTGCAATGTTGTACTTGTAAAATGAGATTTGATGGTTTTCATGGTGAGAATAGCAGAAGGGGTAGGTTTGCGGTGACATCACGCAAAATTCTCTTTTGTGAAGATACTTGTGATTTGAAAAAAAAAAAAATGGAGCAACTCGACGTTTCAAACAGTATACTTTGTTCGTCTTCAGGAGACTTGTAATTGTAATTGTTGCATTTCGTAATGTAATAGTGAATATTTGGGGGTTTTCACTCTTGCAAATGAATAGTTCACTTTTGTTTTTTGCAGTGGCTGTTGTTACGGCAGTCGTCCGTGTGGTTCCTTGACTTTACATTATTTGTCAGGATGTTTAGCTCTTGGAATCAGACTATCAGCTTATAGACTGGTTCAACCAGCCTGCAATGCTGACGAAATACAATCAGCCACTACGTTTGTTTTTACTTCACAGATTTCAGCAATGTCATCAGTAAGAGCGACGTGAAGAAGTTAGCAGAGGCCGACGAGCAGGAAGTCGTCCGAGAAGTCCAGGTACAAGACCTGCGTTGCACTTGATTGTATTCATCGGCTTCTGCCTGTTTTTTGGGGGTCCCGCTTTCAGGGGTTAAAGGAACCTATTTTGATGAGATTCTTGTTCGTTTTTTCGTTGCAGGAGTTCTACGGAGACTTCATTGCTGTCAGTCCGCATATATTTTCCTTCAATATCGTTGGGTGCTCAAGGGTATGTATGCAGACTTTGCCTCAGTTTTTGGGGATGTATGAAAATCAAAGATGTTATAGCGCGCAAGATAGCCTACTCTTGCGAGATCACACGCATCCGGGTGAAGTACGCAATGGACGCCATTTCAGTGAGCAAAGTCGCACACATTCTCTACCTTTCGTGGTCACATCACATCGAAAGTTATCACATTCTGTTCACGCATCCAAAGTTGTATCTTTTTTATTGTTTGTGACTCTCTCGCTAATAGTTTTCGGAGCACTGAAAGCAAACGACAGATTCCGTTGCTTACTAAAATGGCGCCCAGTGCGTACTTCACCTTTTGCTCGGAGAAGTCCATCTTGCGCGCTTTGCTCGCTATAAGATCTTTGATGAAAATGGCAAAGACAGTTTTACTTGACTGTGACTTGAAACCTCTGGTTGAACATACCAGTGCTCTTACCATCTGAGCTATCCAGCCATTAGATGGCGACCTTCCTAAACTGCCAAAAAGTCAACTAGCCTTTGCCGGGGTGGGGGGCGCCAGTCAGAAGCATTCAACAACTCACTGCCATATATCTCCAGGGATCACTTCCCCGTTTTCCTTCAGATGCAATTAAATGCGGGTTTGTCCTACTCGGCGTACTAAGCATTGAGTGCTCAGTTCTTTGCCAAATTGCCTGCTGGACAAATTCAGGCAGCTTAGGCGGGGATTGAACCCGCGACTCCTGCTGTCTAGTGCAGACATCTATACAACTTGACCACCGAGCTGGTCGAGGTCATGTGGCAGATTCAAATAATGTATAGCAGTGGGTACCACGTTGCATCATAGATACAAAATTATGATAAGACTTGCACGGTGGAAATACTAAGTGGAAGGGTTGCGGTGACACCATGGAACACTTCTCTTTCGAGAAGGAGCGTGGCTCTGAAAAGAGCCGGTATCTCGACGTTTCAGGTACTCTGCCCATCGTCAGGAGACTGCTGGATTCTAAGTTCTAACTATTATTGGTGTTTATAAAGCCCGATGAAAGCGCTGGGGCGTGGAGTATCTTTCCCGCCCAGTGCGGCCACTGGAGTGTGCAGGATCTTCCCACCAGTGTGACCACCGGGGTTGAGAAGAGGAAGTTCACTGGAGCGCGTCAGTGTGAGAGTGTTTGCCAAGGGCATCACATAATCATCATAAAAAATGATACAAGATATGATATACTGTAATCTCATGCAATTTACTTTGAGTTCAGTGCAGATTTCCGTTCGGAGATAACTTTTTGGTTCTGTGGTTATGAGTTTCTTGCTTTTTTGGGGGGCAACCTTTTCAAGTCGTCCGACCTCTTTTTCGTTTGAAGGGCAACGTGTGGAACAACAGCGTGCTGAACAGAATATGCGCCGGTCTGACCGCTGTGCTACTGTCCCTCAAGAAATGCCCCATGATCCGCTACCAGAACTCGTCAGAGCTGGCCAAACGTCTCGCCGAGAATGTCAAGGTACGTCGTGTAACACCGTGAAACCCGCTGGGTCTGTGCAAGGATGACAGTGCAAGAAATGCAGCGGTGATAGTGGTTAAGACTTGACCTTCGTTCTTGTTCATTTGTCAACATTTATAGCAAGTCATCTCCAAGGATGCGGGACTGTTTGACTTCCGGAGGACAGATGTCCCTCCCGTGCTTCTCATCATCGATCGTCGTAGCGACGCAGTCACCCCCCTCCTTCATCAGGTATAATGGCCGAAAATAATCCGGGGGAGAAAATGGTGGTGGGGGTCACCAGTCGGAAGACGAAACACAAATAGTAGGGACGACCACAGGGGTTTACGCAGTTGCACTGGTTTATTCACTTCCTAATTAAAATTCAATATCAGATACGAGTGTACTGGGCATAGAATCACTTGGGCACTGTAGTAATGCTGTCCGTCTTAGCCGTGAGAAAATGTGGATGAAGCGTCTTCGGACTATTCAACCACATGGTCTCAACATCCAGGAGGGTAATGACTAACACCATGAACACCATGCAGCTTTCTGATAATCCTTCTTTTGTGTTCACCCCTCCACACTTTGATCTCCCCCCCTTCTCACTTATCCCTACCCTACTCCTTGCCCTTCCCTTTGATCTCTCCCTACCTGCTTTACTCTTTGTCCTTTGTTTCTCATCCGTGTCCTATTCACTCTCTTCCCCCTTCCTTCGTGTACATGTATCTGTTTTGTCGTTTTACTCTTTCTTTGAGAAAGGTCCTGCTAGGATCAAAATGTCAGGCCCACTAAATTTTAAGATAATTAAAAACCTGTGACATTATTCTAGCCGTATTCTACATTTATTTTTTTAATTTATTTTATTTTATTTATTTCATTTTTCGGGATACATGTACAGCATTCGCATCACAGTACAGAAGCAAAGTAATAAAGTAGAAAATTGAAATAAATAAAAATATAAATTGAAAAAAAAAAAAAAAAAAAAAAAATAGACAAACATCTTACACTTCTGACCAAGGATTGAATAACTGACGTCGTGATCATTCTCTTTGATAGTGGACGTATCAGGCCATGGTTCATGAGCTTCTTGGTATCCGTAACAACCGCATCGACTTGTCCAAAGTGCCGGGCATCTCCAAGGACCTGCAGGAGGTGGTGCTGTCTGCGGAGCAAGACGAGTTCTACGCGGCGGTAAGTTGGCCCAGGAGACAGCTCCCTATCACTCAGTGTGTGCTTGAGTCACAGAAAGTAGTTCTGTGGTCTACTGTCTCAAATACTTCTTTTTGAAATGATTTTAAAAAAACAACAAGATTTTAGTTGGGCCTGACATTTTGATTTGCTGAGTAAATCCATTCTGCTACTGGTAATTATTTCCTCCAGTAATGCTTTTCTGCTGAAATGAGGTTCATGTTGCTTTGATGAAAGACTGGACTTTTGTGATGCAAGGTCTCTAAATATTAAACATATGATTTAGCAGCTTTATAAAACTGTTAACGTATCATAAACGTATCCAAATTATGTCTAACATGTATCCTGAAAAAGATAGCAAATTTTGCATATGTGATATCGTACTTTTAATCTTCAGGCGGTTTGTCATAATTATGATCATGAGATTGATATTATCTTTGCTTTTTAATCAATTGCTCTGTGAAGCGCTGAAGAAGAATAAAAAATATAAAACCCAAAAGTTAGAGGGCCTGACTTTTTGATCCTAGCAGGACCTTTCTCAAAAAACAAAACCAAAATTAATATGAAAAATTGGTGTGTTTTTTTGGTTTGTTTGAATTTTTTTTTTGTTTTTTTTTATAGTTTTGCAAGCATTTTGCAAACAGCTTACTGACGAAAATGATCCAAATGCAGATTTAAAAGATTTTTGAGATTTTGGATTTCCGCAGAATCTGTACAATAATTTTGGGGAGATTGGGGCGCGGATCAAGGAGCTGATGGAGGACTTCCAGAAGAAGAGTCAGAGCACCAAGAAGATCGAATCCATCTCGGATATGAAGGTGAGGGGCCTACGTGAAGCCGGCTGCTACGGCTTCCGATAACACACATGTCTATGGACGAGCCCCCGGCGAGCGGCTACAGCCGTGTCCCACAGACCTGTGTGCTATTTGAAGTCCTAGCCAATAAGTTTAGACACCACTCAAGTTTTATAGTGATATACGAACATGTTGCAAACTGCTTGCTGGCTAAATTTACCAAAATGCAAATCTCAAAATTTAGTGGGCCTGACGTTTCGATCCTAGCAGGACCTTTCTCAAAGGCAGAGTGACAAGTTCCATTTCCATTGATTCTCAACTTTATTTCTGCTTGATTTATGTGTGATGGGGGGGGGGGGGCTGTAGGCTTAGGCTCTAGCTCTTTTAGCCCCATTCCTATCATCCATTTTCCAAAGTCTTGCGGTCAAAACTGTTTGAGCGTCCATCTGCAGTGCAGACGGTTCCCGGTTCGAATCCCACTCGGACCAGAAGCTGGGAAAACTCTCTCTGTCCACCCAGCAGTGAATGGGTACCTGGCTCTCTTCAGATTATTATTACTTTTAATTGAGAAGAGTGATACATAAAAGTGTTGCAAACTGCTTGATGACTAAAATTACCCAAAAGGCAAATTTTCTGTCTCTGCCTTTGAGAATGGTCCTGCTAGGATCGAAACGTCAGGCCCACTAAATTTTTAATTGAGAAGAATTAGGTAATGTTGGAAGAGTGTTGAGCACTATGAGTTGCCCCATGGGCAGCCCCAACACACCTAAAGCGTCGACCAGACAGAAACAAACCGCAAACAACAGAGAATGAAAGAAAAAGGTATAAGAAGAAACCATCAACAAGACCTATGAAGCCTGTTGGCCCTAGACTTGAAGGTATGCACACTGTCAGCTGCACAAGTACATGTATCACTGTCCAAGGAATTCCACAGACCTGACAGCACTAGACAAGAAACAACGTAGAATCTGGTCGGTACGACATGTCACCGACTTCAAAGTCAACGGGTGCAGGGACGATGCAAGTCGGGTGACAGGGGTAAGGTTGATGGGCGGCCAGGAAAGGAAACTGGCCACCCTACTGTACCTCATCACGCCGTAGGAGATAGGATAATGTAGCTCGTGTTAGGGGTAAGGTTGACGGGCGGCCAGGAAAGGAAACTGGCCACCCTACAATGTGTACCTCATCACGCCGTAGGAGATAGGATAATGTAGCTCGTGTTAGGGGTAAGGTTGACAAGCGGCCAGGAAAGGAATCTGGCCACCCTACCTCATCACGCCGTAGGAGATAGGATAATGTAGCTCGTGTTAGGGGTAAGGTTGACAAGCGGCCAGGAAAGGAAACTGGCCACCCTACCTCATCACGCCATAGGAGATAGGATAATGTAGCTCGTGTTAGGGGTAAGGTTGACAAGCGGCCAGGAAAGGAAACTGGCCACCCTACTGTACCTCATCTCGCTGTAGGAGATAGATAATGTAGCTCGTGTTAGGGGTAAGGTTGACAGGCGGCCAGGAAAGGAAACTGGCCACCCGACCTCATCTCGCCGTAGGAGATAGGATAATGGAGCTCGTGTTAGGGGTAAGGTTGACAAGCGGCCAGGAAAGGAAACTGGCCACCCTACTGTACCTCATCACGCCGTAGGAGATAGCTAATGGAGCTCGTGTTAGGGGTAAGGTTGACAAGCGGCCAGGAAAGGAAACTGGCCACCCTACTGTACCTCATCACGCCGTAGGAGATAGATAATGGAGCTCGTGTTAGGGGTAAGGTTGACAGGCGGCCAGGAAAGGAAACTGGCCACCCTACCTCATCACGCCGTAGGAGATAGATAATGTAGCTCGTTTTAGGGGTAAGGTTGACAGGCGGCCAGGAAAGGAAACTGGCCACCCTACCTCATCACGCCGTAGGAGATAGATAATGTAGCTCGTGTTAGGGGTAAGGTTGACAGGCGGCCAGGAAAGGAAACTGGCCACCCTACTGTACCTCATCACGCCGTAGGAGATAGATAATGTAGCTCGTGTTAGGGGTAAGGTTGACAAGCGGCCAGGAAAGGAAACTGGCCACCCTACTGTACCTCATCACGCCGTAGGAGATAGATAATGTAGCTCGTGTTAGGGGTAAGGTTGACAGGCGGCCAGGAAAGGAAACTGGCCACCCTACCTCATCACGCCGTAGGAGATAGATAATGTAGCTCGTGTTAGGGGTAAGGTTGACAAGCGGCCAGGAAAGGAAACTGGCCACCCTACTGTACCTCATCACGCCGTAGGAGATAGATAATGTAGCTCGTGTTAGGGGTAAGGTTGACAAGCGGCCAGGAAAGGAAACTGGCCACCCTACTGTACCCCATCTCGCTGTAGGAGATAGATAATGTAGCTTGTGTTAGGGGTAAGGTTGACAGGCGGCCAGGAAAGGAAACTGGCCACCCTACCTCATCACGTCGTAGGAGATAGATAATGTAGCTCGTGTTAGGGGTAAGGTTGACAAGCGACCAGGAAAGGAAACTGGCCACCCTACCTCATCACGCCGTAGGAGATAAATAATGTACTGTAGCTCGTGTTAGGGGTAAGGTTGACAGGCAGCCAGGAAAGGAAACTGGCCACCCTACCTCATCACGCCGTAGGAGATAGATATTGTAGCTCATGTTAGGGGTAAGGTTGACAGGCGGCCAGGAAAGGAAACTGGCCACCCTACCGCATCATGCCGTAGGAGATAGATAATGTAGCTCATAGGGGTAAGGTTGACAGGCGGCCAGGAAAGGAAACTGGCCACCCTACCTCATCTCGCCGTAAGAGATAGATAATGTAGCTCGTGAAGTAAAGCATTCTGCTGACTGTCTTCCGTCGTTCAGGCGTTCGTGGAGAACTACCCGCAGTTCAAGAAGATGTCAGGCACGGTGGCCAAGCACGTGACGGTGGTGGGCGAGCTGTCTCGACTGGTGGGCCTGCAGAGCTTGCTTGAGGTGTCGGAGGTGCAGCAGGAGTTGGCATGCCAGAACGACCACAACGAGGCGCTCAAGGTATGTGGGACTCTGTTGGTGTTGCGTCGTCTTCTGAAGTTTGAGTGATTCCCCAGGGATGTAAGACTTCCGGAAATTTCCGGATTCCTGAAAATGGCGTGACTTTTTTCGGGGATTTCCTGATATGACATGACTTTTGTTATTTTTATTTTAAATTTAATTTAATTTCCTTTTCTTTAGTGATATATTGTGAAAAAAAAATTATGTCAAACTGTTATCTCAAACTGCTCAATTGTATCTGTCAAAATCCTGAAGACTGAAGGGCGCCTGCACCCCTGCCGTGAATCTTACAATCGCATTATCTCTCGGTCGCGTAAACGCTCACTCACTCGCAGTCTCACAATTTATTGGCCTTTTCAGGAAATGACTTTCAACTTACTTCCCTGATTCCCATGAGGGGAATACCCGTGTCTTCTGTAATATGAAAGACGTGGAGAGTTGCAAGGTGGAATCAGAAAAGTTTGCCGTGACACCCTGTAAAGTCTATATATTTTGAGAAGTTTTGAGTGATTCCCATGAGTTGCCTTTTGTATTCAGAAAGACTCAAAGAGGGTTGCATGGTGGAATCACAAACGTTTGCGGGCGACATCACCCTGTAAAGTCATCTATTTTGAGGAGTATGGCTCTGAGAAGAGCTGATAACTCCACGTCTTGGACAGTGTGTGCTCTGCCCGTTGTTAAGAGAGACTGCGTTTGTGTTTATTTCTTTCATTTCTCTTCTCTTTCCTTTGATGATTTTGCTTTCATATTCTGTCCTAATGCTTTGCACCTCCCGCACAGGACACACACTGTATACCGTAATTTACCACAGTGCCCTCAGGGGTGCAGGCTCATATACCACAGGACACCACAAAATAAGCACTGGGCACTCAGTGCTTATCACGTCGAGCAGGACAAACCCTCACTGAATTACATTCTTCTCGACCCTGAACCCTGCAGAAAGTTCGCGGCCTGATTATGAGCGACCGCGTCAAGGAGCTGGACGCCTGCTACTTGGTGGCGCTGTACGGACTGCGCTACGAGCGCCATAGCAACAACGACTACATGACGCTACTGAGCGCGCTCACAAAGCGGGGAGTCAGTGAACGAAATAAGAAGGTAGGACTCTTCTTAAGGCTGTAAGACATTGGAAAATGTCAGTTTGAATTACCAGTATCTATTTATTTATTTATTCGTCTAAATCTGTGCGTTGTCGTCTGGTAATTGCCACGTTTTTTTTCAAAATAATTGCAGCAAAGTAAGCAAAGCAACACTTTAAAGGGTTTAAAACTATACCTCGTACTAAAATGACATAAATACATGAATCTCAAAAGTAAGAGAGC
>OX465108.1:21555924-21623424 GCA_949987565.1 Luidia sarsii | reverse complement strand
TTTCTCGAGATTATTGCCAAAACATATTGCTCATCTCAGCGTAGTCAATTGAGATGGTTGTTGCAGGTATGCGCATACTGTAGCTGGTAGGCACAGGGTTAAAAAACAAAAACACAGAAATGATCAATTGCGTAGGACAGTTTCAACTGCTTTGATCTGTTGATTTGCATGCCATAGATCAAGCCAGGATTTCGGTTTTTATTTCTTGCATTTTGTGGTTTAACAACTTTGCGTCGGGATCTCTGAATTGTGACCCGGTACGGCATAATGAGGATTCTCATCCAAATCTTGCGTTTCCAAGATTTTCCCACCACTGCAAAGACTTCCTCATTAGCTTTGCGATAAAATCAAAGTTATTTCTATACGTTGCCAAAATTCAAAGTTATGACGCGAGAAATATGACGAGGCAATCGGCAGTTGAGGAAACTACTTGTCGAGAAAAACAGCTCTTAAGTTTGAGTTCATGCACACGGCCCACCCACACAATTACAAAAAGGAAACTTTTTGAAAAAATATCGAGCTAATGATTTTGTTTACATAATTGCCAAACATATCAATTGATCGCCCTATGAATTTGTAGGAACTGTTTATGTTCGTGTTTTCAGTTTATTTTTTAAGTTGTATGAAGGTGTGCAATATAATAGCACTGGACTGGTTGATTCGGACGATTCCATTTCTAAAGTGCTTAAATGCCCCTACACAACATTGGTAAGATCGAAAAACAGAAATGTTCACAGATTTACATGAAACTTATACAGTTTGAAGATGGTTATAGTAGAAACCGCTCACTGAAATATTTCTGCCTAAAATGTTGTATTCTGGGAGAAATGAGTAAAAGAAATAGTTTACGTCTCACCGAGATCTAAACTATTTTTCGGAACAGTACGACGTTGAATGCTGCATTTTCGCGAAACAAATGAAGCGGTTTTCACGATTTTCTCGAGACTCGGTTGGCGGATTGAGCTGAAATTTTCACAGGTGTGCTATTTCATGCATGTGTTGGATCAGACAACGTATGGATGCTATTCTTTGACCTCGACCAATGTTGTGTAGGGGCTTTAAGGAGAGTTCAAACCCCAGACCGCTGGATCTCCTCAATGTTGTACTAGCTAAAGTTATTTAATGCCCCCCCTTTACCAGTTACACATTACAAATTCTATTGGTCCAATCAGGGTTTTGCCCTAATCGACCAATGATTAACACTCGTACTTTGTGCGATTGCCTGCTGAACAAATTCAGGCAGCTCAGGTAGAATTCAAACCCGCAATTCAAATGGCGTTATTTAAAAACAAACAAATAACAAATATTGTATCATTGAAAGTATAAATTAGAATTATGTATAATATTGCATATCAAGTTACTTGTATCATTGAAGTATGAATAAAACATGTGGACATGTATATCATTTAGCGATTCACTTTGTCGCTTTCATCTCATTGTCGAAGAGATATCTGTTTTCTTACAAAGATTTTTTTAAACGCAGTGGCTGTTGTTAAGGCAGTCGTCCGTGTGGTTCCCTGACTTCACAGTATTTGTCAGGATGTTTAGCTCTTGGAACCAGACTATCAGCTAATAGACTGGTTCAACCAGCCTGCAATGCTGACGAAATACAATCAAGTCAGGGAACCACATGGACGACTGCCGTAACAACAGCCACTGCGTTTTTTAAACTACCCGGTAGTCAAGACTAGTCAAGACTAGTCAAGACTAGTCAAGACTAGTCAAGACCAGTCAAGACCAGTCAAGACTAGTCAAGACTAGTCAAGACCAGTCAAGACCAGTCAAGACTAGTCAAGACTAGTCAAGACCAGTCAAGACTAGTCAAGACTAGTCAAGACTAGTCAAGACTAGTCAAGACCAGTCATGCTTAGCAGATTTTTTTTAGCTTGATTGAGCCCAGGGCCCAATTTTGTACAGCTGCTTAAGTGTTAAAAAATCCGCTAAGCATGACAAGTTATCCGTGAGTGCAGGTAAGTGTATGCAGGCCTCGGAGGTATCAGAAAAGCTTCTTTCCTCGTTCAGCCTCTCTCTGGAATTCCCTTCCTGGTTCATGTTTTCCCCCTGCCTACAATCTTGCCCTTATTAAAAGGATTATCAATTCCTACCACAAGCCTTCCTGAGCCCCTCTCTATCTCCTTCTTTCCTTAGCCCTTGACCTTGAGTGGCTTTACAGCCTTGTTTTTTGGCAAAGTTGCATGAAAAAAAAACACCACAAAAAAATACAAACTGCATCGTGATTCAGTGTTAGCAGGGTTTGGATTGTATTCCACTTTCTGTGCTGAGCATGAATCAATTAAATTGAGGAGGATTGAGGAAGGCTGTTCGATTTACACTGGAGGATTTTTGAGGATAAGAAAAGCTGTGGAACTTTGACAAAGGCACGTACCATGGAGCTACCTACTTATAGCTCCATGCATGTACTGTCTATAAACATAGGATCAATTTACATGTACTTAGCTGTGGAGGATTGAGGCAGTGGGGTACCTGTACATGCACAAACTCATATTGGAGGATTGTGGAAGATTGAGGCAGTGAGGATCTTGCACAAACTCACATTGGAGGATTGTGGAGGATTGAGGCAGTGGGGTACATGTACTTTGTGTACATGCACAAACTCATTATTGGAGGATTGTGGATGATTGAGGCAGTGAGGATCTTGCACAAACTCATATTGGAGGATTGTGGAGGATTGAGGCAGTGGGGTACATGTACTTTGTGTACATGCACAAACTCATTATTGGAGGATTGTGGAGGATTGAGGCAGTGAGGATCTTGCACAAACTCCCATTGGAGGATAGTGGAGGGTTCCAGGCACGCAGCACTAGGGGGTTAGGGTTAAAGATGCATTCCACACACTCTAACACCTGAAATCAAGGCTGAGAATATCCAGTACACCGACCAAAAAGTTACTAACACTGATGATTTCAATTGCAGGTTAAAATATCATGAATCTCTTTTAATATTGAAGCCTGAAATCCATCCAGGAAAAATCTCTTGGAGAAAGTTGAGCAATAAAACAGTTCCTACATTGCATGACCACATTATTTGAATACGATTCAACAAAGTGATATATTATACAAAAATGTTGCAAACTGCTTACTGACTAAAATTACAAAATGCAAATCTTACAATTTAGTGGGCCGGATGTTTCGATCCTAGCAGGACCTTTCTCAAACATGTCAAAGGCAGAGAAAGATCTTTGAGAAAGGTCCTGCTAGGATCGAAACGTCAGGCCCACTAAATTTTACGATTAACCACTTCGCGCCGGGGGGTTTTTCAGCGCCGATGACCGCCATAAGGGGGTTTTTGAACAATGCATCATTTTAAAATCTTGCTAAAACAATCGGAACAATATATTTCTGTGAAATAAATCGATAAGGGTATACTATGGGTACAAGAGAGTAAAACCTGGCACAATTCGGACGTCGTTGTGGCCTTTGTCAAGAGATTATCCGTTCGAAAAAGGGCCCTTTGTGCGTCGTCAATGGACCATAACGGACGTGTGTGTGTGGGTGCGTGTACGCTGCTGACAATCCCTGACCGCAGACTCCAGCCTCCACTCCAGGCAGTCAAATCTTCGAGTTGGTCGGCCACAAACGAGCGTACAGATTACGGTAAAAAATGTGGGGGGAATTCCAATTCCAGACTGACGACCGTTGGGCTGTGTGGCATGCAAAGACAATGTCCCCCGCGTGCTTTCAGCTGCAGCGCTGTATCCCTCGATCCTCCACTGTAAAAGTCCCACAATTGCACAATTGCTGCTGCTAATCTTGCAATTCATGTGGCAACTTGCATCAAAAAGGGTCTTTGTACTGATTCATATTGCTTTGTTCTAAGCTGAAAAGAGTCTTTGTTTAGAATGTGGACAATAGTGGTGCCCGGATTCGGAGGGCCCCGTTGCAAAGGCAATCCAATTGACCTCCGGATTCGGAGGTCCCGGCGCGAAGTGGTTAAACAAAATGTACTTTCAAGGTTAATATTCACCACAGAGCAAGGAGTATACCGAGACCCTGAATTCCCAATTGAAATCATACAACAGGCACATATTCTAGTACTAAGGGTGAACCTTGGACAAGGAATAGTATTGAATGCATAGATTATCGAGCATTAGAAACTATAAGTTATATGCACAAATTTTGCAAACTGCTGTGCTGACTAAAATAGGATCGAAACATCAGGCCCTTAGATAAGTAATAGAACTATTTTGTCCATTTGTGAATTTCTGAAGTGTCTACGTTGTGAAAAGATATTGGTCAATGTCTGAACTATTATTTACCAAGTAATTACTTTGTCACACACAGAAAGAGAGAGAGAGATCGGGAAGTGAAGATGGGTGGATGACGGATGTCACATCGTCATTTATAGGACTGTTCGATTTGCTCGTCTGCATTTTCCGTTTATGAAATGAAGGCTTAGGCTCGGGCTTAGGCTTCGGTCATAAACCCGTTCTCATGTCACGGGCATCTAGAAACAAGCCTTTGGCCCCAGTTTCTGGGTGAATACTCTGTACCTATCAAGCCAACAAACCTTCAAATTTTTTTCGAAAAACCACAACCTGGATTTTCGGGTTTTGTCAGACGGAGACAAAGCCTGAGCCCGATACGTTGATTCATAAAGGGCCTTATAATACTGAAAAGGGTGTGGTCCCATTACTCCCATCCAAGATGGCCGCCCGTGCATTATCAAAAGGCAATTTGTGGCTTAATGCAATTAATCGTATTACCACTTCTCGAAAAAAAAAAAAAATACTCTATTTCGTTTCAAGTCAGACATTGTACAAGTGTTGCACACATTCCAATGAGGAGATGGCTACTAAGCGAACAATTTCTTTGCTTTTCCATTCAAAGCTGCATGCCCAAAATGATGCTAGGCAGGAAAATAGTCTGGTGCCCTACCTCCAGACACGGAGATGGCCTTTGCTTACCATTTGGGCAAGCAGGGGATTAGACAAAGATGGCAGCACAGTGAAAAAGCACTGAAAGGGTGTGTGCATGTACAATGTCCAAAAGTACTTGTATGTATTTCAAGGGTAAACTAAGGCTCTTTTCAGTTCTGAACTGTTTGGGTAAAATAAAAACAAAAATTTATTTGTGTAACGTGATATTTCTGGACAAATTGCCAGTCAGTGATCAAACTGAAATACCCAGGTGAGCTACATGTAGGTGAGTTACAGTAGTTTATAATAAAGAAAGTTTCAGTTTAAAAAAAACCCAAAAATTTTTTGGGTTCACTGTGTGATACCGACCAATGATCAATAACCCCTACATAAATTATCTACACAAAAGTTACACACAATATTTCATAGAAAGGATTTCATAGAAAGGATGAACCATGATCTTCTTTTATACTTCGCAAATTTAAGAAGTTTTTTTTTTTTTAGATGTAATGGTAAAACAGGAACGGAATAGCAGACAGCTTTGGGGGTAAAGACTTCAAAAGTATCGGCTGAAAGTTTGTTCCTCTACCTGAGGTTGCCCGGCATCATTCGAAGATGGACGGCCCACCAAATTGTTTCTCTATCGCTAAAGTGGCAATGTGTGTCGCTTACTGGGGGGGCAAAAACATAACTAAAGAGAATATTTCACTGGATATCCTGGTACAGAATTGCAAAGTGTCAATTACATGTAAAAAAAAAAAAAAAAAATGTCAATTCCATGTAACTGATTGCGTCAGGATTCAAACTTAGGCCAACTCAAGTAATATTCAATGGTTTTCTTTTTTACTTTATAAAATCAAAGAAAATGACGTCTATAAGGGTTGGTACCGTGTGTAGAGCATCGCCGTCGCTGATATGGCATCCCCAAGTCCGACCGTTTTACCCGGTTGCTTGCAGACGAGCACGGGGCTGAGGTGAAACGCGACCTCGCCCCGCCGCCAGGTCACGACGGGCTCGCCGGGGTCAAAGGTGACCACCGTCCGCCGCAGGGGGCCGTGGTCGACCGACAGCGGGAAGGCCGCGGGGATGCGCAGCGCCACCTTGTCCGGCCGGATGGCGGCGCCCCCGCACGCCTGACTGCTGGCCGTGTGCGTTCCCACGCCGACCGACGTCGCGCTGTTCGTCCAGCCGGGCAAGGTGGCCACCACGTGGAACGTCAGCGAGTGGAAGTGCACCCGGGTCAGCCGTGATGGCAGCGCCGACCCCTGACCCCCGACCGGTGAGGTCAGCAGCCAGTGGAGGATGTCGGCCACCTGGCCGATCTCCAGGTAGCCAGACTCCTCGGCGGCCAGGTCCTGGTGGGGCCCACCGTTGGCGCGGGATACCAGACCCAGCTCCTGCTCATTGAGTCCCAGTGAGTGTACGCCGGGTAGAACCTGCATGTACGAGACAATGAACCGCATTGTTTAGCACGGGGCTCCAAATCAGCTTGCTTTTTTTAAAAATTAAAACGATTTCTTTTACTCTTTTCTCCCAAAATACAGCATTTTAGGCAGAAATATTTCGGCGAGGTTTCTACTATAACAATCTTCAAACTGTATAAGTTTCATGTAAATCTGTGAGCGTTTCTGTTTTTCGATCTTACCAATGTTGTGTAGGGGCTTTAATGTGCTGACCTATTGAAAAGATTTGATTTCCTGTCAGCCCCCTCGAAAATTCATTGTACATGTAATAGTCCAAGAGAGAGAAGTGGTACACGTACATGCACCTCATATTTCTGTTTTTCGATCTCACCAATGTTGTGTAGGGGCTGTAAAACAAAGGTGTTTCCCTATTTTCATTTGTTCACCCTTGGGTATCATTGTATCATGGAACTGCCCTCGTATCTACATGTACGTGTAGAATCCTAGTCAGTGGCCTGACTCACCTTGGCAGCTATGAGACGGACCAGGTCCTGATTGGCCATGCTGGCCAGCTCCAGGTGGACGGGCAGGCCGGCCGGCAGCTTGGCCAGCTCGGTGGCCAGGGCCGACAGCTTCTCCTCCTGCGTCCGGCCGCTGGCCGAGTCCAGGAGATGGAGGCCGGAGAACATGACCACGTCCGGCCGGAAGTCTGAACGTCAAGAAGGGTGGCAAGCATGGGAAGAGTTTAAGCTCGTCTGAGGTCGAGACCAACATGCAAAGCTACTGCCTTGCTCTACTATTTTATTTTTTTTTTACTAGCTCAGATAAGAGGAGCGTCCTAGGCTAATTTGCTGTACAACCGGATTTGACTACGTTTATACTAGGCAGTCTAGAATGGTTGAGAAGGCATTGACTGGTTATCCTCTGGGAATTTTGTTACGTTACATTCCAAAAAATAGTGCAAAGGTTTGAGCTCAAATGGTAATCTGAGAAAGTAGAAAAAGGCATAAAAAAACAACATCACGGTTTACGCTCTGTTCTGTAGTGTATTAAAGAAATTGTTTATTACTCGCGAGTACTAAACCAGGTGATGTTTGAGTGAAGATTTCTCAAAAAGTAAAGCATCCCAGACCGTAAGATTTCAGCATGAGGATTCTATCATGGCCATCTACAAACTGTGTAAATTAGAAGGAAATCTGTGGACATCGCCGTTTTTCAATCTTCCCAATGTTGTATTAGGCCTGTAATGTGCTGACCTATTGAAAAGATTTCCCGTCAGCCCGCGCAAAAATGCATTGTAAAAGTCCAAGAGAGGCAAAATGGTACATGTACATGTACCTTGTATACTGCTCGCAAACACCTCTAGTCCGTCCAAGTTTGCGTTGGCGACGTCGTTGGACGTGATGAAGCGGGTGGCGATGGGCGTGATCAGGGCCCCCCACCGTTCCCCCTGGGCGTACTCCATGATCAGGTGCACCTCATCCTGGCTCCGCAGGCTGGTATCCCGTATGCTGACCTTGCCTGGCATCATGGTTTGGACTTTGGGACCGACTGGGCCAACAACTAAAATCTGCCGAACAAACAAGCAAAACAAATCTATGACAAACAACATTTTTTAGAAAGGACTGGGATTTGAACCAACCAAAGGCCCCCCGGGCAAAGACTGGTTGACTATTAGGGAAAGCCACCATCTAAGGGCTGGATAGCTCAGATGCAGGAGCACTGGTACGCAAAACCAGAGGTCTTGGGTTTAAGTTCTTTGTCATTTTTTCAATGACAACAAGCGTTGAAAAGTCAAGCAGGAATACAAATGACACATTTTGTTCTGCGATTTCTGCGACACAGACTTTGCTTCAAAACTTCTTGGCTTTTGCTGATTTCAAATTTGGTTTTGAAACTCTTAAGATTGTATTTTTTAAGACTCGACTTTTTAGGAGTTTTGTAGATGATATTGGGATTTTGGGATTTGGTTTATTTGCTGTTTTTTTAGTTTGAGGGTGCTTTTAGATTCAAATGATGCCTCTTGGAAGCCTGAGGAAACTTGTTTGGGGTGAAACTATCTTGAACAATTGTCTCCTCACCTCGACGTCATCCGTGAGTTGGGCCATCTTATAAGCCATCAGTGCTGCATTGCCGCCTATACTGTACTATATGGGGATACGGAGAGAAAAGGGTGAGGGGTAAGTTAACCACTTCGCGCTGGAAACCACGTTTTTTTTTACCTGTTTCTACTTTCTCAGATTACCATTTGAGGTACAACCTTTGTAGGATTTCTTTTCTGGAATGTTTGATGGTTTAGCACACAAACTGTGGCAATCTATCGACCTTTTAACCAATGTTGTATAGGGCCTTTAAGTTTACGTAGGCCTTCGGACTGCAGGTACTCTCTTGGTTTTTTTTTCTTCTGTGGTCCGGATAGAGTAGCCTTTAACTGCACCCCCGCTTTCAATCAGATGCAAACAACCAATTGTTGTAAAATGAGCATGCTAGCACTCCAAAGGATTGGCAATCTGTTCAAGAGGAACAAGAATAGATACTTTCGTTCCTTTTGACTTTTCTCTACGGTATCTATCTGTCTATTCCTCTTCTATTTTCCCTCCGTAGCCATCACCTCGAGTGGCCTTATAAGGCCATGTGTTTGGCGATCACTCTGCCTTTGAGAAAGGTCCTGCTAGGATCAAAACGTCAGGCCCACTAAATGTTGAGATTTTGAGATTTGCATTTTTGGCAATTTTAGTCCGTAAGCAGTTTGCAACAGTTTTGTATATATCACTTTGCCTTTGAGAAAGGACCTGCTAGGATCAAAACGTCAGGCCCACTAAATTTTGAGATTTGCATTTTGGTAATTTTAGTCAGTAAGCAGTTTGCAACCTTTTTGTATATCACTTCGCCTTTGAGAAAGGTCCTGCTAGAATTGTAACGTCAGGCCCACTAAATTTTGAGATTTTTATTTTGGTAATTTTAGTCAGTAAGCAGTTTGCAACATTTCTGTATATATCACTTTACCTTTGAGAAAGGTCCTGCTAGGATTGAAACGTCAGGCCCACTAAATTTTGAGATTTGCATTTTGGTAATTTTAGTCCGTAAGCAATTTGCAACATTTTGGTATATGACTTTGCCTTTGAGAAAGGTCCTGCTAGGATCGAAACGTCAGGCCCACTAAATGTTGTGATTTTGAGATTTGCATTTTGGCAATTTTAGTCCGTGAGCAGTTTGCACCATTTCTGTATATATCAATTTGCCTTTGAGAAAGGTCCTGCTAGGATTGAAACGTCAGGCCCACTAAATTTTGAGATTTGCATTTTGGTGATTTTAGTCCGTAAGCAGTTTGCACCATTTTTGTATATATATATCACTTTGCCATTGATCAAGGTCCTCCTGCTCACTTTAAAAAATAAAATAAAGAAATTTTACAAACCTCTTTGTTCTCCAATCGGTCGGCAGCCTTCAGGATTCTCCGGTAGACGTCTCCGTCGGCAAAGTACCTCTCGGCAGCCGCCCCCTTCTCGAAGAAGTGACTGAAGCTCTCCTGGAGATCCTCCAGTGTGCTCAGGGCATCGTGGTCTCTGCCCGCCCCCGGACTCACGCTCAGCTCGCGGAGCAGCGCCGTGGCCGATACGATCAAATCGGCGTTGACGTTCAACCTTGACCCACACACACAAAAACAGACAAAAACAAATTCAAGAATTAGGAGGGCCTGATGTTTCGATCCTAGCAAGACCTGAATGGTGATGAAGGGATTGATCATTAAAGCAAATGGCCGTCTGTATGTGAATCTGTATACGACACTCAAAGTGCGTACCGATTTGTGAAGTGCATGGTTTGTATAGAGTAATGCACTGAGGATAGTCATCTGGTTGACTCATACATGCTACAAAATCATGAATTCGGGGAAAACTTTCAGTTCAATTTGTTTCAGCAAGTGGTTGCGCCAGACCATGGATGTTGTCTACATTACAATTGGTGGTCTAATTTGGGTTTAGGATTTTTTTCCACCCGTTTACGGTGAAGGTATTGAATTAAAATCTTTCATTTTTTTTTTTTTTTTTTACGCAGTGGCTATTGTTACGGCAGCCGTAACGCAACTTCCATTTTCTATAGTTACGGCACTGCAACTGCGCAAGCGCGAGGACACATGCCAGATCGAACCACGAAACAAGTGCTTCTGGCCCGCCGTCCGTAACGTGTTCACTGACTTTGTAAGCGCGATGTTAGCTGGCGACGCTGCCGTCTGGCCGTCGTGCTTGATCTTGATTAGTTGCATTTGCATGATACATTTGTCATTATTTGTTGCCACTGTTTGATTAAAGAAAATTACAACGTTGATTTATAGGTATAATAGTTTTATAATTTGTAAAGTGGTCTTTTAAACCTGCCTAAAATCGAATGACTTCTCGTATTTTCTGCCGATGTACTGTACAGCGCATCGCTGACGACTTTGTTAGGGACCCGTTTTGTTGCCGATCTCACCGTGCGAGAGCTTCTTATAAACATGATGGTAAAAGACGCCTTTTTCCATTCCGATAATGACAGGGACATTGCTTCATTACAAGCAAAATATGTGCCTACAGCCAGAGAATTTCCCATGTTTCTTATGGGGATGGTACTGAGCTTGAGGCGGCGCTGCCTGTGCATGTGGAGTTTAATACCCCATGCAACAAAATCTGTCCTCGCGCTTGCGCAGTTGCAGTGCCGTAACTATAGAAAATGGAAGTTGCGTTACGGCTGCCGTAACAATAGCCACAGCGTTTTTTTTTTAACAAACGCCTGGATGACTACTACAGCATCTCTTACCCTACGGCAACTCGTTTAACCTTGTTGGCTGGGCTGTCAATGAGTCGACTCAACGCCTGGCTGACTAGCACCTCGTCATTGGGGCTCGGCCCGTCACTGTTGTAGTGCGTGGTTCCCGACTGGTCGCGGTTGCAGCCGTAGAGGTAGGCTGCGACAATGAGCGCGACCGCAAACGCGAGGGGCCCCCACTCCATACTGGACACACACACAAAGACAGAAACCTGACAGCGTTGATCACAGAACAGGAAAAAATTAGAAGGTGGGAGAGTAAAATGAGACTTAAGGCTGAGCATGGTGGGTGAATTAATAATAGGAAAGGTTTGCGGTGACACCATGTATTTAGGTCTCTTAAAGAAAAGGTGTGGTTCTGAAAAGAACCTGAGTGGTAACTCGACGTTTCGACCAGTATGCTCTGGCCATCGTCAGGAGAATGCCTTGGACTCGGTGGTGGAACTCCTTATGTGCCGGTGGTCGCTGAGGCGGGAAGGCGGGAAAGATAATCCTCTGGGGAGGATAATCGTAAAGGGCCTAGATCGCTGAGGCGGGAAGAGGTTGTAGGTCGCGGTCATGGTAAGCGGTCAGAAGATAACGTGGTTTGTGTGGCCCACACAAGTCCCACTCCTAGTGTCGGCTGAAGCCAAGAGTAGTGACATTTTTGGCTGCGGACTGTCAGCCCTCTGTCAAGCTTTTCAGCGATTTATGCTCACTCATGGTCAAATGAGAACATTACAAACAGATGAGCGGACAGACAAACAACCCTGAACAGGGCCTTGATCGAAAAGTCCTGTGTAGTCAAGTTACATCATATCTTCATACAATAAACCTTTTCGACGTTCGCAAAGCATCATGGGTATAGATGACAAATTTGCCGTATTTTAAACGCACAACTCTATGGCAAAGCACTTAAGTTCGTGATTTGTTAATTTTTTTCCTCCAAAAACTAGAATGAGTTCAGAAATGAAACTCACACAGAATGTTCATCTAGATACCAGCAACTATGTATACATGTTTGTTTGAAACGTCGAGTAGGTAGTTTCGGAGAAATTAGTGGGATTTCGTTGGTGACTGGATGACAACGCTGTGACCGCAAACAGCTAGTGGCGCGCTGTGTACGCATGCGCGCAGCTGCATGCGCGCACCGCGTTTGCCATCCAGTCACCGAGGGAATTTTCACTGATTTCTCCAAAATTTCCCACTGAACGTTTCAACAAAAAATATATTTATATTGTTGCTGGTATCTAGACAAAAATTCTGTATATGACTATGAGTTTCATTTCTGAACTCCATCTAGGTTTTGGAGAAAAAAATTAAACAAATCATGAACTTGAGTGCTTTGGCATAGAGTTGTGCGATACAAATACGGCGAGTTTGTCATCTATACCCATGATGCTTTGCAAACGTCAAAAATGTTTATTGTACCTTGACATAGTCCTAAGTGTAAATTTGCTTTTCTCTCCAGTTACCACGGTTTCTGAAATAATTCTAAGTTTGAAAAACAACCACCATAAAAAAATAGAGGCATAAAATGATGTCAAAACTAAAACTAGTAAAAGATCTTCATTGCAGTAGTGCCGCGCACACAGAAGTTAACTTCATCAAATTAAGGTGATATACAAAAATGTTGCAAACTGCTTACTGACTAAAATTACCAAAATGTAAATCTAAAATTGAATGGGCCTGACGTTTCGATCCTAGCAGGACCTTTCTCAAAGGCAGAGTGACTCTGCCTTTGAGAAAGGTCCTGCTAGGATCGAAACGTCAGGCCCATTCAATTTTAGATTCATCAAATTAATATTAAATTAATAAATGATAATTAATTGTCTCTTTTTTGCAGCATGATTGTAATTCACTAATTGCACAATTAACTTTTTGTTTTGGTCCTAAAATTGCTGAATCAATTCTAAGCAATGTTGAATGATAACAATTTCGGGAGGATGAGGGTTGCCACAACCATGGCAACTAAATCATACAAATCAATGAACATGGTGAATGATCAATCTCACTAACTCTCAGTCTCACTCTCACTCTCAGTCTGAGCATGGAGGATCTCTCCTTCTTATTCCTCCATTCCATGGTCTAAGTAAAAACCTGAGTATTAGTATTACTTAGTCCAAGTAACTTGGACCCGACAAGTCACCCTTTTTTATCGAATTTAGAAATTTTGAAATTCGGGTGACACTCAGTGACACTGACAGTCACCCGAATCAAAATGTCAAAATTCGATAAAAAAGGTGACTTGTCGGGTCCAAGTTACTCTGACTAAGTATTACTAAGACATAGGACAACGTGTATGCTTTCCTACCTTCCATTCAGTACTCACCTTTACCACCTTGAGGTTCAACCAAGAGTCACCAAGCTGTAGAGAATAAATTATTTCAGTAATTATTTGGAATATTACCTTTCTAATTCTAATTAATTTCTAGGGAAGGCGGGGGGGGGATAGGCAAAGGAGAGGCGAAGACCATTAACTGTAAATAGCGCCACCAAGAGGCCGCTATGAGAATAACGGAAATCTGCTGAGGAAGTTGAAATGGCCACATCGTACAAAGTCTTTCTTTATTTCTGAGCCCGAGAACTTTGCACGATCACCGAGAGAGCTCTCTCCATCATCAGATGTGGTGAGATTTCAAGTTTTCTTCTCTGTACAGTGCACGATCTCGTGAATGAAGTTTACCTCTCACTTTTCAGCACAGTTGCGGTTTCTGCATTGGTTATTGTTACGGCAGTCGTCCCTTTCTGGTTCCAAGAGCTAAACGTCCTGATTCAAAACTGTCACGTAAACACATAAATCGATGACGTGTGGCAGGTCCGCGCGCGCACGCACACGCTTCACGTACACGAGTACATGTACATGGACGTACACGGACCCACTGTGCACACAGACCCACTGTGCACACAGACCTGTCAAAACGTCATCGATTTACGTGTATACGTGTACAGTATATACTGTTTCAAATTTGAAATCAAAGATGGCCGCCTTTTGGCTCGTCGGACGGGAGAGAATCTTCTCGATCAACTGAGACTGAGGGGAAATTTCTCCCTTTTCCCAAATGTTAGTAAACAAAATGACCAGTATTGGAATCTGTGATTCTCACTGAATGCTCAATGGACACGTGGGACGGTTTCACGGGTTGTCATTGGACCCTACACAGTACAGTACACTACACAGTCACCTGACCCTCAACATTTCAAAATTCGATAAAAAAGGTGACTTGTCGGGTCCAAGTTACTCGGACTAGACTAGACTAGGAGCTCCTCTGAAATCGGTAAATTTTTCCTTTTCCTTTCCGTTTTAATTTAAGATAATGACTCGGACCAGGTCCAGGCCACCTATAGCCTCGTGCACGTCGCGCAATCTCCGCTCCGCAACCCAGGAGCAGAGCAGGAAAAGCCGCGCCAAGACCCGCGCCAAGAAGTCCAAGCCCAAGCGATGGATCGGAGCAGCGCCCTCCGACGTACCCGCGGAGAACGGGTCGGCGGTTGTGCGCAAGCCACCAGGTGCGTATATGCCAGTTCACCGGTTCCCTGGCCCGTGCGTCTTCGGAGAAAAGCTTTCGCGTTCAGAGGTCTCAAAAGTTTGCCAAGGTTGAGCTCAACTTGTTGACTGTAGAATAGGAGCCTTTTCACGGCTTAATTATCGTTTGATTTGATGGTAATTTTCCTCCACATGGCGTAACAATGCTCTCGAATTGGAAATGTGTTTCAACACAAGAGGGCACTAGACTCACAATTTCCAACTTTTTCCAAATTATTTTAATTTATTTTGAAGTAAAAACTTATGATATTATTGTACGCAGTGGCTTTTGTTACGGCAGTCGTCCGTGTGGTTCCCTGACTTCACAGTATTTGTCAGGATGTTTAGCACTTGGAACCAGACTATCAGCTAATAGACTGGTTCAACCAACCTGCAAATGCTGACGAAATACAATCAAGTCAGGGAACCACACGGACGACTGCCGTAACAACAGCCACTGCGATTATTGTATGCGCATGTGTTCCGATTGCCATGAGGCCTCCAAGTTTCCAATTTGTATAAATACGGGAATTTGCAATTGTTTCACAGTTTCAGAACGGAAGGAGTGTGTCAGAGATGCAGTAGACAGCAGTACAAGGTATGGGAAATGTCTGTCAACTTTAACCCATATATCTGCCTGACTGGTCACAGTGCATATTCAGTGTTCCTGCCTACAATGTCCTAAGCCCCTATCACACTAAAAAAAAAAAAAAATCGGCATTAATTACAAGAGAAAATTGTCAATTAGCCCTGTCCGCACTGGACTTAATTTGGGTAAACTCACCGAGCAAATGGGTAACTTGACCATTTTAAGTCCAGTGCGGACAGCCCAGGAAGTTTTCCTCCCAGGTAACTTACCCGACTTCTGCTGACTTCTGCCCGGTTAAATCGGTAAACAACTTGGTAGAAAACCACATCCGGTGCCCCGCACGTTACGTTACTGTATGCAAGACTCGTGCGGGGCGCGGGGTAACAACGTGTTTGTGTACCTACAGTACATGTACTGTACATGCACCAGAGAGCCGGCGCCAAAGAGTGGCATTTTTATGTGCCAGTCCTGAGTCGGTTAGTTCTACCGATCGTCTCGGTCAGTTTACCCAAGTCGATAGTCCAAGTGCGAATGCCAGGAAGATTTACCCATTGAAATGTTACCCATGGGCTCAGTAAAAAAATAAGTCCAGTGCGGACACGGCTAATGACAGCTTTTCCGAAAAATCAAACCCAACCAAACTATATACCAGTGGAAAGAGGATGAAACTTACTTCATGATACAAGAACATCTAGAATAGCATAAACCATATCAACAGAACAGTTAATGGGATAACACTGGTCATCATTTTCACAAGTTTACCTAAAAATAGACCACAACAATTTACGTAGTTCGGCGATTGTAGCTTTTCTGCATCCTACGGGAAATCCTGTAACTCGGCAGATATGGGTTAATGCTTGATATGTTCGTGTACAACCTGTTGGATAGGTGCATGGCTATATGAACATGAATGGACTTTGTATTTTAATGGATGAGGTTCACCAAGGCAATAACCAGTGCCCAATATCAGTCCGACTGGCGCCCCCACACCGCGACAAAAGCTAAAAAGAGAATTGATTTCCGGTATTTTGGGAAAGCTGATATCTTAGGGCTGGAATGGGTAGCTCAGGTGGTAGGAAACCCTGGTGTGTGTATGCCAGAAGTCTCAGGCACAAATCCCTGTCCAGCCCCCTTAATTCTTGTGCCATTTTTCAAATCGAAATTGAGCTTCTTGAGCCTGGAGTACTCTCTCTCAATTAAACTCGACCTAACAGTAACAGATACTGGCTGCAGACCACCCCATTAGGCGTGGGGTGCAGTAGTCCTTTATTTGTCCTGGTTTCTCCCCGAGTGCTTTTCTTTTGTGTTCTGTGCCCTTTTGTGCGAGCCAAGTCGGCATGCACTATTTTAAGGTGATATACAAAAATGTTGCAAACTGCTTACTGACTAAAATTACCAAAAAGTAAATCTAAAATTTAGTGGGCCTGACGTTTCGATCCTAGCAGGACCTTTCTCAAAGGCAGAGTCTCAAAGGACCTTTCTCAAAGGCAGACTCTGCCTTTGAGAAAGGTCCTGCTAGGATCGAAACGTCAGGCCCACTAAATTTTAGATGCACTATTTTAGTTAGGTTATTGCATAACACCATGGGGCTGGCCTTAATCAAAGGTGGCTGCACAATTGCTCCACCTTGCTTTCCACATCGAGACACGGTCGAGGCCACACCAAGGCAGCCCCTTCAAGCCACTATCTCCAGCAAGCACACCAGCCTATATCCAGCTGTACGTTCGCCGTGGTAGACCCGTTTGGCAGTAGTATACAGCCAATAGATTAGCCACGGTGATCGCTGCAGCACTGGTAAATATTTAGCTTTAGTCGAAAGCCCGCCGCGATCTATTTTCACCTTTATTTTCTTCTGGCGCGTATAGTAAACCAGCGTACTAAATTAGTTCCATTTTAATTTCCTCCTAGCGAAGTAGCCATTCTTTCATTTACGCGCTTTTATAAGTTGCACAGCTAAAGGGGTAGTAAGGTCTGCTTGGGTATACAGGGATTGGGCAGAAGTGGGCATTCCAGGAGATGACTCATGGTCTCCTCCTAGCCTCTCCACATTCACATACTGGTTGATGACCTTCAGGGTTGAAACTCCATTTTGGCCGTTAGGGCTTTGCACCGGCCGACTCCAGCAGGCAAACTGAGCTGAATGAATGGGTTTCTGCAATAGATATTTAATCACTGAAATTCAAGCTACAGAACTGTTTTGCAATGAGTGCTAGCAATCAAACTGTTTCACACTCATTCTGGGTGTGTATTTGCAAGTTTTAAGTTTGTTTATATATATGCTAATGACATATGAATGAGAAATTCAATATTCATGAGCAAAGGATCGTGCAACAGAAATTGGTTTTGTACAAATGTTTCTGAAAATTTCTGGTTTTTTTCCTGCAGACCTATACTTAAACCTGTTGATTTAATGCCACAATGCTTCATAATCATTAAAAGTGAAGGAGTTTGTCATCAAATCGTATTCAGAGGGATGAATTTGCAGTTTCAAAGTTAATGTTTTTCTTATGTTTTTACAAACTGGGTACCTGACATGACCTCACAACAGCGCCCTCATTTTAATAAGGATATTTTTTAAAGGTAAAAAGTGACAAATGTCTGACTCAAAAGAAGTTTGCCAATATTTGTGTACACATGGATCCCTAGATGGCAGCAGAAAATGAGCTTGACTGTGATATTTCTTGCAGAGACCCTTTAAAGTAAATGGGCTCTTTTTCCTTCACAGGCTGGGAGATTCTGAGAGTGACAATGATTCCATGGGAGAGGACGGCCTACCTGAAATTGAGTTCACCTCAACGACTGCAAAAAGCAAAGGTGGCCAAATTTAAGACTTGCTGCATTCTCTGTCCCTCAGCATTACCTGTCTACCGTCCACAAGGACAAGACTTAAAGTGATATACAAAAATGTTGCAAACTGCTTACTGACTAGAATTACGAAAAGGCAATTTTCAAAATTTAGTGGGCCCGACGTTTCAATCCTAGCAGGACCTTTCTCAAAGGCAGAATTCCACAAGACTTACATGTATGTAAAGGGTCTAGCACAAAACAAAAACAAAAAAGTCAGAAAACAAATTGTATCCGTTTAGCGTGCCTATATTAATACAGTAGTATACATTGATTTGTTTGACTTGAATTGAAAAAAGCTGCATCCACTTTATGTGATCCCCGAGCTGCTGTAGCCAGGTTTACAACAATAAAATTGGTTGTTTGCATCTGAATGAAATCGGGGGTGTTGATCCATGGAGATATACGGCTGTTAATGGTTGAATTGCTTCTTTCTGACCTGCGCCCCCACCCCGGCAAAGACTAGTTGACTATTTGGGAAGGTCACCATCTGAGGGCTGGATAGCTCAAATGAAAAACACTTGCCGTTATGCTAAAACCAGAGATCTCTGGTTCAAATCCCGGCTCAGTCAAAGTTTTCTTTAGATAAGACTTGAAGGTTTGCATGGCGGAAATACTAAGTGGAAGGTTTTAGGTGACACCATGCAGCACTGTGGGTCTGAAAAGAACCGGTAACTCAACGTTTCAGGTAGTGTTTACTGTGTACTCCACTTATCGTCAGGAAACAGTTTTCTTTGCCATTTTTTTTTATTTGTTCGAAAGTTCCCAGTCAGTTTTTTCATTGATTTGTTTGCCACATTTGTTTGTTGTTGATTTTCCCCCGCAGTCAAAGAGCTCGTTCCCGGCACCGTGGTTTGGGCAAAGAGTCCCAATTGGCCCCACTGGCCGGCACAGGTAAGAGTCTAAAAACAAGACTTGTCCAAATCGGCTAGGGCTATGGCTGGACATTGCAGGCAAACCCATGGGCAATACCCGGCACGGCTATAAGCGAGGAGCTTCCATAGACTCCTGTCTATTGTCAGGCATGCAACTTGTCCGGGGATCCGCGGATTTCCGCGTTTTATTTAATTCGGCCATTAAAAAAAAAAAATGGTTTAAAAAAAAATGGTTTAAAAAAAAATAAAAAATAAAAGTCATAAGTTGTCAAAAAACTACTCAGAATGCACCACAGAGCATCTAGAATCCAAAATTTTCCCGGGCCCTTAAGCTGGCCCCAAAAACCACACACCGTAAGGGCTTCGTGCTTCGCGCTCGCAGTTTCATTCGGACATTTTCCTCTTTTTTTACAATTCAAGAGTTGCATACCTGTGTTGTGCAGCCATAGCCGATGTGAAATCGTCATTAAGACTCTTACACGCCATTGGTAAAGTTCTTAGAAATGCATCCATACTTTGTCTAATCCAGCATATGCATGAAATAACACACCTGTGAAAGTTTCAGCTCAATCCCTCAACCATGTCGCGAGAAAATGGTGAAAAACTGGCTGATTTTTTAATCAAACTGTCAGCTTTGAGGATTGTAAAATGCACCTAGCAAAATTTTCAATAGGTTTAAACTGGAAAATTGTGAGTAAATCTCGAAACAGTTGTTGGTAATTGCAAATGGACTATATTGTATTTGTGCAAATGGTGTGTAGGAGCTTTAAGGCTGGTAAGCATGTTTTTTTTGTCTTACAAAAGTCGTTTTAAAATGACCGTTGGAAATTCCTCCAAAATTCCACTTTTCATTAAAATGCCAGCATTCCAAGCGCTAAAAGTTCACAGCATGTCTGACACCGGCATTTGCTTCCACTTGACCAGTTGACTAAGTTACTTTATCAAAATTTGTCAGGTCTAATTTGTATTTGTGCCTTAAAGCCAATCTTGAGTTCGCCTTTGATAGGTGATGACTTGGTCTGGGTGATTGCCTGCCGTACTAACTTGGCAACTACTTTGTTATTCCGTTGAAAACAGCTTGTTAAGGTCTTCCCGAAGGAAAAGAAGGCAGTTGTCTACTATTTCGACGAGGCCAAGCAAAGGTAAAGCTATTCCTAAACAGAACAGTGACTCGATAACAAAAGTTCCCAGTCAGTTTTTCCTTTATTTGTCGGACTTAAATTGAGAAAGCTGCATCCACTTTGTGTGATGCCCGAGCTGCTGTCGCCAGGTTTACAACAATTGGTTGTTTGCATCTGAATGAAAATGGGGGCGTGATCCCTGGAGATGTACGGCAGCTAATCTTTAGATGGATATGACTCCTGACGATGGGCAGAGTACTCACTACATGTCAAAAGAGATGGTGTCACCGCAAACCTTCCACTTAATGGTTTAAATGCATCTGCCTAGCACCCCCACCCTGGCAAAGTCTAGTTAAAGACCACCATCTAAGAGCTGGATAGCTCAGATGGTGAGAGTGCTGGTACACATATCCATTGTTCTCGGGTACAAGTCCCGGTCCAGTCAAAGTTTTTGTGGCTAGTTTTCAAAATTGTTTGAATTTCAAATCAGTCAGTTTTTCCTTTATTTGATTGACAGAAAAACTATCATGTTCAAGTGTAAGCTGAATTTGCCATACTCAATGCTGGGCTTAAGGACTTATGCTGATGGCGTTCTCATCGTTTGTCTGTGTTTTCAGAGCTCGTGTGCCACTGCGAACAATGGCGCCCTTCTTTGTCTCGTCTAGGTCACAGTTCATCGTAAGTGTTCCTCTCTCGGATGCTCAGTATTGAAGTGAGTCTGTCTCACAACGGTCGGTGATGAGACGCTGTGAGCGCAGAATTCGTTTCACAGACTCCGTAAGCAAGGATTCGGCACTTAAAGAGCTTGCACGGAATTTTGCTTGGATCTCGTCCTACCACTACCAGCTATCCCCTTTGTCCTCTGTCTGTCATCCATGTCCCAGTTACTCTCCCCTTCCTATTTTTTTTCCCGTGTCATTCTGCCTTTGAGAAAGGTCCTGCTAGGATCGAAATGTCAGGTCCTCCCAATTTTTATACATTCAAATTTTGGCTGTTTTAGTCAGTAAGCAATTCGCAATAGTTTCGCATTTTGCTGCAGCAAATTTCTGCATTGAACTGTGGATTTTTCATTCGTAACAAGTCGAGAAAATCTGCCGATCAATCGTGGAATTCAATGACTCGGAGTTTTGGGGCGAGTTTAAGAGTCGACCTCCAAATGATGCATATAACCAGTGGGATGATGTTTCTTCTGTTAGAGCACAGCACAGACAACAGTCGAGCTTTGCCACCTTAACTACATGTACAAGTTGTATGGCTTGTCATTTGGTAACTGGCATGGTATCTTTTGTCTTTGCTGTCTCGAAAAACAGGAAGTGGGCAAAGCTTGCAAGCACTGTGAGGAATTCACCGCAGCGTTGGACAGGGCTGAGGACTACTTGATCAAACAAGGTACGCCAACCTAGAATTAGCCAGGGCTTGTAATGAACGACGGCCACGACGGCCAGTGCCGTCGTTGCCCTCTTTACTGGCCGAGGTGCCCCGCAAAAATCCACGTCTTCACGGCCAGTTTGGCCATGCCCTATTTTTACCTTGGCCGTCGTGCCCTTTTTTGCATTGGTAAGACTATTTACAGTTGTTTTTAGACTACGCAATATCATAACTTGCAATGTCGATGGGGACTTTGAAAGGTGGCAGTATGGACCCCTTTTAGTTTTATAGAGGTGACCGGATAAGCCGGTTTGGCCTCTCCATTTGGCCTCTGTGCCCTTTCCCAATTTTTTTTTTTGCCTTGTTGCCCTACCCACTGGCCTTGGTGCCCCCGAAAATTTTGCATCATTCAAGGCCAAAGTGGCATTGCCCCGAAAAATACCGAATTCAAGGCCTGATTAGCTCACCTTTTTGCTTTTGTTATTTGCTGTTTATCTAAGGGCTGGATAGCTCAGATGGTAGAGCACTGGTATGTTAATCCAGAGGTCTCGGGTTCAAGTCCCTGGTTCCGTCAAATTTTTTTTTGCCAATTTTTCAAGTTGTTCAAAAAAAGTTCCCGGTAAGTTTTTCCCTTGTTTGTGTGTTTGACTTTTTTTTTATTTGTTGTTTATATATTTGTTTATTCTGTTTGTTGAGCTAAGCTCTCTGTAATTGAAATGAAAGTGAAACTTTTTTCTTTTTTTCAGGACTGGGGAAGTCAACCGAAGTGACTGCCAGTGTATCTGTTTCTGCAGGTGTGTACAAGATAGAATGAGCACAGATAAATATCCACATGCCTCCGTTGTAAATACAAAATGCAAAAAACTGTTGCAAACTGCTCAATGACTTACATGACCTGCAATACACAGGGATGTAAGACTTCCAGAAAAGGCGTGATTTTTTTTCTTCGAATTTCCTGAAATGGCATGATTATTTTATGTTATCATTATTATTATTATTTGTTTGATTTTATGTCAAACTGGTATCTCAAACTGCTCAATATTATCTGTTAAAACCCTAAAGACTGAAGGCCACTTGCCCCCCTGCCGTGAATCTCGCGATCGATCTCTCGGTCACGTCACTCACTCGCAGTCGCACAATCTATTCGCCTTTTCGCGCATTCTTCAGTTGCCCGATGAAGGTTAGCAGTAAGCAACCGAAACGTCGCCACCAGCAACAACACATCGCGTGACTTTGATCACCCTTTCTACTTGTCTACACGCGCGATGAACAACCCCTCCATTTCTATTGGCCTTTGGTGATTTTCAGGAAATGGCTTTGTCGGTCACTTACAGTTCATCCCTGAATACATGAATCTCAAAAGTTAGAGGGCCTGATGTTTCGATCCTAGCAGGACCAAAACCCACAGATATCTATGAAACAGATTTGTTAGCATTCAAGAAGCACTTTTCCTTTTATTTCCTTTTTTTTCAGATTCGCACAGCAGGACATCTACAACAGCATCATTGCCAGCTGAGCTGCCCATGTCACCTGACACACCATGTGACACGTCAGATGACACCCCGCCCCCTGCCCCACTGCCAACCGTAAGAATGTCAACAGTGGAAGACTTTGGGTTTTTTTTGCGATAGAATTGAAGATTTGAAGCTTTGCATTGGTGGTACAGAATGGAAGGTTTGCGGTGACACCATGTACATCATCTCTTGTGAGATGGAGTGTGGCTCTGAAAAGAGCCGGTAACTCTTACAAAGTGGAAGGTTTGCGGTGACACCATGTACACCATCTCTTGTGAGATGGAGTGTAACTCTGAAAAGAGCCGGTAACTCTTACAAAGTGGAAGGTTTGCGGTGACACCATGTTCATCATCTCTTGTGAGGTGGAGTGTGGCTCTGAAAAGAGCCAGTAACTCTTACAAAGTGGAAGGTTTCTGGTGACACCATGTACATCATCTCTTGTGAGATGGAGTGTGGCTCTGAAAAGAGCCGGTAACTCTTACAAAGTGGAAGGTTTGCGGTGACACCATGTACATCATCTCTTGTGAGATGGAGTGTGGCTCTGAAAAGAGCCGGTAACTCTTACAAAGTGGAAGGTTTGCGGTGACACCATGTACATCATCTCTTGTGAGATGGAGTGTGGCTCTGAAAAGAGACGGTAACTCTTACAAAGTGGAAGGTTTGCGGTGACACCATGTACATCATCTCTTGTGAGATGGAGTGTGGCTCTGAAAAGAGCTGACCGTAACTCAGCGTTGAATTTCTCATTTTTCAAGTCCAGCGTTACTGTGGCCTAATAACACACACCCCAAATTGCGAAAAAAGAGTGAATGCAAGATTTATGATCTCAGTATTATTTTGTATTATTTGTATTTTTTTTTTTTTTTTTTTTTTTGTCATTCAGTTGAGCAATTTTGGTCTTTCGTCGGATGAAGAGCTGCGCATCGGTCATCCAATCGGTCATCCAATCGGTCATCCAGTCGGGCAAACTAGACCGCAACAGGAGAGTGAGGAGGGTGAGGAGTTGTTGGAGAGGTAAGTGGTAATACCACTGGTACGCTAATCCAGAGGTCTTGGGCTCAAGTCCTGGTCCAGTCAAAGTTTTCTTTGCCACTTTTTCAAGTTGTTCAACAGTTCCCAGTCAGTTTTTCCTTTGATTGTTTGATCTAAGTAAAGAATGAAAATCCATCAGCAAATATATCCATTGAGATACTTCTTTGATTTTGTAAAAGCACAGTCTTATTATATGTAAAAAAAAATAATTACGCCCATGCACAAATACATACATACTGGTACTTCATTAAATTTGTAAGAGAACGATCAAAATATTTATAAACCTTGAAATCCATCAGCAATATATTCAATTAAATTTATTCAAACCTCTGATGTTAGAGATAAGCTTCACTGCTGATCTCAACCTGTTTGATTTGTCCAATTATTGTCAAGCAGAAGACGAATGTGGAAAGAGAATGAGGTCCAACTACTGAAGTATATCCGCAGAGGCACGACTAAGGTGAAATTGCGACTCCTTCATTGTCTTATATTCCAATCTTTCTACTGTTTAATGGGACTAATAGCAATTCAGTCTATACTGGCTGCACGTTCCTCCATTTCACTGAATCAACTAAACAACTTCCCCTGGCAAAGACCAGTTGACTATTCGGGAAGGCCACCATCTGAGGGCTGCATAGCTTAGATGGTAAGAGCACTGGTGTGCCAAAGACTAGTTGACTATTCGGTAAGGCCACCATCTAAGGGCTGCATAGCTTAGATGGTAAGAGTGCTGGTGTGCCAAAGACTAGTTGACTATTCGGGAAGGCCACCAGCTAAGGCCTGGATAGCTCAGATGGTAAGAGTGCTGGTGTGCCAAAGAGTAGTTGACCTTTAGGGAAGGCCACCATCTAAGGGCTGCATAGCTCAGATGGTAAGATCGCTGGTGTGCCAAAGACTAGTTGACTAGTCGGGAAGGCCACCATCTAAGGGCTGCATAGCTCAGATGGGAAGAGCACTGGTGTGCCAAAGACTTGTTGACTATTAGGGAAGGCCACCATCTAAGGGCTGCATAGCTTAGATGGTCAGAACATTGGTACGTTAATCCAGAGGCCTCGGGTTCAAACTCCAATCCAGTCAAAGTTCTCTTTTCCATTTTTTTTCAATATTAATCAACAAATAATATCAATAAATAAAGAATCCTTTACCCTTTAGAGACCATAGCGGCCGCAAGTGGCCGATATCCATGCGACTGTAGTCAGTTAGTGGCCGGAGACGGCAGTTGCTTAAAAGTCAGTTTTCTAGGTCAAAGGTCACAAACCTGATGACCTTGAAGTGCCATTTTTACATGTACATTGCATACCCCCCAATCAATTCTAAAATAAAAGCATGTTTTGTTCATATAAAATAATCATGTTCCCACATCAATAAGAAATGTGGAAAAAAATACCCTGGGCACATAACTGTGTATTATGCAGAATGCATGGTTTCCAAAGGCCAGTTGACGGTAATTTCTGTGTTCTACATGTATCTTTTCCTCGCTCACAGACTTACCTACTGGACATCTATCACGGTAGGAAGACGTGCGAGAGGCAGCGATTGTACCAGTCCAGGAGGGCGCGAGACCGGCAGAAGTTGCGCCTAATGGCGGGCGTGGGACCGATCACCGACGAGGAGCTGGTAAGGAGGAGGCGTGTGGAGATGGAGTCTGGGGACCAGACCTGGCCTAGTCACTCGCTGCAATGCCGTCCTGTGCGGTCAGGCGCTTGAAGGGACAGGTGGTGGCTCTGGCAATTTCAATCTAGGTTTTTTTTTGAAGGTGCACGCGGCGAAAAATGATAGTCGCGATTGCTCAAGAGCGAGAAGACTATAGATTAAACACCCAACCAACGCATGACGAAAGACTACACGACCAACTGCCTCACACACCCCGAGCACCTTTTACTTAGAACTCTGCTCCACAAACGACAAAGCTTACGTTTTTCTTAACATTTGCTTTTCGTTTTGGTAGCAGATACGATTTATGCATACATGTATATCAGACCTGCCAACTGTCCCAACTTTTCTGATCTCGGAGATGAAGAAGACTAGATGACTTTTAGGGAAGACCACCATCTAAGGGCTGGATAGCTCAGATGGCAAGTTCCCCCATTTAACTGAATCAACTAAACGACTTCCATGGCAAAGACTAGTTGACTATTCGGGAAGGACACCGTCTAAGGGCTGGATAGCTCAGATGGCAAGTTCCCCCATTTAACTGAATCAACTAAACGACTTCCCTGGCAAAGACTAGTCGACAAATCGGGAAGGCCATCATCTAAGGGCTGGATAGCTCAGATGGCAAGTTCCCCCATTTAACTGAATCAACTAAACGACTTCCATGGCAAAGACTAGTTGACTATTCGGGAAGGACACCATCTAAGGGCTGGATAGCTCAGATGGCAAGTTCCCCCATTTAACTGAATCAACTAAACGACTTCCATGGCAAAGACTAGTTGACTATTCGGGAAGGACACCATCTAAGGGCTGGATAGCTCAGATGGCAAGTTCCCCCATTTAACTGAATCAACTAAACGGCTTCCATGGCAAAGACTAGTTGACTATTCGGGAAGGAGACCATCTATGGGCTGGATAGCTCAGGTGGCAATTTCCCCCATTTAACTGAATCAACTAAACGACTTCCACGGCAAAGACTAGTTGACTATTCGGGAAGGACACCATCTAAGGGCTGGATAGCTCAGATGGCAAGTTCCCCCATTTAACTGAATCAACTAAACGACTTCCATGGCAAAGACTAGTTGACTATTCGGGAAGGACACCATCTAAGGGCTGGATAGCTCAGATGGCAAGTTCCCCCATTTAACTGAATCAACTAAACGACTTCCATGGCAAAGACTAGTTGACTATTCGGGAAGGCCACCATCTAAGGGCTGGATAGCTCAGGTGGCAAATTCCCTCATTTAACTGAATCAACTAAACGACTTCCATGGCAAAGACTAGTTGACTATTCGGGAAGGACACCATCTAAGGGCTGGATAGCTCAGGTGGCAAATTCCCCCATTTAACTGAATCAACTAAACAACTTCCATGGCAAAGACTAGTTGACTATTTGAGAAGGCCACAATCTAAGGGCTGGATAGCTCAGGTGGCAAGTTCCCTCATTTAACTGAATCAACTAAACGACTTCCCTGGCAAAGACTAGTTGACAATTCGGTAAGGGTTTAAAGATTCTTGCAGTCACTGATAACTGCGTCCGCTCGGCTCTCTGACAGGAAAGTGAGCTGACGGACTTCCTGAGAGACTTGTACGAGGAGCACTGCATGGAGTCCAAGGTGGACATTCCCAGCACGTCCTACATCGTAGAGGTCTGGCTGCCAGAGGTAAGCCTATGCCCTCCCATGGAGAAAGAGTGGAGGGAACCAGCTTCCCTCAGTGAGGATTTCACTCATCAGTGATATGGAGGATACGGTAGTTGTCTGGAGTCATTTGACTGGAGGGGTGGGAGTCAGTCTTGGTGAGGGGTGACCAAGGAAATCTTGGGGGTTGGTCTTAGGCAGAGTCGTAACCAGGTAATTTTTTACCTAGTCAAGTCAAGTCTCGACTATTTTTTTCAAGTCAAGTCAAATCTTGATTCATTTTTTTCAAGTCAAGTCAAATCTTGATTTATTTTTGTCAAGTTAAGTCAAATCTTGATTAATTTTTATTCAAGTCAAGTCAAATCTCGACTCATTTTTTTTCAAGTCAAGTCAAATCTTGATTTATTTTTATTCAAGTCAAGTCAAATCTCGACTCATTTTTTTTCAAGTCAAGTCAAATCTTGATTCCTTTTTTTCAAGTCAAGTCAAATCTTGATTCATTTTTTTTTAAGTCAAGTCAAATCTTGATTCATTTTTTTTCAAGTCAAGTCAAATCTTGACTCATTTTTTTTCAAGTCAAGTCAAATCTTGACTTATTTTTTTTCAAGTCAAGTCAAATCTCAATTCATTTTTTTCCCAGTCAAGTCAAGTCTTAAGTGAATTTTTATTTCAAGTCAAGTCAAATCTTGACTCATTTTTTTTCAAGTCAAGTCAAATCTTGATTTTTTTTTTTTCAAGTCAAGTCAAGTCTTGAATCATTTTTTTAAGTCAAGTCACATCTTGACTCATTTTTTTTTCAAGTCAAGTCAAATCTTCACTCATTTTTTTTCAAGTCAAGTCAAGTCTTGACTCATTTTTTTTCAAGTCAAGTCAAATCTTGACTCATTTTTTTTCAAGTCAAGTCAAATCTTGATTTTTTTTTTTCAAGTCAAGTCAAATCTTGATTCCTTTTTTGTCAAGTCAAGTCAAATCTTGATTCATTTTTTTTCAAGTCAAGTCAAATCTTGATTCCTTTTTTGTCAAGTCAAGTCAAATCTTGATTAATTTTTTTTTAAGTCAAGTCAAATCTTGATTCATTTTTTTTCAAGTCAAGTCAAATCTTGACTCATTTTTTTTCAAGTCAAGTCAAATCTTGACTTATTTTTTTTCAAGTCAAGTCAAATCTCAATTAATTTTTTTCCCAGTCAAGTCAAGTCTTAAGTAAATTTTTATTTCCAGTCAAGTCAAATCTTGACTCATTTTTTTTCAAGTCAAGTCAAATCTTGAATCATTTTTTTAAGTCAAGTCACATCTTGACTCATTTTTTTTCAAGTCAAGTCAAATCTTCACTCATTTTTTTTCAAGTCAAGTCAAGTCTTAAGTGAATTTTTTTTTTCAAGTCAAGTCAAATCTTGACTCATTTTTTTTCAAGTCAAGTCAAATCTTGATTTTTTTTTTTCAAGTCAAGTCAAGTCTTGATTCATTTTTATTCAAGTCAAGTCAAGTCTCAATTCATTTTTTTTCAAGTCAAGTCAAGTCTAGACTCATTTTTTTCAAGTCAAGTCAAGTCTCAACTCATTTTTTTTCAAGTCAAGTCAAATCTTGACTCATTTTTTTCAAGTCAAGTCAAATCTTGACTCATTTTTTTCAAGTCAAGTCAAGTCTCAATTAATTTTTTTCAAGTCAAGTCAAATCTTGACTCATTTTTTTCAAGTCAAGTCAAATCTTGACTCATTTTGTTCAAGTCAAGTCAAATCTTGACTCATTTTTATTCAAGTCAAGTCAAGTCTCAATTCATTTTTTTTCAAGTCAAGTCAAGTCTAGACTCATTTTTTTCAAGTCAAGTCAAGTCTCAACTCATTTTTTTTCAAGTCAAGTCAAATCTTGACTCATTTTTTTCAAGTCAAGTCAAATCTTGACTCATTTTGTTCAAGTCAAGTCAAATCTTGACTCATTTTTTTCAAGTCAAGTCAAGTCTCAATTAATTTCTTTCAAGTCAAGTCAAATCTTGATTTATTTTTATTCAAGTCAAGTCAAATCTCGACTCATTTTTTTTCAAGTCAAGTCAAATCTTAATTCCTTTTTTTCAAGTCAAGTCAAATCTTGATTCATTTTTTTTTAAGTCAAGTCAAATCTTGATTCCTTTTTTTTCAAGTCAAGTCAAATCTTGACTCATTTTTTTTCAAGTCAAGTCAAATCTTGACTTATTTTTTTTCAAGTCAAGTCAAATCTCAATTCATTTTTTTCCCAGTCAAGTCAAGTCTTAAGTGAATTTTTATTTCAAGTCAAGTCAAATCTTGACTCATTTTTTTTCAAGTCAAGTCAAATCTTGATTTTTTTTTTTTCAAGTCAAGTCAAGTCTTGAATCATTTTTTTAAGTCAAGTCACATCTTGACTCATTTTTTTTTCAAGTCAAGTCAAATCTTCACTCATTTTTTTTCAAGTCAAGTCAAGTCTTGACTCATTTTTTTTCAAGTCAAGTCAAATCTTGACTCATTTTTTTTCAAGTCAAGTCAAATCTTGATTTTTTTTTTCAAGTCAAGTCAAGTCTTGATTCATTTTTATTCAAGTCAAGTCAAGTCTCAATTCATTTTTTTTCAAGTCAAGTCAAGTCTAGACTCATTTTTTTCAAGTCAAGTCAAGTCTCAACTCATTTTTTTTCAAGTCAAGTCAAATCTTGACTCATTTTTTTCAAGTCAAGTCAAATCTTGACTCATTTTGTTCAAGTCAAGTCAAATCTTGACTCATTTTTTTCAAGTCAAGTCAAGTCTCAATTAATTTTTTTCAAGTCAAGTCAAATCTTGACTCATTTTTTTCAAGTCAAGTCAAATCTTGACTCATTTTGTTCAAGTCAAGTCAAATCTTGACTCATTTTTATTCAAGTCAAGTCAAGTCTCAATTCATTTTTTTTCAAGTCAAGTCAAGTCTAGACTCATTTTTTTCAAGTCAAGTCAAGTCTCAACTCATTTTTTTTCAAGTCAAGTCAAATCTTGACTCATTTTTTTCAAGTCAAGTCAAATCTTGACTCATTTTGTTCAAGTCAAGTCAAATCTTGACTCATTTTTTTCAAGTCAAGTCAAGTCTCAATTAATTTCTTTCAAGTCAAGTCAAATCTTGATTTATTTTTATTCAAGTCAAGTCAAATCTCGACTCATTTTTTTTCAAGTCAAGTCAAATCTTAATTCCTTTTTTTCAAGTCAAGTCAAATCTTGATTCATTTTTTTTTAAGTCAAGTCAAATCTTGATTCCTTTTTTTTCAAGTCAAGTCAAATCTTGACTCATTTTTTTTCAAGTCAAGTCAAATCTTGACTTATTTTTTTTCAAGTCAAGTCAAATCTCAATTCATTTTTTTCCCAGTCAAGTCAAGTCTTAAGTGAATTTTTATTTCCAGTCAAGTCAAATCTTGACTCATTTTTTTTCAAGTCAAGTCAAATCTTGAATCATTTTTTTAAGTCAAGTCACATCTTGACTCATTTTTTTTCAAGTCAAGTCAAATCTTCACTCATTTTTTTTCAAGTCAAGTCAAGTCTTAAGTGAATTTTTTTTTTCAAGTCAAGTCAAATCTTGACTCATTTTTTTTCAAGTCAAGTCAAATCTTGATTTTTTTTTTTCAAGTCAAGTCAAGTCTTGATTCATTTTTATTCAAGTCAAGTCAAGTCTCAATTCATTTTTTTTCAAGTCAAGTCAAGTCTAGACTCATTTTTTTCAAGTCAAGTCAAGTCTCAACTCAATTTTTTTCAAGTCAAGTCAAATCTTGACTCATTTTTTTCAAGTCAAGTCAAATCTTGACTCATTTTGTTCAAGTCAAGTCAAATCTTGACTCATTTTTTTCAAGTCAAGTCAAGTCTCAATTAATTTTTTTCAAGTCAAGTCAAATCTTGACTCATTTTTTTCAAGTCAAGTCAAATCTTGACTCATTTTGTTCAAGTCAAGTCAAATCTTGACTCATTTTTTTTCAAGTCAAGTCAAGTCTCAATTCATTTTTTTTCAAGTCAAGTCCTTGTTTGGTTGTCTCTTTTTCAGGCCATCATCTTTGCCATGCAGAAGACGAGGAGAGTGGGTCGGCACAATGCGGAGAAGCTCTTCTACAGCGAAGCGGTGCAGAGCATGGTGGACTTCGGCCAGGACGTGCCCGTCATTCCACAGGACGACACGTCTCATCCGGATGAACTCACACACTTACATTCCCAGACCTGAACGAGTACTGAAGATGTTTTTTTTTTTTGATTTATTTTGCTTGGGTCTCCTGTCAAAAAAGATGACCGGTTGAGTGTTGGTTAAAATTCACCCGACCGGTAGAATTCCCCTCCGTAAGAAAGCCGATTGGCCTCCACGCTGGCTATCGGACGAGCATCCGACGAGCTGAGAGGACCAGTGGTTGGTTACCTGTAGTTCTTTCGATAAAAAAAAACATTTCATTTTTAAGCACACCCAGTGTTTGTGTGGTAACCCGTCCTCATGCAGACTGTCAATCAGTCAGGTAAGAGCACACTAGAAAGGGGGGGGGAGTGGCTTTCGGACCCCGAAACCGCAAGGCCTGTGGGGGGGAGAACGTTATATACAAACCCATCGGGTGCAAAGGCCCTGTACAACATCGGTAAAAGTCAAAAGATTGCCACAATTTGTGTGTTAAACCATTAAACATTCCAAAAAAGAAATCCTGCGAAGATTTTAGCTGAAATGGTAATCTGAGAATGGAGAAAAAAAGCCAAAAAAAGTCATGATTTTCGCACCGTTCTGTAGTGCAAGAAATAGTTTATTAATCGTGAGTAATAAACTATTTGTCGATGTTTGAGTGAAGATTTCTGGAGAAGTACAGCATCCCAGACCGTAAGATTTCAACACGAGGATTCTATCATGGCTATCTACAAAATGTTTAAATTAGAAAGAAATCTGTGGACGTTGATGTTTCCCAATCTTCCCAATATTGTATTGGGGCTTTAAATTGGATAAAATTTGCCTGGTACTGGACTCTGGGGAGATAAATACACTATGGAAACGACATCGGACGGGTCAAATTATCCGATACCCGCCACATGATCTTTTTGACAAGAGACCTTAGCATAGCCATCAAATATTTCCTTTGGATGAAAACAGTGCAAAGCAAACAATGAGTTTTACCAGCCAACATCGTGTAGTGGTCATTACATTTTGACCGGTACACTATTCTATCTTCGTCGTCAGTCACCCCGCGGCTTATAGCCAAAGAATGTATATTTTTACCTGTGAGGTTGTTTGTACCTAGAATTTCCTGTCATTGCCTCTGGAACAGAGGACTCGACACTTTGTATCAAGTATCACGATAGCCATGGTACTGTGTTGGAGACAGTGAAGTGGTTACCATTGGATACCACTGGATGGTTACCATTGGATACCACTGGATGGTTACCATTGGACACCACTGGATGGTTACCATTGGATACCATTGGATGGTTACCATTGGATACCACTGGATGGTTACCATTGGACACCACTGGATGGTTACCATTGGATACCACTGGATGGTTACCATTAGATTCCATTAGATGGTTACCATTAGATAACACTGGATGGTTACCATTGGATACCACTGGATGGTTACCATTGGATACCACTGGATGGTTACCATTGGATACCACTGGATGGTTACCATTGGATACCAGTGGATGGTTATCATTGGATACCACTGGATGGTTACCATTGGATACCACTGGATGGTTACCATTGGATACCACTGGATGGTTATCATTGGATACCACTGGATGGTTACCATTGGATAGCATTAGATGGTTACCATTGGATACCATTAGATGATTACCATTGGATATCACTGGATGGTTACCATTGGATACCATTAGATGGTTACCATTGGATAGCATTAGATGGTTACCATTGGATACCATTAGATGGTTGCCATTGAATACCATTAGATGATTACCATTGGATACCATTAGATGATTACCATTGGATACCAGTGGATGGTTACCATTGGATACCACTGGATGGTTACCATTGGACACCACTGGATGGTTATCATTGGATACCACTGGATGGTTACCATTGGATACCATTAGATGGTTACCATTGGATACCACTGGATGGTTACCATTGGATACCATTAGATGGTTACCATTGGATACCATTAGATGGTTGCCATTGAATACCATGAGATGATTACCATTGGATACCATTAGATGGTTGCCATTGGATACCATGAGATGATTACCATTGGATACCATTGATGGTTGCCATTGGATACCATGAGATGATTACCATTGGATACCATTGATGGTTACCATAGACTACCATTGATAGTTACCATTGGATTGTTACCATTAGATACCACTTGATGGTTGCCATTGGCTACCAGTTGATGGTTACCATTGGATATCTGTAGAAGGTTACCATTGTATACCATTTGATGGTTACCATCGGATACCGTCAGATGGTTACCATCAGATTCCGTCAAATGGTTATAATTAGATACTATGAAGTAGTTACTTTTACATGTCATGAAATGGTTGCAGATGGAAACTGCCAAAAAAACAAAGGCGCTTAAATTGTCCTTTTAAATCTTTTCTGCAACCCAGATACTGCGTCCCAATGTGTTGCATGAAAGTGTTCATGGTGAAAGGTTTCCTGAAGTCATTTGCCATGGTGATTTGTTGAAATAATAAACATCAGATCTGACTGAATCACTGTAAATATAAAGGAAGAAATCTTGAATGAGGAATGGAGCCTGAAAGGAAGTTTATTTGTTTCCAATTTTAATTCAATTAAGACTATTACAGTGGAATGTCGCTGTAAAGAAAGCCGATATACCGAACATTCGGCCATAACGAACATGCCCTTTGGCTCCTGATTTCCGTGTACAAAATATGTGGCCAAAGAATTTTCATGAATCCGGGGATGTTCGTTATAGCGACGTTCCACTGTACATAGAAGTCGCATTGAGCTTTTCCAAGATTTTGCCATTGGTTGGTTTACATGGAGAAGTACTTAATTCAAAGCCAGGCTTTGAGGATGGTCCTGCAAGTTCTGTTAGATGATTATCAGTGGTGTGACTGCTGCGAAGGTGTGAAATTAAGTATGCAATTGCTGAATATCTGTTAGCTAATCCTGCTTGGTGTATTTCCTTGTTTAAATCTGTTTCGGCCAATCATCCTGAGATATGAAGAGTGAGTTAACCAAAGGTTCTGGTTGGTATGTGTGGTTCTGAAAAGAACCGGAGGAACTCAATGTCTTGAACAGTGTACTCTGTTCGTCTTCAGGATTGCTTGAAGACGATCAGAGTATACTCTTCAAAACGTCGAGTTCCTCCGGTTCTTTTCAAAACCACACTTACTGACAAAAGAGAACTTTGCATGGAGTCACCGCAAACCTATTATTCCTGCTATTCTCCCCATGATGAAAACCTACAAATCTCATTTAATTCTGTTGGTGCAAAATGCGTATATAAGGTATATAGCCATGCGTGCTAAAACTCAAATACATACATGCTGAAGTGATACTAAACAAATGCTGCAAACTGCTTACTGACTAAAATGACCCAGAAAGTTAATACGAAAAAAACTGTTGCAAACTGCTCACTAGCCTCACTGACTAAAATGACCTGCAATACACAAATCTCAAAAGCTAGAGGGCCTGACGTTTTGATCCTAGCAGGACCTTTCTCAAAGGCCTTTGAGGATGGTCCTGCTAGGATCGAAACGTCAGGCCCTTTAACTTTTAAAATGACCCTTGAAACAGAAAATCTCAAAAATTAGGAGGGTCTACGTTGCGATCCTAGCAGGACCATTCTGCCTTTGAGGTGGGACCTGCTGTAAAAAGTCTCATAAAGTCTGCCCAAGTTGCCAGGCGTGAAGGAACTCCTACCGTACCTCAGATATGATAACGCATTTCTGATCAATGTTTCCTGACCTTCCCAAATTGTGATACTGTACTGTAATTGCCTTGACTGTTTTTTTTACCGGATTTGAGCCACCGGATAATTTTTATTTTTCAGTCTTTTTCAAGCTTTGAAAAATGCCTTTCGCCTCTTAAGTTTGTATACAACCACTTTTCATTGGAAAATTCTGTATAATGGAATACATTCCAACTATTTTGTGAAATAAATTGAAATTGCATTACTTTGTACTAAATCTAGCAAATCAAGCATGGCAATTGAGTCAATTTTTTAAATTTATTTTGGGGGTGCTGACACGACTGCGTTTAAAACCATTCGGGAAAAAATTAAGATGTCAAAAAGGAATATTTGGTTTGGGTTTATCTTTTCATAATGTAATTTTGTACATGTTACCATGGTAATGATCGAAGAGCATGTTTACACAGTTTTGCAATGCTCCGCAGATAATAGCATCCTTTTATCATACTGATGAAAAATCACAAAATTTCTCATCTGACAGATCCAAATGCCGGTGAACCAAATTTTCAAATTTTGAAAAGTCATTCACAAAAGGTTATCAAATGTTACCATGTGATGTAATGCATTTATGTGCACCATTTTCGAAATGAAGGCTTAGGCTCGGGCTTGGGCTTCGGTTAAATTGATCTTACTCGTTATGATATCACAGGCATCTAAAACAACTGTTTGGCCCGAGTTTCTTGGGGCCAAACCTTGGTGAATCCCCTGTGCCTATCAAGCCACCAAACCTTCAAATTCGCGGGAAACAAACCACCGTGGATTTGTCAGACGGAGACGAAGTCTGAGCCCGAGCCTAAGGCCATTATTTTTCCAAAGAAAATCCGGCTTAGGCTCAGGCTTCGGCTTCGGTCTCTATTATAAAAAAAATGTGAAAACACAGGTTGGGGAGTTCTTTGTTAACCTTTGGATTATTTATCAAAACGCAGTGTGACAATCAAAAACGAAGCCAAAGGCCTTCCGATTCCATGCCTTGTACTTTAAAATGGACGAAAGAAAGACAAAGCCAGAGCCTGAGCCTAAGCCGGGTTTTGGAGAAGGGACCTAGGCCCTTTTCCAAAGCCTGGCCTAGGCTTCGGCTCCGGCTTCGTCTCTAGCTGTTGTCCGAAAGCTGAAAATACAGGTTGGAGTTCTTTGTTGAAGTTGAATCTTTGGATTCTTTTTCAAAACGCAGTATTACATTCTGAAACGAAGCCAAAAGCCTCCCATTTTCAGCCTTGTACTTTAAAACGGACAAAAGAAAGAAAGACAAAGCCGGAGCCTGAGCCTAAGCCGGGTTTGGAGAAGGGACTAATTACCCTTCATTTTGAAAAAAAGAAGAAGGATGTTTGTTACTGGTATCAATTGAGACGTAGAGGGCGCACTTTCTTACGAAGACGAAAAAAAATAGTGTGGTATCCGACTCCTATCATCGCGTGCGTTAGCAACGGCGGCCACCAGACTATCCACAATGAAAGGTCACCGCTGCACCAAAAACTGCAACAGAGGTCACAGCAGCTGTCAAACGGCGTAAAAGAAAAAGAAAAACACGATTCACTTTCCACCATTTTTTGCAGGCAATTCGCCGAGGAAAAAAATGCGATCGGGTGCCTGGGGGCCGTCCGGGAGCTGATGCCCCGGCCCGTACGCCAGGATGGTGAAACTGAAGGATTTCCACATCATTTTGGAGGGCAACAAGACGGTGTACTCGGCCGGGGAGTACGTCTCGGGCAATGTTGTCATCGAGCTACGAGGGGATATGAAGATTCGCGGCATACGCATTTACATGCGCGGACTTGCGAAGGTAAATAAACAAATCTGCCTTTTGCCTTTAATCATTTGGCTTCTTTATTGATAAATAAAGATTTATTTATTTATTTATACCACAAATGTACTTATGTAGCCCCCAACCGAGTTCTGTATAGAATTGTTGTTTCCAAACTCACACTCACACTCACACTAGACACTCTTCTTGTTGGTACCTCGCACTTAGTCCGAGTAACTTGGACCCGACAAGTCACCTTTTTTTATCGAATTTTTAAATTTTGAAAATTTCAAAACTCGATAAAAAAGGTGACTTGTCGGGTCCAAGTTACCTGGACTACCTCGCACTCAGTCTCATCTCACAATCACAATATCACATGTCTCATTAATTTGTAGATTAGCCTAGGAAAGAATCCCCTCTGTCTCTCTGTATGCTTACCCCCTCCGTGAAATGGTGATACATTGTATTTCAGCTCTAATCAAACTTTTGGAATGATTTTAGTTTGATACCTAGAAGAGGCTAGACCATAAAAAGGGTGGAAAAAAATCCTTAACAGTTTAACCCATCACCAATAAACCTTTGCGATGTTCGCAAAGCATGGGTGTCACTGCCATGCCTCATGAGTGTAGTGACTGCAATCTGTAGATGACAAACTTGCACAACTCTTTACTATGGCAAAGCACTCGTGAATTGTTTATTTTTTCTCCAAAAACTAGAGTTCAGAAATGAAACTCACAACATGTTCGTCACAGATACTTTTGTCCAGCAACAAAATGTATTTTTTGTTGAAACGTTGAGTGGAGTGGGTAGTTTTGGAGAAATTAGTGGGATTCCGTTGGTGACTGGATGGCAGCGCAGTGCACGCATGCAGCTAGGGGCGCGCTGTGCACGCATTGTACTTGTCGCTAACTGTATGCGCACACCGCGTTGCCATCCAGTCACCAACGGAATCCCACTAATTTCTCCAAAACTACCCACTCCACTCAACGCTTCAGCAAAAAATATATTTTGTTGCTGGTATCTAGACGAAAATTCCATTTTTATGTGAGTTTCATTTCTGAACTTCATCTAGTTTTTGGAGAAAAAAAAATCAACAATTCACGAACTTTGTGCTTTGCCATAGAGTTGTACGATAAAAATACGGCCAGTTTGTCATCTATACCCATGATGCTTTGCGAACATCAAAAAAGGTTTAAATGTAAGCATCTACCATTTGCTAGCTGTCACAACGACATTGAACCAAATTGAATTTCACTTTAAGTTTTCCCCCAAATCATGATTTTGAAATGTTTGTGACTTGTATAGGCCTACACGTCTGTCAACCTGAAAATTGCATTAATATGCTGTTTAAATTTTATTTTTGGAGCAAAGCCTGGTTAAATTCCATGTACGTTCTGGTCCTGGAGAAAATACATGGATGAAGTGTCTTTGGACAATTCAACAACTTGGCCTCAACATCACTTTCCCGAAAATGTTTAGAGTTGCGCTGTCCAATTAGGGTCATCTTAGAAACCGGAAGCACCTATTTTTAATTTTTTTTGGGGGGGCCTAATCCTTCATTTTGTGTTCACTCCCCCACTTCTCTCTTTCTTTGATCTTTTCCCCTCTACTACCTACATTAATCCATGTAAACAACCTCCAGTCCTTCCCTTTGATTCCATCCATATCTCCACTCGCCATTGCTCTCCCCAAATTGTCCCTGTCATTCTGCCTGTGAAAAAGGACCCGTGTAATTGCCTGATCGGTTCTCACTACATGACTGCACACGGTATCGCGCTTTCAACACGGATAGACGCTATAGTGCCCATAAAAATGATGCTGCCACGCATGCACTCGGCCGTTACGTTACACTGGTCTAACTCGACCCAGAGACGTTCACACTACGGCTTTTAACACGTGTCGGACTTCTCGACGCGGGCCGACCGCTCTCAACCCACCTCCCGAGCAGGGTTAGTTTCAACACGTGTCGTGAGCACTCTACACGGATCGACGCCGTGTTGAAATCGTGTAGTGTGAAAAGCTCAATCAAGTGCCGGACACAGGTCCGACCCGTGTCCAACACCATGAGCACGGAGATTTTTCGTAGTGTGATAAGGCCCTTTACCAGGCATGCAACTTTTCCGCAGATCCGCACATTTCTGGTTTTTTTTTAGGCCGTAAAAAAAATAAAATCCGTAAAAAAAAAAATATCCGTAAAAAAAAAAAAAGGGATATAATTTCTTCTCCGCTCACTATTACTTAAAACACATGCTGAGATCAGGTTAAAAACTTTGATGAACATTTACTTTTCATTTTACAAGTGTAAACAAAAATTCAATTTTCATAAGTGGTCAAAAACTGCTCAGATTCTGAGAATGCACCACAGAGCATCTACATGTAGAATCCAAAATTTGTTTGGGCCCCAAACCCCACGTCTTAAGGGCTTTGTGTTTCGCGCTCGCAGTTTCATTCGGACATTTTCCTCTTTTTTAAAATTTTTTTTTCAAGAGTTGCATGCCTGCTTTACTCTGCTTCTTCTTCTTCTTGCATATGAGGTAACCAGCTCAGAGTTTGTGGGTTTGGGTACATGCCCATGTAGTGAGGTCCACATCCTCTGGTGGGCGGAGGTCTGAGCACTCTCTAAGAATATGCTGCACATCTCTCAAAATTTAGTGGGCCTGACGTTTCGATCCTAGCAGGACCTTTCGCAAAGGCAGAGTGACAAGGACAAAACAGATACATGTACACGAAGGAAGGGGGAAGAGAGTGAATAGGACACGGATGAGAAACAGAGGACAAAGAGTAAAGCTGGTAGGGAGAGATCAAAGGGAAGGGCAAGGAGTAGGGTAGGGATTAGGGAGAAGAGGGGGAAAGATCAAAGAGAGAAGTGTGGAGGAGTGAACACAAACACAGTTAGTTCAGGTTCTTCTTCTTCCTCTTCTTCGTCTTCTTGCATATGAGGTAACCAGCTCCAAGATTGTTGGTGTGTGTACATGCCCATGTAGTGAGGTCCACATCCTCTGATGGGCGGAGGTCTGGGCACTCTCTAAGAATATGCTGCGGAGTTTGTGTGGTATTTTTTTTTTGAAAAGGTGGCCTACTTCTACATTCCAATCCCAGCGCCAGCATGTGGTTACAGTGTTAAATAAAAAGTGACCTCCTTTTTTTACCAGGTGGACGGACCTGTGTTTACCGGCCCACGTCAGTTGCCATGCGTTTCAATATAGTTTTCAGCATAGAACACGTAGGCATGTACAGAGTACAGTGTATCAATTGCAATTACTAGGCCATGAAAATGGCATGCCAAAGAATTTGCCTACCTATGAGTGATCAAATGTCCGTGGCATAGACCTACTTTTAATTATCAAGGTGCCCATTATTGTTTGCATTTAGCCAAATTTGCCTGCCTATAAGTGATCAAATTTTTGTCCATGGTATAGACCTACTTTTAAATCAAGGCATTATTGTTTGCATTCAGCCAAAATTGCCTGCCTATGAGTGATCAAATGTTCATGGCATACATGTAGACCCATTTTTATTTATCAAGGCACTATTATTTGCATATACAAATTTAGCCAAATTGTCCTGCCTATTAGTATTAGTGATAAAATGTCCATGGTAATTGCCAATTGGCATCTGGACAGTCTACAAATGTACAGTAGGGCCTACTTGCCAAATTTTATCAAGACATTATTGTTCGCATTTTTAGCAGAATTTGCCTGCCTACTGTACAATGTACATGTATGAGTGATCAAATGTTCATGGCATAGAGTGATCAGGGTGATAGACCCATTTTTATTTATCAAGGCACTATTGTTTGCATACACATGTACATGTACACATAAATTTAGCCAAATTGTCCTGCCTATTACTAGTGATAAAATGTCCATGGTAATTGGCGATTGGCATACCTAGTACCTACAGTAGGGCCTACTTGTAATTATCAAGGATTTATTGTTTGCATTTTTAGCAGAATTTGCCAGCCTATAGATGAGTGATTAAATTTCAATGGCATAGACCTACATTTACATATATACCAGTAATTGTTAATTATCAAGGCATTACTGTTTGCTTTCAGCAGTTAAGCATACCTAGTACATGTACATGTACATGTATGTAACTCAATTAAAAGCCCTTTTTTCGCCACCATCACGCATTCTGTAGAGTCATGCTTTTATGCACTTAAATATCCTACATGTACCTGTACATTGTATGATCTATGGTTCATTGGGTAAGCCTATAGATATAGTGCAATCTAAATATATGTAGGACCTGTAGTGCAAACCCTCATTCAATTGCATTCTGATTTGGTCCTTTTTCCGGCTCAGGGTTCAGAAAGTGTGCAAGAGTTGATGGTCTGGTTCCTGTTTTCTTGCAGGTTCATTGGAGTGAGTCCCGGGGTGGTGGGCACCAGACTGGTTCCTACACCAAGTACTATGATGCTGAGGAGGAATATTTCTACATGAAGCAAGTGCTCTTTGGAAAAGGTGAACCCAAGAGAACATTAAATATCTGACTTACTGTTTGTCAGACCTTCTCCACCAAAACCAAATTATTTGAAAACCTATTTTGTGTGACCTCAAAGATCACAGTATGCTGTGCCACTGTCTCAATGCGGGAGAAATCTAACCAGTGTTCAATGAAATCTGTGCTGAGGCATACTGTACATGTATGTGTAAGCTTTGGTCAGTTTCGCCTTCATGTTATTGAAATCATCTTTGGACACTTGCCACTTTATGGTCAACCATGGTGTCAACCTTGACCATTCTCATGCAGACACCCAGACCTGTCTAGCTCCAACACCCAGACCTCTCTAGTTCCAACACCCAGACCTGTCTAGCTTTAACACCAAGACATGTCTAGCTCCAACACCCAGACCTGTCTGGCACCAACACCCAGACCTGTCTAGCTCCAACACCCAGACCTGTTTAGCACCAACACCCAGACCTGTCTAGCTCCAACACCCAGACCTGTTTAGCACCAACACCCAGACCTGTCTAGCTCCAACACCCAGACCTGTCTAGCTCCAACACCCAGACCTGTCTAGCTCCAACACCCAGACCTGTCTAGTTCCAACACCCAGACCTGTCTAGCACCAACACCCAGACCTGTCTAGCACCAACACCCAGACCTGTCTGGCACTAACACCCAGACCTGTCTAGCACCAACACCCAGACCTGTCTGGCACCAACACCCAGACCCGTCTAGCACCAACACCCAGACCTGTCTGGCACTAACACCCAGACCTGTCTAGCACCAACACCCAGACCTGTCTAGCACCAACACCCAGACCTGTCTAGCACCAACACCCAGACCTGTCTGGCACCAACACCCAGACCTGTCTAGCACCAACACCCAGACCTGTCTGGCACTAACACCCAGACCTGTCTAGCCCCAACACCCAGACCTGTCTAGCACCAACACCCAGACCTGTCTAGCTCCAACACCCAGACCTGTCTGGCACTAACACCCAGACCTGTCTGGCACTAACACCCAGACCTGTCTAGCACCAACACCCAGACCTGTCTAGCACCAACACCCAGACCTGTCTAGCTCCAACACCCAGACCTGTCTAGCACCAACACCCAAACCTGTCTAGCTCCAACACCCAGACCTGTCTAGCACCAACACCCAGACCTGTCTAGCACCAACACCCAGACCTGTCTGGCACTAACACCCAGACCTGTCTAGCACCAACACCCAGACCTGTCTAGCTCCAACACCCAGACCTGTCTAGCACCAACACCCAGACCTGTCTAGCACCAACACCCAGACCTGTCTAGCCCCAACACCCATACCTGTCTAGCACCAACACCCAGACCTGTCTGGCACTAACACCCAGACCTGTCTAGCCCCAACACCCAGACCTGTCTAGCACCAACACCCAGACCTGTCTAGCTCCAACACCCAGACCTGTCTGGCACTAACACCCAGACCTGTCTGGCACTAACACCCAGACCTGTCTAGCACCAACACCCAGACCTGTCTAGCACCAACACCCAGACCTGTCTAGCTCCAACACCCAGACCTGTCTAGCACCAACACCCAAACCTGTCTAGCTCCAACACCCAGACCTGTCTAGCACCAACACCCAGACCTGTCTGGCACCAACACCCAGACCTGTCTGGCACTAACACCCAGACCTGTCTAGCACCAACACCCAGACCTGTCTAGCACCAACACCCAAACCTGTCTAGCTCCAACACCCAGACCTGTCTAGCACCAACACCCAAACCTGTCTAGCTCCAACACCCAGACCTGTCTAGCACCAACACCCAGACCTGTCTGGCCCCAACACCCAGACCTGTCTAGCCCCAACACCCAGACCTGTCTAGCACCAACACCCAGACCTGTCTAGCCACAACACCCAGACCTGTCTGGCACCAACACCCAGACCTGTCTGGCACCAACACCCAGACCTGTCTGGCCACAACACCCAGACCTGTCTGGCACCAACACCCAGACCTGTCTAGCACCAACACCCAGACCTGTCTAGCCCCAACACCCAGAGCTGTCTAGCACCAACACCCAGACCTGTCTAGCACCAACACCCAGACCTGTCTGGCACTAACACCCAGACCTGTCTAGCACCAACACCCAGACCTGTCTAGCCCCAACACCCAGACCTGTCTAGCACCAACACCCAGACCTGTCTAGCACCAACACCCAGACCTGTCTGGCACTAACACCCAGACCTGTCTGGCACCAACACCCAGACCTGTCTGGCACCAACACCCAGACCTGTCTGGCACCAACACCCAGACCTGTCTAGCACCAACACCCAGACCTGTCTGGCACCAACACCCAGACCTGTCTAGCACCAACACCCAGACCTGTCTAGCACCAACACCCAGACCTGTCTGGCACCAACACCCAGACCTGTCTAGCCCCAACACCCAGACCTGTCTGGCACTAACACCCAGACCTGTCTAGCACCAACACCCAGACCTGTCTGGCCCCAACACCCAGACCTGTCTAGCACCAACACCCAGACCTGTCTGGCACCAACACCCAGACCTGTCTAGCACCAACACCCAGACCTGTCTAGCACCAACACCCAGACCTGTCTGACACTAACACCCAGACCTGTCTAGCACCAACACCCAAACCTGTCTAGCTCCAACACCCAGACCTGTCTAGCACCAACACCCAAACCTGTCTAGCTCCAACACCCAGACCTGTCTGGCACCAACACCCAGACCTGTCTAGCACCAACACCCAGACCCGTCTAGCACCAACACCCAGAGCTGTTTAGCTCCAACACCCAGACCTGTCTAGCCCCAACACCCAGACCTGTCTGGCACCAACACCCAGACCTGTCTAGCCACAACACCCAGACCTGTCTGGCACCAACACCCAGACCTGTCTGGCACCAACACCCAGACCTGTCTAGCCCCAACACCCAGACCTGTCTGGCACCAACACCCAGACCTGTCTAGCCACAACACCCAGACCTGTCTGGCACCAACACCCAGACCTGTCTGGCACCAACACCCAGACCTGTCTGGCACCAACACCCAGACCTGTCTAGCACCAACACCCAGACCTGTCTGGCACCAACACCCAGACCTGTCTGGCACCAACACCCAGACCTGTCTAGCCACAACACCCAGACCTGTCTGGCACCAACACCCAGACCTGTCTAGCCCCAACACCCAGACCTGTCTGGCACCAACACCCAGACCTGTCTAGCACCAACACCCAGACCTGTCTAGCCCCAACACCCAGACCTGTCTGGCACCAACACCCAGACCTGTCTAGCACCAACACCCAGACCTGTCTAGCCCCAACACCCAGACCTGTCTGGCACCAACACCCAGACCTGTCTAGCCACAACACCCAGACCTGTCTGGCACCAACACCCAGACCTGTCTGGCACCAACACCCAGACCTGTCTAGCACCAACACCCAGACCTGTCTAGCCCCAACACCCAGACCTGTCTGGCACCAACACCCAGACCTGTCTAGCCACAACACCCAGACCTGTCTGGCACCAACACCCAGACCTGTCTAGTTCCAACACCCAGACCTGTCTAGCACCAACACCCAGACCTGTCTAGCACCAACACCCAGACCTGTCTAGCACCAACACCCAGACCTGTCTAGCCCCAACACCCAGACCTGTCTGGCACTAACACCCAGACCTGTCTAGCACCAACACCCAGACCTGTCTGGCACCAACACCCAGACCTGTCTGGCACCAACACCCAGACCTGTCTAGCACCAACACCCAGACCTGTCTGGCACCAACACCCAGACCTGTCTAGCCCCAACACCCAGACCTGTCTAGCACCAACACCCAGACCTGTCTGGCACCAACACCCAGACCTGTCTAGCACCAACACCCAGACCTGTCTGGCACCAACACCCAGACCTGTCTAGCCCCAACACCCAGACCTGTCTAGCACCAACACCCAGACCTGTTTAGCACCAACACCCAGACCTGTCTAGCACCAACACCCAGACCTGTCTAGCACCAACACCCAGACCTGTCTAGCACCAACACCCAGACCTGTCTAGCCCCAAAACCTAGACCTGTCTAGCTCCAACACCCAGACCTGTCTAGCACCAACACCCAGACCTGTCTGACACTAACACCCAGACCTGTCTAGCTCCAACACCCAGACCTGTCTAGCACCAACACCCAAACCTGTCTAGCTCCAACACCCAGACCTGTCTGGCACCAACACCCAGACCTGTCTAGCACCAACACCCAGACCCGTCTAGCACCAACACCCAGAGCTGTTTAGCTCCAACACCCAGACCTGTCTAGCCCCAACACCCAGACCTGTCTAGCCCCAACACCCAGACCTGTCTGGCACCAACACCCAGACCTGTCTGGCCACAACACCCAGACCTGTCTGGCACCAACACCCAGACCTGTCTAGCCACAACACCCAGACCTGTCTCACACCAACACCCATCCCTGGATAGCCTGACTTTGTGCAGCTGATCCATGCTACACCTTCATACCCATCACCCTCTGTTTGCCTCTTCACAGATGAGCACGAAGGGGGCAGCAACCCAGTGCTAAGGGCGGGACACCATGAGCTCCGATTCAGCTTCCAGATTCCCTATGGGTGAGTCCAATAGTCCTGTGCTATAGTAGGGTCGCGATTCAAATTCCACTTATTTTTGCGCGTGTGAACACAATAAACGCGACAATTAGTGGGATTTGAATCGCGATTCGGACTCCATTAAGAATGAGAATTTTTTCAAATAATCGCGTTCATTTTACGACGCGGTGTGTGCGGGAACTCTCCACTGAATTGCACCGGTTTTTTGAATCGCGATTCGAATCCCGGTTATTTTTCGTAGTGGGAACAGCCCTAAAGTGTCGTCTTTCCCTCAAAGTCCAGTGCACTGAGCTAACCCCAAGGCAGCTGACAAATACAGTCACCAGATGGACCAGAGATATTTGAAACCAGCCATTGGGACGCTGATGTATCTCATTTCAGTTCAAGCACCCAGTAGGCTTCTGATTGTAATATGCTCAGCTGCTAAAAGAGATGCAAGCATATAACAAACTCATTTCATGATGTTAGTAGGCGGGACGATCAAATTGATTTAGCATCCAACCACTGGGACGTACAACTCTATCCAATAGCAACCGAGGGCATGCTTTCCAAAATGAGTCAACCTGTGTTAACTTCTTCATCATATTCATGTACTGTACACAAGTGTACAGTTATTTGTCTTGAATCTTTATGCAGTAAAATACTCTTCTTTTAGATTTAAATCTGCATTTTGCCGTTTGGTCTTTAAGGAATCTTAAATGATGTCAGTATTATTTTGTGCATTTGTGCATTTGTGCATTTGGTCATGTTTGTTGATGTGTTTGTTTGTTTGTACTGTATGTTGTTCATTTTTTATAGTCATTCAGGCATGTCAGCGATGTAAGACTTCCGTAAATTTAGATTTCTGTTTTTTTTTTTTTTTTTTTTTTTAATGTCAAACAGGTACTGTATAGAATCTCAAAATTCTAATTTCTATTCGATCTTATTATTTTATTATTTTATCACCATTTATTGGCCTTCAGTGATTTTCGGGAAATGACTTTGTCGGTCACTTTCATCCCTGGTCATTGTTATTCATTCATTCGGCTGTAGAGTACATTCATTTGTCTGTTCATTCATTCATTCACTCGTTCATTCGTTTTCTCATCACACAGGAGAGTGGCTACTTCATTTGAGGGCAAGTACGGTCGCATACGCTACTGGTTGAAGGCAGAAATTGACAAGCCCTGGGGTTTCAATAGCAAGACCAAACGCGCCTTCACTGTCATCGACCATATCGACATTAACACTCCAGCCCTCCTGGTAAGTGCCGGGCGTTTTTCACTGTCCTCCTGTTTAGTGACCTCATTTTCTTTGAATCCTCTAAAAACCTCGACTGGACCGGGACTTGAACCCGAGACCTCTGGTTTTGCGTACCAGCGCTCTTACCATGTGAGCTATCCAGCCCTTACATGGACCGGTAGACGGTGGTCTTGCCTAAATTGATAGTCAACTAGTCTTTGCTGGGGTGGGGGCACCAGTCAGATGCAAACAACCAAAACTTGGATGCAGCTTTTTTTGTTTTCAATTTGTTTGACTTAACGGTAATCGTTTGATTGATGGAAAATCCCCCAGTCCTTCAATAACCTGAAATATTGATCAGAAGAGCATTTGGCCAGTATCACAGCAACATTTTAATGTACCGGTATTCACATATTTTCACATTGCACGTGATATGCTCAATGCAGCTTCAGGGGATGAGGTGCTTTGCTTGCTTGACATAAATCTATCAGACAGATTGAAAGTAAGCATACAATTACCCAATCAAAATAAGTCAGACAACATGAAATTATGAATGATACAAATCAATTTACTCTTGTGACTACTTAGGTATGCAGACTGCAATTAGCACTATGGTAATTATCTTATTGTAATTTACTCTGGAGATTCTAGATTAAAATATTTTGAAGTTGTGAAACACAATCACACTTCTGAAGGCAATATGACGCATACATACATACATGTACATGTAGTTCTCTGAACATGAACCAGGCCATTAGGTCTTTAATCTGCATGTAATATTACTCTCGTTAAATTCTATTGGCAGTAATTTACAACTCGGACGGTTCACGCATTTATTTAGCATAAGATTACCCGAGTGATGCGTGCTGCCTACAAACTGACAAATTAAAGTGTGTTTCATTCAAAGCAAGGGTTTGCCTTAATTGGAGTGTACTGTTATTAAACACTGTGTGCTCAGTGCTTTGTCCTTTGCCCAAATGCCTGCTGACAAAAAAAGAAAATGACTTTTGGCGATATACAAAAATGTTGCAAACTGCTTACTGACTAAAATTACCAAAATGCAAATCTTACAGTTGAGTGGGCCTGACGTTTCGATCCTAGCAGGACCTTTCTCAATGTCAGGCCCACTAAACTTTAAAAAAGAAAAGAAAATAACAGCAGTTCGGGCGGGATTCAAACCTGCGAATCCAGGAGTGGATTTCACAAAGCCTTACGATGCATCATACCCTAATTCAACTTATAATGATGGATAACCCATTGTTACATGTAGTTGTGATACACCGTATGGTTTCTGTGCATTGCCCATCATCTTGCGATTGATCGTAAGTTATGATGGGTGAAAATCAACTTAGTACTGCTTTCTTGCACGTATGTCTTAACCACTGGACCACTGACCTAGTTGAGGTCGTGTGGTGTTTTCAAATGAGAAAGATCATGTTGAACCCATAAAGTGGGTGTGTTGGTCCCAAAGCAAGAATGATGCTTGCACACAAAGCTGTATGATGATATTCACGGTGGTGTGGTGGTGTACCCGCGCATATGTGTGCTTTTGACGAAGCGTCTTCCCCTTGACCGCAGGCCCCGCAGAATGGCTTCCAGGAGAAGACAGTGTGCTGCGGACTGTGTGTGGCCGGTAACATCAGCATGTCCATCAAGACAGACAGGAAAGGCTACTGCCCAGGTAAAGCCACAGCCTCATGAAGATGGACAGAGAGAACACACTGCCAGAAACATTGACTTACCGGCTCTTTTCGGAGACACACTCTCCATAGCTGCCAACCATTCCTACATTGAATTTTCATTTGGGAGGATTTGAAAAATTGGCCAAAAAAAAAAAATTTGACTTGACCGGGACTTGAGGTCTCGGGTTCAAATCCCGGTCCAGTCAAAGTTTTCTTTGCCAGTTTTTTTAAATTGTTCAAAAGTTCCCAGTCACTTTTTCCTGGGTTTGTTTGACTTTGGGGTAAACAAATTATCCCTTTTTACAAGCTCTTGACAACAGATTCCGATTTTGGGCTTGGAAATTCCCCTTGTACATGTGTTGTACATGTACACTTGTATTCCTATGTACAGTATTTTGCTCTGTGATTCCTCTTTTTTAGCAGAATTATTCCTTATTTACTTTAAGATAGGTCGTCATCTCAAATGCTTGTGGTGTCACCTGAAACTTTTCCACAATCCACATTCATGTTTCAGTCTAATTCTATTCTGTTCTGCTATACCTGTATACCGTGGGTTGGAGTTTATTTCGTAACGTCCAGTAACTTACCCCTTTTTTGCATTTTTGCATTTTTGTATGCATTTCAAGGATTCGTATACGATTTATGTATGGTCTTTAAATTGATGGCAGGTCGGGTCTTCTGATAACTGTCCTGGCTAGCCCATTAGGCTTTGAGATTTTTACTAGCCTGTATATATTTGGATAAATAGGTTTGCGGAGACACCATGTAAATTCTCTTTTGTGAGTAAGTGTGGTTCTGAAAAGAACCGGAGGAACTCAAGAGTTCCTCCGCTTCTTTTCAGAACCACACTTACTCACAAAAGAGAATTTACATGGTGTATCCGCAAACCTATTTATCCTGATAATTACACCATGCAAACCTTTAAATCACACTACACGTGAGATGTATTTGGGGTTACTTTTATGTACCGTATTTACTGTATTCCCAGTAAGACTAAATCAGACAGTTATGAAGTTCATGACGAAGATGTTCTTGGTTCCAGCTTCATAAAGCTTGAAGTATAAAGTCGGCGTCTTGTCGTTTTCCGGTGTTCCCAGGTGAGTCCATTGCCATCTCCGCCGAGCTCCAGAACGGGTCGTCCCGCCGCATCAAGCCCCGGGCCACCCTCTACCAGCGCACCACCTTCTTCGCCGACGGCAAGTCGCGCTCCGTGCGCAACCCGGTGGCCTTCCTGCAGGGCACGACCATACGGGGCCGGAGGACCGAGAACTGGAACAACAAGCTGCTGAAGATCCCGCCCATCACCCCCACCCTGACCAACTGCGGCATCATCCGATTAGAGTACTTTCTTACCGTGAGTCCACCTTGTTTGGCCAATTTCGGCAAAACTTAAATACCATTAGTTTATTAACTAACAACATTCCAACATTGTGACCACTGATTTTTTTACTATATCGGGTCTCTGTTGCGATAATGTCGACAGTCGACATAAATTGCGCGCGACATGTCGACAAGAATTTTTTTTCACGACAATTAAATAGGGCCGTTCACTGTCCTGCTAAAAGAAAAAACCCCCAAAAACCAACCATGATTATTTGACAAATTGGCAAAGAAAACTTTGACTGGACAGGGACTTAAACCCGAGACCTCTGGATTAACGTACCAGCGCTACTCCGTCTGAGCTATCCAGCCCTTAGATGGTGGCCTTCCCTAACAGTGAACATACCAGTGCTCTTACCATCTGAGCTATCCAGCCCTTAGATGGTGGCCTTCCCTAATAGTCAACTAGTCTTTGCCGGAATGGGTGTGCCAGTCAGAAGCAATTTAACCGTTAACTGCCGTTAACTCCAGGGATCACACCCCTGCTTTCATTTAGATGCAAACGACTACATTTGTGTAATTGTTGTAAACCTAGCTAAAGCAGCTCTGGGATCACACAAAGTGGATGCAGCTTTTTCAATTCAAGTTAATCAAGCAAAGGACGAACTGACTGGGAACTTTTGAACAAGTTGAAAATTGGCAAAGAAAACTTTGACTGGACCGGGATTTGAACCCGAGACCTCTGGTTTTGCATACTGGCAATGGTACACAAAACCAGAGGTCCAGTCAAATTTTTGTTTGACATTTTTGTCACAAATAATTTTAATCAAAGTTTTGAGGGCCTGACGTTTCAATCTCTGTAGGACCTTTCCCAGCTTTTGAGAAAGGTCCTGCTAGGATCGAAACGTCAGGCCCTCCAAATTTTGACCAAATTTTGTATTCCCAAACAGATATGCCTTGATATCACCGGTGCAATGAACCTCAATCTCCACCTACCCATCGTGATTGGCACGGTGCCCCTCCGTGCGCCCCCCTACACGCCCTTTGACCCGCTGGCAGTGGGCAGCATGGATCTGGACTTTGCCGGGATGTTCCCCTCCCCGCCCATCGGTGACAGTGAGTGGAAAAGGAATCTAGCCAGGGTTAACTCTTTCACTACGGAGTAGTAGTACACAGTGCTTGAGTCACTGTGAGTGGCTCTTTGTGGGGAAAGGGTTATTGCTCACACAATTAATAGTCAACTAGTCTTTGGCACACCAGCACTCTTCCCATCTGAGCTATCCAGCCCTTAGATGGCGGCCTTCCCAAATAGTCAACTAGTCTTTGGCACACCAGCACTCTTCCCATCTGAGCTATCCAGCCCTTATATGGTGGCCTTCCCAAATAGTCAACTAGTCTTTGGCACACCAGTACTCTTCCCATCTGAGCTATCCAGCCCTTAGATGGCGGCCTTCCCAAATAGTCAACTAGTCTTTGGCACACCAGTACTATTCCCATCTGAGCTATCCAGCCCTTAGATGGCGGCCTTCCCAAATAGTCAACTAGTCTTTGGCACACCAGCACTCTTCCCATCTGAGCTATCCAGCCCTTAGATGGCGGCCTTCCCAAATAGTCAACTAGTCTTTGGCACACCAGCACTCTTCCCAACTGAGCTATCCAGCCCTTATATGGTTGCCTTCCCAAATAGTCAACTAGTCTTTGGCACACCAGCACTCTTCCCATCTGAGCTATCCAGCCCTTAGATGGCGGCCTTCCCAAATAGTCAACTAGTCTTTGGCACACCAGCGCTCTTACCATCTGAGCTATCCAGCCCTTAGATGGCGGCCTTCCCAAATAGTCAACTAGTCTTTGGCACACCAGTGCTCTTACCATCTGAGCTATCCAGCCCTTAGATGGCGGCCTTCCCAAATAGTCAACTAGTCTTTGGCACACCAGCACTCTCCCCATTTGAGCTATCCAGCCCTTAGATGGCGGCCTTCCCAAATAGTCAACTAGTCTTTGGCACACCAGCACTCTCCCCATCTGAGCTATCCAGCCCTTAGATGGTGGCCTTCCCAAATAGTCAACTAGTCTTTGGCACACCAGCGCTCTCCCCATCTGAGCTATCCAGCCCTTAGATGGTGGCCTTCCCAAATAGTCAACTAGTCTTTGGCACACCAGCGCTCTCCCCATCTGAGCTATCCAGCCCTTAGATGGCGGCCTTCCCTAATAGTCAACTAGTCTTTGCCGGGGGTAGGGATGCCAGTCAGTAGCATTCAGCCGATAACTGCGGTATATCTCCAGGGATCAAGTCCTGGTTTTCCTTCAGATGCAAACAACCAGTGGTTGTAAAGCTGGTTACAGCAGTATGGGGATCACACAAAGTGGAATTTGTTCGCTGAAATCGAGCCATAAGTCGATAAGGTATATCGCCCAAATTTGCTGAAATCAAGGCGTAAGTGGGAGGAAAATGTAGCCAGAGTCGATGCACACTGAAGTTGAGCCTATCACTGATCTATATGTACAGGCATCACCATTATTTTATTTACAGTCCCGAGCCAGACTCATGGTACCGACAGCTGTTGCACACTACCCTGTACAAAATACTGTCATTACTATGGTAATCGTGCACCAAGGTTGGATCAGTCGCTTTAAATGCAATTGGCATTATTGTTTGAGATTCATGACCCCAAAAAATTATCAACTGATCAAGGGGGCAAGGTTTCATGTAAGTTAATGCTAGTATATGTGACCCGGCACAGCATAATGAAGATTAACCCCAAACTTTGAGATTTTGAGATTTTCTAATGATGTGACAGAGTATACCGTTAGCTTTCAAATGATATCAAAATATAATATCCTCTAATACTTAAAATTTCCGAAAATAAAAAAAATAAAATTGATTTGTAATCGAATTGTGAAGATACTTTAACTTCAGGCGTTGTTTACTCAAAAGGTGTTTTGGTGGGATATTCCTCATGTCGTTGTGCCGGGTCACATATATGATTTGGCATTACACATGTCCATTTCCATTTCTCATGACTGCCACACCGAGGGTTGTTGAATACCTGGTAACGTGTCATTTTTAAAATCATGAAGTGGTATACAAAAAAGTTGCAAACTGCTTACTGACGAAATTTACCAAAATGCAAATTTATCTCAAAATTTAGTGGGCCTGACGTTTCGATCCTAGCAGGACCTTTCTCAGAGGCCTTTGAGAAAGGTCCTGCTAGGATTGGAACGTCCGGCCCACTTCATGTTAATTTTGAGATTTTTAAAACATGCTAAACAATTGGGAGCAATTAATGAATCTGAATTTGGAGGAGCCAGTGCAACTGCAAAGTGGTTGAAGTCCCTTAAAAAAAGCGTATGCATGCAATAGTATATGAATGATAAGCTGTAGATATCGTATGTATTGAATAATACATTAAAGTTTTACCCATAATCATAGCTTTATTTTGATGCCAACTTGACCTCTGTAACTTTCCATTCCTGAGATATATCGAATTACATGAAATAATCCATGTCACTGAAAATGAAAAGCCTTATGGCTTAAATGGCTATTAAACATTTTACCGACAGATAAAAGTGGCAAGGTGAAGCTCACGAAATGCTAAAAAAAAAATCCTCGTATTTAGTGATTGAAATTAGCAGTTCTTTCAACTGATTATGACAAGAGTGGACATCCAACTTATAAAAATGTATTTAAAAAAATAGAAAATGGAAATGTTAAGGAAAAAACCTTTTGGGTGGAACAGCCGATTACGCACAAAGGCATGGAATCAATGGCCTTTGTTGCAGAGCGCTTACAGTACAGTATGCCTGTATGCGCAGCTAATCTCTGATTTATGTATGGCATGTATGGTCTTACAATCCATGGCCAGTCATTTCAGGGCAGTAGGCCTAGTTTGTAATTAGTAGATTATAAATGCCGAATAATTCATCTCATTAAATCCAGTCTTATTAATCTCTTTGGCAATGAAGCAATGATCCACTGCTTGCATGCAAATCAAGCAGTACAATAGAATTTCCCCCCTTTCAATTTAATTTTGCAATTCATTACCCCGGTAGAAGCATTACAGTTATTGAAATCAGTCTTTGTCCATTTTAAAGAGTCATCTATCGGTTTACAATGGTGGAACAAATCGAATCTTTTTGAATGACAGACTAATATTAGCAAGGAGTTTTTGAATAATTCTGTTGTTGCAAAAGTGCAATGTATGCACAAATTTTGCAAACTGAATTTTGCATTTTGGCCATTAAAATTGAGTGGCTTGCAGCATTTATGAATATTTATTTGAATATGCAAGCTATCAGACATTGTGTCGGAGTTGTTTCTAGATCTTTGACCAACGTTTGAAATCCCTGCCAGGCAGACCAAGATTTGGATCGCAATTTGAATCATGATTATAACAGTTTGGTGTAGTGTGGTTTTAGCATTCACAAAAACGAGAAATTTTGTTGTCACAAAAAGTGAATTGCACTCTTTTGTGCTAGTGGGAATGCACCTATCCTTGTGGACTTGTGGTGACGGCATGTACAGTGTAAGGTCTCTTTAGGAAGAGGTACGGTTCTGAAGAGAACCTACATGTATTCTAGCTACGTATAGTCGGTCAAGAGTGTGTTCATATTGATAGTGTTGCATTGTCTCGAAGAAAAATACATTGGGGGTTACTGGTGGACCCCTTGCTGCCTGCGTGTTAGTAAATGGGCATGCTGTGTAGGAGGGTTAAACAACTGGGTTCCTAGGACATGGTGTCGTCAACTTACGGCTGATGCCTTTCAGGAAGGGCCTGCTGGGATTGAAAACTACTGTGCCCCAAAGCCATCAAGTTTTTATTTTCCCGTAAATTCGCCCAAAACAAGGCTAAAAAGCCACTCTATGAAAAGAAGGAGATAGAGAGGGACTCAAGAAGGCTGGAGATACATGTTGGAAAGAGCAAGATTGTAGGCAAGCAGAAAACAAGATCCAGGAAGGGAATTCCAGACGGAGGCAGAATGAGGGAAGAAGCTGTTCTCGGCCCTTTTCCAAAGCCCGGCTTAGGCTCAGGCTCCGGCTTTGTCTCGAGTTCTTTCATCCATTTCAAGTACAAGGCATGAAAGCAGGAAGCCTTTGGCATCATTTTTTGAATGTTTGACTGAGTTTTGAAAAGGAATCCAAAGCTTCTACTTCAACGAAGAACTCCAACTTGTATTTTCAGCATTTGGATAACTGAGACGAAGCCGGAGCCGAAGCCTAAGCCGGGTTTTTGAAAAGGGGCCCTAATACCTCTTTATTCTACAAAATGTCTCATATTCTTCTCCCTCTCTCTCTCTCTCTCTCTCTCTCTATCTCTCTCTCTCTCTCTCTCTCTCTCTTGTGTCTCCAGTTCCCCCACCCAGTTATGCCGAGTGCTTGTTTGGTGCTGTTGACATCCGCGATGACGAGACTGAGGACATGATGGGTGACACGCTAATGTTTACGCCCATGTACACGTACGTGCCCAACTATGAGTTCAGGCAGCCGCCGCCTCCTTACTCCCCGGTAAGTAGTGATGGCCCGTTGACTGCGACCCGCTCCCGAGAAAAAGGCTTTTCTGAGTTAAAGACCCAATACAACATTGGGCAGATCGGAAAACATTGATGTCCACAGATTTCCTTCTAATTTACACAGTTTGAAGATGGCCATGATAGAATCCTCATGTTGAAATCTTACGGTCTGGGATGCTGTACTTCCCTAGAAATCTTCACTCAAACATTGATGTCCACAGATTTCCTTCTATTTTACACAGTTTGAAGATGGCCATGATAGAATCCTCATGTTGAAATCTTACGGTCTGGGATGCTGTATGTACTTCCCTAGAAATCTTTACTCAAACATCAACAAATAGTTTCTTACTTTCAAGTCATAAACTATTTCTTACACTACAGAATGGTGCAAAAACCGTGACGTTTTTTACCCTTTTCTACTTTCTCAGATCACCATTTCAGATAAAACCTTCACAGGATTGCTTTTTTGGGATGTTTAATGGTTGAAAACAAAAACTGTGGCAATCTTTTGACCTTTACCAACGTTGTATTGGGCCTTTAAGAGAAGTCTGAAAACGAGCTAAGAAATTTTGACTGGACCGGGGACTTGAGCCCGAGAACTGTGGCTTGATGGGACTTGAGCTCTTAGAGTACCACCTGAGCTCTCCAGTCCCTTAGATGGCGGCCTTTCTAAAACCCCTTGACATATGCAGCCCTCAAATGAGGGCTTCCCAAAAAGTCAGATCTCTTTTTGACTGTTGCCTGCCTGTCTCGAAGGCAGGTTGACTTTTGGTCCTGCTACTTGTAGGATGAAAACGCCTTTGAAATAGGTCCTGTTAAGATCAAAACGCCCTTGAGATAGGTCCTGCTAGGATGAAAACGCCTTTGGGAAAGGTCTTGCTAGGATTGAAATGCCTTTGAGAATTATCCTGCTCGGATTGAAACGCCATTGAGAAAGTGAGAAAGGTCCTGCTAGGATTGAAACGCCTTTGAGAAAGGTCCTGCTAGTATTGAAACGCCTTTGAGAAAGGTCCTGCTAGGATTGAAACGCCTTTGGGAAAGGTCCTGCTAGGATTGAAACGCCTTTGAGAATTATCCTGCTCGAATTGAAACGCCATTGAGAAAGTGAAAAAGGTCCTGCTAGGATTGAAAAGCCTTTGAGAATTATCCTGCTCGGATTGAAACCCCATTGAGAAAGGTCCTGCTAGTATTGAAACGCCTTTAAGAAAGGTCCTGCTAGGATTGAAACGCCTTTGAGAAAGGTCCTGCTAGGATTGAAACGCCTTTGAGAAAGGTCCTGCTAGTATTGAAACGCCTTTGAGAAAGGTCCTGCTAGGATTGAAACGCCTTTGAGAAAGGTCCTGCTAGGATTGAAACGCCTTTGAGAAAGGTCCTGCTAGTATTGAAACGCCTTTGAGAAAGGTCCTGCTAGGATTGAAATGCCATTGAGAAAGGTCCTGCTAGTATTGAAACGCCTTTAAGAAAGGTCCTGCTAGGATTGAAACGCCTTTGAGAAAGGTCCTGCTAGGATTGGAATGCCTTTGAGAAAGGGCCTGCTAGGATTGGAATGCCTTTGGGAAAGGTCCTGCTAGGATGGAAACACCTTTAAGAAAGGTCCTGCTAGGATTGGAATGCCTTTGAGAAAGGTCCAGCTAGGATTAGAATGCCTTTGAGAAAGGTCCTGCTAGGATTGGAATGCCTTTGAGAATTATCCTGCTCGGATTAAAACGCCATTAAGAAAGGTCCTGCTAGGATTGAAAGGATTGAAACGCCTTTGAGAAAGGTCCTGCTAGGATTGGAATGCCTTTGAGAAAGGTCCTGCTAGGATTGGAATGCCTTTGGGAAAGGTCCTGCTAGGATGGAAACACCTTTAAGAAAGGTCCTGCTAGGATTGGAATGCCTTTGAGAAAGGTCCAGCTAGGATTGGAATGCCTTTGAGAAAGGTCCTAGTAGATTCAAAAGTTCAGGCTGTATGGTTTGCTTTTGGTTTTCTCTTTTCCCAGACTGATCCCAATGCCTCAGCGTCCCATAGCTCCTCAGATCATTACAGAGCCTGCACGTCTTGACACGACTCTGACCTCTGACCTCTGACCCAGCTGCGCATGGCCGGTAGACACACAAGTATGTATGTCACTCCCGACCATAAGGGGCAGCTACAGGTATGTAGGGTTTGCAAAGCACTGGGTCAACCAAAGGCCTTTTTTTAAACGGATACTTGTGTCTTACCACGTAGTGCTGTGCAGTTTTTGCCAATCGTCAGATGGCTTTGCAAAGGCTTGGTATTACTTTGAATTCCAAGCCCAGCGATCCTTCATATTCCTTGCATCTGCCACTTTATACAGTAGTTATTCCGTGGTCGTTCAAAAAGAAAAAAGGCACCTCGCGTTGTCATCCAACAAAAGAGACGCTCTGTGATTACGGTATTCATATGCAGTTTGAAACATGTTTCAGACACTAAGGATTATATCTGTACATGTGTGTGGAGTTTCAAAAATCAATGTAAGGATGCATCTCTTGGAGTTGTAAATCATTCCCATGGGAGGGGGGGGGGGTGGGGGGTGGAATCAAGCCCCATTGTTGAGCATAAACCCCAGGGCATTTGGTTTACATCAATGATGTGTCTTCTTTTTGTGTGTGTGGGAAGCTTTGGGATCTGATCTAACTAAAATGTGCGACCGATTTATATCCATGGCCCAGCCATTTACAAGGACCGAACTCTCTGTACTCCAAAAAAATTAATCGTCTTGAAATATTTTGGTGAAATCATTCCCCTCCCACCCTCCCCCCTCCCCTGCGTCTGAATTGCAACGCCCCAGTGAGCTCTGCGACTCCTGGACTGGATTTCACAGAGCATTATGATGTGCCGTAACTCAACTTACGATTGGTGATCCTTCGCAAGTAGCGATAGGCCGTATGGTGTCTGCGCATCTCTCATTGTCTTGCGATGGATCGTAAGTTATCGATGAGTTTGGCGAAATCCAGTGCTGGACATGTCCTACTTGCTTCTTTTTTTCCCCGACTCTTTTGGAGTCGGAGCTGCTATCTCAGAATGAGAAATAGGAATACGAATTTGTGTGTAATTCTTGACGTTAATCTTGGCCCGAAAGACAGGAGTAACTGTCTTGTCATTTGCGACCAAAAGAGAGAATTTGCTCCTTGAGTTTCTTGATCAAAGAGCAATTTTGCGCTTCTCGTTTCAATCGGGAGTGAATCCTAACAAGACTTTTTGAAGGATGCTGTGTACATTGTATCTGCGCATTTACAGAAGTGTCTGAGAAAATTACTGCACAGACGGGGGTCTATATTTTGATAACTGAATCTCCTGTAGTATTTTTTAATCTGACCATAACCCCCCCCCCCCCTCTCCATGTCCAGTAAAAGTGAAAGAAAAGAAGAAGGAAAAAAAAAGACAGGTCTCCGAAAGAATTTGCAAACTGAAAATCTTAAACAGATACGTTACAACAAGGGAGAGCATGGCATCTCCCGCATTTATTAAATCGTGATTTATTATTTTTTAGCTCGAGATCAGGACAAAGTGAAGGAATGTACTCACTAACGCAATATGCAAGTTACTATTAGATGTGTGGTTATGTTGAGTACATGCAATTTTGATGGTTGTTCTGTAGGATGATCCTTTTTGAATGGGTCAGGTTACATGGTTTTAACAGAAGATGGCTTGGTGCAAGATTTTCTTTTTGGAAAGAGTATAATTAATACATAGTATACAGTGCAAAGGTCTTGTTTCCCCTCCCTTTGTATATTGATTATGTATTTAGTTAGCCCATTGGTTTATCTGTAATGTGTGTACACTGCACATGTAGTTTTACAATGTGTTTTGATGTCACCTTGAATCTCCCACCCCGCCCGGAATACCGGTGCTGTGGAGTATTTCAGCTGTACAGTCCTCGTATAGTTTTCGGAAGTTCGTCGAAGCTGTATTACTGTGCCGTGCCATTCTGAGTGTGTGTATACTATAGGAGTCAGGACTGCACAATCGGCCACGAGTAGGTTAGGAGAAGAGTGGTCACAGTGAGAAACAAAGCCAGAAATCTAATCCTAGCAGGATGCTAGGCAGCCTTTAAGAGAGGATTTGAATGGGCCGAGCTGGACGGGCCAGGTCCACGGTTTTTTTGGCAAGATTCGCGTACATTATCATGGAGCCTCGTTACTCTTGTCACCTAGAGCGGCCATGCCGTGATGCAAACATTTGCCACCTTAATAGTGTGGACGAGATGCACGTGTAAGTTCCATGCACGCAAAGGTATCAGCCGCAGACTGAATACAAACCACCGTTGTGGTCAGTGTACTTGTCGAGTGGAGCCAAAAAAGTCGCAAAATAGCACAACGGCTGCAATGGCAGGTGTTTGCAGATTGAAACTGAAAGATAACTGACTAGTACGTATGCACTGTGCCGGACGCACTAGTGAATTTTTTTTTTTTACTTTGGATGGAGGAGAGATATACAGTGGCAGTGATGAAAAGGGTGGCCGAAGGATTAATATTCGCACGTTTCTTTTCCTTTGTTTCAATACGGGCGATTCACAAAAGTGCGCCCTCTAGAGTTTGCAAACGCGTTGGCCAATCACAATGCGCGGAATCAGCCGACCCAATGCACGTGTGGAAAGAGTCGACAGATTCTGCGCATTGTGATTGGCCAACGCGTTGCAAACTCTTGAGGGCGCGCGATAGTGAATCGCCCGTTTTGATGGTGGTGATGGTGGTAATCGCACCGTGAAGTGTTCAATTCGGTCCGTAGGTAATGTAGAAATTATTACTTGTCAGTGTTACCTGGTACGCGTACTACTGGTTGGATCTGTGTAACTTTTGCATTTTGGTACAGAAGAGTCGGAACTAGCAGTTTTGATGTAGACGGTAATTTTATGACGTGCATGTGATAGGTGGCGAAGTCGGGTTGTCAGATTGACAGATCTTATTGTCATTGTGCGAGGCACATTATAGTGATTGGTCTCAAGACTGAATGGACATCTGACAAAAAGAAGCCGGTCCTATCACAACTAGGTAACATTGCAGACAGCTGCATAAACCACTTCACGCCGGGACCTCCGAATCCGGGCACCGCTTTTGTACAAAGACTCTTATCAGCTCTGACGCCCAACGATAATGTTGTGTGACAAAAACCACGCACCCGTCCCATTGTACCAGTTTCGATTTGGGGTTTGCACAAGCGGTTGTCTGCATCTGAGCGAAAGCGGGCTAGCGCCCCTACCACTGGCAAAGACTTTAGTTTGCTTTTTATTTTGGAAACCGGGCATACTAAGGGCTGGATTGCTCCGATGGTAAGAGCGCTGGTACGCAACACCAGAGGTCTCGGGTTCAAATCCCTGTCCAGTCCAAAGTTTTCTTTTGCCATTTTTTCGAGGAACCATTAGTTTGGATGTGTTCCGGATGTCGTGGGTCACTTCGGGACAATATTTTAGTACGTTATCGGTTCAATATAAACGACGTGCCTGTGTGTTCGTTTGTATGTTGGTTAACTAGAACGGTAGGCTTATTTGGATTAGCGAGAACCTATTGTACATAATACTGCCAGGATTCTTCACTCCGATGGCTATCGGGTGTTTTGTTTTGTTTCGGATGGTTACTGTATTTGTAACGTGGTATATAAGCCATGCAATGAGTTGCAATGTCTTCACTAATCAATGCTCCAACGTTCTGTATCCTTTCACCCAATATCCTGGCCCATCACACGCTGGCACCCCGAAAGAGTGGTTCTACTGAGTGGAAATTCTGATTTTATATTTATTGTCGGATTGTGTTTTGTGAAGACAGTGATTTGTGGGTAATTCACCTCTGTTTTTTGTCCACCTAATGGCCTAAGGCGTTCACAGACGACGTGTCTGCCACATTGGTGATACTATACCGTGTGTTGTACGAAGCAGTCTTAGTGAAACTGTGTCGATTTAGTATTATTTGGAAAATGGTGTTAAATGTTGACATCCTACGAACCTGAAGTGGAGAAATTGCGAGGAGGTGTATCTCTCCCGTTGGTGTATGCATTTTAATTAGTGAATTGATTGATTAACGGACCATTGATTGAATGTAAATGGAGGATGTGAGATCGGTTGGTTGTATGTGCATATGTATGGATGAATAGATGGATGAATGAGTGTGTGTGGGTGGGTGGATAGAATGATGGATGTATGCATGCATAGATTATCAAATGACCTTAAAATTAAAGTAAAATAGGAAATCTCCACCTTGTATATTTTGTGTATTTTTGTGAACATGAATATCAAGAAAATTAACTAATGAACTAAAGTTTTTCACTGTACATGGGAAATGTGCAAAGTGGATTTAATATAACACTATAAAATTAAATTAACTGATAACGATGGTTGTCCATAAGTGTGTAATATTAATACTTATATAGAAGATTTCCCAAAACCGTTGTAACTCTAGACAAATCATGTTTTTATAAGTATTTTGTGGTTAACAGAATCATACTAATTATATCTATTTTGTGGTCGTCATTGACAATACGATTACCTAATGAACAGAGGTGCATTTCGTTTTAAGATAAACGTTTTGGAAGTATTGGCTTCTACATGTTCGTGTTTTTTAACGTTCCCACGAAAATGTGTGCATTAGAAAGAAAGAAAAAAAACGAACACGGCCGTGGTTATTTATAAAAAAAATTCGGGAGATCCCGTTTTGGCCAACGCCACGATTATGACGAGCGGGTTCACGTCACTGCCTCACGCGCATGCGCTTTGCCTTGGTCGTGATTGGACGAAGGTTGAGGGAGCGCGTGGCAACCGCGCGTGCGCATCTCACCGTCACGTCGCCAGTCCTTATCCGCCTGAATGCTATGTTCAAAATGTAGCATTTCGAAACCTTTATTTATACACTGTATGCTAGTGTTCAGTTTAACTGTAGCTATTTTACAGCCTTGAAGAAGACATGGTTTGGGTACTTGCCAAATTTCACCTAAAACGCCACTGTAGGTATTTTGAATTCCCACTATTTATTTCTTTTTATTAAAAGCGTCGCATAGGTACTCAGATGCTTGGATTTTCACTGAATTCAGGGGCACATTTTATTTTGGAACGTCGCTCGTTTTGAATCGACAAACTCGTACGAGTTGCCGAATTGGCAAAATGTGCGCCATCTACCCGTTATAAAAAATGGCAGAATCCTACTGTATAGCGCTAGTCGTAGCAGGGAGCCGGTTACTTTGCAGATAGTGTGTTGTAAAATAAATTGCTCGTGCAACTTCGTGGTGTAGAAAGCCAGATGGCCTGTTATGGTCAATAACGTACAGTTCATGCTTAGCGGTAGGTAGTCACGTTCAAGTTAAAAGTGTATTACCTCAGTAGTATCGGTGTTGATTTTTATTGATGACTTCTAGGGAAGATTATTCACTGTGTATGTGTATTGACTGAGTGCACAAACCGTTGTGTCTAATGTACCTTTTTTTTGTTTTTGGAATAAAAAACAACAAATTGTAAAAACGAAAATGACGGTGAGAGTTGAGTTTCTTGAAAACGGAAATTTCAATGAAAGTGTTTCAGCAGTAATGTGCAATAGACGGAGAAGACAGGCGATGCATGCAGTATCAGCAGCAACAATTGAAACCCTTACATCTAGATAGATAGATAGATAGATAGAGAAATCTTTTATTTAATCAACTTGCTCGCCACAAAAAAAGCGGAATTGTTAAAAGGTGTAACAATAAAATGATAGGCCTATACAAAAATGTTGCAAACTGCTTACTGAAATGCAAATCTCAAAATTTAGTGGGCCTGACGTTTCGATCCTAGCAGGACCTTTCTCTGCCTTTGAGAAAGGTCCTGCTAGTGCTACTGTGCTAGGATCGAAACGTCAGGCCCACTAAATGTTGAGAGCTGTAACAATAAATTGAAGTTACATTACATTTAGAATGAAGTAAATAAAAAAACTGCTCGCTGACTAAAATGAGCTGCAATACATATAGGTCTACATCTCAAAAGTAAGAGAGGGCCTGACGTTTCGATACTGGCAGGACCTTTCTCAAATGCAAAGGGGCTCTCCAGTCAAATACACGTTGCCTTTGAGAAAGGTCCTGCTAGGATCGAAACGTCAGGTCCTCTAACTTTTGAGATAGATAAAATGCATACAAGTTCCTATATGTCTACATTTTGCAAACTGCTTACTGACTAAAATGACCTGCAATTACATACATCTCATAAGGTAGAGGGCCTGACGTTTCGATCCCAGCAGGAACTTTCTTTGCCTTTGGGAAAGGTCCTGCTAGGATCGAAACGTCAGCTCCTCTAACTTTTGAGATAGATAAAATGCATACACGTTCCTATGTCTACATTTTGCAAACTGCTTACTGACTAAAATGACCTGCAATTACATACATCTCATAAGGTAGAGGGCCTGACGTTTCGATCCTAGCAGGAACTTTCTTTGCCTTTGGGAAAGGTCCTGCTAGGATCGAAACGTCAGGCCCTCTAACTTTTGAGGAACGTTGCTTGACTGCTCGCTTTATTCGTCTCTTTCCGATTATTACGCGCGCCCATTCAACGCGGGCGGTGAGCGTCAAACCAAGTGACCAGCCTTCCGTGAAACGAGCGAAAGTGCGGAGAAGACCCGTAGCGGCTACTGTTGGGTGATCGATGGGGTATCGGTACAGCGGCGGGGGGGGGGGACTTCGTCTGATGTTTCGTTTCTACCGATTCTCGCGCCGCCCCCCCCCCCTCGCATTGTGGTTCACCCATTGGGGGTCCCTCAAAACCCTTCTCTATACCCCTTTACCCTTACCATTGAGCACCCCTATCCGTGTTATCGTAGCCTTGTTTACACTGGGTCACCTCTATTGACGAATCCGCCCCGAGGGTCCATTGTGTTCCAACATGGCGGCTCACTCGCCGACCTCAGCTCTTGTCTGTGCACCTAACGAACCGCCGATGCGATTTCGTGCTGATTAATGCAGGCTACCGTGATACGCGATGCGGCGTTCGCAGTGTCAGTCACACCGGAAAGGTAAACGCGGCTAGGATATAAGGCAGGCAGTGCTGGTGTCGCCACGGTGTTTCGAAAGAAAAATCAGAGTAGGCTGTTTAAAACTTATTAAGCCTAAGGCCTATATCTAGATCTACCTTTACTACTATGTACTGTGTATGCGTGGCGTGCAATTGACATTTACTGACGAGTGGCCTTCGAAAAAGCACACTCGGCGTTCTCCACTGTTGGAGGATTTCCTCAACACCCAAGCCGCGGATGACCGTTAATACCTGCGAGGATTGAAAGCCTTTTCTGCCGGGGATTTGGAAGACGGAGGGGAAGAGCTGAGTAAGTTCCTGCCTAATCCTTCTCAATCTTTCATAGGGAACACGATATACCCACCTGAGCTGAAAATAATCAGATCATGGATTACCCATCGATCGCCCTGTAGGATATAGGATAGGAATAGGATATACCGTTAACGGCAGTTCTTAGAGCTTAGCGGTCACCCTAATTACCAGAAGACCGATTGTGTACGATGGAAGTAGCGAGTGATGTTCAATTGGAACGAACGATGATACCAGTTAAGTACCGCATCCCGTGGTCCCCGTCTGACATGTCGAACGTGGCCAAACATGACTTCCACTCTAGCTTGATGTTCGGGCTTTTCCAGAAGTCTGTATAGAGCAACCGCTCATGTTACCTCTCGTAATGTTCAATCCTGCGTCCCGTAGCAGTCAAGTAATGAAGTCAAAACGTCGGCAGTGCAGGTGAGTAGGATCTGGCGCCAATAATTACCACTTGTGAACGGGTAGACCCTAAAGGAGGCCAAGTAAACTGCCATACGTCACAACTGAATATTCATGAGTTAATCTCTCGACTGCGCAAGGTCAACGGGTGCCGAAATTAATTTATGCTAAGCAGCCATGAATACATTTAGACGCACGGCAGTCTGCTTGGCCGCCTTTACTTTAGGGTCTACCTTGTGAGCTGGGGATTTGGTTTTGTTGTTTACCCCAGTTGCTCATGCACATTGCTGGGCAGCGTCCGAGGTCACGTTGTTGTGGTGCGAGCCTGTATTCAGTTCTTCTCCGCTCTATAATTTTGTGACCCGCGACTGGCTTCGTCTCTACCACCAACACTCTAAAATGTGACGACTTTCGGCTGCTCGTGGAGCATCATTTACGGTTCGAAAGGGAAGATCTACGCTTAGACCCAGATCGGGAGGTTTTATATCATGTCTGCTAGGGGGAAATTGTTGTGTAAAATATTTTGAAAACTAGGAGGGCATGAAGGTTTATACCAGGGCCTTCCGTGACCTTCCATCAAACATTCTTCATGGCCCTGGGTGTGTTCAGGTTCGAACTAATATCTGTTCCGCTTCCTCGCAGTTGTTTTCCTCGCCAGCTGAATAATTAGGATGTACATGACAGCTGATCACTGCCATGATCGGAAAGACACACCAACGCGTTGTCCCTTGAGACAGACATGATAGGCCCTACTACTATAGCACGCTGTTGTGTGTATGGTCGGGAACAGTAAACAGTCGCCGGCTAATAGGACTCCGTAAGGTGACGTCACGATTTTTTGGGCTTAACTCTCGGTACCCGACGGCTTTTGTTTAGCTTTTGCTGCTAGGCGGCGGTGGAATAGGGTCGTGAAAACTACCATTAACATTGTTTCCTCGCATTCCAGAACTATGCAAGGTGTGTTGTCTGGATAAAAAAATATATATGTCTGATCTATCAATTCCAGCACGACACATCCTCTTTAAAGCTATAGGAACCACAAACCAGGCCCTATTAATGTTTTTTATTGTTTCGTGGGTTTTTTTCAGTCAATAGCAGTTTGCAACCTTTTTTTTAAGACTTGGAGTAATAATTATACCAAAATGTTGCAAACTGCTTACTGACTAAATTTACCCAAATGCAAATCTCAAAAGTGGGCATGACGTTTCGATCCTAGCAGGACCTTTCTCAAATGACAAACAGACAAAGGAAAAACTGACTGGAAACTGCTGATCAGATTAAAAAATGGCAAAGAAAACTAAATTGTTTGTATGATTTTAAAGCCCCTACACAACATTGGTAAGATCGAAAAACAGACATTAATTTTTCACAGATTTACATGAAACTTATACAGTTTGAAGATGGTTATAGTAGAAACCTCTCACTGAAATATTTATGCCTAAAATTTTGTATTTTGTGAGAGAAGAGTAAAATAAATCGTTTACGTCTCACCGAGATCTCAATTTTTTTCGGAACAGTACGGCGTTGAATGCTGCATTTTCGTGAAACATATGAAGCGGTTTTCACGATTTTCTCGAGACTCGGTTGGCGGATTGATCTGAAATTTTCACAGGTGTGCTATTTCGTGCATATGTTGGATCCGACAACTTATGGATGCTATTATTTGACCTCGACCGATGTTGTGTAGGGGCTTTTAAACGATTTATTTATTTATTTTGTTCTAGATCGTCTCCAAGATGAGTGAGCCTCCGTCCTCCCCTCACAGTTCGCACTTCAATTTCCGGTACCAGCCGGACGCCTGGCGGAGCATGAGCCTGTCACGCCTGACCTTCGCCGGCCGCGACCCCGGCCTGGGGCAGACCTTCGCCGCGCTGGCCCTGCTCGGTCTGGTCTCCGCCGTGCTGGCCAGCCTCGGAGTCCTACTCGTCCTCCAACTCAGCGCCCGCCAGTTCGCGCTGTCTACTGCGCAGGCCCAGGCGCAGGCGCAGGCTCGCATCGGGGGCGCCGACTGGTCGGACCGGTTCCTAGACGCCGGCGTGGTGCTGGGTTGTCTCAGCTCCGTGCTGTGCTTCGGCAGCGTGGTCACGTGCTCGGCTCAGGGCTACTTCGCTGCCAAGATGCTCAAGCTACCCCAGGGGGAGGAAAGGTGTGTGTGTGTGGGTGGGGGGGGGGGCGTCTGTGTCTCTGCCT
>OX465108.1:21510924-21550924 GCA_949987565.1 Luidia sarsii | reverse complement strand
TTATACTTCTTGCAGATGTTAGTTCTGAACGTTTTCAACCTTGAAGTTAATACAAAAACTGTTGCAAACTGCTCACTGACTAAAAATTACCTGCAATATATAAAATCTCAAAAGTTAGAGGGCCTGACGTTTCGATCCTAGCAGGACCTTTCTCAAAGGCCTTTGAGAAAGATCCTGGTAGAATCGAAACGTCAGGCCCTCTAACGTTTGAGTTTTCAACCTTCTAAACTATTTTGTCCACGCAGCCTTTGCTATGTACGTCCTCCGCGAGTTTCGTCTGGTACCGGCGGCCGTGTCCACGTCGTTCCTGGGCCTCGGCGTCATCTTCGCGGTGGCCACGTTCGGTCGCAGCGTGCGGCTGTGGAGGCGGGAGAGCGACCTGGCCGACCGCGGCGTGGCGGCGTTCGACTGCAACCACAACGGCAACTCGGCACTCAGCAGCGTGGATGGGGCCGCGAGGGCGCCCTTCACCTTCACCAATCACGTGAACGCGGCCGCCACTGAGACGAGCACGGACGCCAACAACCTCTCAACCCTCGTGTAGAACAGACCGATTGCGCGACCGCTGTGTACATGCCATCACGCGACTTATAGTGCGTATTTTGCTGGTATCTCATTTGGCGCAGAGCAGAGATGGAAATGCACAGAGAAGAATGTGGAATATGGTAGTCTTAGATGAGACTTGAAGCTTTGCATGGTGGGAAACTTAGTGGAAGGTTTGTGGTGACACCATGTATCTTTTCTCTATCAAGAAGTGTGGCTCTGAAAAGAGCCGGTAACTCGATCAACAACAGTCTCCTGACGACGGGCAGAGTACACACTACCGAAACGTTGAGTTACCGGCTTTCTTCAGAGCCACACTGGTAGTCTTCTTTGCTCATTATTTTCCTCTCCTGTTGTGCACCAAATGCGATGCAAAAATACCCGCTATAAGTCACCCGATGGCATGTAAAAACATTGGGCGCGCAATTGGTCTATTACGGAGGAAAGATGAGAACACAATCCTTGCGTGGGAGAAGAATAGAACGCTCCTTGAAAATGCCAGCAAGGGGAATGACTAGTGAGAGCGACTCTCCCGTAAACGTACTATGTCCAATACCACTGGCAGGTGTGGTACCGGGAGTATTCCACGCGTGTTTGTTGTGCAGAGTCTAGTCACGCAACGTGTTCCTGTGCAACAATGCCAGGGGGTGGGGTCCTCAAGGTAGCTCCATGACTTTGTGAATGGGAGACCTTCTCCGGCGGGAGGAGTGGACGGAAGAGCCAAAGACCACGGCTGTGGAATGGCAGTTGAAATGCCGTGGGGAGATTGAAGATTGAGTCTTCCTCATCACAGTGCTGAAATAAACCACTCTACGAAATTGGTGTACCTTGTTGTTTTACTGGAAATAGAAAGCAGTGCATTGTCACAGACATCATCGTGTGCATGTATTCTGTTTGAATCTGGGCCCTTTTACAAAACGCAGTGGCTGTTGTTACGGCAGTCGTCCGTTTGGTTCCCTGTATTGGTTCACAGTATTTGTCAGGATGTTTAGCTCTTGGAACCAGACTATCAGCTAATAGACTGGTTCAACCAGCCTGCAATGCTGACGAAATACAATCAAGTCAGGGAACCACACGGACGACTGCCGTAACAACAGCCACTGCGTTTACAAAACCCGGCTTAGGCTCAGGCTCCGGCTTTGTCTCTAGTTCTTTCGTCCATTTTAAGTACAAGGCATGAAAAAGGGGATCCGTTGGTTTCACTTTGTTTCAATATTATACCGGATTTTGAAAAAGAATCTAAAACTTTTACTTCAACTGAATTCCAACATGTGATTTCAGCTTTTCGTGTAACAGAGACGAAGCCGTAGCCGAAGCCTGAGCCGAGTTTTGACCGAAAAGGCCGAAGATGTAAATTTCATTATTGGAGTGATGAATCTGTATGTTCGCTTGTTTGTTTGTTTGTTTGCCCTCGAGTTCCCTGTCTTTCTCGAGTAATTCAAATGAAAGAAATAATGATAGAAGATCAGTCGACGATTTGTTTTGACGCTTAACAGCACGTGACCATACTGAGTAACAAGGTTTGTACCATTCTTGTCAACTTGTCGAGCATAAGAACGAGAATTGACGGTCGGCATTTTTAGAGATAATTTTCCCAAGCGATTCATGAAAATCGCTCATAATATATATCGTGCTTTCTTCGTTAATGTGAGTAATAACTTCGAAGAATGAATCCAAAGTGAGAGATCCAGAAATGACGTGGTGGAAGCGGATAGTTACCGATGGTATTATTATGAATTGCTGAAAATGATAACATGATGGGTAGTCTATATTATAATATAACTATATTTTCCTGATACGCCTTTGTAGATAAATTGTGACCCGGCACAGCATAATGAGGAATAATCCCCACTTTTTAGATTTTGAGATTTTCTAATGATGTGAAAGAGTATACCATTAGCTTTTAAATGATATCAAATTATAATATCCTCTTATACTTAATTTTTCCAAAAATATTTTTTTATATTTTTATTTGCAATCGAATTGTGAAGATACTTTAGCTTCAGGCGTCGTTTACTCAAAAAGTGTTTTGGTGGGATATTCATCATGTCGTTGTGCCGGGTCACAATTAAACAATCTATTGTGTTTTAATCCCACATTATTACATAGATTTATTTTTCTTGTTTTTGTGATAAAAATACACTTATTTAAAAAAAGACAAGCGCATTTTTGTTGAAAGAGAAAACATTCCTGAGTTGTCCCTGTCCCTGTCCAGACCCTCGCTTCGGCATTTCAACCACGGATACTATAGCCTTGCAATAAAGTGAACGATTAATTATGGGACTGCATGCATTAGTCTGGTCGACACTTTGCCTTTCCGTCAAGGAGTATGGGGTCTCTCTCCCAAGTGCTGTGACTGCCGACCGGGAACAGTGGTTCGGCACGGCCTGACCAAGCCCATAAAAAATGATTGCAAAGTAGATTAGAATTCCCCCGTTCGTGTGTAGAGTGTATCACACATCAATTGCTCTCGACAATAGACCCTTTTTGTATCATTCGGCGATAGAAACAAAAAAGGATGATATTTTTTTATTGAATTCCGAGTGTATTTTTGGGAGCTGTAATTAGGCCTTGCCTTTGAAATTCAATTTTCGGCAGAAAACTGGGTCATGGGCGGATGGGAATTGAATTAGTCTAGTAATTATTTGCGCTGAGAGTATAATGGTTGTGGATATGTGGTTAGAGAGAAAACGCTATTGAAGTTTGATGGAAATATAATCATTGGCAAGATACAAAGACTGCACAAGTAGGGGTCATGTGGATGTCATGACCTTTGGGCCTCACTCTAAAAAAAAAAAAACCAAAAAACACCCCAACCTACGGTGTTTCGTTATTTTGTAATGCAAATTCGCCCAAAACAAGGCTATAAAGTTACTCAAGTTTAAGGGCTATTGAAAGAAGGAGATAGAGAGAGACGCGGGAAGGCTGAAGATAGAAATTAACATTCTTGTAAAAAATGCAAGATCGTAGGCAGGGGGAAAGCAAGAACCAGGAAGGGAATTCCAGAGGGAGGCTGAACGAGGGAAGAAGCTGTTCCGATAATCTCTTTGTTCTACACCTTGGGATAGACAGAGTGTGTGGGTGAGAGGAGGCAAACAGCCTGGTTGCTCGCTGAAATGTCCTGACTGGGGGGAACCAAGTCGGCAAGAGCAGAGGAACACCTTCCATGGAAATATCGGGTAGAGGATCGGAGACCCAGGGTGGCAATTAATGCCATTCATTCTGCCGAAGATGGGTCATGCGTTGTTGATTAATGTGTTTGAATTCGTGGTGTAATGCACTATTTTGAACGTACAGTACAAGTGTGTACTGATGAACGCGTGACTTATTTCGATTTAATTATCTTGGTGCACTGATGCACGAACCTCCTCCACTCTCCCCTAACCTTGGTCTTCCCTATCAGGTCGTATATGGAGGAGGTTGGTACTTTCCCTTACATCATCCAGCCACTGTCTCCCGGGTCTGCCTCTTTGGTTTTGACCCTCTGTTAACCCTAGTCTTATGTCCTTTGCTATTGTGTTTTTTGACCTTGTGACATGACCAAAGTAGATTAACTTTCTGTCCACGGTGTTAGCTAGAGGATCTATAGATGGCCACACGTTTCTTTGATTTCTCGCATGACATTAGTTTGTTACAACACCTGGCTAATAGTTATTCCCTCAAGTTCGTCAGCTTCCGTCTAAAGAACTCGAGGCCGTGTCTATAGCGGACGGGTGTGCTGCCCGTATTCTTTTCCTGTATGAGTGGCGTTAGTAGCTTTTTCCGCCGCAAAGCAATAGCTTCACTATTGTTTTTGGTCCGGTTTTTGTTTTCTGACTTCTTTTTCTTGTCGGAGAAATCCCATAGACTTTGTACAGGGGTTTTGTAAGAGACTCTTTTGCCATTGAACAAGCGTTGATTTTCACCAAACTTTGCAAATGCATAGAGCTGTTGCTGAAATTTGTCCTAATAACCTTGATATCATCATGACGTCATCACGTGTCACATGACAGCCCTTTAAAGGAGCAATTTTCAAACTCCAATCAAAACAGAAGTACAAGTTCGTTTGGCTCCAATTTTGCACTTTATTTAAGTTGGGAAACGGTGTATCGAAAAATTGCTCTATTTGGTCGTGATGTCATCTCATGAATATTAATGAGGTAATGAACTTTTCTGATCGTATCGATCAATTGAGCATATTAAATTTGCCCAACGGAGCGAGATTTTGTTCATTTTATCTTTTATATCTATTGGGGATATGGTGATATACAAAAATGTTGCAAACTGCTTACTGACTAAAATTACCACAGTGTAAATCTTAAAATTTAGTGGGCCTGACGTTTCGATCCTATAGCAGGACCTTTCTCAAAGGCAGAGAGGATATGGAGGATATGGTTGAGAAACACCTTCCGGGGCCAAAAAGACAAGACGCAACCGTGACTTCATCAAAATATGAGTGTACTGGGCATAGAATCCCTTGGTCACCGTAGTAATGCTGTCCGTCTTACCCGTGAGAAAATGTGGATGAAGCGTCTTCGGACTATTCAACCACATGGTCTCAACATCCAGGAGGGTAATGACTAACACCATGTGCTTTCTGATAATCCTTCTTTTGTGTTCACTCCTCCACACTTCTCTCTTTGATCTTTCCCCTTCTTCTCACTCATCCCTACCCTACTCCTTGCCCTTCCCTTTGATCTCTCCCTACCAGCTTTACTCTTTGTCCTTTGTTTCTCATCCGTGTCCTATTCACTATCCTCCCCTTCCTTCGTGTACATGTATCTGTTTTGTCCTTGTCACTCTGCCTATGAGAAAGGTCCTGCTAGGATCGAAACGTCAGGCCCACTAAATTTTAAGATTTCTCCTATACATTAGATCTTCAGGATCCTTTTCCAACTCAAGATATGATCAAGGAGTTATCAATATTGTTTGGCCCTCATTTCATCCATAAGCTTACATTCTCACCTAACATATACTTTATCTCTCCACGGGATCTTCGTCTTTTTCACAAGGGCCGGTTATCCCATCACCTCGATACCTCGCCCTCTCCCCTCCAACACGTCGACCCACATCGCCAATATTTGCTCGGTGTCACACAGCTATAGCGTGTATATAATACATGTACATCCCCGGTCTGTCCTTGCAAAATCACCCCACGCTCCACGAATCGAAGCCACGGGAGTTTGTCGGCTGTAATCCTTCGCCGTCGGAGTCCCTGTTTGCGCCTAATGGAAAGTCCTTAGGAGTGTGTGACGTACGGATGATCTTCATGTCTGATCTTTGCGTTTGGGAAGAGCCTGCGCTGTTACCAACGGCGGCCATTCTTGTGCTTTACGGTGCACGATATCCATTACAAATCGACAGGATTTAATAACAAAACAAAACGAAGCTTTCCACCTTGGTTACAGAATAAACCATATCACCTTTAGAATACACCGTGTAAAAGGAAGCCTACAAATGCGTTTGGCACGTATACTCCCATACCACTTATGTAACTCTTAAGATGATGCGAACTTCAAACAACTTTCCTTGGCGGATAATGACCAGCTCACAATGTTACAAAGCGCGGGTCGTGTCTCCATTGTTCCCCCTGAAGCTGAGACAAATAAACACGGGTGAACTGAATTGAGAAGAGAAAGGGGGGGGGGGGTTATTTGGAGAAGGGTTTTATTTGAACATGCAAAAATTCGCGGTGACGTCACTGCTCATTGTCTACAGCGAACCGAGATTATGTCGAGCGTATCAGAAAGTGGTGGGGCGATACTTTTGCTGGACATTGCAGAGAGGCACTAGATCCAATTTGTTGGGTGTTTTTTTCTCCCTCGGGGGTTGTGATTGAGGCAACATGGCCGACAGCAAAGGGGACCCGGACCCGGCACGTCTCGGCGACGTCCTCCGGAACATCATGGAGAACACGAGCGCGCACGGACTGCCCAATATCAACCGGGCGCCCAACGCCTTGCGCCGGGCCTTCTGGTCCCTGCTCTTCGCCTGGGCCCTGGGCATGTTCCTGTGGCAGTGCTACGAGCTCATCCACGCCTACTTCCAGTGGGAGGTCGATGTGAACATCAACATCCAGTACAAGTCAGTAAGCCGTCTCTCTTTCTTTTTTCGGAAACAACAGCGACGACGACGACGGCGACGACGGCAACGACGACGACAAAGACGATGACATTAACAGCATTAAAACAACATTATCAACAACAACAGGAACAACAGGAACAACAGGAACAACATGAACAACAGCAACAACTAAAACAACAACAACACCTCCACCACCACCACCACCATCACCATCAATACGACGACGACAGCAACGACTACAACATAAGCAGCATACACATTAACAACAACGACGACAGCAACAATGTCAATGACGACGACAACGACAGCAACAACAACGGCAGCAACGACAACCAACATAAGCAGCATACACATTAACAACAACGACGACAGCAACAATGTCAATGACGACAACGACAGCAACAACAACAGCAGCAACGACAACCAACATAAGCAGCATACACATTAACAACAACGACGACATCAATGACCAAAGGACGGTAGCAACGACAACGACAACGACAACAGCAACAATGTCAATGACGACAACGACAGCAACAACAACGGCAGCAACGACAACCACAACGACGACAGTAACGACGACAACAACAACAACAACAACAACAACAACAACAACAACAACAACAACAACAACAACAACAACAACAACAACAACAACAACAACAACAACAACAACAACAACAACAACAACAACAACAACAACAACAACAACAACACCACCACCAACAACAACAACAACAACAACATCATCAACAACAACCTAGAAGAGTTTCACGTTTCGGTTCTACGCTTCAAAAACGCCGGCCAGCGAATCGTTTAAATAACAATCGTTAAAATAACAAACTTCAGGCCCACTAAACTTTGAGATTTGCATTTTCGTAATTTTAGTCAGTAAGCAGTTTGCAAAATTTTTGTATATCACTCTAACAATCGTAGGAATTATTTTATCAGAGCTTATCAGGAATTTGTGATGAATTTCGACAGAAAGAATTTCACAAGCGGCTTTCATCGAAATATTTCTGCCTAAAATGTTGAAAATTTTCGGAGAAAGAAACCGTTTACGTCTCACCGAGATCTAAATGTTGTTTTTTTCCGGAACAATTCGTTGAATGCTGCATTTTCGCGAAACAAATGACGCGGTTTTTCACCATTTTCTCGAGACTCGGTTGGTGGATTGAGATTAAATTTTCACAGGTGTGCTAGTGCATGCATATGTTGGATCAGACAATGTATAGATGTTATTCGTTGACCTCGACCAATGTTGTGCTATCCCTTTAAATACACACATCCTTCGTTTTTCTTCTCCACCTTTCAATATGGTTTTTCATTGTCATCGCTCCTTTTTTATTCTTGATTATCCAGTCTAGTCGTATTGTTTGTCTTGTGTTACCTTGTCTGTGTGTTCTTGTATTTACGTCTAATTGTCTGTAAAGGCTGTCCTCTAAGAATCCTCGGCTTATATGAACAGCCCCCACACTTTCTCACCTTCTTTTATTTTAAGTTCCTAATATAATAAAACATTTCCTATCACTTTGTTATTCTTAATTATATATATTTAATTAACTTTATCTTTTTTGATTTGTATGCTTGTGGAAAGTATGGAAATAAATTATTTCCATAATAATTGAAATTGTAATTTTGAAATTGAAATTACCGTTTTGGCAGTTACAGAGCCATTGTCGTTCGGTATTCTTCCCCTACGGTCCCAGCGGGCTCTGGTCCTTATCTAACAAAATTAGGGAACAACAATTGTGGAGAGTTACAGACTGAACGAAACGGACAAGGAATGCAGTGATTGCGATGAACGACTTAATTGAAATGAGATCTAGTCGCATTCGGGATTCTCGGCATAGCATTCACCGCATCACCGCCCACTCCGAAATCTCATTTTGGACAAAAGGCATTTCTACAAAAATAGCCTGTCGATACATGGAGTTGGCGTTCTAATGAGAATCCATTGGATGCTTTTTTGCCCGTTGGGGATTCTGTCTGAACGATCCTTGATTAAAAAAAAACACTCTCCCGCTACCCTTTTACCGCCCGTTCTGGGCCTATACTGAAATCCTTTCTTATCCGAATTTCGAAATGTATAGTCGTGTACGATTTCGGCCATTTGAGATGCGTCGTGTGATACAGCTATATGGGACGCCATTTCTCGAGATTATGAAGAATACAAAAAAAACATAATAACGTGACGAGTGACTTTACCGAGACAGCTGTTTGGCCTTTCCCAACAAATCATCACTTGACCTCTTGAACTTGAAAAAAAAATGACACCTCGAAAAGGCGAAGGCAAGGAAATAAAATGGTTGATATCAAAGCCCAAGCAATCGCCGAGTACCAGTTTTAGGTTTCAGGTGCCGGTCCGGCCAATTTTTTTCAGTTTGTTAAAAAAGTTCCCAGTCAGTTTTTCCTTTGTTTGTTTGATCAATATTATTGAATGAAAACCGAACTGAAGTGAAACGTAGGCTAGATGTAGGAACATGGTAGAGGAGCTTAGTCGGCCCACCGCCCAGGTAAATTGCAGTCAGTCACTGTAAAAACGGTGCTCACATCATGCACATGGATGAAGTATGTTGAGGCACATGGTGCACGATACATGCGCATGAGGTGATGCTCACTTTCACTCCATGTGCTTGAGGTACAGTAAATAGGGAGATGTTCATGTATATGAAGCACTTCATGCAAACATCCGACTTTTGCTCAAGTGATTACAATGCCCCATGTGCTTGAGCTACGGTATTTCATGTGCATGAAGTACAGTAGGTGCCTCAAGTGTTCATGATTCTGGGACAAATATGTGCCATTGCAGAAGTGCATGAGGTGCAGTTCGTTTTTACAGTGTAGGGCTGCAGTATAGGCCAGTTGGGCTGACCTCTCAGTTGGCGATGTTTTAGAGGTCATTGACACTATGATTTGATCTCTGTCGGTTTCAAGTCCACTCAATGAAATGACGTAATACTATTATACTATTGCATCAGTGTATGTTTGGAGCACTGTATTACGATAATAATAATTTGATCGTCGGTTCCCTCGCACGCTTTGCATTGCAGAAGTGAACTGGACTTCCCAGCTGTTAGCATCTGCAATCTGAACCCCATCAAAACCTCCAGTATTCGGTACAACGACCGCCTCAAAGCACTGCTGGGGTCAGGCGAGGAGGCGACGAGCGTGGGCGTGGCCACGGCCACCTCCGCCCCTTTCCTCGCCACCGCCACTGCCGGCGCCGGTGACGCGTTCGGCGGAGTGGTGACGGTGTCCTACGTCGACGATCCGGTGCCGGTCGCCGCTGCTGCAGCACTGCAGGGAACCACCGGCGCCCCCGCCACCAAGCAGACTCCGACCGCTGAGGGCGCTCCAACAACGGATGTCCCCGTGACTGCGTCCACGGCGCCGACGCAGACGGCAGGGGACGGGGCGCCCTCTAGCGCCGGCACTGGGGGTGCGACCAAACCCAGTGCCCAGTCGCCCGCGCCAAACCCCGGGCCCAATAGTCAGGCACCCCAAGCTGCGACTCCCCCTGTTGGAAGCCCGCCCGAGGGAGGCGTGAGCAAGACGGGCACCAGACGGCGCAAACGTCAAACTGCTGAGGTGAGTTTCGTAGGCCGTTTACGAAATACGAAACGAAGGCTTAGACTCGGACTCAGGCTTCGTCTCCGTCTGACCAAACCTGAAAATCCAGGTTGTGGTTTGTTTCGGATTTTGAAGGTTTGTTGGCTTAATAAGTACAGGGTTTTCACCAAGAAACTGGGGCCAAACGCTTGTTTCTAGATGCCTTTGATATTAAAACGAGTAAGATTAATATGAGCGAAGCCTATAAGCCCGAGCCTTATCCTTCAATTCGTAAACAGCCTACTAAAGCACTTCGGAAATAGCGCCTCTTGGCCTGACCAAGGTCTTAGGTCTTGCCTGATGAAGGTTCGCAGTTAGCAACCGAAACGTCGCCACCAGCAACGACACATCGCGTGACTTTGATCACCCTTTCCACTTATCTGCACCACCGCGATGAACAACCCCTTCATTTCTATTGTCTTAGGTCTTACTATGCATTGGGCGAAAGCCTTATGATCAGGCATTCTGTTTCGAGCAAGAGAAAACAAACTTCACCCTCAACACCAAAAAAAAAAGGACAAAGGGACGAAACCTGGTGTTTCGTAAAATGCCCATTGAGCATTGACGCACGAGGAGATGACTTTCCTGCCCCGTTGCCGCATGGAATCATGGGATACGGCAAGAGGTGGGCGGGGCATTCGGTGGCAATCTTGGAGGCGTGCTGGGTCAAATGTCAGCGGGGAAATCACTGCGGCGGCTGACACTCGACACGACACATGCGTCGATTTAGTGACGCGGGATTGCCAGACGAGTGAGAGTTGACGAGCACAAGGTGCTTGACTCACCGTTCTAGAGATGTACACTATCTGGAGCAAGGCTTCCTGTGTGGACTTTATCTATCCAACATTTCTCCCCGGATTAGAATTAAAATGGCCCTACAAATAATTAGGGCCTATTCATCTAAAAATGTCCACAGATCTTATTCATAGAGTATGTTTCATTATTTTCTGTTATTTTATTATCGTAACTGTTACAGAGCACCGCAAGGGTTTACCAGGACTGGGACAACATCAACTACATGTCCAAAAACGATAAGCTGGACTTCTTCGACCAAGTAGGTGACGCCCTGGCGCTGACACGCTACGCCGACCGGCGAGGGCTCGGTCACGAGATAGACGACATACTTCTGGCTTGCACCTTCAAGGGCTACCCGTGCGGACCCTCGTAAGATAGCCACGCAGTCCCTCTGCATTTACTTCACATGTCCCTGCTTTCATTACTGGATCCACCCTGTCTGTCTCTCTCCTTCTCAGATGGCTTGGATATCCTCCCTCCACTGCTGTTTATTGTATGTGACTGTGTTGCTCTAGTCCGTGTGTTCCACCATTGTCTGTCTCTCTCCTTCTCATAAGGCTGGGACATCCTCCCTCCACTGCTGTCTATTGTTTGCCGACTGTCTTGCTCTAGTCCGTGTGTTCCACCCTTGTCTGTCTCTCTCCTTCTCATAAGGCTGGGACATCCTCCCTCCACTGCTGTCTATTGTTTGCCGACTGTCTTGCTCTTGTCCGTGTGTTCCACCCTTGTCTGTCTCTCTCCTTCTCACAAGGCTGGGACATCCTCCATCCACTGCTGTCTATTGTTTGCCGACTGTCTTGCTCTTGTCCGTGTGTTCCACCCTTGTCTGTCTCTCTCCTTCTCATTAGGCTTGGACATCCTCCCTCCACTGCTGTCTATTGTTTGCCGACTGTCTTGCTCTTGTCCGTGTGTTCCACCCTTGTCTGTCTCTCTCCTTCTCATTAGGCTTGGACATCCTCCCTCCACTGCTGTCTATTGTTTGCTGACTGTCTTGCTCTTGTCCGTGTGTTCCACCCTTGTCTGTCTCTCTCCTTCTCATAAGGCTGGGACATCCTCCCTCCACTGCTGTATGTTGTTTGCTGACTGTCTTGCTCTTGTCGATGTGTTCCATTCTTGTCCTTCTCAGATAAGGCTCGGACATCTGTCGACCCAATGGCAAGGGTCGACAGATTAACCGCATTGTGATTGGCCAACGTGTTGCAAACTCTTGAGGGCGCACCATTGTGAAAATGCCCGTGATCACCTAAAAGCCCCGCTGATAAGGTCAAAGGAGAATGCATTTGTTTGGGCATCAATAGGACATGGTTCAGCAAGGTCACATCACATCTACAAGCATAGGCTTATGATTGTGTCCGTGGAATCCCATAGCTGAATGTGCCCATGACTCATTGTGAAAGCCACTCTCGATATGACATGCGGAGTTTTAAAGGGGAAATTGTGTCCATCCCCAAAAAGCGTTCTTGATGTTTTGGCATATTGGTAAGGCATTTCTTTCCTTGGCATGTCACGAGGTCAACATTTTCGCTCCACTCTTCTCTAAAGGCTTATCAAAGTCAGGAAGCCTGTGATAACAGGCTTGGTAGAATCGAATGAAGCCTATTGAGAGTGTCCTACTAGGGGATAAGAACCTATAAGATCTGTATATTTCAGGGTAGTTTAGACAGCCGTCCAATGGATGACACATCATTGGTCGAGGTCAAAGAATAGCATCCGGCATACGTTGTCTGATCCAACATATGCATGGAATAGCACACCTGTGTAAATTTCAGCTCAATCCGCCAACCGAGTCTCGAGAAATTTGTGAAAACACCGCTTTATTTGTTTCGCAAAAATGCAGCATTCAAGGTATTTGTTCCAAAAGATTATTTAGATCTCGGGGTGAGACGTAAATTATTTCTTTACTCTTGAAAAAAAACCCCAGCAATTTAGACAGAATTTTTCCAGTGCGAGGTTTTTACTATAACCATCTTCAAACTGTAAACATTTCAAGTAAATCGGTGAACATTTATGTTTTTTCGATCTTACCAATGTTGTGTATAGGGGCTTTCAATCGTAACATTTCAGTAAGTTTTCGTCATTTATTTCGACATCCCTGCAGGAACTTCACGTACTTTTATAACTACCTGTACGGCAACTGCTTCACGTTTAATTCCGGGACGGACGGCGATGTGAAGACATCTAGCAAATCCGGTCCACTCTACGGTATGTCCAGTCCACGCAGAGCAGACCAAAGCACTGAGCACTCATCAGTGTTTATCACGTCGAGCAAGGGCAAAACCTCATTGAATTACATACTCCTCGACGAAAAAAACATCACGTTACATCTATTTGCCATTTTGTTTTATTAAATTTGTTCTGAAGTTCACGGTCAATTTTTCATTGATTTAATTGACATCAAATAAAAGAGTAAGAAAGATGCAACTATACTTTGTGTGATCCCCAAGCTTCTGTAACCAGGTGTACAACAATCAGCTGTTTGCATCTGAAAGCAGGGGTGTGATCCCTGGAGATAGGCCTGTACGGTAGTTAATGGTTGAATGCGTGTGACTGGTGCATCCCCCCGGCAAAGACTACGGTACAATAGGCCACCATCCAAGGGCTGGATAGTTCAGAGGGAAAGAGCGTTTGTACGCAAAACAAGAGCTCAAAACAAATTTTCTTTGCCATTAAAAAAAACCCCAAATTGTTCAAAAATTTCCTGTCAGTTTTTCATGGACTTGTTTGACTTTCATGCCACCTTAAATCTGTCTAATAAGTCGAACGATTGAAAGGTTGGTGGTCGCACTGCCCAATACATTTTCCCCCCTTCCATTTGTTTCCTCGTCCATTGTTCAGGGTTGACCTTGGAGCTGAATGTGGAAGAGACCGAGTACGTTCCGGACGTGCAGGAGGCGGCCGGGATGCGAGTGGTCATCGGCGAGCAGTACCGGATGGCCTTCCCCGAGGACGCCGGCATCAACGTGGCCCCCGGCCTGCTGACCTCGATCGGCGTCAGACGGGTCGGTAGCGGTATACCCCGCCGTACTCCGGCCCCTCTCCCCCCCTCTCCCCCTCTCCCCCGGAGCCTCGTCACTCGCTCCGAGGCCCTTTTGATGCGAACGATCCCCTTAACCACGCCTGGCCTCCGTGTTCGTCCCCCCTCGCACAAAACCTGAACATACAGACTGCGTTTATTTAACGCAGTGGCTGTTGTTACGGTAGTCGTCCGTGTGGTTCCCTGACTTCACAGTAATTGTCAGGATGTTTAGCTCTTGGAACCAGACTATCAGCTAATAGACTGGTTCAACCCGCCTGCAATGCTGACGAAATACAATCAAGTCAGGGAACCACACGGACGACTGCCGTAACAACAGCCACTGCGTATATTTAACGTTTATTTATTAAAAGTGATATACAAAAATGTTGCAAACTGCTTACTGACTAAAATTACCAAAATGCAAATCTTAAAATTTAGTGGGCCTGATTCTAGCAGGACCTTTCTCATAGGCAGAGTGACAAGGACAAAACAGATACATGTACACGAAGGAAGGGGAAGAGAGTGAATTGGACACGGGTGAGAAACAAAGGACAAAGAGTAAAGCTGGTAGGCCTAGGGAGAGATCAAAGGGAAGAGCAAGGTTTATTTATTCAAATTGAAAAAAAAATGACAAAGAAAATTGTGTGAATGTGTCTTGTTGCCATAAAAAACCAAAATCATAGTGATTTCATGGATCCTTTTAGAGTGAATTCGCCCTGAACATTTTACCTCATAAAATTACCGCGCAACTCATCTGCCAGGCAATTGTGGTCTAGTCTGTGTGATTGTACACCATAGGCTTGTGCATTACAGCAATTTACCACCGAGAATGTTGACTCGAACAGACCACTCTGGTGGAATCACCGTGAAAGGTTGGTGAAGAGAGTTTGAGCATGAAAATGGGGGTGAAACTGCAGTGACTTTTCTTTTCACGGCATTATGGCATTTTCCCCACGCAATTTTCAGGGTTCGGATGTTCACAGTGATGCCGAACCAGTTGGCCGGGGTGCTGTAATCTCACAATTGAATCGTTCCAGGTGGAGTTGGAGAGACAGCCGTTCCCGTACGGCAACTGCACCGAGCAAGGCTCGACCACGGCCACCGACAACATCTTCTCCAGCTTCTTCGGCGTGAATTACAGTCTGGAGGTGAGTTTAATCATATGACCCGGCACAGCATAATGATGAATTACACCCACTTTTGAGATTTTGAGATTTTCTAATGATGTGAAAGAGAACACCATTAGCTTTCACATGATATCAAATTTATTTCCGTATGAACTTTGTTGTAAATAGTACAAGGGGACTTCGCTCGTTCATTTTGCACCAGACACAATAGGCCTATAGCAGCACCAGTCTAACTCCTCGAAAGCGGCCATTCAAAAAGGCAGGAACTTTATATTTTCATGAAAACAGTACACAAACACTCCCCCGAAATCTTCGTTTTTCAACATTTAGAGACGGATTTCGGAAAAATCCTTTGGACATAATATCCTCCAATGCATTAACTTTCCGAAAATCCAAAAAACAAAAAATTATTTTTAATCGAATTGAGAAGATACTTTGACTTCAGGCGTTGTTTACTCGAAAAGTGTTTTGGTGGGATATTCCTCATGTCGCTGTGCGGGTCACATATGACATAGCTGCCGAAAAAAAACCTTCCAGAACATGAAAGTTTCTTTGACAACATAGGAGGGTTTGCGATGACACCATGTTCTCTTAAAGAAGAGGTATGGTTCTGAAAAAAAAAACACCTAAGTGATAATTCGATGTCCTAGTCCAGTATGCTCTGGCCATCATCGGGAGATTTTTTCATCTTTCGTCATCATTTCTCCCGATGACGGCCAGAGCATACCGGCCGGAACGTCGAGTTATCACTCAGGTTATTTTCAGAACCATACCTCTTCGTAAAGAGACATTATACATGGTGTCACCGCAAACCCTCCCATAATGTTTCACCCACCATGCAAAGCCTTATAAGTCTGATTTAAAGCTTCTTTCGTGTAACCACAAACCATCCACTCAACAAAAACAACCTCCGACCAACGCACGAACGGGGCACAGAGGAGAGAGCGAAAAAGAAACACGCACTTTCCTACCATGGCAACACAGACATCTGGTATCCTACGCATACATATCCGACCTGAACTTTACGTGGGATTTCGTTCTTGGTCCCGCTCACATGTCACATGACCGCCTTTTTGTTGATACATGTGCATACAAAAGGTCAACTTGTGATGACCTTGTATATCTACATGAATTACATTCAGCCACTTATAGTGGACGGACAAGGGGTTAAATGAATGCAGTGTATATTGACCCGGCAACGGAATTCTTCCCGTAGACGCTATTCTGCCGGTCTCTTACTCTGGTTTGCAAATTGTCATTTACGTCGTGCACGCTCTCTTGCCCGAAAGGTTATTAGGGAACGACCTCCGGCAGAATAACCTGTCGGGCAAGAGAGCCGGCAACACGTACGTGATGACTTTGGCCAATCGGAGTATGGGAGCGGCAGAATAGCGTTTGCGGGAAGGTTGCCGTTGCCGGGTGAATATAACCTGCCGTGAACGATATGGCGTCTAACCAGGGCTGACATTGAAGGACCTCATCGTATTCGTAGAGATGGCCCTACCTAGGAAGGATTGGTGTACAACACGGATCTCGTAAACGGCTTTAATGATTAAAATGATTCAACAAACCAAGAAAAAACTGACTGGGAACTTTTGAACAATTTGAGTAATTGGCCAAGAAAACTTTGACTGGACACGAGACCTCTGGACTAAATGTTATAAATTCAAATCTAAAAAAAAAAGTGAAAAAGTTCTTGGCTCACAACATGACGTTCCGATCCTATATATGTGACCCGGCACAACTGCACGAGGAATATTCCACCAAAACACTTTTTTAGTAAACAATGCCTGAAGTTAAAGTATCTTCACAATTCGATTACAAATCAATTTTCTATTTTTTTGTATTTTTGGAAATTTTAAGTATTAGAGGATATTATATTTTGATATCATTTGAAAGCTAATGGTATACCCTTTCACATCATTAGAAAACCTCAAAATCTCAAAAGTGGGGTTATTCCTCATTATGCTGTGCCGGGTCACATATAGCAGGAATTTCTAAGAAGGCCAGACTCGGATTCTGCCCCCGAGAAAGAGGTGCTATTCGTACAGACGCGTCCGGTCTTAAAGATGACTTTTCCCTGAATCTATCTGTACAGGTTTGCCAGAAGGACTGTCTGTACAACTCAGTGCTGGAGATGTGCCTGTGCGCGGACCCTCGCTTCAAGTTCACAGCCGAAGTCCAGCCATGTCTGTCGACTAATTCCACACAAGGTATACTCACTTCAAAACATATTTGAATACCAGAGCATTCGTGATACCCGATTGTATCGAAGTATTGCCTACACGGGGAGAATGAACTGCTTTTTCAGAAACTATTCTGCAGAAACCATTCTTCCTTTGAGAAAGGTCCTGCTAAAGGATCTATCAGAGGCTCCTAACTTTTGAGATTTGCATTTCGGTAATTTTAGTCAGTAAGATGTCTGCACAATGTAGCACTGAACTGACCAAAATGCGAATCTGAAGAATTACGGGGATTCACACACTATAGTCTGCCTTTAAGACGCGCATTGTGATTGGCCAATGCATCAACAACTCTTGAGGGCGCCCTAGTGTGAGAAAATTGAGAGACGCTTACTTTTCCGGTAGATAATGGCGGCCAAGTAGAATAACGTACGTCAAATGTGTTCATGGCTCCTTAGCATAAATTAACTTCGAGACCCATTGACTCCCGCAGTCGGGAGATTAACCCATGAATATTCAGTTGTGACGTACGCCATTCCTACTTTTCCATCCTCCGCAGGACCTAATAGAGAATACTGATCGCTTGGTAGCAGTTTGATGTTTTTAAAAACTGTCACCACTTTTGTATTTTGTCGAATCTAATTAGAAGAATTGTTTTGGTTACTGGTCAAATTTCTCCTTTTGCAGTATCTTGTCAGGAGAACGTGGAACGCCTTTATGCCGATAATGAGATCGAATGTAACTGTACCTCGCCATGTCTGTGAGTGACTTGAATATCGTTTATACACAGGTCTGCAAAGCGCAAACAATTATTCGTTGTACTATCAGCAGCGTTTCCAAATCGAGGCTACCGGTCATGCGAAAAAGAGAAGAAGATAAGAACAGTATGATACCTTCACTGTGGCGTGGGTAGATTGCCAATCGGGAAGGCGGGGAGGTTGACCCAAAAGAAGGAAAGAAAATAATGATCTTTCAGTTAGAAACGAAACATTATACTAGTCAACAGTGCTAGGCAACGGTCCCTGACATTCGCGATCGAGGATTGAGCGGCAGAGCGCATGCGTGGTTTCCTGTAGGTGAAAGTCAAGCGAACACGATGACGTCATTTACCCAAAGTATAATATAGCGCCCTCTGGGGGTACAATTGAGAACGTTTTTGCAAGACGCTATTCATGTGATTTAACAGATTTTATCAGCCATTTTAGAAATATGTAGAGATGAAAAATAACTGTATTTCTCATAAAGGTAGTTAGTAATACGGCCACATTTTAATTTTCCTTCAATTATAGGTCTTTAAAAAGCAACAATCTCAGCATGAATCCCCAATAATGTTGTGGTTTTTCATTTGATTTTTTATTTGAAAATCACCCCCTGGTTTGCTGTTATAGGGAGTCTTCCTTTGAACTGACGGTGTCATCTGCCGCCTGGCCAAATACCCTCTACGAGGTGAGTGTAAATGTGACCCGGCACAGCATAATGAGGAATAACCCCACTTTTGAGATTTTGAGGTTTTCTAATGGTGTGAAAGAGTATACTATTAGCTTTCAAATGATATCAAAATATTAAAATTTAGTGGGCCTGACGTTTCGATCCTAGCAGGACCTTTCTCAAAGGTGCCTTTGAGAAAGGTCCTGCTAGGATCGAAACGTCAGGCCCACTAAATTTTAAGATTTACATTTTGGTAATTTTAGTCAGTAAGCAGTTTGCAACATTTTTGTATATCACCGATATCAAAATATAATATCCTCTAATACTTAACATTTCCGAAAAAAGAGAAAAATAAAATTGATTTGTTATCGAATCGTGAAGATACTTTAATTTCAGGCGTTGTTTAATCAAAAGGTGTTTTGGTGGGATATTCCTCATGTCGTTGTGCCGGGTCACAAATATAGGTCGCGTTGCCGCGCCAGGTTTCCAAGAACCGTATGGCCCCCAGGACCCAATTTCACAGAGCCGCTTAAGCGTGAAAATCTGCTCAGCAGGAAAAGTCTTCCTCGTGTAAGCAAGGATTACAAGCTGCCCTGCGATGTGATATCCATTGCTTTGTATTGCTTTGTATTGACTTGTATTCCACTCTTCTTTACTGAGCGTGAGACAAAAGTGAAGATTGGGTTGGCAAGGGGATCCTGTGGCTCGTGAGTTTTTGCGCTTAAGTACATTTTTGGCGCTTAAGCGGCTCTATGAAATGGACCCCAGCCCTGGCAATATTTGGCGACACACCGGGGCATTGAGGGGAAGCACTATCTGGGCTCCAGCAGGGCAGGTCATGAATAATTCAACATTATGACGTATATGAACAAACTTGAGAAGCAATATCTGGGCTCCAGCCGGGTAGACCATGAATAATTCAACATTATGACGTATAATTATGATACTGCACAATGTACAGTGTACATGTACCTATTGAGATATTCACTTCACTTCTACGTCACTTTGTTGAATTATTCATGAGCTACCCGGCTGAAGCCCAGATAGTGCTTCCCGGCATTGAGTCATCCGATTGATCACCCTCGATGCACAGTCATCGCAACGGCTGCCTCGTGTGGTGGGGGCTCTATTCTTCCTCCCGAGAGGCCCGTGCAGACGAAAGACGCCTCCGAATTCAGCCAGCGTTAATGGCGCTGACCGAGTCCACTTTGCGGCTAAACCGGTCCGTCACGACGCGGGGGTCTCTTGCTCTCAATAGCCGGTCGATCGGTTCGCCTGCCTAAGCAGGCTTTAAAGGGGCGCAAATTCGAAAAGCAGATCGAAAGACAGAAATGTTAACAGATTTACATGAATTATGTATAGTTTAATGATGGTTATAGAAGAAACCTTGCACTGAAAAATTTCTGCTTAAAATGCTGTATTTGTTTTTAGAAAAGAGTAAAATAAATCGTTTACGTCTCACCGAGATCTAAACGGTTTTTTTTGGAACAATATTAATTGAATACTGTATTTTCGCGATTAAAGCCCCTACACAACATTGGTAAGATCGACAAACAGAAATGTTCTCAGATTTACAAGAAATATTATACAGTTTGAAGACGGTTATGATAGAAACCTTGCACTGAAATATTTCTGCCTAAAATGCTGTTTTTGGGGAAAAAAGAGTAAGATAAATCGTTCACGTCTCCCTGAGGTCTAAACGTTTTTATTCCCAGAACAATTCGTTGAACGCTGCATTTTTCTGATTAAACAAATGAAGCGGTTTTTCACTATTTTCTCGAGACTCGGTCGGCGGATTGGGCTGACATTTTCACAGGTGTGCTATTTCATGCATATGTTGGATCAGACAACGTAGGGATGCTATTGTTTGACCTCGACCAATGTTGTGTTATCCCTTTAAAGCCCCTACACAACCTTTTGTCAATGTCAAAGAATAGCATCCATACGTTGTCTGATCCAACATATGCATGAAGTAGCACACCTCTGAAAATTTTATCTCAATCCGCCAACCGAGTCCCGAGAAAATCTTGAAAACTGCTTCATTTGTTTCGCGAAAATGCAACATTTTCAAAACCATCGTCAAAAATCAATGATTACAGGTCTCAGTTATTTCAATATATTGTGTACGTTAACTTAAAAGATTGATATAATTTCATAACAATACCTATTTAAAAGTGGAGTTAAAAAAAAATTAGAACGGAAAATGTACTTAGTTCTCATTTGTTCTACACAATATTTTCTTCTTTTCGTAAATGTAATGAAAGATATCTTTCTTTAATCTTTTCTTTTATCTAAACCTTCTCTTCTTACTGTACTGTCTAAAGCACTCTGCAGAGTGGATTTGGCGCCGCATAAATGTAGTCAATTATAATTATTATCTGCAGATAGTATTTTGCTTGAAAAATATCTTAGAATAACGCTTTCTGGGAGGCCGCAACCTTGGGCATGGAGGCTCACCAATTGTTGAGGTTTAAATTTCACCGTTGAAATTGGCTCTGCCTTTTCCCATCATTACCACCGATGAATCATTCATTTACTACTGACTTACCACTCATTGATCTGCCCTCTTCAATGCACGTCGTCATTCACAATAATCGGTTTGTTTTACGTTCGAGAACTTTCTCTCGAAGACATCGGCTTCATTTGCAGGAAATGATTGATTTCTTACCCAGCGATTATCCACACTAGGCCGCGCCTTTAAGTTGCCTTGGGGAAATGGATTGAGATGGATTCGGAGAGAGAACGGTTGTCACATTACGTTGGGCTCAGCTCAGCTAGACGCACGGAGGGGGGGAGGCAACTCCTTTTTGCATTTCGAGAACTTTGGGACTGTGTGCGAAACGCGTTTTTTTTCATAAAATTTCCACAAAGTTGGACAGAATAATGAAGACACTCCTTCTAATGTTAAAACAAGATCACTGTATGGAAGAAATAGAGGCTCTTTCTATCAGTCTCTCTCTCTGTTTCTCTGTACCCACTCTTTCTCTTTCACTCTCTATCTGTCTCTCTGATTCGCTTTCTCCTTTTGTCTCGTCCCTCTCTCTACAACAATTTCCAGTGTTTTGCCTTTTTTTCTGTCAGCTGTACCTCCATACGAGTTTACTCGGGTAGACAGTCTTTCGTGTAGGACATCAACTGGTCAATGAAAGCGCACGCTCTGTTCACGTGATGGCGTCCAAAAATATTTATTCTTTTGGCTCAGCACGTAGCTCAAGTCGCCGCACACGATGAGTTTTCATGCACGAGAGGCGAAAAAATCAAACAGGATAGATATTGGTCTCACGGCCTCTTGAGGCAGAAATCTCACCAAAAGTTCAGCGCGCACGGTGAGCTACGTGCTGAACTAACGGCCACGAGAGATGTTTTGCTCAGCAGATAGCTCTCGTGTGCGGCGACCTTTATATTAATGCTAATGCTACCCCTCGGGAAAATACCTTAATACTCATATCTCCTTTGCGTATACCGGTACTCACTAGCATATATATACGAGTTTCTTGAGGAAATAATTTATTTGTAGTTTACAGAAAAGTCACATTAGGCAAGCATGAATCTCGACAAAAAGTGACCGGTTTGCGAAATTTCTTGATTGAATTTTATACAGGAAAGCGTTCGGCAAGACTTGCTGGACATATCTGACGTGTTCCGCAATAAAGTGGCCAGCGATCAGGATTTCGTGGAGTGAGTACGAACTGCCAGCAACCGCAAAGTTACTCTTTGACTTTACTGTATTACTCAACAACCGACCGATAGACTGAGACAACGACAGCCTGATGACTAACCGTAAAGTATGGACCGAAAGATGTACGTTCAGTTGACCGACAAAGAGGCAGAGAGAGAGAGAGAGAGAGAGAGAGAGAGAGAGAGAATGAGACACAAACACGAAGGGTGCTAGAGAGAGGCAGACAGAGAAAGTGAATGACAGACAGAGAGAGGCAATTGAGAGAAATGGATAGAAAGACAGCGAAAGAGAGCGAACGAGAGCAAGAGACAGAGAGACAGATGAAGACAAAGAGAAAGGCAGAGAGGCAGAGAGGCAGAGAGGTAGAGAGGCAGAGATGCAGAGAGGTAGAGGGGCAGAGAGGCAGATGGGCAGAGAGGCAGAGAGGCAGAGATGCAGAGAGGCAGATAGACAGGGAGGCAGAGAGGCAGATAGACTAGAGGCAGAGAGGCATAGAGGCAGAGAGACAGAGAGGCAGAGAGACGGAGAGACGGAGAGGCAGATAGGCAGAGAGACATTGAGGCAGGGAGACAGAGAGACGGAGAGGCAGAGAGGCAGAGAGGCAGATAGGCAGACAGGCAGGGAGGGAGAGAGCCAGAGATTGAATAATAGACTAACAGACAGACCAAGAAGTGACCTTTGTAGTAATACCTTTTTCAATTTACCCTATAGGAACAATGTCCTGAAGTTGCAAGTCTACTATGAACAATTGAATTACGAAAAGGTTACACAAACACCAAAGTATGATGTAAGTGTATTTTCGTCAATTATACTAGAAATTAAAATGGGTAAATGGGTAAATTATTAAGCTGAGGCGGTGCCATGCATACATTCTGAAGATCTCAATTAATTCGTGTCCATCAATTTATCTCAAGGAGTCTGCTAATTTGCCACGATGATCGTATCGTTAAATCATTGTAATTTGCAAGCATGGTTAAGATCAAGGTTAAGGGCAATTTTTGGAGACTTATCAGCAATTACGACGGTCTGACGCTTTGATCCAAGCAGCACCTTTCTGAAAGGTTCTGCTAGGATCGAAACGTCGGGCTGTCTTCAAGTTATACTCTGGTGAGACTTCATGTAATGCGAAATCTTGTAAACTGCTTGTAGAATAAAATTGACTATAATAATGAATTAGAATGCCGTCGAGAAAGCTTCTGCTTGGATACAAACGTCAGTACCTTTCTCAAAGGTCCTGCTTGGATCTAAACGCCAGGACGTATCTCAAAAGCAAGACCTTCCAAAAGACGTGATGCCTTGGAGAAAGGTTCCGCTTGGACCGAAACGTCGGGACCTTTCTCAGAGGCAGGACCTTTCCCAATTACAGGATGCCTTCTAGAAAGGTCCTGCTTGGATTAAAACATTTTGACCTTTCTCAAGGACAGGATGCCTTCTAGAAAGGTCCTGCTTGATTGAAACGTTTATACCTTTCTCAAGTACAGGAGGCCATTTAGAAGGGTCCTGCTTGGATTGAATCGTTTGGTCCTTTCTCAAGGACAGGATGCCTTCTAGAAAGGTCCTGCTTGGACCGAAACGTCGGGACCTTTCTCAGAGGCAGGACCTTTCCCAATTACAGGATGCTATCTAGAAAGGTCCTGCTTGGATTGAAACATTTGGACCTTTCTCGAGGACAGGATGCCTTCTATAAAGGTCCTGCCTGATTGAAACATTTGGACCTTTCTCAAGGACAGGATGCCTTCTAGAAAGGTCTTGCTTGGATTGAAACTTTTGGACCTTTCTCAAGGACAGGAGGCCTTCGAGAAGGGTCCTGCTTGGATCGGAAAGTCAGGACCTTTCTCAAAGGCAGGATGCCTGTAGGTAAGGTCCTGGCAGGATCGACACTTCAGCATAAATCCCAGGATAAGGCAAAGGAGTTAGGCCTCTTGTCAAAAAGATCATCGGTTGAGTGCCGGTTGAATTCATCCGACCGATAACATTTCCCCCGGTAGAAAGCCGATTGTACTGGACTCTGGGGGTGACAAATACATGATGACTATCCGGTGAAAACGACATCGGACGGGTCAAATCATCTGATACCTAACCGATGGTCTTTTTGACAAGAGGCCTTACACGTCATGCCCTCGACATTTCTGGGACCTCGTGGGATTTTCATTGTCAAATTGCCGTAGCTTGCTCAATATTTCACATTGTTTCTCCTCTCGTAATTTCGCAGGAGTTCGGATTGATCAGTAACCTGGGCGGCCAGGTGGGCCTGTGGATCGGTATCTCGATGTGCACCGTCTTCGAGTTCGTCGAGCTGCTGTACGACGTGTGCAAGATCCTGGCGTTGAAGTGCCTGAGCGTGGGCCACGCCAGAAAGGCCACAGCTCCCTCTAGTGTTGAGGTGGAGCTTAGGGCGTGAGTGGCGACACCAGGCCCGCCCCCCCCCCCCCCGCCGTCCTGACTGCCAAGTCCAAGAATCCAACGGCTACGGCTGCTGATTCCAACAAACGCGAGTCTACCAGAGTCGTGAGCTACAGTGGCTGCCGGCGAATTCCCATAAGGGCTTTTCACACTGCGGAAAATCTCCGTGTTGGACACGGGTCGGTCCCGTGTCCACTAGATAGACTGAGCTTTTCACACTGCACGATTTCAGCACGGCGCCGACCCGTGTAGAGCGCTCACGACTCGTGTTGAAACCAACTTTTGCTCGGGAGGTGGGTTGAGAGCGGTCGACCCGTGGTGGGAAGTCCGACACGTGTTGAAAGCCGTAGTGTGAACGTCTCTGGGTTGAGTTCGACCCGTGTAACCTAACGGCCGAGTGCATGCGTCATATACTCGTTATGATATCACAGGGATCTAAAAACAAGCATTTGGCCCCAGTTACTTTGGGAAAAAAACCTTTACATATCAAGCCAACAAACCTCCAAATTCGGAAACAAACCACATTCTGGATTTTCAGGTTTTGTCAGACTGAGACGAAACCATTTTTTTAGGAAGTGCATATTTACCCGGCAACGGCATTCTACCTGGAGGTCGTTCCTGCTGATGTTATGCATATTCATGAACATTCTTTACTCTGATTGGCCAACATCAGAGTATAGCGCATACGTGAATATGCATAAACATGATGTAATGGCAATTCGCCAACCAGACTAAGGGACCGGCAGAATAGCGTTTGCTTAGCCGATGTTCACGCTTAAGCGGCTCTATGAAATGGGGTCCAGTGCGCATGTGCATCCAGTGAAGCCACATACGATGCCACCTCGTCGAAGTTACATAACATGTACCAGCATTTCCCCGTCACGCACACCGGTGACACGATCTTAAGTGGGTGGCCGTGCTAAAATGGGTGGGTGACGTCACCACCCATCTGAGCACGTAGCGACAACCTGCTGAAATAGGCGAAATAGGCGGCGTGCTAAGATGGGTGGGTGAACTGAGCGCGTGCGGGCGCCCTTTACGCTAACCTGATTGCCCATATATGGCAGCCCACCCATTTGATCATGCCACCCATTTTAGACTGTCACACCGGACGGGGATTGGAAGTTAAATTACCAGCAAGGCTCCTGGATTAGGGGCGGGTTGGGCACGTGTAATGGAGCGTATTGTGCACGCGAATCTAGTGCCTTGTAGAGACCTAAGATAATAGGTTGAATAGGTCTCCACAGGGAGATTGTAAAGGTGTATAGGTCTCCACAAGGTTTTCACGAAACTGATATTTGGGAAATAACTAAAACACGGGAAATTCTAAAGGTGTATGGGTACGGGTCTCCACAATGTTTTTACGAAACTGATATTTGGAAATAACTAAAAAACCGGAAATTTGTGATGGGTAGGAATCCGTTGCAAATTGAAGTGTTATATAAAAGGGACATACGGTCCAAATGTCTACTCAGGAAAGTGAATGTGGTTGAAATGGAAAGTATTTTGTCAAACATCGTTTTTCACTGGGTTGTATAGTGAACAAAGCAATGTCTCCACAAAGCAATGTCTCCACAAGGATACAGATTCAGGTGTGTGTATGTATAGGCGGCGACACAAGCCGGAGGGATTGAGCTTATTCCTGCACAAATGTGTCAGGGAACAACGATTACAAGCTTCGCTTATCGGTATGTCTACTCTACATGTACAGTCTCACAAGTGCTTCCTTGTATATATTTATAGTCACGTGAAACTGTAGAAATGAATGAAATGAATGAATGACGAATATGGCGTAATGAGGCATCTACTCCAAAAGTCCCTTTCGAGCTAACGGTATTAAAAGTCAAAGTTTTGTCAAAATGCATTTCATAATCAAATTCCTTTTTTTTTTTATAAAATCATCTGTATTAGAAAATAATTAGTTCGAAGGATTTTCTCAACAAATGTCTGTAAATATTTAAAAATCGGGGACTTCACATTTAGACGAGAATCCTCATTATGCCGTACCGGGTCACATATTATAATAAGTGTGATAGCTCTATAAATAAACTAGACTGCGCACTCCCCTATCAACGCGCGGTACGATCGTGTGCCGACAAGGACGCGCATCCGCCATTACCAAAGAGGTCAACTTCAGCTCAAAGTGCCCGGATGTCAGTAGCAATCGCGTGTAACATGAATGGGGAAAGATACAGCCGAAAGGTTGTGAATGCGGAAACTAAAATTTTATAGAAATGGTTTTTAGTAATGAAAGAAAAGGCCATCAAATCCTTTAGGGATTGTCGAATTTTAATGTCCTACTTTTTGGGTGTAAAAAATTGGGATTAGTTTGCTGTGGTTTGCCCCATAGAGATCTACGCATTTGCACCTCTTTGGTAATGGCGTCGCAGTCCCCTTTTCGGCACACGTCACGCAATGAGTGGGCACTCTAGTTTATCTATAGAGCTCTATGCCTTTACCCTATCTGCACGGGAGGCCCCCTCCATATTAATTTGGTTATTACTGCATCACGACCGCTAAAGGTTTTGCATTCTCGCTTCAGGACTTTCCCCCCGTTGTCTTGCACTCATTTTGATACCCACATTTTGTCCATATCGGACATACCTATCTGGAGTTACATGTCAATTAGTATTGCATAATATATTTGTGTACAATTAAAAACTGTCAGAGAGTGGCTTGCATTTCTTTATGAATCGTGCTCAGGAATTGATGTTGCATTGATTTCATGCTTTTGTATAATTCTGAAAGAAACTAATTAAAGTTTTGAAACTAAAAATATAGGGGGAAAATGAAAACCTTAAGCAACGGAAACAATGAAAACAAAAGGACATAAAAAGTGCTGGCGTTTTGCTGTATCGGGGAAGATGAGTTTTACCAGATGTACATATAAAATAAAATCAGAACTGTATAATTTCTCATCTGGAAAACCATTATAATAATTTTGACACAGTTTCCTGTTTTTATACAAATTATAAAAATATTGCAAAAATCCACAATCAAAGTCATTATTAATAGTTAACACTGTGTTTTTGTGGTTTTCTGTGGTATGTGAGTTTGCACCTTTGAGGGCACTGTGGTAAATTGTGGTATACAGTACTTGTTCTTTTTGAAAGGTGCAAAGCGTGACTGTTAATTAGCTAATAATTAAAATAAAGCATATTCTGATTAAAATCAATAATGCAATCAGATACAGCTCATGCAAATCTATCTGCACGCAAAATGTTAAGGTCATCGGACTTTCCGTTTTAGATATCAATTTTTATGCAAATTCGCCCAAAACAAGGCTGAAAAGCCAGTCGAGGTTAAGGGGAAAGGAAAGAAGGAGATAGAGAGAGACTCAGGAAGGCCGGAGATAGGAATTGACATTCTTTAAAACAGGCAAGAGAGTAGACAGGGGAAAAAGCAAGAACCAGGAAGGGAATTCCAGATGGAGGTAGAACGAGGGAAGAAGCCTTTCCGATACCTCTCCGTTCTCCACATTGGGACAGATGGAGTGTGTAGGTGAGATGAAGCAAGCAATAGAGAGCCCAGTATTTTCATTTTCAATAACCAAGTACCCATAGGGTTAACAGAGGCAGGTCAGCCGCTCGTCACAAAAGACCTTCCACTCTCTTTTGTTGTATGTTTCCCACCGCATTGGCAATTGGTACGCCAACGTGTACGACCGCTCTTTTTCTAATTTCTCGTCTTTGAAGAACGGGCGGTAGATTCCTCTCGCCCAAACAAGATGATGTTTGTACAGCAGACCGGGAGTCCCTCCTGCTGACTGCTGCCACACCGCTCCAAGCTAATAAAAGAGAAATGCTGGTAAGGATTACAGGGATCTTTGCTCTCATCCTACCAGCCATTGTTTGTTTAACATAATACTTAAAGCGGCCCTCATACATGGTTCATCAAATGGAATTAATAATGTGTAGTGCAATCCATGCTGTAGTCCAGGTACAAACCCCACTATGTTGCGCGTGTATTTGTTCGTTTTCGGTGATTCCCAATATGTATCGGTACGTCATCAAGCTTATCGATAGATCGGCATAACAAACAACTATACACAAGAAATAGTTGATATCGGTTCAAGTATGGAATCGTTAGAGGTCCGCTTTAAGATCTGCTGGAGGCAGGGCGTTGCCACACGGTGCAGACTTCCCGCCTAAATTTGTGAAGGGATCGGGGTTTAAATTTGGAGACAACAAATCATAAATGTGAAAAGTTTGGAACTGTATACGACGCCAGTACTTAAGTCACTGCGGACACCCCCTTCGCATTCCCCGACTTCTATTCTACAGCCATTCTGGGGAAGGTTCCCTGAAGGCTCAATGGCAAACATTTTCAGTTCCATCGTCCCAGCAAAGGCACCAGACTACTCCCGCACCCCGTACGCGTATTTTGTTCCCCCAGCATGAGAAAGACCATCAGTAACATGAACGCTTGCTATTGGTTGGTTTTCTCCACGCACGGTGAATTATTCATGACATTCCGTTTGCGCACCCACAGTACGTATACATGTACATATACAAATCATTTATGTATACAAGTACATGTAAATGTATTTATTTATATATAGGCCTAATGAAGGAAAACACAACCAACAGTAAGGGTTACTGTATTTTGATGGCCTTTCCCATGCTAGGGAAAAAAATACGCCGGATGAGGACTTCGCATTGAATTGAAGGTGAAGTAGAACGGACAATAATGTGACGTCAGAGGCCCCAAACCACTTCACACGGGGTTCATTCATGAATTTGCTTAGCATCCGTCACATCCACCACCGTAGGCTACGCAGACCGATTCCACCACGCACAGAATAACAACGATATCTTGGCTTTACCAGAATCAGTATCAATGAGAAGAAAGAAACGACGCTGTTTTTGTGCTATTTCGCCAGCGCCACACTGATGTTGCACCCTTTCACCGTAACGGCGAACCCAACTTAATAAGGGTGCAGCACACAAAATCCATCCAAGATGGCTCCGCCGTGCTGATTGTGTACCCACAACTTGTTTGTAATAAGGGGTCTTTGCAGGCTAATTAACGGATACAATGTAGAATAATTCTAACTTAAGACAACCTGGGGGTTCACTCTTCAATTTGGTATGTAATTTGGAGCATATCTGGCTTTAAATGTGGCCCTATTTGGCTGTAGGAGTGGAGGGGTCCATCCCAAAATCCTTGCAGAAATTCGGCTTGGACGGCTACTCATTTTGGGGGTGTTTTTTTTTCTGGGGGTAATTAGCAAAAAAATCTAATCGGCTAAGGGCACTAAAATTGAAAAGAATCTGAAAGATGAAGGTCCAAACTACAATTTTCAGTATAGCTACAAGAACTGAGAAACTTTTGAGTGTGGGATAATTGGCTTTGAAAGTGAGTGTTTTTGTGCAGTGTTCAATGGGAGCTCGATTTAGTGTTCTGCACCCATAGTGTAATTAGACAGTCCCCTCCATTGTCCGTTGATAAGGCGGACCATTGTACGGTGATGAATGTGCTGTGACGTACAATGTGATATACAGTATGTGCACTGATGTACCGTATGCGATGTACGAACGCTGCGTCCTGCTAGCTGTATTGTTTTCATTTTGTAGAGATAGCCATGCACAGGAAGCATGTCCGTAGGTTTAACCGAGTACAGCATCTCCCCACACGTTTCTCCATTGAGCTTTGCCTTTGACATTTCTTTTATTTATCTGTCTATTCCTTTTCTATTTTTTGCAGTAGCCATCACCTCGAGTGGCCTTATAAGGCCTTGTGTTTGGTGATCTTTCATTAAAAAAATGCTTCTTTTTCTTCCTCTCGAGAAAGCGTTTCTTCCCCGTTGAAGGCCGTGCCTGAAACCCTATATTCGCACCGGTGGCGTAAAGAGCCTGAACGCCCCCCTCTCCCTGAAAGAAAATTATGTGCGGTCGATTTTACCAAACTCATTCGTAACTTACGATCAATCGGAAGACGATGACTGAAACACAGAAACCATGTGACCTATCACAACTTACAATAGGCTATCACTTGTAATTGGAGGGGGTGGGAGGGGGAGGGGAGGGGAGGGAGAGGTGGAGGGGGAGTGGGAGAGGGAGAGGGAGAGGGAGAGGGAGAGGGAGAGGGAGAGGGAGAGGGAGAGGGAGAGGGAGAGGGAGAGGGAGAGGGAGAGGGAGAGGGAGAGGGAGAGGGAGAGGGAGAGGGAGAGGGAGAGGGAGAGGGAGAGGGAGAGGGAGAGGGAGAGGGAGAGGGAGAGGGAGAGGGAGAGGGAGAGGGAGAGGGAGTGGGAGAGGGAGAGGGAGAGGGAGAGGGAGAGGGAGAGGGAGAGGGAGAGGGAGAGGGAGAGGGAGAGAGAGGGGCAGAGGGAAAGGGAGAGGAAGAGGGAGAGGGAGAGGGGAGGGAGAGGGAGAGGGAGAGGGAGAGGGAGAGGGAGAGGGAGAGGGAGAGGGAGAGGGAGAGGGAGAGGGAGAGGGAGAGGGAGAGGGGGAGGGAGAGGGAGTGGGAGAGGGAGAGGGAGAGGGAGAGGGAGAGGGAGAGGGAGAGGGAGAGGGAGAGGGAGAGAGAGGGGCAGAGGGAAAGGGAGAGGAAGAGGGAGAGGGAGAGGGGAGGGAGAGGGAGAGGAGAGGGAGAGGGAGAGAGGGAGAGGGAGAGGGAGAGGGAGAGGGAGAGGGAGAGGGGAGGGGAGGGAGAGGGAGAGGGAGAGGGAGAGGGAGAGGGAGAGGGAGAGGGAGAGGGAGAGGAGAGGGAGAGGGAGAGGGAGAGGGAGAGGGAGAGGGAGAGGGAGAGGGAGAGGGAGAGGGAGAGGGAGAGGGAGTGGGAGAGGGAGAGGGAGAGGGAGAGGAGAGGGAGAGGGAGAGGGAGAGGGAGAGGGAGAGGGAGAGGGAGAGGGAGAGGGAGAGGGAGAGGGAGAGGGAGGGGCAGAGGGAAAGGGAGAGGAAGAGGGAGAGGGAGAGGGGAGGGAGAGGGAGAGGGAGAGGGAGAGGGAGAGGGAGAGGGAGAGGGAGAGGGAGAGGGAGAGGGAGAGGGAGAGGGAGAGGGAGAGAGAGAGGGAGAGGGAGAGGGAGAGGGAGAGGGAGAGGGAGAGGGAGAGGGAGAGGGAGAGGGAGAGGGAGAGGGAGAGGGAGAGGGAGAGGGAGAGGGAGAGGGAGAGGGAGAGGGAGAGGGAGAGGGAGAGGGAGTGGGAGAGGGAGATGGGAGAGGGAGAGGGAGAGGGAGAGGGAGAGGGAGAGGGAGAGGGAGAGGGAGAGGGAGAGGGAGAGGGAGGGGCAGAGGGAAAGGGAGAGGAAGAGGGAGAGGGAGAGGGGAGGGAGAGGAGAGGAGGGAGAGGGAGAGGGAGAGGGAGAGGGAGAGGGAGAGGGAGAGGGAGAGGGAGGAGAGGAGAGGAGAGAGGGAGAGGGAGAGGGAGAGGGAGAGGGAGAGGGAGAGGAGAGGAGAGGGAGAGGAGAGGGAGAGGGAGAGGGAGAGGGAGAGGGAGAGGGAGAGGGAGGGGGAGGGGAGATGGAGAGGGAGAGGGAGTGGGAGAGGGAGAGGGAGAGGGAGAGGGAGAGGGAGAGGGAGAGGGAGAGGGAGAGGGAGAAGGAGAAGGATAGGAGAGGGAGAGGGAGAGGGAGAGGTAGAGGAAGAGGGAGAATAAGAGGGGAGAGAGAGAGGGAGAGGGAGATGGAAATGGAGATGGAGATGGAGATGGAGATGGAGAGGGAAGGGGGAAGGGGATGAGGGGGAGGGGAAGGGGACGAGGAAGATCACGTTTTGCTCTCTTATTTAGAAGAGCAGTGACCTTTGCCTCGTGCTAGAATTTTATTGCCTCCATCTAATTGACGTTATTGGGCTCCTTGCGCTGAGGACTCATTCAAGGTTGTGCCTTTGTGACCGTGCAGCGTAGCCCGGCGACCCCATGTACGTCGTTGATGACCGTCGCCTCCTTTTTCTGGTTACTGAAAGCTATTTCGTAATGGCAGTCGGCCAGACAGAAAGGCCATTGACGAAATGAGTCGTCGTGTCTACGTCAAAATTCCCACACATACAAAAATAGCATCGATGCCTCTAACACAGGCGCATACAGGTATGAGCATAACGTCCAACCCCCTTTCTTTATGCATGAATTGGCGCCACAATAATTAACTCAGCTTGTTTCTGTAAAGTCTCGGACCCGTTACATTCGTCGTAGTTCTGGTGACGGTGCCTTTCTCAGTTATCCCAGGGGTCGGGGTAAGGCTAGCGTTGGGGATCGAGCCTTTGAGTATTGTTGCACCTCATCTCCGGAATAAACTTCCATGTCAAATTCGACACGCTATCAGTGGTGTCAATTTTAAATCAATGTAATTTTTTTTATATATTTTTTTATTATTAATTGGAAAGCTCTGTAATATTCTGGGTGTGTTTTTTCTTTACAATAATTATAATGTGATATACAAAAATGTTGCAAACTACTTACAGACTAAAATTACCAAAAAAGTAAATCTTAAAATTCAGTGGGCCTGACGTTTCGATCCTAGCAGGACCTTTCTCAAAGGCAGAGTGACAAGGACAAAACAGATACATATACACGAAGGAAGGGGGGAGAGAGTGAATAGGACACGGATGAGAAACAAAGGACAAAGGGTGAATACAGTTATAATGTATTAATTAATGATATTGTATGAGTTTTTGTCATATCTTGTAAAATGTTGTTGTATTTTAGGTCTAAATACTCTTGCAGATGTCTATGTTATTTTTGATATTGTAATGCGCTCTTGAACATGTTATGGAAAAAGCGCTATATAAATTCAATATTATTAGTATTATTATTATTACCTTGAATTAAATTGGTCTTTTGTACGATTTCGGTCTTTTTTTCTGAAAGCCCATAATCACTCAAAAACAGTGACAGGTTGTTTTCATGTTACTTTTGTCAGGAAATGAAATATCATTTTCATCATTTACGTCCGTTTTACACATTGGCAGTGTTGTTTATTGCCTGCTCGTTTGTCGGTCGTAAAAACCTATCAACAGTCGATGAGAGTTTTGAGAGAATTGGAAGTTCCGGGAAGAACGTATGACCTCTTTGCATCACAGTGCGCATGATATCACGGGCCTCGGGATAATAAACGTAGATTACACAATGCAAAAATGGGAAAAAAAAGCGATGACAGCATAGATGACCTATGAAGAGAGTAGCGGGAATGAGAATAGCAGTAGAAACAGTGGCGCCTGCAACAGTGACACCTGCGCCAGCGGCACACGAAGCAGCGACACCTGCGCCATTGACACAGGTAGCAGTGACACGGGCTTCAATGACACCCGTAGCAGTGACACCTTGGTTAGCAGCACCTGCGGCAGTGACACCTGCAGCGGTGATGCATGCAGTAGTGGCATATGCGCCATTGGAACCTGCAGCAGTGACACCTGCATCAGCGGCAATAGCAAACAGAGGCACCTGCGTCAGAGGCACCTCTATCAGTGAAATCTGCGTCAGTGGCCTTTGGTGACACCTGAAGCATAGTGACACCTGAAGCACCGTGACAACTGAAGCACAGTGACAACCGGAGCACAGCGACACCTGAAGCACAGTGACACCTGAAGCACAGTGTCACCTGAAGCACAATGTCACCTGAAGCACAGCGATACATGAAGCACAGCGACACATGAAGCACAGTGACACCTGAAGCACAGTGTCACCTGAAGCACAGTGTCACCTGAAGCACAGCGACACATGAAGAATAGTGACACCTGAAGCTCAGTGACACCTGAAGCATAGTGACACCTGAAGCACAGTGACACCTAAAGCACAGTGACACATGAAGAATAGTGACACCTGAAGCTCAGTGACACCTGAAGCATAGTGACACCTGAAGCATAGTGACACCTGAAGCACAGACACACCAGAAGCACAGTGTCACCTGAAGCACAGTGACACCTGAAGCACAGTGACACCTGAAGCTCAGTGACACCTGAAGCACAGCGACACCTGAAGCACAGTGACACCTGAAGCACAGTGACACCTGAAGCTCAGTGACACCTGAAGCTTAGTGACATCTGAAGCACAGCGACATCTGAAGCACAATGACCCCTGATGTAGCAAATGATACTGCAGATTATACTCCTCATCAGAATGATGACTGAAGAATAATTATTGCTCCTGTACTCTTCCGTTGCGGGTAGTTGGTTACGTAACTGTTCGTAACATCCCTGCACATCGACGCCTTCGCACCGCACGCCACGTGCGACTTCCTCCGGGATTCCTAAGCCTGCCGTCCGTCACGAATGCATTCCTACTAGGCAGGTACCAGCACCTTTTCGGCGTTCAGGGAATGTTTCATTCTGCAGCGCGCTAACGGGGACAAATGCCGCCGAATGGTGCGGGCATCTGGACGACGCAACGTGCGTCATTGAAGCCGGTCTCTGCAGGCTGGCACGCAGGCAGGCAGGCAGGCGGGCAGGCGACCTCTGACCACGCCTCTTAGCATAAGGCTATTATGTCCGTCCGGTAGTGCACAGCCTCCCCACCGTGTGTGCGTGTGTGTACGCGTAAAACCGTGCCACGCACTCGTTACGTACACTCAACAGACGTGCAGGACAGAGGATATAAACATACTGGGAGGACCACATATTTCTGGAGGTGAGAATTAACCAAAAAAAAAAAATAACCGCCCCACGAAATGGCGACGTTTTGAGGAGGCTCGTACGTGCGTCCCGTTTGGATTTAACCGACCGTTCCGACGAGCTGCGACTGTGATGAGAGACGGTCTGGGGAGGGGGTAGTGGAGAGGAGACGACGGCGGGGACCAAGATGAACACCACGGACAACACAACCGCCGCCACGGAGTACACCGACGCAACGCCCAATGTGACCTACATGCCGGGGTGTCCGATCTACGTGGTGGAGAAATTCGTGCTGCCCAACGAGTGGGACGACCCCATCTGGATACTGACCAGCGCCTTTGTCATCTTCACGATGCAGTCTGGTGAGTTGATATTTCGCTGTTTATTGTCTGGCAGTGAGGCTAATTGCGGAAGATTTCCACACCGAAACGAAACATAACCCCCTCCCCCCCAAACAAAATAATCACAACAAATCGCTAAGAGTAATGACTGTAAGTCGGAGTGTGGCTACCAACCACTGAAAGCAGATCGCTCGTGAATAAGGCTATGGCCCTGACGACAAAGTAAGATAAACAAGCGATACCATGTCGTGACCGACAAGGACTGTTTAACTCCCAAACTCGCTGTAATTTTTTTTTGTTCTTCGTAAGCGACTACACGCGCGTCACCTGCATGGCTTGTGCGCGTGTAGCGTGGCGATGTCGCGTCGCGACAGCGTTGCGAAGGTCGGCAGATCATGCACGCGATCGATCGGAGCTTGATTTCTGCACGATCAGATCCGCTGCGCTGACAACGCGCTGGATTGACTTTTTGCGATGTGCGATTATTGATCTTGGGAAGGACCCGAGGGTGAAGACAGTGCTCGAGGTAGTGCGGCCGTGGGGTTTCGTCATTGTTGCTGTCGTTGCTGTCGTAGTTGCTGTCGTAGTTGCTGTCGTAGTTGCTGTCGTAGTTGCTGTCGTTGATGTTGTCGTTGCTGTCGGAGTTGTTGTCGTTGCTGTCGTTGATGTTGTCGTTGCTGTCGTAGTTGCTGTCGTTGCTGTCATTGATGTTGTCGTTGCTGTCGTAGTTGTTGTCGCTGTTGCTGTCGCTGATGTTGTCGTTGCTGCCGTTGTTGTTGCTGTCGTTGTCGTCGTCATTGACGTTGTTGCTGTCGTCGTTGTCGTTGTTGCTGTCGTAGTTGCTGTCGTAGTTGCTGTCGTTGATGTCGTAGTTGCTGTCGTTGATGTTGTCGTTGCTGTCGTAGTTGCTGTCGTTGCTGTCATTGATGTTGTCGTTGCTGTCGTAGTGGTCGTCGCTGTTGCTGTCGCTGATGTTGTCGTTGCTGCCGTTGTTGTTGCTGTCGTTGTTGTCGTCATTGACGTTGTTGCTGTCGTCGTTGTCGTTGTCGTTGCTACCGTGTTTTGGTCATTGGTGTCGTCGTTGTTAATGTTAATTTTGATTATGTTTGTAGTCGTTGCTGTCGTCGTCGTGTTGGTGGTGGTGGTGGTGGTGGTGTTGGTGGTGGTGATGATAGTGATGGTGGCTTTGGTGGTGGTGCTGGTGGTCGTGTTGGTGGTGGTGACGGTGGTGGTGGTGGTGTTGGTGGTAGTGTTGGTGGTGTTGGCGTTGGTGTTGGCGGTGGTGGTGGTGTTGGTGGTGTTGGTGGTGTTGGTGGTGGTGGAAATTGCTGTGTCGACGTGACATTTATAATAACCATTTGAGAAAGGTCATCGAAACATCAGGCCCACTAAAATGTTGAGAACCATAATAGACAATAGACTGATTGCGCGACCAATGTTTACATGTCATCACGTGGCTTATAGTAGGTATTTTTTCATCCAATTCGGCACAAAGCAGTGATGGAAATGTACAAAGAAAAACGTGGACAATATGATAGTCTTCTTTGCTCATTTCCACTCCTGTTCTGAACCAAATGAGACTGAAAAAATACCCACTGTAAGTTACATGATGGCATGATGTAAACATTGTGCGCACAATCGGTCTATTACAATGTGAAGTTGTCCTAAAGTGTGTATAAATCAAGTTGACACATATGTGACCCGGCACAGCATAATGAGGAATAACCCCCACTTTTGAGATTTTGAGATTTTCTAATGATGTGAAAGAGTATGCCATTAGCTTTCAAATGATATCAAAATATAATATCCTGTTATATTTAAAATTTCCGAAAATACAGATTTTTTTTTTATATTTGTAATCGAATTGTGAAGATACTTTAACTTCAGGCGTTGTTTACTCAAAAAGTTCTTTGGTGGGATATTTCTCATGTTGTTGTGCCGGGTCACATATGTTGGCTTTTTACAGTGTTGTGAGTTAGATGACTTTCCTGAATATTGTCGAGGTTAGATTTGTGGTATTATGTGGTCGATTTCACCAATTCCATCGTAGCTTTCGATTTATCGCTAGATTTTCTTTATTTTGTGCATCAAAACGTGATTAGTGGTTCGTTTTTGTCTTGTTGTTACTTCCCTGTTTATGTTTGAATTGTCCATGGGCGTTTTTAACACAAGCCCACCGGCTTCTGAAAGTGCCCCCAAATATTGGTTCTTTTCCTTCATTCCTGTGTTGCTATCGTTCGCTCTTTACTGTTTTCTTTAAACATTTCATTTTGTCTCTGTTATTACAAGGAACTCCTAAATTGATTTATTTGAAGAAAAAAACCCAGGACAAATTGGCAAAGAAAACTTTGACTGGACCGGGACTTAAACCCGAGACCTTTGGACTAACGTACCAGTGCTTTTCCATCTGAGCTATCCAGCCCTTAGATGGCGGCCTTCCCAAATAATAGTCAACTAGTCGGGGTGGGCGCCAGTCAGAAACATTATGCAACCATTAACAGCCGTATATCTCCAGGGATCACACCCCGCTTTCATTCAGATACAAACAACTATAAGTGTTGCTATATGAAAATGAATGACGTATGTGATGACCCGGCACAGCATAATGAGGAATAACTCCCACTTTTGAGATTTTGCGATTTTCTAATGATGTGAAGTATACCATTAGCTTTTGAATTAAACCAAATTTATGTCCGTATGAACTTTGCTGTAATTAGTACAATGGGACTTCGCTCGTTCATTTGGTACCAGACACAATATAGCAACTTTACATTTTCATGAAAACAGTACACAAACACTCCCCCGAAATCCTCGTTTTTTAAACATTTAGAGACGGATTTCGAAAAAATCCTTTGAACATATCATCCTCCAATACGTTAACTTTCCGAAAATACAAAAAGAAATTGATTTTTGATCAAATTGAGAAGATTCTTTGACTTCAGGCGTTGTTTACTGGAAAAGCGTTTTGGTGGGATATTCCTCATGTCGCCGTGCCGGGTCACATATTGAATGTGATGCAGAGACACCGTTATGGCGTATCACAAGCAGGTTGAGTTAGGCATCTTGTCAAAAAGATCATCGGTTGGGAATCGGATGATTCGACCCGTCCGATGTCGTTTCCACCGGATAGCCATCGTGAATTGTTCACCCCAGAGTCCCCAGTACAATCGGCTTACTACCGGGGGACATTGTATCGGTCGGATGAATTCAACCGGCACTCAACCGATGATCTTTTTGATGCGTCGTAAGGCTTTGTGAAATCTATCCTGGACTTAAACCCTTTGTCCGTTCATGCTTCTTGCCCGGGCAGGGTTCGGGCTCCTCGAGAGCGGTACGGCCACCTCCAAGAACGAGGTCAACATCATGGTCAAGAACGCCGTGGACGTCATCTTCGGCGGCATCACCTACTGGGTGGTGGGCTATGCCATCAGCTTCGGCGACCAGGACCACCCGGCCCAGAACGCCTTCTCGGGGTTCGGCAACTTCTTCCTGGACGTGGCGCCGGACGACGAGGGGGTGGGCAAGCGGTACTCGCACTTCATCTTCCAGCTGGCCTTCGCCACCACGGCCACCACCATCGTGTCGGGCGCCATGGTGGAGCGGACCCGCCTGGAGGCCTACATCATCTTCTCGCTCCTCAACACCTTCATCTCCAGCTTCCCCTCGCACTGGGTCTGGGCCGAGCTGGGCTTCCTCAAGCGGATGGGCGTGGTGGACGTGGCGGGCGGCGGTCCCGTGCACATCGCCGGCGGCGTGACGGGGCTGGTGGCCACTCTGATGCTCAAGCCGCGCAACCGGCGCTACAAGACCTCGGACCCGCCGCCGATGGGCTCGCCGACCAACGCCATACTGGGCATGTTCATGCTGTGGTGAGTGATGAGTGCTGGCCTCTCCCCCGCGTTCCCTGAGCTTCCCACGGTATAGACCCAGCCCTACCGAAACTCAGGCTGCGTCCGAATCCATTGCCTGTACGGCTTGAAAGTACACTCATGTCTGTGGCCGTTTTCGATATGAAGGCTTAGGCTCAGGCTTAGGCTTCGGTCATATGTCACCCGGCACAGCATAATGAGGAATAACCCCACTTTTGAGATTTTGAGGTTTTCTAATGACGTGAAAGAGTATACCATTAGCTTTTAAATGATATCAAAACATAATATCCTCTAATACTTAAAATTTCCGAAAAAAGGAAAAACAAGAAAATTGTTGTTTACTCAAAAAGTGTTTTGATGGGATATTCCTCGTGTCGTTGTGCCGGGTCACATATT
>OX465108.1:21448424-21508424 GCA_949987565.1 Luidia sarsii | reverse complement strand
CAGGATTCTGCAGGATTCAGGGCACATGAGAGTTGACACGTTGCAGGATTCTGCAGGATTCAGGGCACATGAGAGTTGACACATTGCAGGATTCTGCAGGATTCAGGGCACATGAGAGTTGACACATTGCAGGATTCTGCAGGATTCAGGGCACATGAGAGTTGACACATTGCAGGATTGTGCAGGATTCAGGGCACATGAGAGTTGACACATTGCAGGATTGTGCAGGATTCAGGCCATTAGGGATTTATGTCACTGTAGGAAAATGCAGGATACAGGATACTAGTTTCAAAGTGCTGGAGAGAAGGATTTTGCAGGATTGAGGGCACATGAGAGTTGACACACTGTAGGAATGTGCGGGATTGAGGGCGTAAGGCGATTTTGTCTGTAGGAAAATGCAGGATGTTGGTAACAATTTGAACGTCGTTGTGGCTTTTGTCAAGAGATTATCCGTTCGAAAAAGGGCCCACTGAAAAGAGTCTTTGTTTAGAATGTGGACTAAGCTCAGTGCAGGATTTTGCAGGATTCAGGCAATGGTCCACAGTAGCCAGTACTGCAGTATTATGAAGGATTCAGGTCACATGGAGTTTTGAACAAGGTAGGGTTGCAGGATTTTGCAGGATTCAGGTTATATCTTACAAAACATTGGTAGGGGTTTAAGGAAATAGAACATATATTTTAGTATCACCATTGATTATAACAGTCACACATTTAACTCACTAAACCATTCTACTGAGGTCTTTCCTCAATCCTCCCAAATCCTCCTACTTGAGACATACAAAAATCGCCTTTAGCCTCAATCCTCCAAACTCCTCCAGTATTTTTTACTTTTGTACTCTTGGGGAAGGGTGGGGTGGGAAGGTATCCAAGGCTCATACTTAGTGCTGACTGGTGATAGACTCAGTATAACCACTGCCCCCAAGAAACCGCTTACACTAAACACGCAGCACAATTCAAAAATATTGTGCTAACAACCAATCCTCCAAAATCCCTTTTTAAGTCAAGCACCACCCAGCCTTAATCCCCCAGACTCCTCCAATGCTCCACCTTACTACTAGCCTCAATCCTCCAGAATCTTCAAACACCACCCGGAAGATTTTGGAGGTTTCAGGGAGGTTTCGAATTTATGCAGGACACAAAACTATTTTCTAAACACCACGTCAATCTTGTAAACAAAACAACGTGTATTTTAGGGGGACGCCAAATTGCGAAACTGCTCAGGCTCTGGCTATGCCGCCTGGTTAATTTCCGATATGCATCGCTTGGGTTAAAAAGGTGCTTCTTCTTTGTAACTGGAGTTCTGTTCCGCGCTGAATTTAAGAGACCCAAGAACTCTCCGCAGGCCGTGCGATCCAGCGGATCAATGGCGATCACGAAGCCTGAGTTCGAACCGTGCTATCAAATAAAAAAGAGTCCTATACAGTCTGTGTTCCCCCATGCAAATTGCCAGGCACATCGCATCCTTTTGCGATCGCCAGAAATGAGTCCAGCTATAGTTATTGATTAATTTCATTGTTTTTTTTGTTTACCGAGATCCAAGCGAGGAGGGAAGTCACGCGTTTTCCAACCGACCTCAATGATTAATCATAGTCGGACACCCAAGACTAGTGTCTTTCCACCCTTTTCCCCTAACGAGGCATGGCGATTTTTTTTTTTACACCGCAGCCATGTTTTTTGTGCTGTGGCAGTGGAAATTTACGCTTGAAAAGAGACTAGCCCTGCGTTACAAGATCAGCCAGTGCAGGTGGACATTACTACCAGCAGCTAAGAGATTTGCAATTAACAAGACATCTCATGTTTGTGTCAAACTACAACCTTTGAGAAAGGTCCTGCTAGGATCGAAACGTCAGGCCCACGAAATTTTAGACAAACTACAACTAGTCACATTCCGTTCCTCCCCATTTAAACTGTCTGATCTCTTAGTCTTAACGCAGCACTACATGTAGTCTCTTTTCAAGCGTTGATTTGCACGAACACAGCTGAAAACCCAAGGGCTGCTGTGTAAACAATAATTAATAGCGAGCTTTCGTTTAACGACGGAGAGCGCACTGTATAGTACGGGGGATTTCACAGACCGCGACCGTTCCCGCACCCAAGCCCCCGTCCTGTTTAGAATCTTGTTTCGTTTTGTAATACGCGACGTGTATTCGCACTGCATGCACGGCACTGTGCACAACGCTACCAGGCCTGCACTGAGTATCAAATTATTACACACGCAGGATTGGTCACTTGTTACGTAACGCAGTAGCCGACTGTTCTGCGTTGCGTTCTGGACCGGACGCTATTTCCCCAATCAAAGGTCCCAGATTTCAACGGTACGGGGACTTGCAGGTTGTCGCGCATGCGCAGATGTATTTTTTTTCCCGGCTTGAATTTACCGTACTAGATTTCTCCCGTCGTAAAACGAAAGCTTGCTAATTAGGCGCGCCGAATGCTGAGAGAAGGCAGGGCACCGCTCCCCCGAGCGACCCGCAGGGACCGTACACTTGATTGTCTCGCAGCCGGCGACCATTTAGAGGCAATTATGTCCCCCGTAATGATGAGAGCAATCGCGAGGCGTATTAGCATTGTAGTGCGGTCAGCCCCCGGTTAACATTCAAGGTTGCGTACGGCCTGATGTCAGTAATAATCTCAGCGGTCCAGCGAACGGCAGTCAACGCAAACGCTCGCGCAAACAAATTAAAAAAGAGCAATTTGCATTGAGACGCCTAGATCACTCCGTGCGCTGGCTCCCCATGCCCAAATAATCCGTTGATTTTTTTGGTTTTTTACTTGTGCGCGAACAAAAGGCTTATCGCCAATAAAGTAATTGATTGCGACGAAGCTTTGATTTCACAGACAGTCGACGTCAAAAGCGATGAGATCTCCTGATCCGAATCACGCAATCGCGACCATCGCGGGCGAAGCCTCCGTCAAATAAACGAATGACGAACGTCGTCATTCATTTCACGCCCAGGACGTGAATCGTCATTCTTGCGGTTTTCCCGTTGCCCGCAGGCTCACTGTGACCTCTTTCCACCGTTCATTATGAGGCCTAGGGGGAATTATAAATCGTTCGGGATAACCCACTTCAAGTCCCCGGTGACCTCCGGACTTGAGGCTGTGACCTCGCAGCTTGTCACAACCCCCCCCCAACCCTCAGACAGGCTCAGTGCGCGCGCATATGAAGCAAGAAAGATTCACGTTCTGCGTACGGATGAGTTATAGCGAGGCGATTTCTAATGTGCTCCTCGATTTTGCACGCGTTTCGCTTGACCTAAATTACTGAATGGGTTTGGCACCCAACACAAATGTGGGTGTGTGCGTGACAACCACCACCTTACATTATCCGGAATTTCAAGCCCCTACACATCATTGGTAGGATCGAAAAAGAGAAATGTTCACAGATGTACATGGAACTCATACAGTTTGAAGATGGTAATGGTAGAAACCTCGCACTGAAACATTTCTGCCTAAAATGCTGTATTTTTGGAGAAAATAGTAAAAGAAATCGTTTACGTCTCACCCCAGTAGATCCAAACGATTTTTCGTAACAATACGTTAAATGCTGCTTTTTCGTCAAACAAATGAAGCGGTTTTTCACTATTCTCTCGAGACTCGGTTGGCGGATTGAGCTGACATTTTCGCATGTGTGCTATTTCATGCATACGTTGGATCAGACAACGTATGGATGCTATTCTTTGACCTCGACCAATCTTGTGTGATTCCTTTATACCGATTCGCAAGGAGTTCTTATCGTAGGAAAATGCAGAATAGCTTACACAGTGGGAATTGCTATGATCGACCAAACATCGGTGCTGGTATTCCTATGAGTTCCCTGCAGATATGAATTTGCAGAACGCATTTGAAAATGCCAAATGTTGCACTAGTCTTTGGGTACATTTTGTTTTTGTTCGGACGAAGTATGCAATAAGAATAAAGCGGTCCAACGTGGCGGCAGTGCTTTTGTTTGGTCACGTGGGTGAAAAAGGTCTATAGCAGTGTACCTTTCTCAAAGGCAGAATTCTTTTGAAGTTTAAATTTCAGCAAACTGCTAACTGACTAAAATGACCCAAACACGAATATAAAAAAGGGGCCCGACGTTTCGATCCTAGCAGGACATTTCTCAAAGGCAGAAAGGTTTAAATTTCTCTGATCTACAACAACCCATTGACCGTTGCGGTGGATTTAACCCAACTAATGTGAACTTACGATCAACCGCAAGACGATAAGCAATGCACAGAGACCGTACGGTGTATCACAAACTTACGATGTGTTATCTTAAAATTTAGTAGGCCTGACGTTTCGATCCTAGCAGGACCTTTCTCAAAGGAAGAGTGACAAGGACAAAACAGATACATGTACACGAAGGAAGGGGGGAGAGAGTGAATAGGACACGGATGAGAAACAAAGGACAAAGAGTGAAGCTGGTAGGGAGAGATCAACGGGAAGGGCAAGGGGTAGGGATTAGTGGGAGGAGGGGGAAAGATCAAAGAGAAGGGCAAGGAGTAGGGTAGGGATTAGTGGCAAGAGGGGGAAAGATCAAAGAGAGAAGTGTGAAGTGTGAAGTTAGGCTTTGTGAAATGCAGCCCCCGGGACATTGATTTCTGGTTCATCGTGTAGTAGGGATCCCGAGGGCTTAATACCGAATACCGTGCCGGTGGTGCGATAGGCATGCACGCGATTACCCACGGGTCGCGTTCTACTGAAACTGGGGACTGGAGCTGGAGATCACGTTGGAACGGAATGTATTCAGTCTTTGATGAGATTGGCCGCTAGAGTTCAAAGCCCCCCTCGGTCTTCATCAGGCCGCTGGGAGCCGAGCCCGTAGCGACGGTGAAATTCACCGTGCGCCTCTCAGTCGTGTTCCCCCCACCCATCCCCACCGCCGCGGGTAGACTCGACCGGTTGGACCTTGACCCAGACTCTCCCCCTCCCCCCGTCTAATCCCCCCCGACGGTGGATTTCATTATCTTCTCCCCGCCCTCTTTAGGCGTGGGCGAGGGCTAGGGGCCGGGGGGATGGTTGACACCGACGGTAGACGATAGGTCATTTACGATGAGCGCGGTGGAGGTTTGTTGTCTAGCGTTTCCCCTCCCCCTCCCACTGCACCTCGTCCGACGAGACGCCTGGCTACCATGGCATTCAACCACAAAAATGGATTTCATCGATTGAATGCAGCAGCTATTTATGCTCGCAATCTAGAGTGGGCAGGGCCGGCGTTGACTCATGTCGCCATGGCAATTTCCCGACCGACTGGCTCGCGGGTTTTGTAAACCAGAAACAACAGCGGCAAGACAGCCACGACGACGATGAAGGACAACAACGGTGGCAATGACATCCATGGCAACGACCGCAACAACCCGAGTTACAAAACAAAAAATCAATGGCTGTAACGAATAACCACGACCGTGACAGTATGAGCCCCATCAACAAAAACAGTTACAAGGACCGTAACACGGACAGTAACACGGACAGCAACACGGACAGTAACAATGACAGTAACAATGACAGTAACAAGGCCAGTAACAAGGACAGGAATACGGACAGTAACAAGGACAGGAATACAGACAGTTACAAGGACAGGAATACAGACAGTTACAAGGACAGTAACACTGACAGTAACACTGACAGTAACAATGACAGTAACAATGACAGTAACAATGACACTAACAAGGCCAGTAACAAGGACAGGAATACGGACAGTAACAAGGACAGTAACACTGACAGTAACACTGACAGTAACAATGACAGTAACAGTGACAGTAACAAGGCCAGTAACAAGGATAGGAATACAGACAGTTAAAAGGACAGGAATACAGACAGTAACACTGACAGTAACACTGACAGTAACAATGCCAGTAACAATTACAGTAACAATGACAGTAACAAGGACAGGAATACAGATAGTTACAAGGACAGTAACACTGACAGTAACACTGACAGTAACACTGACAGTAACAATGACAGTAACAGTGACAGTAACAATGACACTAACAAGGCCAGTAACAAGGACAGGAATACAGATAGTTACAAGGACAGTAACACTGACAGTAACACTGACAGTAACAATGACAGTAACAGTGACAGTAACAAGGCCAGTAACAAGGATAGGAATACGGACAGTAACAATGACAAGGACCATAACACGAAGATGGTCATGATAGAATCCTCATGTTGAAATCTTACGGTCTGGGATGCTGTACTTCCCTATAAATCTTCACTCATACATCGACAACTAGTTTTATTACTTGCAAGTAATAAACTATTTCTTACACTACAGAATGGTGCAAAAACCGTGACGGTTTTTTGTACCTGTTTCTACTTTCTCAGATCACCATTTGAGCTAAAACCTTGGCAGGATTGCTTTTTTTTTTATGTTTGATGGTTTAACACACAAACTGTGGCAATTTTTTGACCTTTACCAATGTAGTATAGGGCCTTTAAGCGGCTCTATGAAACTTGCCCCTCATTATCAGCAGACTCAAATCCTTTTTGCCCCTAAAAAAAGCATGGTTTGGACGGCTACTGATTGAACGTCTCTTCTCTGTGTTTTGTTCGGACAATTTTTTTTTCTACCAGGTGGGGTTGGCTGGGCTTCAACTGCGGAAGCACCCAGGGAATCACCAACGACAAATGGTCGCTCGCTGCCCGGTAAGTACACTATAGGGGAGAATGAGCCCCAAACGATCTTAATTACCAGTCATTCACGCCGCTGTTTTTTTCCTACTCGAAGGCCGCACACACGAGGGAGAGGGTGATTTAAAAAAAGAAAAATTTACGACGATCGAATCGCCAATACTCGTCACTTTCTCTCTTCTCCGCACCTCTTCTTCTCCTCAGTCTGTAATTTGCCTGGATGCGCCCCTCAGTAGCGGCATTTCCGTTACGGCATGAGGACACCTCTCGTGCGTGAAAACGGCGTGGGGAGGGGTGGGGAGGGGAGGGGAGGAGAGGGGAGGAGAGGGGAGGGGAGGGCAGGCAGGGGAGGGCCGGGCAGAGCCGGGGAGGGCAGGGAAAGGAGGGGAGGGGAGGGCAGGGCAGGGCAGGGCAGGGGAGGGCATGGCAGGGCCGGGCAGAGCAGGGGAGGGCAGGGAAAGGAGGGGAGGGGAGGGGAGGGCAGGGCAGGGCAGGGCAGGGCAGGGCAGGGCAGGGCAGGGCAGGGCAGGGCAGGGCCGGGCAGAGCAGGGGAGGGCAGGGAAAGGAGGGGAGGGGAGGGGAGGGGAGGGGAGGGGAGGGGAGGGCAGGGCAGGGCAGGGCAGGGCAGGGCCGGGCAGAGCAGGGGAGGGCAGGGAAAGGAGGGGAGGGGAGGGGAGGGGAGGGCAGGGCAGGGCAGGGCTGGGCAGGGCAGGGCAGGGCAGGGCAGGGCAGGGGAGGGCAGGGCAGGGCAGGGAAAGGAGGGGAGGGGAGGGGAGGGGAGGGGATGGGAGGGGAGGGCAGGGCAGGTGAGGGCAGGGCAGGGCCGGGAAGAGCAGGGCAGGGCAGGGAAAGGAGTGAAGGGGAGGGGAGGGGAGGAGAGGGGAGGGGAGGGGAGGGGAGGGGAGGGGAGGGGAGGGGAGGGCAGGGCAGGGCAGGGGAGGGCAGGGCAGGGCAGGGAAAGGAGGGGACTGGAGAGGGGAGGGGAAGGGAGGGGAGGGAAAACGGTCGCGGAGTGACGGTGATGTTGCGAATATGGCGTTTCCATGGAGACACATCCTCTCAGTTGGCGATGGCTGGTTTTTTCGTTAGCCTCGCTCCAGTGCGCTGTTGGGGGGGGGGTAGCGCGGGAAGTAATTATCAAGGGAGACCTCGACCTGCGCTCAAGTACGTCCGTACACCTCTTAATGCTCATAGGTAAACGTAGTCCTTCCGGGCAAAGCACTGAGCATTAAGTGCTTATCACATCGAGTAGGGCAAACCCTCATTGAATTCCATTCTTATCGACGCTAGTATCATGTTATATCTATGATGCAAGGCGATACCTGCCGCTATCCATTATTCGAATCCGCCACACGACCTCGACCAGATCATTGGTCAAGTGATTCAGACGTCTGCATTACAAAGCAGGAGTCGCGGGTTCAAATCCCTTATTGCGTCGAGCAGGGCAAACCCTCATTGGATGAATCCTTCACGCTGGAACCGTCCAGGATTGGGGAAAAAGGGACCTGCGTTTCCTTTTGTTTAAGAATCCGGAACAAACGATTTACCCCGACCATCAAACATTCTAAAGCAGCGTTTCCACTGACCTAAAATTTAACAGAGACGATGGTTAAATTTCCATTAGTCAAATTTGACCGTCGTTCCCACTTAGACTTTTGAGTCGGTCAATTTAACCGAGACGATGTTTAAAGTAACCGAGCTGGCAAAAATTAGTTGTGCACAGTGCATGTACGCCGAGTCGCGTTTTACCGAGTGGTGCGTTTCCACTGGACTAATCGGCTCGGTTAAACTTACCTGGTGACTTTTACTGGGCAGAGGTTGGCCGGTAAAAGTAACCATTCGGCTCGGTTAAAGTAACCTAGAGGAAATATTAACTGGGCCGTTTCCACTGGACTTAAAATGGGAAAAGTAACCATAGTCTCGGTTACTTTGACCGAAATAAGTCCAGTGGAAACGCGGCTTAACTCATTCAGCCGGCGGTCTCTGAAACACTGGCGAACAGCCGGGATAAATAGCGACGGATTGCACCAACAAGAATGGCGCGCGTCGGATTGCCCGACCCAAGAGCGATTGTTTGATGCATTTATCGTCGCTCTCCCTTCCCCCTCTCACCTCCCGCCTTCGCGATGGCCTCGCGAGGATGTTCCGCAGCCGACCGTGATGGTAATCAAATTTGCAGGAGCGAGTAAACTGAACATCAATCCGCGAGTCACGCGAGAACATCGGGGGAGAGACATCGCCTTGTCCGCTGCAATCAATATCAACTGAAAAGTGAAATGTCGCATTCGGAGAGGGGAGATAGAGAGAAAGAGAAGTAGACAGACAAGCAGTCAGGCAGAGTGACAGAGAGACATAGAGAGACACGGAGAAAGTCGGAGAGACAGGGAGAGACAGAGATAGACATGGACTGGGGGAGAGGGAGAGAGAGGGAGAGAGAGAGTGGGAGAGAGAGAGGGAGAGAGAGAGGAAGAGAGAGAGGGAGAGAGAAAGAGAGGGAGAGAAAGAGGGAGAGAGGGAGAGAGAGAGGAAGAGAGAGACGAATAGAGACGTAGAAAGACAGATGCAGAGAGAGACTAAGGGAGACATGGAGAGACAGAGAGAGAGACACGAAGAGACAAAGAGAGACAGGGAGAGACAGAGAGAGACATAGAGAGACAAAGAGAGACAGAGCCAGAGACAGACTGAGAGAAACGGAGAGAGAGACAGGGACAGAGAGAGACAGAGACAGAGAGAGACAGAGACAGACTGAGAAACAGAGAGACAGAAAGAGAGAGAGACAGTGAGATAAAGAGAGATACATAGAGAGAGGGGGAGGGAGAGAGAGAGGGAGGCGGAGAGAGAGAGAGAGGGAGAGAGGGAGGGAGATAGAGAGAGAAGGAGAGAGAGTGAGTGAGTGAGAAGGAGAGAGAGAGAGGGGGGGGAGGGAGACAGAGAGAGTGAGAGTGAGGAAGAGAGAGAGAGAGAGAGAGAGGAGGGAGAGATAGAGAGAAGGGGAGAGAGACAGAGAAAAAAGAGATGTAGGGGGACAAGGAAGCCAAAAGAAATATAACCAAGTATGTCACATGTATGGCACGCATGTATTGCGGCCACACTGTGTTTGGCAAAACATTCACTTCAAGGTTGGACAGGAAGGTCCAGTGTAGATCTTGGCGAGTGTCGGGCCTGCTAATCAAACCCTCCTCCCTCCCCCTCCTCCCTGTCCGACCCCCCCTCCACAGCTAATAATCTTCACAAACAGTCCTCCGATGTCGGCCCGACAATAATATTTGCGGGGCAATTAGATATAGGGAGCCGGGCGGAGGGCAATCAGATCGCCCGGTCGCAGCAGTCCAGCCCGGCGCGTGGAAAGGCTAAACACAATATTATGATTCAGGTCGGGGCGCTGGGATTTCAAGCCTATTCCGGCGAAGTCAGTCACCCTGATTACATTTCACCGAGTTTATTAATTTTCAAAAATTGCAAACCGAATTACCCAACGCAACCTCCCCCCCCCCTCCCCAACAAGTGTGACCCCATTTTACTAACCCGCCCCCAACCCCAACGCCAACCCACTCCACCCCACGCAGCGAATTTAATTGTAAATGAAGAGACAATGAGGACTTGGCCCATCTCCAAAAAAAAATGGAGACAAGAATGACCGATTTATCGAGTTGAAATGAAATGTACGGCCTGCTCACTATGATTATAACACGGCCGCCAGGAGAGTGCGAACGGGAATTTAATTTGTGGCGATGCTGGGGAACGTCTATGCCGATGATAGTGTCTCTACGGCCGACCAATAATGATGCTCCGATACGGTGCGGTTGTCGTCCTCTCGATGAAGGCCGCCGCACACGAGAGCTATCTGCTGAGCAAAAAAAATCTCTCGAGGTCGTTGATTAGCTCAGCACGTACCTCAACGTGTGCGCTGAACTTTTGGTGAGATTTCTGCCTCAAGAGGCCGTGAGACCAATATCTATCCTGTTTGATTTTGTTCGCCTCTCGTGGATGAAAACTCATCGTGTGCGGCGACTTGAGCTACGTGCTGAGCAAAAAAACAGCAACTGGCCAATGAAAGCGCACGCCCTGTCCACGTGATGGCTTCACAAATCAAAATCAAACAGGATAGATATTGGTCTCACGGCCTCTTGAGGCAGAAGTCTCACTAAAAGTTCAGCGCACACGGTGAGCTACGTGCTGAGCTAACGGCTACGAGTGAATTTTTGCTCAGCAGATAGCTCTCGTGTGCGGCGACCTTAACGGTGACTTTCCGATGGCTAGGACGAGCACCGTTGACACGTCGACTCAGTTGTTTTGTCCATTCTCGGTCGACTCGTCCCGTTGACTGTCGTGAAAAAAATACCCTTTCAGTTTCCAACGACGTCACGAGCCCGTGTCATAAGTGACGTCATGCGTATCTCATTTCTTCTCTGGCCCTTTACGAAACGAAGATTTAGGCTCGGGCTTAGGCCTTTTTTCCGTTTTTGAGATATTTCCATTTATCACTTTCGTGAAAACCCAGTGCGAAACGATGTTTGACAAAATGCTTCCCATTTCAACCGCATTCACTTTCCTGTGTAGACATTTGGACCGTATGTCCCTTTTACATAACACTCCAATTTGCGACGGATTCTTAGGCCCCCTACCCATCACAAATTTCGTTTTTTTAAAGTTATTTCCAAATATCAGTTTTGTGAAAACCTTGTCGAGACCTATACACCTTTACAATCTCCCTGTGGAGACCTATACACCTTTACAATCTCCCTGTGGAGATCTATTCAACCTATTAGCTTAGGTCTCTACAATGCACTAGATTCGCGTGCACAATACGCTCCATTACACGTGCCCAACCCGCCCCTAATCCAGTAGCGTTGCTGGTAATTTGACTTATAATCCCCGTCCGGTATGCGCGATGGGTCTGGCGGTCCCGTAGTCTGATTGGCCAATTGTCATTACATCATGTTTATGCATATTCATATATGACCCGGCACAGCGACATGAGGAATATCCCACCAAAACACTTCTCGAGTAAACAACGCCTAAATTCAAAGTATCTTCTCAATTCGATTAAAAATAAATTTTATTTGTTTTGTATTTTCGGAAAGTTAATGTATTGGAGGAAATTTTGATATCATTTGAAAGCTAATGGTACAGTCTTTCACATCATTAGAAAATCTCAAATTCTCAAAAGTGGGGGTTATTCCTCATTATGATGTACCGGGTCATTATGTTCTATATTCTGTCTTTGGCCAATCATAGTACAGAGTGTTAATGAATAATGAATAATTATGCATAACATCAGCAGGAACTACCAGGAAGAAGGATATTGCCGGGTGAATATACACTTCCCTAAACAAAAGGTTGGCGAAATCATATGCGGCAACATTGAAACATTAAAACCATTTGCGTATTGAGTGACACTTAGGCCGTTTTCGAAATGAAGGCTTAGGCTTGGGCTCAGGCTTCGTCCCCGTCTGGAAAAAAAACTGAAAATTCCAGGTTGTGGTTTGTTTCTGAATTTGAAGGTTTGTTGGCTTGATAGGTACAGAGTATTCCCCAAGAGACTCGGGCCAAACGCTTGTTTTTAGATGACTGTGATATTATAACGAGTAAGATCAATATGAGCGAAGCCTAAGCCCGAGCCTAAGCCTTCATTTCGTAAACGGAAAATGTAGACGAGCAAATCGAACAGTCCCTATAAAAGACGATGTGACACCCGTCGTCGGCCCATCTTCACTTCCTGATCTCTCTCTTCAATTCTCTCATTATTTTTGCAGATCTGCCGTGGCTACGATCTGTTCCTCAATGGCCGGCGGTATTGCAGGAATCACGTTGAGGTATACCTTTACAGCCAAAACATTGGCAATGCTTTCGGTTTTACGGGTTGTGAAAGTAGATAAGCTTAGATGTAGATAATACCCCTTTTTTGCGAAGGTCAAAGAATCGCTCCCAAACTCAAACGTATACATGTACATAAAATAACGCACCTCAATCCGTCTACGATGTCATGAGAAAACCGTGCAAATGAAATTGCAATCCCATGGTAACTTTTTTTTACAGACACAGGCCTAGATTTGTAACAGAACTACTCCAACGATCGATCAACAGAGCGATCGTTGGACATTTTCGAGCTCTGAATTTCACGGGATGTCTGACACCAATGCAAAGTTCCCAGTGGCGTTTTCAAGAAAATTTGCGTAAGTTTCACAACTTAGTCTTAAAAAAAATGTTGCGTAAGTCTTGCTCCACAAAGACTCTTTTTCAGCAATATTGAGAAAAGGCAGCAACATGTGGCGCAAGTTACGCAACAAATTATTGCGTACGCAACATTTTTTTTAAATTCGGCTGCAGATGAGGAAGCCGAAAATGTCATTTCTGAAAATGGGAATGTCCGGAAATTGGGCACTCTGATGCAAAAGGTGTGCATCTAAGATGTATGATACATGTAGTAATCAACAGTTACCTTTCACCCCCTTAATTCACGAAACTCCCTGCCGTAAGTATACCTCTGGCAATGGTTCATGCTTCAGTTCATGCATTCGTTTATAACGATCAAGGTCGGGTTAATATTTCAGAGTCAGCGCATTGAAAATGGCTGCGTGGCGATGTCAGCGTTTAATTATTGACTGGTACTCTGCAGACAAAATTAATGGGGCTGGAAGGAACCGGTGAAAGTTAATACGCTAGGCATGCGCTGGCTCTCGGACCTGTTTGGTTAGAAGCACGCCACCTATTGACCAGCCCAAGAGTACCACCTTGTTAAAATCTGAATCGATTTGGGAGTCAGTGATCGTTTTACAGTCCAACGCACCCTAGACGTACAACCCTCATAATTCACCGGTTTTCCAGACTCTTGTGAGCTTTCAATGCAGCCTAGAATTCGAGTCACAAAAATGTAGAGACTTCAAACGAGTTCACGCCTTCAAACGTCTCGAGACCGAGGCCGAACCGTGAGCCAATCCACGCCGAGTCCGGGTCCCGTGCTCGCCGTGAGTCGAGTCGGTACTCGGGAACCTGACTATCTTCGGTTCGGAGTCTTCGATTCCGCGACCGAGTCATGGGATACTTATCATACCGAGGCCGAGGCACGAGTCAGACCTCGACACTTGAGGGCTCACTATCGACGAGAATTTTCAGAATGGCTTTCCTAAACTGCAAACTGCGTACTGGCTAAAGCTAAAATGACACAAACGCAAATGTCATGACTTATAGGATGGCCTGACGTTTCCATCCAAGCAGGAGCTTTTATCAAGCACGGCAGAGATAACGAAGTTCCACTTCTTTCAGTAAGAACGTACCATCTTAGTTCCTGGATAGCAACCTTCTATTGGAAGGACTAGGTCCGCGGTGACACCATGCAAAGTTCCCTTTTGTGAGTATGTGTGGTTCTGAAAAGAACTCTGTTCGTCTTCACACACGACGCTCAATCTCTCAAAAAAGACAGGTTTTATCACACCGAAACTGCCTATGCAATCACTTTTGCAAATGTACGTACATAAAATAAAGGGTTTATGTATACAAATAATAGGCTGGGAGAAGAAGTAATGCTAATTCACCATTCAAAGTTCTCTTTTGTGAGTAGGCGTATGTGTGGTTCTGAAAAGAACCGGAGGAACTTGACGTTTCGAAGAGTGTACTCTGTGCGTCTTCAGGAGACTGCACGTCCGAGTCTGGAGACTCCATGAGACCTCAGGGGACGAACAGAGTTCACCGTTCGAAACGTGGAGTTCCTCCGGTTCTTTTCGGAACCACTCATACTCACAAAAGAACTTTACATGGTATCACCGCACACCTATTACTCCTGCTATTCTCACCATGCATAAAATCCTCCCTTCCATTGATTTGTTGATATGGTAGATTATTGATTGTAACAATATCACAACAATGATTTAACTTGATTTGGTTGATTTGGTTGAACAGCAAAGTGAATTTGTTTTGGCCATCTCCTTTATGGAAATTTTAATGTGGAATTCTAACCCTTAATCATGAGACAGAAAAGCTTGCCGTTTCTGGACATTTCATAACCCGTCTGATAGAATAATGAGTACGGTTCTGATCGTCGCGTGCATTTCGATTTCCCTTTGAAGTTTCTGTGACGGATATCAGAGCCGACGGGAATAAAAGGGTTTTGGAGAACGAAAAGTAAAAAAGGCCCTTTCTAATGTGTGAAGACTGAAGTCTATGCCACTGCCTATATAGTGAGGGGTAATACATAACACCATTCGTACACCCATCTCTCCAAGCGAAAATTGAATCTACAACTCAACACTAACACTCTACCTTTTATACGATTCCGAAAATATCTCGTGCTTTCACCTGGACCCGATTTCATAGGAATAACACAACATTGGTCAAAGTAAAAGAATAGCATCCATACGCTGTCTGATCCAACATATGCATGAATTCGCTCACCTGTGAAAATTTCAGCTCAATCCGCCGACCGAGTCTCGAGAAAATAATGAAACTCGCTTCATTTATTTCTCGAAAATGCAGCATTCAACGTATTGTTCCGAAAAATCGTTTAGATCTAAGAGCGTGACGTAAACGATTTAATTTACTTCTTTTACTCTTTTCTAAAAAAATACAGCACTTTAGGCAGAAATATTTCAGTGCGAGGTGTCTACCATAGCAATCTTCAAACTGTATACGTTTCATTATAAATCTGTGAACATTTATGTTTTTCGATCTAACCAAATGTTGTGTAGGGGTTTAAAAGGATCCATGCATTGTAAATTGTTCACATCGTATTCTATTTTAAATACACGGTGTGTACAGTAATCAATGTAATTTTAAAGATTTAATGTAATTTTAAAGATTTAATGTAATTTTAAAGATTTAATGTAATTTTAAAGAAATAATGGTTATAGTGACGTGCATTAAGTGCGGTAATTTGCTGTGCAATTTTTTTTCGCGGCAACTCCAAATGAGGGCGCTGTTCATGACGTAAATAAAGGCAGAGAAATCCAGACAAACCTCTCGATAGTCGGGTCCCGCACATGACGTCTAGGTACGCGTCAAAGCACGACGGCTCATAAGTGGTCTCTTCAGAGGGCCGAAAACTCTCTGGGCCCAGACCACTTTGCTCTGGTTACCTCGACTTTGGCCGGCCAGATTTTCCGAAGCCTCCGTTCAACTGGAAACAGAATGAAGGATTACTCCCTCCTTGGATGCTTCGCTATATCCTGTAGCCGCGCACCTTGTCCGCGTTGCCAGAAATGGGGACATTTCTCACCGATAACGTAAAGGATACTCACTGTGACGCTTGCGTGAATAGCGCCGGCCCCCGCAGTCAGGCGAGTCTCTGCCTTGATTTACGTCATACCCTCCGCGAAGCTTTCATTCGTGTGGTGGAGTCATTAAATAAGCATGAATTTTCAAAACTGTTTCAAACTGCTCACTATGACTAAAATGGTCTGCAATCCATGAACCTCAAAAGGTAGAGGGCCTGACGTTTCGATCCTTGCAGGACCTTTTTTCAAAGGCACAGGCTTTACCTTTGAGAAATGTTCTGCTATGATCGAAACGTCAGACCCTCTAACGTTTGCAAAAAAAAAAGAAAATCGATATTCTCGCTGTTTTCTTTTTCGATTCAGGAATCTTGATAGTTTTTCATCATCGCGCCGTTTTTTAATTTTTTTTTTTTACGGCAAAGACTAGTTAACTATTTGAGAAGGTATCATCTAAGGGTTGCATAGCTCAGATGGTGAGAACACTAAAACGTTAACCCATAGGGTTCAAGTCGCTTTCTCGTCAAAGTTTTCTTTGCCATTTTCTTCAAAATTGATTTTGTTTTGCATTTATTTTGGCAGTTATTTGACGAAGCGTAGGAAGTTCGACATCGGCTATCTCATTGACGGAGTGCTGGGTGCATTGGTCTCAATAACAGGTGGGTCGGGTGTTTTTCAAACACTCGGGTGTTTTTCTTCCTTTAAGGGACCTTATTAGGTGGGTCAAAGTCTGTGCTGATTTCATTCTCGGAAACTGTGAATTGTACCAGCAGAGCACCCCATCGATCATTCGAAGGGAGGAAATCTGTCATGTGAGGGTCTAATGTGCAGTTCGAACAGCGCCCATATTTTTGTATAGCAAGACCTTGTTTGTCAGAAATATGCTATTCATTTACTTGTAAGTCAGTCGGTCGGTGGGTTGTTGGGTGGATGGGTTGCTTCGGTGGGTGAGTGGGTGGGTGGGTGGGTGGGTGGTTGGGTGGGTGGGTTGCTTCGGTGTGTGTGTGTGTGTGTGTGAGAGGTTCAGTGGGACAGTGGTCAGTGGGTGGTTGGGTGGGTGGGTTGCTTCGGTGGGTGAGTGGGTTGGTGGGAGGTTAGTGGGTCGGTTGCTTCGGTGAGTGTGAGGTTCAGTGGGACAGTGGTCAATGGGTGGTTGGGTGGGTGGGTTGCTTCGGTGGGTGAGTGGGTTGGTGGGTTGGTGGGAGGTTTAGTGGGTCGGTTGCTTCGGTGTGTGTGAGGTTCAGTGGTCAGTGGGTGGTTGGGTGGGTGGGTTGCTTCGGTGGATGAGTGGGTGGGTGGGTTAGTGGGAGGTTTAGTGGGTCGGTTGCTTCGGTGTGTGTGAGGTTCATTGGTACATTGGTCAGTGGGTGGTTGGGTGGGTGGGTTGCTTCGGTGGATGAGTGGGTGGGTGGGTTAGTGGGAGGTTTAGTTGGTCGTTTGCTTCGGTGTGTGTGAGGTTCAGTGGGACAGTGGTCAGTGGGTGGTTGGGTGGGTGAGTTGCTTCGGTGGGTCAATGGGTGGGTGGATAGGTGTGTGGGTGGGAGGTTCAGTGGGACGATGGGTCGGTGTGTGGATGGGTGGCTGGGTGGCTGGGTGGCTGGGTGGCTGGGTGGCTGGGTGGGTGGGTGGTTGGGTGTATGGCTGGGCGGGTTGCTTCGGTGGGTCAATGGGTGGGTCGAGGGGTGTGTGGGCGGGAGGTTCAGTGGGACGGTGGGTCGGTGTGTGGATGGGTGGATGGGTGGTTGGCTGTGCGGGTTGTTTCGGTAGGCCTGTTTGGAAACTCTCCACATTTCAAAATTTCACTTCAAAATTATTCTTAAATTGGACTCGAGAATTGAAATTCCCCCATGCTCGACTACTCTTAAAGTCAGAGAATAAAGACTTTCAAATCCAAATGACGAAAAACCCTTCCTGCTTCCACATTGCCAGATGTAGTCTAGAAACTCCCCCCCTCTCTTTCTGTTTGTCATGGGCACACTTTCTTTTGAAATCCTCCCCCATCCTGTGCCCCATTTCGTACACGAGGACTCTCAGATCCTATCTCCTGCTTAACTGAGAGTCCTATAGCCTTTTTATCTGGAGTAGTTGCTAGCCTTGTTGAGGCGAAGGGGTAAAAATTTCGATAAAAAACGTTCCATGTTCGGCGTTCTTTGGCCCCCAAAAGTCTAGATAGCTATCGGTCTGCGATGCTCTTGACACTGCGCATAGCAACAGTGAACGTCTTACGCAGCCGCTAATGCATTTTTTTTTTCGACTTCTGCAGATAAAGCTTTTAAGAATTCAAGGTCTTGGTCTGGGACTTTTCCCTCAGTCGTCGTAATGGCCGACAGTTTTGAAGGAGATGCGGTCTTTTCCTAGCTAGTGAGGAAAAAATTGAGGTCAAGAATATCGCGAGCGTTTTACTTTTGAAATGGGTGTGGAAGAGAAAATTCAAAGAGCTTTAGTTTAGAGCTCGATCTTTAATTTTGATCTTTTCATCGACTGCATTACGGACCAGAGTGCGGATCTTTTTTCTGAGAATAAGGACAAGGGATTTGCCTGCGCACGTTCTGACATGTTCTCTTTCAAACGAGTGAGCGGGGGTTCTGTTTCGACGGAAAGCCACGACATTTTTTTTTCGACTGCTGGGACGGAGACTCGATTTTGAACCATGTTCTCTTCGCCACTTTGTGTCACTCCCTCTTTCTCTCTCTAGGCCTTTGTCTAGTTCCTCTTCCCCCTGTCTCCCCCTTTTTCTCACTCTCATTCTCTTCTTGTTCTATCTCTCTCCTTCTGTCTCACCCCTCCTCTCTCTCAGTTATCTTGCCTTCCCCTTCCTCTCCCTTCTCTACTTGTCTCCCATTTCTCCTATATCTCACCCCTTCTCGCTCTTTCCTTCTCTTTCTCTCTCTTCCTCTTTCCACTCACCCCTTCCCTTTTTCCTTTCTCACCTCTCTCATTCTCTCTCCACTCTCCTCCTTTTTGTCTCCTCTCACCTTCTCTCTCCCATCTCCTTCTTTCTCTCCTTTCTCATATCCTGCCCCCTGTCCATGTCCGTGTCTCTCTCCCCTATCTTCTCATGTCTCATCTCTCCTTCTCTTTCACCCCTTCTGTTTCCTCTCGCCTTCTCTCTTTCCCTCCCCTCTCCATTTACTCTTCTCTTTCATCCCCTTCTCTCTCAGTCCCTATCTCCCTTCTCCAGGACCTCTCTCCCTCTCCCATTCTCTCTGCTCTCTTATCTCTCCTTCTCTCTCTTCTCCTCTCTCCCCTCTCTCTCCTTCTCCCTCCTCTCCTCTATCTCTTTTCTCTCATCTCTGCTTTCTTATCTCATTTTCTCTCTCATCACTTCCTTTTTCCTCCTCCCTTCTCGCCTCGCCTCTCTCCTTCCTAGTCTCTTTCCTTCTCCCACCTTCTCTCTCCTCTCCCATTCTATCCTCTCCCTCCTCTCCTCTCCCCTTCTCTCTTCTCTCCTCTCTCCTCGCCCTTTCTCTTTCCTCTACCCTGCTCTCTTCTCTCTCCGTACACCTTCTCTCTCCTCTCCCATTCTATCCTCTCCCTCCTCTCCCTCCTCTCCTCTCCCCTTCTCGCTCCTCTCCTCTCTCCTCGCCCTTTCTCTTTCCTCTTTCCTGGGATCGGTTTCACCAAACCCATCGTAACTTACGACCAATCGCAAGACGATGAGCAATGCACAGACACCATACGGCTTAACACAACTTACGATGGGTTATCCATCGTAAGTTGAGTTACGATGCATCGTAAGGCTTTGTGAAATCCAACCCTGCTCTCATCTCTCACCGTTCACCTTCTCTCTCCTCTCTCCATCTCTCTCTTCCTCACTCATCACTCTTTCTCTCCGACCTCTCCTGTTCTCTCCCCGACCACCCCTTCTGCCTATCTCCACTCAACCCTCTCTCAAGTCTCAACTCGTCTCCTACTTTGTTTGGACTGCTTTCCCAGCCATGTGCACGGAGTGTCCGCCTAGCTTCTCGCTGCTCATCGGCCTGATAGGGGGCTGCATCGCCTGCGGCGGGGTGGAGTTGCTCAACAAGCTCAAGATCGACGACCCCGTGGGCGTGGTGCCAGTCCACTTCTTCTGCGGCGCCTGGAGCCTGGTGTCGGCAGGGCTCTTCCTGGAGAACAAGGGGCTGTTCATGGTAAGTCGCCGGCGAAGACTGCAGGTGCCGGCCGGCAATCGTTGAGGACATCAGCCGGTTCTCAGAAGTGAGTGCGTGTGTGGTCTGTCTGTGCGTGAGAGCAAGGAGGTATTCTACCTCCTTGGTGAGAGTATATATGCGCTCGAATCTCGTCTTTTGTGGAGACCTCGCGTGGAGACCCTTTCTCTACCGCACCGTCACTCTGTGGACTCACTGGCCCTATTCTACAGGTATTATCATGGACGATCGATACTCCAATGACATTTCTGCCCTGGTTCCCTCAAGATCGTACCAATGCTCGTACCACGCACCGAGCTGTCCGACCGGTTTAAAGGTCTCGATGTTGAGAAGCACCAAAAACAACTCTTTTGAGCAAGCAGTCAAGGAGGTAGCGGAGACTGTCAGGGGCAAGTACAATCCATGCGGCATGCCAAGCAGGGTATCGGATGCCATCATCGATATCAAGCGGTTGAACCAAACCGAAGGTAGACACAATGAAACACAAGCAAACCAGACCTGTACCTTGTCAGAACTTTATTATTCCCACCGCGCATAACAAGATAAGCAAACATGAAGTTAATACACAAAACCTGTTGCAAACTGCTCACCGACTAAAATGACTTGCAATACAAAAATCGCCAAAGTTAGAGGGCCTGACGTTTCGATCCTAGCAGGACCTTTCTCAAAGGCAGAGTGACGAGGACATACACAGGCAGTCAGGGGAAGGAAAGCCCTGACACACATGACAGAGGAAGTACAAAATGGGAAGGGAGTGGGATGCAGATGTACTCCGAGGGAGGGGAAAACAAACAAAAGTGTGGGGAGGATCAAAGGGACAGGAGGGAGGTGGGAGATCAAAACTTGATTATTCCCACATACAACGAATAACAAATTAAGCAAACAGAACTACACTTTATGAAGACAAAACAACTAATATAAGACTTAAGGCTTTGTATGGTGGGTGAATCAATATAGGAATGTTTGCGGTGACACCACGTATAAGCTCTCTTAAATAAGAGGTGTGGTTCTGAAAAGAACCTGAGTAGTAACTCGACGTTTCGACCAGTATGCTCTCCTGATGACGGCCAGAGCATACTGGTCGAAACGTCGAGGTACCACTTTTCAGAACCGCACCTCTTCTTTAAGAGACCGTATATACATTGTGTCACCGCAAACCTTCCGATATTAAAACAAACTAATGGTGATTATGATGTAAATCAGTAACGACCGGAGGCCTTTCATATCCGTAACCGTCTCTTCGGGCGGCTTCGCCGGCGTACTCAAGCCGCGAATTCTCCCACGGAAGCTGATTGCCTCGCCGCCGGCAACGGCAATGGTTCTCCGCTTCGCCCGGAGTAGAGTTACAAATCGGCCTGACCGCTCATATATATCTGTACCGGTATATAATAGCCTCGGGTGTGACCACACTCGATCTACATGGTTATGCACGGGAGAACTCCCTCGGGGCAGATTACGCTTCAGAGGGAAACGAATTATGTCCATAAAGTATCAAATGCCTTTGTCGAATATAAAAATAACCTAACAAATGGACGGAAATAGAAGCTCATCGGGAACAGATTGGTATTGTGTAACTTCCATTTAAACCGTGCCACGGAGGACCGTAGGGTGATCGCCGATCGAATCGCGTTGTGGCGGTGAAAGTCACCCTCACGTCTCACACCGATACTCATATGTGACCCGGCACAACGACATGAGGAATATCCCACCAAAACTCTTTTTAAGTAAACAACTCCTGGAGTTAAAGTATCTTCACAATTCGATTCCAAATCAATTTTCTTTTGTGTATCTTCACAATTCGATTACAAATCAATTTTCTTTTGTTTGTATTTTCGGAAATTTTAAGTATTAGAGGATATTATATTTTGATATCATTTGAAAGCTTATGGTATACTCTTTCACATCATTAGAAAACCTCAAAATTTCAAAAGTGAGGTTATTCTCATTATGCTGTGCCGGGTCAAAAATAGGCCTAAGCACTAACTTTAGAGAAATGTTTTTCTCGAAAAGTGGTTTCCGTATTTCTCGCGTCGTAACTTTGGATTTCAGCAACGCTTGGGAATGACTTTGATATAATTGGGAAGCTAATGACGTACTCTTTGCAGTGGGGGAAATCTTGAGAACTTCAAAATTGGACGAGAATCCTCATTATGCCGTACCCTGTCACAGTTGTCCCTTTAAATTGGAATGGTGCGACTTGAATGAAGACTAATGTGCTGGCGCATCCATTCCAATCAGTGCAGACTGCGCTCCTGCTTGGATAGCTTCTGTGTAATAGACTGTCATGTTGACGTTGCAGATATGGCCACGGAGATCGTGTGGAGATGCAAAAAAGTCTAATCAAGTCGCGCGGTAGAATACAATATTAAAACTCCAGCACATGGGTCTTCATTCAAGTCGCAAAATTCCAAATCTGACGCGTTTATAGGCAAGTGATAGGGGCGGGTGCGTAATTTTCTTTTACACCGCAGCCACGGGTTTGTATCGCTGTGGCAGTGAAAATTCTGGCTCGAAAAGAGACTAGCCCTGCGCTACTACATCAACAAGTGCAGCTGGACATTGCTAACAGCAGCAAGAGATTTGCAATTAACAAGACATTTTGCATGCTTGTGTCAAACTACAACACTTGAACAACTAGTCACAATCCGCCCCTCCGCAAGAAATGGCTGATCTCGCCACGCAGCACTACGTGTGGTCTCTTTTCAAGCGCGGATTTGCACGAATACAGCCGAGAAAAAAAAAACCATGGCTGCGGTGTAATAAAAAAAAAATACGTGGGCAGGGATCCAACGTGACCTTTGACACCCTGAGCAAAAAACGCGCCGCACACAATGCATGCGCACACCACCGCCTTCGCCTACAGTCGGTTAATTCCAATTTGATATTTCCCCTGACACTCCCCCCCCCAGGGAGGTAAAGAGTTACACTTAAAGATGAAGTGCGCCCATGTCCACAGCACACAAAGCCAAACAGAGGCCTGCATAATTATAGGTGACTCGATTCTTGGTAGCAAACTCTCCAACGTAAAATCCTGGCACAGATGTTACACGCGGGATGTACATGTACCCCTCTGTTTTTTCCGTAGACCGAAATGCGTCACCAGATTTAATTGCGCGTGTGAAAGATTGCTTATAATCCCCCGTTCACTGGAGTAGGGGGCGGGGGGAAAATGGCGAGGTTGTGTCGTTAAGACAAGAGCCCTCCTCCACACTCAACCCCAACCCCCGTGGAGATAATTTGATCTGGTTCGTTTCAGGTGAGATTATATTTCTTTTTACAATTACTGGCCGCGGGAGATTTTGGCGTGGCGAACACAAAAATCCCCACTTCACCCCCCACCTTTCTGCGTCAGATTCCCGGTGCAATCCGTCTGTGAAAATGATAATGGGATTCGACCCTGGGACTCCCAGCGGGATCGGGAATATTCGTGTACCCACCCCCGCCGCCGACGCTCTGTCCGCTATGTCTACCGTTGGCCTGTCGAATGAGTATTATTATGATGCCATCTCGTTGCCATCTCACCGTGAGCCCGATTGCACTGGCTACGGCCGTCGGCAACACGCGCGTCTACGGGACAGAGGCTGGGACAGTGGCTGCGACTGGTATAGTTGGCTTTCCGTAGACTCGCGTGCAACGCGAAGCCGTTTACTGCCTATGGAATCAGGCAGATTGCCACGGCTGTTTAAAGGGTCACTGCAATAAAATATCTCAGTTAAAGCGGGCCTCTAACATGGTCCATCAAAATAATCCACCGTTTGTACATTTTCGACTTCAGAATATATCCCTTTAATAAAATAAGTGAACCAAAAAACAACTATAGACTCCCGTTTTTGAAATAAAAAATTGACGATCAAAAATCAACTTTTTAACAGCGCGACGTAGCCGAATCGAGAAAAGGATGAATGACGTCATAATGATATGCAATGACTCCGTGACGTACCGCTTGGGAGTCCCCGGTTTGTGTGTGTGTACGCTACAACAAGCGGCCATAGTACAAGCCATGCTGTAGTCCAGGTACACGTTTGTGTCATTTCGCGTACATTTCGTTGTTTTTCGACGACTCCCAAGATGCACGTCTATCGATCGGCCGTGACCTTTGTTTTGCAAATCGCGCGTGATACAAACCCCTCAAAAAACTTTTATCTTTGCGGGTTATATCTTATATCTGCGGGTTATATCTTATTCTGATATAACAAACAACTACATACAAGAAATAGTTGAAATCGGTTCAAGAGTGAAATCGTTAGAGGCTCACTTCAAGCTAACTTTGTGCTATCATCTAGGGATCTGAAGTGCACAAACATACTATACATACTGAACCTGTATTGGCAAGCTTCTTTTTCGTAGTCGAGTCAGAAGTTGCTCATCTGCTTTACCTTTAAAGATATACTTTAAGAAAGAACGAGGGCGCTATTATAAGGTCATGTCAGGAACTCACAGTTGACAACAAAAATTAGAAAAACATTAACTTTCAAACTGCAAATTAATCCCTCTGATTTAGGTTTGATGAACAACTCCTCTACTAAAATGATGATGATTACATTTTGTCAGTAAATCAACAGGTGTACGGATTTTTGACAGGTCTTCATGAAAAACAAGAAAATCTCAGAACCATTTTTTGTACACAGCCAATTGGGTTTCTGTTGCATGATCCCGTGATGACGTCACAAATTTGCTCATGAATATTAACATTTTCATTTGCATAAAAACCTGAAAACATGCAAATGTAACCCAGAACGAGCTTTAAAGATAAGCTTGACTGTTATAATTATTCATTGCGGAGACCCTTTAACGAAAGGTTCTACTGACCATCTCAATGTGTGAGCTTTGCAATTTTGGTCAGGAGTTTCCATTTTTTGGATCAACCAAAGGAAAATAACTGACCCGGGATCTGTCACGTAGACTCTAAAATAAAAAAAATAAAAATTAGTTCTTATTATTTTGTGCGCACGAAATAACGAACTAATTTTTAGGTTTCATGGGTTCATTTGTCCAGAGATTTTTTTTTTTTTTTTTTTTTTTAGCGAGTCAAGGTTACATTGACCTACAAGAAAATGTATTTTCCCGTGAACTAACTTTGATTTTACTCTCATTGGATGTCATAAGTATTTCTGAAAAGAATATAGCAGGAAATCCATAATTTTGGTCAGGCCCATCAGGTTTTCCCCACGGTACAGTACCGGTAATGCTTAAATTACAGTGTTACTGTCACCATACTGATTGTAGGGCTACACATTATTATTTTATAATAATGTCATAAACATTACATGGTGTACTCTGTACATGACGTAAAGCTGTTATTTCATTTGAACAATATAGGCCTATAATTATATTATTCCGTAACGATTCTTGCACAAGAAGGATACTGGATAGGTATCCAGCATTCATGCATGCACACGTACGCTCGAATATGCTCCTAGCCTGCGACAGCTATAATACACGTACTACATGTACTATACAACGTACATGTACATGTACTGTGCAGTATGTGTATTGCAATGATTGCACACACTTCACCATGTGGTTCTACCATGGAGGGTTCTACCGATTGGTCCTTGGTGGGCTCTGCGAAAGTGTCATGTTTTAACTCATTGCTCCACCAGTAGCTGTTACAATGCCACAGGGAACCATTTAGGACTGAACCAGGCGCTGTCTCTACTCTGAGGTACCGGTAATTGCCTTATCTTGTCATCGATCAGATAAACAACACGGGGGGTCTATTGCAGTGTCATTATGAGGTTAGTGACTCCGAGTGCATTAGGAAGCGAACCAGCACGACGACACCGCCTCTTTAAAGGGGCTCCGTGAACAACATTTTGAAAATTGACGAAGAAAATGTGACTGGATCGGAGCTTGACCTCGAGACAAAAATCTATTTTTGGAAGCCATCACGTGAACAGAGCGTGCGCTTTCATTGGCCAGGGGCCAATTTCATAGAGCCGCTTAAGCGCCAAAATGTGCTTAAGCGCAAAAACTCATGATCCACAGGATCCCCTTGCCAACCTACACTTCACTTTTGTTTCACGCTAGGTAAAGGCGAGTGGAATACAAGTGAAAAGCAATGGGCATCACATTGCAGGGCAGCTTGTAATCCTTGCTTACACGAGGGAGACTTATCCTGCGAAGAAGATTTTCACGCTTAAGCGGCTCTATGAAATTGGGCCCAGTTGTGGTAGCTCAAGTCGCCGCACACGATGAGTTTTCATCCACGAGAGGCGAAAAAAAATTCAAACAGGATAGATATTGGTCTCACGGCCTCTTGAGGCAGAAATCTCACTAAAAGTAAAAGTTCAGCGCACACGGTGAGCTACATGCTGAGCTAACGACCTCGAGATAATTTTTATGCTCAACAAATAGCTCTCAAGTGCGGCGGCCTTAACACGGCGGCCTTCCCAAGTAGTCAACTTTCTTTGTCATTTCTTTGTTTTACAATTTGTTTTATTTTCAATAGAATCTCACTAAAAGTTCAGCGCACACGGTGAGATGAGCTACATGCAGAGCTAACGACCTCGAGATAATTTTTTTTCTCAACAGATAGCTCTCGTGTGCATGCGGCCTTAACACCAACGGCGGCCTTCCCAAGTAGTCAACTTTCTTGGACATTTCTTTGTTTTACCATTTGTTTTATTTCCAATGCACTTTGTCCGTTGTTTTAGGGAGGAGGAGTTGAGTTGTTGGGGGTGCAGCTTCTAGCCGTGCTCTGCATATCGGCCTGGTGCTCCGTTATCGCCTTCCTGATTCTGACGCTACTCTCGCTGACCATCGGCCTTCGCTTCCCCTTCCACGAGGAGCTGCTTGGGGCCGACATGGTGGAGCACTCCATCGGGCCGCGCAAGTACGACAAGATCAAGAGGCGGCTGACCGACTCGTGCCGGCACCGGCGCTTCGAGCCGGCCCACCGCCGGCTCCACACCTCGGTGCGCCAGGCCGAGGACTTCCTGGACATGCAGGACACCTCGGTGCACGCCACCTACGACGAGATCCTCCGGCGCTTCCAGGACCGGGAGGTCGGCCGCACTCCAGGCGGTGGCGGCGGCGGCGGCGGCGGAGAGGGCAACGGCGGCATCCGAGCCGCCGACGGCAAGGAGGAGGGGGAGGAGAAGGAGGCGGAGAATTCGACGGCCTTCAAAATCAGCAACGGCAGGGATCACGGGGCGAAGCGGAAGGGCCGGGGCTCCAAGAGCGGCGGTAGGACTGTGGCGGCAGCCGGCGCTGACGCCGATGCCGACGCCGACGGCGCCGGCGGGCCGGGCGAGACCGGCCGGCCCGGCCACCACGCCGGCAACAAGCGGAAGCGGCGGTTCCACGCGCAGCTGATACGCGGGGCGCTCCGGCGTCGCAAGGTGGTGCCGCCCAAGTGGCAGCGCAAGCTGGGCATCGAGAACGCCGCCTACATGGAGGGCGAGGCGGCGGGAGAGACGGGGCCGTCGTCGGCCGCGGCTCGCCCGGGAGAGACGGGACCGACGCCGCCCGCGGCCAACGCCTCGGCCACGCTGGGCGGGATCGAGGAAGAGGAGGAGGAGGAGGAGGAGGAGGAAGGAGAAGAGGAGGAGGAGGAAGAGGACACGGGGTTGTCGGTGCACCGCCGCGGCCGCACGCAGGACGCCGGCGTGCAGTCCGATCCGCCCGGGGTCCGGCGGCCCGACACGGTGGACCGGGCCACGCAGACCGACACCATCTTCGCCGGCGAGTCCCGCTCGGCCTTCGTGCAGACGAGCGCGGAGGACATCTTCCTGAGGACGATCAGCGCCCGGGACGAGGACTCCACCTCCATCGAGATGGACGTCTGCTTCGTCGACGGTGAGGAGTGCAGATCCCAGACCGAGCCAGAGTCGGATCCAGAGCCAGAGCCAGGGCCAGAGCCAGAGCCAGAGCCAGAGCCAAGTCCAAACTCCCACCAACGTTTTAAGCATATAGCCCAACGGCACGCGGATGAGCGCCAAGAAGACGCTCCCCGTCAACACAACACTCGAATTGAATATCTAGTCTGAGTAAGGCCTCTTGTCAAAAAGATCATCGGTTGAGTGCCGGTTGAATTCATCCCACCGATACAATGTCCCCCGGTTGAAGCCGATTGCACTGGGGACTCTGGGGTGAACAATTCACGATGGCCATCCGGTGGAAACGACATCGGACGGGTCAAATCATCCGATACCCAACCGATGATCTTTTTGACAAGATGCCTAAATGAAACAAAAAATGTCGGAAACTGCTCACTGACTAAACAAATGACCTGCAATACACAGCAATGTCGAAAGTCAGAGGGCCTGACGTTTCGATCCCAGCAGGACCTTTCTTCATAAGGCCAAGGGATTTCTGCCACTTGCCTTTAGAGAAAGGTCCTGCTATAGGATCGAAACATCAGGCCCTCTAACTGCTAAGATTCCTGAGTAATGAATTAGAAGAGCACATTCGAAATTAAGAACTTTTATCTGGCTCAATTATGATTGCAAGAAGCAATGTATTCCGACAACTTCGCACCATGCCTTAATCCCGTGTGCTGAGATGCGGAGTTTATATTTTATAAGCGCACTGTATATATATTTCGGTTTTTTTTCTATTGTGGAAAATATATCAATTCTCTGGCTTCAAATCAACTTATAACGTGTATCCATTTTCGATTTTCTTTGATATAATTATATATAGTAAGCCACCACTCAGTCGTTTTAATATTGAACTTAATACTACGCGGGTTTTTAGAATCAATGTCAGGATTTAGAATTAATATAGGCCTAATATTGCCCTTGACATGGAATGTATATTTAGGTTTTCCCGCACCAACAACTTATTTTCTAAAATCTAATGCTGCAGCCTAACCTTTTCGACACCTTTCTTCTTTGAGTATTTTCTACACCGAAAGAGGTCCAACGGATTTAAAACTGTTGCTAAACAACCAATAGTCGTTTTTTTGCAACACAGGGGAAAGGGTTATTGAAATCCCAAAGAAAATATTTAAAGCAAATTCACTTCCAATGTGGAACTTTCGCAAATGCAATGCTAGCATCAAAACGTGAAGCACTTTGGAGTTTGAAGTTCGTTACTGAGCAAAATTGCACCGCCACTTTGGAGTAGAGGCGGGAAATAAAAAACAAGCAGCGAGAAGATCCTGTTTATTCCAAACCCAAATTGGTCAAATTTGACTCAGTAATTTGCTCAGTAATTTGTCGTTTTAAATAATCGGGACCATTGTTGTTTCAGCGCAGATGTTGATGGTTCTTCTTGAAATCCGGTCTGATACAAGTCAGGATGAAGCCCTCAACGTTTCTGCGTTCACGTAAATGCAGACGTAGAGCCGTGCACGAGTTCCGGTGAAGGGAACCAGTATCCAAATGAGACACCAGCGCTTTGACCGAACTCAAAAACTGGGAGAATTTGGCCAATTCGAAACACGTGTTTCAAATATTGGTTTGAGTACTGTGTTTGGATTCGTGTCAATTAGTCAACACACGTGTCTCGCTCGTCTCTCTCTCTCTCTCCCTCCCTCCCTCCCTCCCGCTCTCTCTCTCTCTGTCCCTCTCTCCCTCCCTCCCGCTCTCTCTCCCTCTCTCTCTTCCCTCCCTCTCTCTCCCTCCCTCTTTTTCCCTCTCTGTCCCCTCTCTCTCTCCCTCCCTCTCTCTCTCTCTCCCTCTCTCTCTACCTCCCCCTCTCTCTCTCTCCCTCCCTCTCTCTCTCCCTCCCCTGTCTCTCCCTCCCCCTCTCTCTCTCTCTATCCCCCCTCTCTCCCTCTCTCTCTCCCTCTCTCTCCCCCCTCTCTCTCCCTCTCTCTCCCTCCCCCTCTCTCTATCTCCCTCCCTCTCTCCCCTATTTCTATCCACAGTCTCTCTCCCTCTCTCTCTCCCTCCCCTCTCTCCCTCTATCTCCCTCCCCCATTCTCTCTCTCCCTCCCTCTCTCTCTATCTCCCTCCCCCTTTCTCTCTCTCTCCCCCTCTCTCTCTCCCTCCCCTCTCTCTCTATCTCCCTCCCCCTTTCTCTCTCTCCCTCCCTCTCTCTCTCCCTCTTTCTATCCCCACTCTCTCTCTATCTATCTCCCTCCCCCTGTCTCTCCCTCCCCCCTCTCGCTCTCCCTCCCCCTCTCTCTCTCCCTCCCCCTCTCTCTCTCCCTCCCTCTCCCCCTCTCTCTCTCCCCTCTCTCTCTCTTTCCCTTTCTTTCTCTCTCTTTCTCTCTCTGCCTCCGAATACAGGGGTCATTTTGCAGGTCAACTCACACCCATCCTACATCGCATTCATGGTCACGTGCCTCCCGGTGTCCATAACGTCTCGCCCTATTTCCATCTATTTCAGCTGGATAAATGTGACCCGGCACAACGACATGAAGAATGTCCCACCAAAACACTTTTTGAGTAAACAACGCCTGAAGTTAAATTTTCTTCACAATTCGATTACAAATCAATTTTCTTTTGTTTTTATTTTCGGAAATCTTAAGTATTAGAGGATATTATATTTTGGTATAATTTAAAAGCTAATGGTATACTCTTTCACATCATTAGAAAAGCTCAAAATCTCAAAAGTGGGGTTATTTCTCATTATGCTGTGCCGGGTCACAAATTTATATCGATGATACTTTTGTTTCTGATTTGGTACAGTAATGACTTGACAGTCACTCTGCATGTACCATTGTTTGCGTGCCTCGACCCTTATACTTACAGTACAGGGAATTGTGTCTAATCCTATCCACGCTGCTGACCGTCCGACGTTGTAGTCGGAGTTACTGTCATCAATACCCGTTATTAAATTCGATACCATTTGTGACCCGGCACAACGACATGAGGAATATCCCACCAAAACACTATTTGAGTAAACAACGCCTAAAGTTAAAGTATCTTCACAATTCGATTTCAAATCAATGTTTTTTTTGGATTTTCGGAAATTTTAAGTACTAGAGGATATTATATTTTGATATCATTTGAAAGCTCATGGTATACGCTTTCACATCATTAGAAAATCTCAATATCTCAAAAGTGGGGTTATGCCTCATTATGCTGTGCTGGGTCACATTTTTATTATTTTTTATTAAATATCACCGGTATTATGGGTATGTGCATACACACGTATATAATCATTTGACCTGGTTAGTAATTTATGCAATATTTATATATATATAATATATATCATGTATATGTGACAATAAAACAAATCTCATTTATTGGCTTTCCTATTGCACAATGTGGAACTTTGACGTCAATCGAAATTGACTTCATGCTTTGCGTGGTGGGTGAAATAATACGGTCTCTTAAGGGAGAGGTGTGGTTCTGAAAAGAACCTGAGTGGGAACTCGACGTTCCGACCAGTATGCTCTGGCCGTCAACAGGAGAACGATTACTTTATGAACTTTAAATCATCTGAATTATTCTTACAATTTAGTGGGCCTGACGTTTCGATCCTAGCAGGACCTTGCTCTGCCTTTGAGAAAGGTCCTGCTAGGATCGAAACGTCAGGCCCACTAAATTTTAAGATTTACATTTTGGTAATTTTAGTCAGTGAGCAGTTTGCAACATTTTTGTATATCCCCCTGAATGAATTATTGAAATAACATCTCGAAATAACGCGCAGAACTGATACTATACTCCGTCATCAAACGCAAATCTACTGCCTTAGATTGGAGACCTAGTCCAATAGGTTGAATAGGTCTCCACTGGGAAATTTTTTAAGGTGTATAGGTCTCCACAAGGTTTTCACGAAACTTACATTTTGGAAATAGGCCTAACTCCAAAACGGGAAAATCTTGGATGGGGTAAGAATCAGTCGCAAAAGTGTTATATATAAGGGACATACGGTCCAAATATTTCTACCCAGGAAAGTGAATGTGGTTGAAATCGGTGCATTTTTAAAACATCGTTTCTCACACGGCTGTACAGTGCACGAGAACAAAGCAATGTCTCCACAAGGATACACAAATGAGTATTATGTGTGTTTGAATAATGGTAAAAAAAATGTCTATAAACAAAATGGGCCCTATTGTGATTCCGTGTATTAGTGTCAGACCGCTGAAATTGTCCTAAATTCGGGCCCTCCAAAGAATGGCGATTTGGACGGGACGATATTAACGATTTCAACGGCGGCGTAATTGGGAGACGCTGTGCGTCATCTCGCCCGAAACCCAATTTTGCAAATGGTGCGGTGTCCTCGACGGAAAAAAATGTTGGCAATGGTAATGTTCTATGGGTCTGCGATAGTGTCGGTGGCACTCTCATCATAGAAGCCCGCATCGGAGGACGCTCGAATGGGGTGTGTGTGTGTGGGGGTGTGTGTGTGTGTGGGGGGGGGGGGCGCTCATAAGGTGGGTTGTGGGGTACCGGAACAATGGGTGGGTACTCAGAACAATGGGCACGCTCCTTGTGGGGTACATTGTTGGTACCCCATAAGGTTTTCACGAAACTAGTTATTTGGAATTAACTCAAAAAGAGGAATTTACGAGGTATGTTTATCCGTCGCAAACAGAACTATATTATATATGTATGCTGGCACAGAAGGGACATCGCAAATCGCAAATATCTGCAAAGATATTTGCAATTCGCACATTTTGTCGCAAATATGTGCGCAAATATTTGCGCACATATTTGCAAATTGCAAATTTCGTCGCAAATATGTGCGCATATATTTTCGACAAAATCTGCGAATTGCAGATTTTGTTCGCAAATATGTGCGCAAATATTTGCGACAAAATCTGCAATTCGCAGATTTTGTCGCAATTTTTTTTCAAAGAAGCTAGGGGACCCACAAAAAAAAGAAACCGCGGCTGGTTACTACATACAGCGTTAGACCCGGCGCAACGATGGGACTTGTCGAAAAAAAAGTGGTGAGTATTGTTGACAGTCACGAACGGATTTTTGAAGTTTTCTTACTTTGTAAACGAGTGGAAAGGTATAATTTAGGGAGATTGAAGAACAGGGCTGTGAATGTTCCGTGACACCGTGAGACTCGGTATTATAGTCAGTGTCAGGCCCATTTCAGGTTGTGCTATCGCACAACGCGACCTTTGACCAAGGCACTGCACAGCGAATCATGCGACACTATACGGCACTACTGGTTTGGGCCCCCTAGCTTCTTTGAAAAATATTTGCGACAAAATCTGCGAATTGCAGATTTTGTCGCAAATATCTGCGCACACATTTGCGACAAAATGTGCAATTCGCAGATTTTGTCGCAAATATTTACGCACCTATTTGCGACAAAATGTGCGAATTGCAAATATCTTTGCAGATATATGCGATTTGCGATGTCCCTTCTGCGCCACCATAATATAAGGGACGTTCGCTAGAGATTTCATCCTAGGAAAGTGATTCTGGTTCGAAAGGGAGCGATTTGAATTAGGCCCTTCTGGGAGTATTTTTTTAGTACACGAGAACAAAGGAAATACCCCACAAGTATACGCGTGTAAGGGTGTGTGTGTGTGTGTGTAATATACATGTATAGTGTCTGCTGAGCAGTCAAGGTGATTGTTAATGTTCTGAGCGGAGCCAATTTTCCACGGGCGGGCAGAATCCCAGCCTCCGCTGTTATAAGAGACGCCGACCCGGCCTATATACACGATTCAATATGGGCGGGTTTGCGGTGACACCATTTAGAAGGTCTCTTAAAGCAGAGGTATGGTTCTGAAGATAAATCACTCGGGTTCTTTTCAGAACCGCACCTCTTCATTAAGAGACCTTACACACGGTGTGACCGCAAACCTTCCTGTATTGCTTCACCCACCGTGCAAAGCTTTGATTCTTATTCATTACATGATTTCTGGAATCAAAACGACCCCGACTCAGAAAACAGCGTTTGGTGGGAAGCGCCGGGATATGTTGTGCTCGGGCGGGCGTCTGAAGATGTTCCGGAATTGATAACAAGGATAGATATGGGAGGGAAGGAGGAGGAGGGAGAGAGAGAGAGAGAGGCGGAAATAGAAGATGTCCCTTGACGTCAGTCTCGGAATCCTGTCATTCGCTCACCTTTTATTTCCGGGCACCCGTCCCTATCAAATAATTGGGCGAAATGACACAGCGACGTAGCGATCGGGACCCCGTGCTTGTTTTCCGCCGCAATCGAGATATATAACAGAACCGACATATGACGCTCAACCACCATCGCTGGTACTCCGTTAATTGTGTGGGGACTATACAAGGACATGTTTTGTAAACCAGTGTAGGTTAGGCTTAGGGTGTTACGGTTAGGGTTAGGGTTACGGTTACGGTTAGAGTTAGGGTTAGAGTTAGGGTTGGGTTAGTGTTAGGGATAGAGTGAGGGTTAGGATTAGGATTAGGGTTAGGGTTAGGATTAGGGTGGTTAGGGTTAGGGCTAGGATTAGGATTAGGATTAGGGTTAGGATTAGCATTGTTTGGGTTAGGGTTAGGATTAGGGTGGTTAGGGTTAGGGTTAGGATTAGGATTAGGATTAGGGTTAGGATTAGCATTGTTTGGGTTAGGGTTAGGATTAGGGTAGTTTGGGTTAGGGTTAGCGTTACGGTTAGTGTTAAGGTTACGGTTAGGGTCAAACTGGACCAAAGTGCCCAACGTTGCGTGTGTTAGGCCAGCAACCATACACAATGCGTCATACGTGTGTAGTGCGCAACCATACCCCAACCACGTGGTTGAGTGTCATACGTCGTGACGCATATATGCCTCCGCAATGGCGATCTAGCGGGTGCACGCGCAGTCTGGAGTGAGTGACGTGCGCTCAGCGTGATGTGGCATTTCAGATCCGTCTTGATCGTGGACGGCAAGGCAAGGATCCCGTGACTGTGTCCGTGTCTACGTGGCGCACGTAGACCACGTACACAACGACGCTCCCACTCTTTAGGCACCCGCGACTGCGCGGAAAACGCTCGTCGACAGAACGATCGAGGGGTACTTTTTTCCGAAAGCCCGGCTTAGGCTTCGGCTCCGGCTTCGTCTCTGTTATCCAGGTTGGAGTTCTCTGTTGAAGCTGAAGCTTTGGATTCCTTTTTTTTTTCGAAATGCAGCGCGTCATTCGAAAACGAAGCAAAAGGCCTCCAGTTTCCATGCCTTGTACTTTAAAAATGGTCGAACGAAAGTAAGACAAAGCCGGAGCCTGAGCCTATAAGCTGGGCGCCTTTCTGTCGTCCACTTTAAGGTACACAAGGCATGAGAACGGGAGGCATTTGGCTTCATATTTTGGTTGCTTCATCGCATTTTGAAGAAGAATCCAAAGCTTCAACTTCAACAACGAACTCCAACCAGGATAACCGAGACGAAGCCGGAGCCGAAGCCTAAGCCGGGTTTGCGCCTCCTCCTCCGAGCCCATAATCCGATGACGTAACGCGTACCTGTGTTCTAACATACATTTTGTCGTGAAATCGGCTAGTTGGACAAGATCGTTGTACACTATATTTCAACCTTTTACGCAACTGATTTTCCAAGGTCGAGGACATTATTTTGTACCCAGCGAGATGAAATCGGTATTTAAGCCAACTGATGAATCTATAAACGCAGTAGGAAAGATGCGTTTTGAAAGAAATAGCACAAATTAAAAGTTAATAGGCCTACCTTTTTTTCGTAACGCATTTCCACTCATTGTCATAATTAGTAAGTTATAAACATTTTAGTTTTAAAACATTCACAGATATTTCAAAGGGCCTGACGTTTTGATTATTGATTAAGTGGCAGAAACATCAAACCTGCCTATGCCAAACGTCCTAGCTAGGATCGAAACGTCGGGCCCTCTAAATTTAGGTTTTTGCATTTTTGGGATTTTGTTTAGTGGGCAATTAACCATTTTGCTGAATTTGTATCCAAAGACATCTTCAGGACACAGCCCATCAACACTATGTGAAAATGATACCAGGAGATGTATATCTTTTGATGTATTATTTTTTCTACTTCGCCAGCCCTTGAAAGCAAGGACGAATAAACGCTTTCAGTGACGGCGACACCAATGATAGATACACCCTCGCTAATGGCGTAATTAATAGACATGTCTAACGAAGCAAGACAGTGCCGCTCTCTAGAGCAAGGCGTCAGTCTTTTCAAGAACTAGCGAATCATTATCGCAACAATTGCATTAAAAGCATACCCCATTGACCACCGTAGCGAAATAACGCACACGCTACACATTGAAAGGTGGGAGAAAATACGTTTGAAGAAAAATGTTGCCATTTCAACATCATGATCCCTTTTTCAAAAAGCATATTTCCTGTTTCAAAGATAATAACGTGATGTTTGTGTCGAGGCGAATGTAATTCAATGAGGGTTTGCCCTGCTCGACGTGATAAGCACTGAGTGATCAGGGCTTTGTCCGATATCCGATGAACACATTTTCAGGCAGCTCGGGCGGGATTCGAACCCGCGACTCCTGCTTTCTGTTGTGTGTTTGGATTCACCAGTTCGTGACACGCTAACGGTGTGTCCATAAAAGACCACTGAAAATGAAAGAAAATGAAACATCGTCTTTTTACTTTCTTCATGTGAGCAAATGCTGATTTTGAATATTTGTTAGGCGATACAGTCGGATTGTTTTACGCAAGTAGAACAATCTTAAAATTTAGTGGGCCTGACGTTTCGATCCTAGCAGGACCTTTCTCGAAGGCCTTTGAGAAAGGTCCTGCTAGAATCAAAACGTCAGGCCCACTCAATTTTATGATTTGCATTTTGGTTATTGTAGTCAGTTAGCAATTTGCAACATTTTTGTATATATCACTGTAAATGGAACAAAAAAAACGCCATCTTCTTCTCACTTTTTTCTCTTTTTTTTCTTCAAATAAACAAAGGAAGGGAATTTCTATTTGGAATATTTGTAAGGCGAAACAGTCAAATTGTTTCAAACACGTGGAACAAATAGTACGCCATGTTCTATTCACTTGATGGGGATATAATTATTCATTTCATTATTCATATTCAATATTGCAAGGCGATAGAGTCGAAAGTTTTTTTTAAGTAAGTATCTTGTCAAACAAATAAGGGAAAACAATGTCTGGGAAGTTTTAAACAATTCTGAAAAAAATGGAACTTTAATATAAATCGGGCAATTTTGTCTTTGCCGTTTTTGTTTCGAATGTGGACCAGAATGTACCCAAGTTTCTAGCATTTTACCTAAAACTGGCATTAATGGATTTGATGCGCCAAGTTACATTTGTAAGATTACACTTCTCTGTTCAATTTAAGATTTCATTTACAAATGCACTTTCAACGCAATTCACAATATTTTTTTAAAAATGAATTTGATAAAACTTACAGTTTTAATGCGCACGGGTGTGGGTCGTTCGAAAGCTGACCGCTATATCCCTACAAAGGACCCACAATGTGTCACAATGCAATGTAAAGCAACTCTTATTTGAATAACAGCTAACTATCAACGATTTGATATTGTGACACCTATTGCAATCAGCGCTACATCGACCACGAAAAGCGGTTAGTATGACAAGGCCCCGGCAAGAATAAACCTTTTTATGCAATTACATGTTCCTTTTAAGCAGAGTACGGTCTCAGTAGACCATTTGTTGTCTTGACAACTAGCCTCACGTGCACCACATAATTGTAAAAAACAACATCACGGTGTATACACTCAACATGGCAATGTATTGGGTGTAGCAGCTATCCCGTATCATACTGGCGTTATACTAATCTTAATAAGCCAGTGATCTATAGCGCGTTGGCGTTTGTTTTTCGCTATATCAAGCTCGGCACAGCGGATGGAGGAAGATTTATGCCTGCGAATTAAGTGTCAATTTGCAGCGAGAAAGTCAGGTCAGATGACAGCGGAGGACCGCGTGGCTTGGGGGACGGGCGAATAGCAAGGCGAGAGATAGAAAAGCCGTCTATTTTCGACACTCGCCGTCCATCACGCATTATGTACGCGGACTAATCAAGCGGCAACCAGGTCGACCGCAGAATTTGTAAAATTATAGGATTTTTTGTTTCTTCGATTCATGCAAATTCGTCCCCCAAACAAGGCTATAAAGCCACTCATGGTTAAGGGCTGGGGATAGAAGGAGATAGAGAGGGACTCAGGAAGGCGTAGGCTGGGGGAAAACATGAACCAGGAGGGGAATTCCAAAGAGAGGCTGAACGAGGGTAGAAGCTGTTCCGATAACCTCTTTGTTCTACATCTTTGGAGAGACATAGAGTGGGTGAGAGAAGGCAGACAGCCTGGTTGCTCTCTGAAAATGTCCTAGTGACTGGGGGACTGAGTCGTCCAGACCGCATGAACACCTTCCCTACAGACTGGTTCAAAATGTTAGAATGTTTTTATTCTACGGCTGTTGTTCGTTGTTTAAAGGGATTCGCTCGTTCGTATCGAAGTTCCCTTCTGCCCGCAATTTGTAGAGCAACACCTCTACGTGCACGACGCACGCCAACTTCTTTTACGTGTGGTGACGTGCTAATGTCAAAGAGCTATACGCGGACACACATTCTTGACAGACATTTTTTTGTCGTGTTATTCCCAGACGAAAACCCCACCAAAATACTATCGCCCATCGATTTCATGTGAGCACCGTCCTGGCCACGGGACATTCTATAGGCTCGTGTATACATGTTGTGGGAATTGCTGGACTATACAACTGCGCTATAAACCGAGCGGCGTTCATTACCAGAACTCGACAATTCGACAGAAACCCATGCCATGCGTGGGTTATGAACGCCCATGCAATCAAACAAAGAAGAACAACATGAATTTCGTAATGGCTCGGTTCCATAACCGGAGCGCCGCATTTACTTTCGTAATTTGATAATGGTGGACGGTTTTAGACATAGGCCTTCAGGGAGGACTAATACATGGTTTGCTTCGCTACCCAAATCCAAACACAGCCTTAAAGAAAATGCGCTTATTTTTAGGTTCAATTATGATTTTTTTTAACCAGTCTACAATATAATTGCTGAGGTATTTGTCCAGATCCACGTTGCATGATTTACAATGTGTCTGGCAAATAATTGCTCCGGGCTTCGATGTAGAACGAGTAGACGGGGTACGTTCTGGCAGTGCACAGCTAAGAATCGTTAAATCAGCCTTTGGCACAAATTATTGGCACGGGAACACGCTGTCGTATCATTTTGCGATTCCAAAGGGGAGAAAAAAACCGCCACGAGATTATAAACACGTCTCACTAAGCAGATGCCCGACCCTAAACTCAGTCTTAGAGTATGATTTGGAATTTGTTCACTTTATATATCTTGATACCAAATCTCTCGCTTTCTTTGGCATTTCCTTGCATTTGACGTGTGGCGTCACGTCACGTGTGGCGTTTCAAGAGCAAAGAAGGGATGTATCTTACCCCCCCTTTTTTTCCCCGGCGTGCTGAAAACACGCATTTTGGGTGCTTTTGACCGTCTCGGATAATGATTAAACATCTAAACTTAGAGTGATATACAAAAATGTTGCAAAGTGCTTACTGACTAAAATTACCAAAATGCAAATCTTAAAATTTAGTGGGCCTGACGTTTTGATCCTAGCAGGACCTTTCTTTGAGAAAGGTCCTGCTAGGATCGAAACGTCAGGTGAACATTTGAAACAGGAAAGAATAGCACAGCTATCTTCCTGTACGTCCATAAGACTATAATTTATACATGTTGTGAACTCTGCCGGTGTATATTTTGAACACAAAGTAAAGTAGTGTAGGCTTATGCTAATGCACCTGTTTCCATGCACTAAATCCCACTGTCGTGTCTTTTTATGCTATAAACCTAAAACTGCCAGTACAAATCTCTAATAGGCGAAGTTATGACTTACGAAACCATACGTCCTTGGAAAACGTATGGTTGGGTTATCCTCGCTACTGTATGCTAAGTTACGATGCATCGTAAAGCTTTTTGGAATCCACCCCAGATCGTGACCGCACAAAACCAACCTTTAAGGACCGATGAGGGCGCTATCCTCACGCCATTTTGCCGGCCCAGAGGTTATAAAATAAAACATCTAGCAGGAAGGATGCTGTCCGCCTCAGCAGGGAGAAACTGTGGATTAAGCGTTTCCGCGCTATCCAACCTCAACATCCAGGAAGGGAATGACTAATCCTCACTTCATTAAGTACTATTTTCTTTCATCTTCCCTGTCCCTTTCCCGTTTGATCTCCCACCTCCCTCCCGTCCCTTTGATCCTCCCCACCCTTCTGTTTGTTTTTTCCTTTGATCTTCCCTCCCTTGGTGTACATCTGCATCTCACCCCCTTACTCTGTCATGTGTGTCAGGGCTTTCCTTTCCCTGACTGTCAGTGTATGTCCTTTTCACTTTACCATTGAGAAAGGTCCTGCTAGGATCGACACGTCAAGCACTATAACTTTTAAGATAAAGCATCGATATATGTACTTTAATCAAGCAATGTGGAGATTTGACGGAGTTGGCGGGTTTTATTATGATATTTTTAGTCATGGCTAAGTATCTTCTTTACTGCTAGAGGGTACTTCATTTTCTGAAGCACGGGGAGACGGCCACTTCACGAATGGCTACGGCTACCACAATGGATCGCCCCCGCAGTAATTTCTCACACAGATAACAGAGGCGTCAGCCGCAGCGATAGCCATTAATGATTCGGACAGGGGTCCTTTTCCCATAGCCATAATCCTTGCACATCGTCCGCTACAGTTGTATAGTATTATACTGAAGACAAGGGTCGAGTTCGGACGGTCTGTTTCTTCCCACGCGAACCTTTGGCGCGAATCTAGTGCCTTGTGGATACCTAGTCCAATAGGATGAATAATGTCTCCACAGGGAAATTGTAAAGGTGTATAGGTCTCCACAAAATTTTCACGAAACTGGTATGTGTAAATAACTCAAAAACAGGAACTTTGTGATGGGTAAGAATCCGTCGCAAATTGAAGTGTTATTATAACTATAAGGGACATACGGTCCAAATTTCTACACAGGAAAGTGAATGTGGTTGAAATGGGAGCATTTCTAAAACATCGTTTCTCACTCGTTGTATAGTGCACGAGAACAACGCATTGCCTCCACAAGGATAGGCCTACAGTATAGACATGAGTATGTGTGTTCTCGCGCTCGAAACCACGCGAACACGACACCAAGAACTCGGAACAGGATCACGACACCACCACCTCATCGCCAGGCCGGGTTTCTCACGAACAAGCCGAGACTGACGCGCGCGCCCCCGAACTCGACCCGTTGTGTTACTGCAGCGTGCAGTGCACGGTGCTTTGTGGCGCGGTTTGCAAGACAGTCGGAAATGGCGGGACCAACACAAAAATGGAAATGACTCCGTTGATTAAGTTACTCGGTGGGGGCATCAATGGACCCACATCCGCGTCCTTTCTGCACTAAGTCGAATTCCGTCATTCGACACGGGAGCGACATTGGCACGGAAGCAACGATTGTGTCAGAGTCCACGCATCCATTAAGGGACCATTATTCAACCCAAGTGCATTACCATCCCGCTGACAAAGGACACGTCTGCTCTTTCGCCGTGCCCCCCCCCCCAGATAAAAAGGAACACCTTGAGGTCGACCATTCGTATATTTAGAAGTCGTTATTCAGAGTGAGTGGTTCCGTGCGTTAACTTGCACCCATCCGTTACGAGCCCACGCAAATGCAATTTTCATTATAGATGAAACATTGGCCTTCGAGCCGGTAATGTATCACTCTGAACTAGAGACCTTCACACGCAGGATGAACGCGATACGCTGAAGGCTACGCAACTGGCGCAGCTATAGACATGAGCGTTTTCTGGGTCCGCACTCCTGTCAATGCCATTATGAAATCGGGGCACATTAAATATACAATACAACCCTTTTGGAAGTGGACTCCGACCGAATCAAGCTTTAATGAATGGTCGAACGAGGCATCTTCACAATTATCACGAGTTTCAAAAAAGAAGATGATGAAGAAACAGAAGAAGAAGAAGAAGAAGAAAATCTGCAGTGAATTGAGACGAATTGTTGAACTTGCCACGGAACGCGGTAACTTGTGCAGCCGCTATACGATCCGGTATCCTTTCTGCTTGTCTATATACCGTAAATGAAAAACTATAAACGAAGAAAAAAACTCCTGCACAACATTGGTAAGATCGAAACACACAAATGTTCACAGATTCACATGAAACTTATACAGTTTGAAGATGGTTGTAACGGACACTTCAATAAATATTCCACCGACGCATAAATGTTATGTACTAATCACCACTCATATTGTATTCTGGTTTTACTTGTGAGATGGCAAAGAGTTCAATCTGTAAATTAAACATTCAAAAGACAAAACAAACCAAGTTGAGTATTTCTGAAAGTGCTCCTTCTGTGGCTAAAGTCTCCAAATAAATAAATCAACTTGCTTAGAATGTTACAAGAAACCAAAAATGATATGTACTCCCCTCTTAGAATGATCAAACAGTACATTACCAAACTGGGAAATACATGTAGCTCTCTTCAGAACAACAAAATGTATATATCTGCTGCACAGTTAAACAATGACATAATTACATTACCACAAGTATGGAAGGTTAAATTTAGGGACTGAAATTTCACTATTATTCTATCTGGACTATAAAGAAAATTATATTCATTTTACTCTATAACAATTATCCTTCAAGAAAATAAAGTGCACTTACATCATTGGGCGCATTAGGGGGAAATCAAGGTGGAGTATTTGACAATGTAGCAAGATCGCTGTAACCGAAATATAACTGAACTGTAGAGCTGCACCGTTGTCAACGGAACAGCGCCCTCGTGTGTCTACAGGAGGAGAGCCTATGACCTCAACAAACTTTTTTACATCCTATCCACAACATCCCGGCCCCTTAAATGAGCATTCAAACAAATATGATCATTTACTACATTAAGACTATTAAGTATATAACTGCTAACTACACTGAAACTTCTTTAACATAAACAAACATTATGGTCAGTGACAGTCACTTTAAGATCATTATGCACTTCACTGTAATCAATCATGTACCCTTAATAAAGACAACCGCGATGAAAAAAGTCATTACAAGTCAATTTAACAGGTTTCTCACAAATCTTGAACACACAACATTATATACCAGCTAGTACATCTGTCTGCTTCTTTCAACAACCTTCAGCAAAATGTAGTTATGTAGTCTACTCAGATGTATGAACATACACATTCACCAAGGGAAAATCACACATAGAATTAAGAGCGCTCAGGCTTAATGTGATGGAATTTCTAGAATGTTCCCCTTTTCTGTTGCTGTATCCACTGTTCATTTGTCTGATCTGAGCCCAGAAGGCACGTCTTGTAGTCTGCTCCTCACATGCTGTAGGTGATTATGCTCAGGATTCCATCCAAAGAAAATACGAGGCGGCGCTTGGCTCGCACCTCTGAAAATATGCCCATTAGCAAATAGCAAATTGCTGACTGTATGTGCAGCATGAACATCCACACTGCATCAAACTGCTCCTACGTCCAGACACACTTCATCCCTCCATCATGGCTCCGCTTGCTACTCAGTCACCGTCTCCAAAAGACACATCTTGTGGATCGGTCTCACGAGAGTGGTTGCCTTTGTCTTGACCTTGGCTGTACGCACCAGGTTGTCCGCTCCGGGGTAGACCTCCTCCACTCTGCCCATGGACCACTGGTTTCGGGGTAGATTGTCGGCAATGAGTACGACATCTCCAACCTCTACGTTTCTTGCTGGATTGTTCCATTTGCATCTCTGCTGCAATGTTGGTAGGTATTCTCTGCTCCACCTGTGCCAAAAGATATCAGCAAGGTATTGGATTTGTCTCCAACGTTTCCGGCTGTACTGGTCATTCCTCTGGAATATGTCTGCTGGCAAGGTGTTGTTTGAACGCAACAAAAGCAGATGGTTCGGCGTCAATGCTTCTGCATCCTTCACATCATCAGAGACCACGGTGAGTGGCCGACTGTTGATCACTGATTCAACAATACACATCATGGTTGAAAGGCTTTCATCGTGGAGAACTTGTTGATTCATTACAGTGTTCAGGACCTTTCTGATTGTTCGTATTTGTCTCTCCCACAGACCGCCCATGTGGGATGCTGCAGGGGGATTAAATTTCCATCTGATCTCTCTCTGCAAGAGATATTCATGGATCTGCTGCTTGTTCCAACGGTTGATTCCTTCTCTAAGCTCACGCTCAGCACCTACAAAATTGGTGCCATTGTCACATCGGATACTTCTCGGTTGACCCCGCCTTGCGGTGAAGCGCTGCAAGGCATTAAGAAATGAGTCGGTCTCCAGGGAATGTAGTACTTCAATATGAACTGCTCTTATCACAAGGCATGTAAAGATACACCCGTACCTTTTCACTTGACTTCGGCCTAGTTTGACCATGAATGGTCCGAAGCAGTCTACACCGACGGAGGTGAAAGGGGGTTGATTAGGCGTCACTCGATCTCGAGGTAGATCTGCCATCTTCTGAGAGATGAGTGGTGCTGACTGACGTCTACACACAAAGCAGTTGTGTAGAGCTTTGCGTACTGCTGTCCGTCCACCCACCACCCAATACTGCTGCCTCATTCTGGACAATACATGTTCTCTCCCAGAATGTCCTAATGCAAAGTGGATGTGTCTTACTACCAGCGTGACGATGTGACTGTTCTTTGGAAGAATTATTGGATGCTTTTCCCATGTCTTTAGCTCGGCATTTTTGAGCCTTCCTCCAACACACATCATTCCTTCTCTATTCATCTTGGGGTCTAGCTTATGCAGTGGGCTCGAATTCTTCACAGGGTTACCCGTCTTCAGTGTCTGGTACTCATCTGGGTAGTCTTGCCGTTGAACATATCTGATGATTGCTTGCTCTGCCATGTCAAGATCATCTACTGAGAGTTGCTTCTTCAAGACATTTGGCATGCCCTGACTTTTGTTACGCAAGTGCTCTCTCACTCGCAGAATCCATGCTACTCCCTTCTTCAGCCTGTGCCATGATGAGTAGTGCTGTAATACCTTGTCTGTTGCATTGATTTCATCTCTCCCCACTGCTAGTGTGTGTACTTGCTCTCTGCTCTTCTTGAGCTCTGGGTCAATCTGCTTCACCACAGGCTCCACTACTATTGGCTCCTTCGGCCATTCATCTTCTGATTTCTGGAGAAACTCTGGCCCTTGTAGCCATCTTTTGCCCTTCTTAAGCTCACAAGCTGTCATCCCTCTGGACACGTCATCTGCTGGATTGCTCTTTGTGTCCACATAACGCCACTGACTTGGTTCTGATGCATTATGTATGCCAGCTATTCTATTGGCCACAAAAGTGCGATACCGTCCTTCCGTACTCCTGATGTATTGCAACACAATTGTGCTGTCAGTCCAAAATGTTGACTTAATTGGTTCTTGCACATCGAGCTCTCTCTTTACTGCAACATCGAGTTTGGCAGCGAGTGTCGCAGCAGTGAGCTCAAGACGTGGAATAGTCACTGTTTTCAATGGTGCCATATGTGACTTGGCCATCACAATACCACTGTGAAGTTCACCTCTGGCATTCTTCATGACGAGGTAGGAAACTGCTCCATATGCTTTCTCTGAAGCATCTGCAAAATGATGCAAGTGGTATCTTGTCACATCTCCGAAGTTATGTGGCTTTATGCATCTGTTCACCTCAAAATCTCTCATCTCTGATAGGTCTGCCAACCATGCTTGCCACGTGCGTCTCTGTTCCTCTGGCAGAGGTTCATCCCATCCCAGCTTCATCTTCGTCAACTCCTGAAGTAGTAGTCTTGCCTTCAGGATAAATGGGTTGGCATATCCCAATGGATCGTAGATCGATGACACGATGCTCAAGAGTCCACGTCTGGACAGTGGCTTATCCTTGGGTGACAACTTGTATCCCAAGCAGTCTCTTTCTACGTCCCAGCTGACGCCCAGGGCTCTATCAACCGGTAGAGCATCTCGGTTCAAGTCAAGTCCCTTCAACTTCTTTGCTCTTTCTTCGATGGGGATAGACTCCAGAACGCTTGGTCTGTTACTCAGCCATTTCGTCAACTTGAATCCGCCTCTCTGTAGCAGATTTCTCAGCTCATCAACTAGTTTCAGAGCTTTCCCTTCGCTGTCTACTGACACCAGACAGTCATCCACGTAGAAGCTGCGTTTGACGATTTTCACAGCTTCAGGGCTGAATTTATCTCGGTTATCTTCAGCTGTCTGGTGTAAGGCAAAATTGCAGCAACTTGGGCTCCATGTCCCTCCGAATAGGTGTACACACATCCTATACACCTTTGGTTGTTGAGTCGCATCACCGGATGGCCACCAGAGAAACCTCAACACGTCTCGATCTTCTACTGGTACCCGCACTTGGTGGAACATGGCCTCCACATCTGCCATGAAGGCGACTGGCTCACATCTGAATCTGAGCAGGACTCCTGTGAGCTTATTTGTCAGATCTGGTCCTTGCAGAACTTCGTCGTTAAGGCATACATCTGCTCCTTTGGCAGCACAATCAAATACGATTCGTATCTTGCCTGGTTTTGTTGGATTGAAAACTGCATGATGAGGGAGGTACCATATGGGCTTGTCTTCAGGCTGGCATTCTGCTTCTTGAACCTCCTCTGCATAGCCTTTCAGAAGTAGGTCATCAATGCCATCACTGTACTTCTGTCGCAGAGATTCATCCTTGTTGAATTTCCGAGCTAGACTCTGCAATCTTTGTTCAGCCATCCATCTGTTGCTTGGCAGGTTCGGTTGTTGTTGCTTAAATGGTATCGGTAACTGATAATGTCCCTTGTCCATTTCTATACCATTCTCCCATATCTTCAAGGCTCTCTTGTCATTCACTGACATTTCCTTTCTGTCGTGTAGGTCTTCGGACCCCTCTAGCTTCCAAAACTTCTGAACTTGATCTTCAAGACCCATGTCGTGTTGGACAAAGTTCGATGCCATACTGGGGTGATGGGGTGACTTCAGTTGGCTGACTGGTCCATGTAGTGACCATCCCAAGGTGGTTCTCACAGCATAAGGCCCGTCCTTCTCTGTCCCTTGTCTTACTTCAAGTGGCATGAGTGCTGCAGGGACGTCTTGGCCAATTAATAGCCCAACTTCTTTCCCTCTGGCAAAGGGCAAGTTGATGCTCTTTAGATGTGGCACCTGCGCTATCTCTTCCATGTTTGCCAGGTGTATGCTCGAAATGTTGATCGTCTTCTTTGTGTAAACACACGGCATTCTGATGCACTCCGTTGCTGGCCCACTATCAACAGCCAGACTTATCTTCATGGTGTCAATGCTGCCTTCTGTCTTATCTAGTGTTGTCAGATTGATGCGATGTCTCTCTCCTTTGGCTTCCAGCTGGGATGCCAAGCGCTCTGTACAGAAGGAGTTTGTCGATCCGGTATCTAGCAATGCGTGTGTCTTGATGAAGATGCTGCCTCCTGCAGACCTGACTCGTACAGGTACAATGGGTAGGACTGTCTTGCCGGCCCCTGTGACATAACTCGCCTCCAATGAGTCAACATAGCCATTCTGGACTGAGGCATCTTGAGGTGTAGTCTGCTGTAAGACATCTTGTGCTTGTTGCTGTGGTGTCTGCATGACGTGCAGAAATTTGGTATGCTTCTTGTCACAGCCAGGAACGGTGCATGTCCTGTTCAGCCTACACACGGCAGTCATGTGACCTTTACGCAGACAGTTGAAGCAGAGCCTTTCCTGTCGAGCGTACTCAAACCTTTCTTGTGGTGACTTTGCTCTGAATCTTTGACAGCCAAACAGAGCATGTTCTCCCTCGCATAGTGCACACTTCCTGGGAGGTGCCCTTTCTGGCATAGACGTCACTGCGAAGGAGCCCTTAGATCTCTGCTGGTCACGGGCATTTCCCCTGGTAGGAACATCATGGTTTCTCTTCCAAGTAGACGAGCCGTAGATGGGGTTGTTCTCTTCTTCTGCTATGTCATCTATGTAGGCCACTAGATCTTCCATGTTTGGCAAGCGGCTCTCATTTTTCTCCAGACATCTAACCTTGCCGGCCCATCGGTAGCGCATGTAGTTTGGCAGTCGTTCCAGGATGTCTTTCAGGAAGCTCTGGTGTGCCATCTCACTTTCATAACCCATGGACTGCAGGGTCTGGTAGCAAACTTGCAGCTCATCTGCAAGTTCCCTGATGGCCTTTCCGTCATGGGGGTTTACTGCCCGGCCTCTGGTGACATTTTTCATCCAGGCGTCAGCTACCTTGTATTTGTTTCCAAATCTTTCCTTCAACAAGGTCTTAGCTCGTTCGTAGCCTAGTGTCGACTCCATTACAGAGCATGCCTGAATCACTCTACGTGCTTCACCTCTGCAGTAGTGCAGAAGTCTTGTCAGCTTGGCAGCGGCACTGACCTTTGTGCTATCTACGTTGACCTCAAAGGCCCTCCAAAATTCCCAAAACTTCATGGGATCTCCTTCATAGCACATCAGTTCTGCTCTTGGTAGTTGCAGAGTTTCTATTAGGCCTTGCTGCTGTTGCCTCGTCTGGCGCAACATTTCACCGATTACATCAGTGGGGGGTGATCTACCTTGCGTCAAGGGCGTGTCACGATCCTCGATGGGGTACTGGATCGTTTCGCTTGACCCACCTTGTGGGAGCGAACTGCCTGGACTGGGCTCGATGGGGGGCAGACTGGTCTGTGTCGGACGAACTTCGCTCTTCCTCTCATCATATTCAGCATACACTCGTTCCTCTGCCTCTGCACGGGACAGCTTAGCCTTGATTTGGAGCTCCGTTTTTCTTTGTTGGAGCCTCAGTTCCTGTAGCTCCAGCTCTTGCTGCTCTTTGAGGGCCTCCATTTCTGCTTGTAGTGCAGCCTTCTTCGCCATAACCTCTATTCTGGCTCTCCTGCTTGAAGAGGTGCTTGTTGTATGACTGCACTGACTGGCCGAGTCTTCCGGCTTTACATCGTCTCCTGGACTTGGTACTGCAGTACTCATCCTGTCGTTTCTCTTTGGACGCTGATATTGAACTTGATGTAACGGACACTTCAATAAATATTCCACCGACGCATAAATGTTATGTACTAATCACCACTCATATTGTATTCTGGTTTTACTTGTGAGATGGCAAAGAGTTCAATCTGTAAATTAAACATTCAAAAGACAAAACAAACCAAGTTGAGTATTTCTGAAAGTGCTCCTTCTGTGGCTAAAGTCTCCAAATAAATAAATCAACTTGCTTAGAATGTTACAAGAAACCAAAAATGATATGTACTCCCCTCTTAGAATGATCAAACAGTACATTACCAAACTGGGAAATACATGTAGCTCTCTTCAGAACAACAAAATGTATATATCTGCTGCACAGTTAAACAATGACATAATTACATTACCACAAGTATGGAAGGTTAAATTTAGGGACTGAAATTTCACTATTATTCTATCTGGACTATAAAGAAAATTATATTCATTTTACTCTATAACAATTATCCTTCAAGAAAATAAAGTGCACTTACATCATTGGGCGCATTAGGGGGAAATCAAGGTGGAGTATTTGACAATGTAGCAAGATCGCTGTAACCGAAATATAACTGAACTGTAGAGCTGCACCGTTGTCAACGGAACAGCGCCCTCGTGTGTCTACAGGAGGAGAGCCTATGACCTCAACAAACTTTTTTACATCCTATCCACAACAATGGTTATAGTAGAAACCTCGCACTGAAATATTTCTGCCTAAAATGCTGATTTTTGTTGGAGAAAAGAGTAAATAAGTATTTTACGTCTCACCCCTAAGATCCAAACATTTTCAAGAAACAAATGAAGCGGGGTTTTCCCCCACTATTTTCTCGAGACACGGTTGGCGGATTGAGCTGAAATTTTCACAGGTGTGCTATTCCATGCATATGTTGGATCAGGCAACATAAGGATGCCTAATCTTTGACCTCGAAGACCAAATGTTATCCCTTTAAACAAAGAGCGCTGAAATTTCGACCGCTCTGCCTTTGCATGTCGAACCCCTGGTTTCACGTACGTACTGGCGATAAGCACAGTCAACATTATTCACCTGCTTGTGATGGGTGCAATAGACAGAGGCTATTAACAAAACACTGCCGAAAATCTCCTGGTATAGCAGAAACCATTTTTTATCCTTCATCTGAAGTCTGCAAACTGCTGTTAAAAACAACACTAGAAGTGTAATGCTTCGCTCTATTTGGCATTTGTACGGGTAGTTCTTACACGTTCGATGAAACACAGAAATGCAGAGAAAACAAATCAAAAGACGATTAAAATTTGTGCAAAAATAAACCTCTTAAAATCAACAACATTGGTACCCATGAAAGGTTGTTTTGCATTCATGGTCAAAATGAAGGTTTTCTTGTACCACATTTGATTTGATTTTAAGGGGCTGACGTTTTGATCCGAGCAGGACCTTTCTAAGAGATAGGTTCTGGCAGGTTCTGCCATCATCATCACCATCATCATCATCATCATCATCATCATCATCATCATCATCATCATCATCATCACCATCATCATCACCATCATCACCATCATCATCATCATCATCATCATCATCATCATCATCATCATCATCATCATAACCATCACCATCATCACCATCATCACCATCATCATCATCACCATCACCACCATCATCACCATCATCATCATCACCATCACCACCATCACCATCACCACCATCATCATCATCATCATCATCATCATCATCATCATCATCATCATCATCATCATCATCATCATCATCATCATCATCATCATCATCATCATCATCATCATCATCATCATCATCATCACCATCATCAGCATCATCATCATCATCATCATCATAACCATCACCATCATCACCATCATCACCATCATCATCATCACCATCACCACCATCACCATCACCACCATCATCATCATCACCATCATCATCATCATCATCATCATCATCACCATCATCATCATCATCATCATCATCATCATCATTATCATCATCATCATCATCATCATCATAATCATCATCATCATCATCATCACCACCGTCACCGTCACCGTCATCATCATCATCATCACCATCACCACCATCACCATCATCATCATCATCATCATCGCCATCACCACCATCACCATCACCATCATCATCATCATCATCATCATCACCATCATCATCATCATCATCATCATCATCATCATCATCATCATCATCATCATCATCACCATCATCGTCATCGTCATCATCATCACCATCACCACCATCACCATCACCATCATCATCATTATCACCATCATCATCATCATTGACAATATCATTTTGGATGTGCCATCCCTTCATAGTCTCCCCCTTCCAATTAATAGTCGGAATAATGAAAGAAAAAAACTCCCTGATATCTTCGATGGCCACTAAAACATCCGGGGCTACACCTTCAGTACCCAGGTTCAGTTTTGCTCAAAGACTGATATGTTTTTAAAACCGCTTTTATGCAAATTTAGACTCAAGTGACGGAGTTCCTGAAGAGATGAACCGCCCCCCCAAAAAAAAAAAAAATATTTTAAAGAAAATATCTTGGATATCAAAATAAAAACGATAAAAAAGATATGATAAAAACAATAAAGTTTTATTCCCAACATACGGATTCTTGACGGGATTTTTTTCTATCACTGGATAAATATTAACGTGCTGAGTGATATTCTTGTAGCGAGAAGTCGTTTACTTTGATGGTATTCAGATCATAATTATTCATCCAGTCAGAGTAATTATCGGGTTGTAATTCACACCTTCAATGAGCATATAGAATAAATTTGTCGTTTTATGATTTAAATTTACAGTATGAATTTGATGAAAATAATTTCTTATTGAAGACAACATTAATATACCGCATTAGGGCTCAAACGGTATAATATATAACTACATGATTACTATGTTTGGATTTCATGCTTTTAATGTCAATTAGATCTAAATCAAATAAATAATCGACAACACTTTTTGTTTTGAACAATTTAAAAAATTGGAGCACAATTTGACTTGACCTCTGGATTTTGGTACCAGCGCTCTTGCCATCTGAGCTGTCCAGCCCTTGATAAAATTAGTCCTGGCGTATTTTTGGGGCGCCCTCAACCATTAATTATCGTATAATTATGATTTCAACCATAATTCAACCATTCAACCATTTCAACCATGATTTCTGCCTTTGAGAATTGTCCTGCTTGGATTCTTGACGAACAAATTTGCTACAGCTGTTAGTAGTCCAAATATTGATGAATGACTCCTCGACAACGATTTGTTTATAATTTATTCAGGGCTGTTGTTGTTTTGGTTTCGATTCATGACTGAACGGGTACAGTTCGGCCGAAGCTTCTTCTGGATAGTATATTGGATAATCGGAACCGCTTTCGTTTCCTCCTGTGCACCGCGGCTGTGGCCCGGGTCTGGAGCGGCGATCCGTGGGGCTGTTGGCGGGCCTCGCTCCGGCCCGGCCGGGACTCGGCGTCCGGGCCTCCGTCCGGCCCGTCGTCCGCGGCCGGCTCCCAGGCCTCCCTCCGGTCGTCCGCGTCGGGCGAGGAGTCGTCGTCGGCGCCGCTGCTGGCCGCGGCGGCCTCCTCCCGCCGGACGAAGCCGAACGCGGACTTGGTCTCGGCCGAGTCCATCCGGCGCCGCCGCGCCGAGAGTCGGCGCAGCAGCCTGGCGTCCAGCTCGCCGGCGTCGCCGGCGCCGCCGCCGCCGCCGTCGCCGTCGTCTTGCGGCCGGCTTCCGCCGCTGCGGGCGGACTGCAGGGGCCGGACCACGGCGATCAGCTGGCCGTGCCGGTCCCTCCACTCCCCCGTCAGCTTGTCGTAGCGCCCGCCCAGCGAGTGCTCCACCAGGTCGGCGCCGAGGATCTCCTCGTGGAGCGGGACGCGGAGGCCCAGCGTCACGTCGATCAGCTTCAGGATGACGGCGGACACGGTGGCCGCCCAGGCCGCGATGGTGACGATTGCGAGGAGCTGCACTCCCAGGAGCTTGAACCCGCCGCCTGCCAGTAACCCTGTGACCGGGACAGGAAGGACACGTACAACCGTGCCGGGATTAGAACAACTTCTTCGCTCCCTGAAAAAGAGTAGTAGTAGTATAAGCCCTTTTCCAAAACCCTGATCAGGCTTCGGCTCCGGCTTCGCCTCTGTTATCCAAAAGCTGAAAACACATGACGGAGCTCTTTATCGAAGTTTGAAGCTATGGATTTGTGTTTAAAAATGCAGTATAACATTCAAACATGAAGCCCGGACCCTTAAACTGCACGGTACACGGCTCGACCCCCAGGACACCAGTGACACATTGTGATCTGCGGATCCTCCCGGGCCCCTTTCCCAGCAAGGATTAATGGACCTAGTAAGGAAAAAATAGCTCCGTTAATGGCACAAAAGGCACACCGTAACTGCCATAACCCCCAATACAACACACACACATAACGTATTCCCGTTTCCATGCCTTGTACATGTACTTGGAAGAACCAGAGACAAAGCCTGAGACAAAGCCAAGAGCCTGAGCCTAAGCCGGTTCTCGGAAAAGGAGCCGAGTCTAGGCGCATCGCATTACCATGTAGACTGGTGCAATAATGGACGTATCACTCGCTACCAAAATGAGTCGGGTTGGAATCAAACTCCGAGTGAACTGGGATTTTAATCATACAAACCTATCAATCATTAATGGTTGCCCTTTGATGAGATCCCCTATGCCCACTCACTGGGGTATAGATGAACCAGAACTGGTAGCCTATACCTCAGTCACTGCCAAGTTTGACTCTTGTGGTTCAAGTGTTACGAGTTACATGTTACGAGCGGACGTGTATTTGTGTTCATGTATCTGTTTTGTTCTCGTCACTCTGCCTTTGAGAAAGGCCCCGCTAGGATCAAAACGTCAGACCCACTACATTTTGAGATTTGCATTTTGTTAATTTTAGTAAGCAGTTTGCAACATTATTGTGTATCACTTCGAGAGAAGATGCAGTTTACAACTTTGAGACAGCAGAAAAAATGAACGCAAGATGATTAGAGAAGAGGTGACCCTTACCGTCGTGAGTTGTGATGTTGTCGGCGAGGGGGTCTTTGCGGCCGAAGATGCCGACGGCGATCAGCGACCAGGTGGCTGCCAAGGCGTGCACGGGCACCACGCTGACGGGGTCATCGATGCCTACACGCTCGGTCAGCACACAGCCGCAGCAGGAGATGGAGGACCCCACGATGCCGATCACCAGCCCCTGCCAGGGATGGGCTAAGGCGCACATCGCTGAAGCACACAAAAAAGGGATTTCCTAAAATCATTTCAACCAATCCGTGCGAAACATTGAGATTGATTAATGAGTGTTGGAAGGGCAGGGCGGGCATTGCAGGGCATTGCAGGGCAGGGCAGGGCAGGGCAGGGCAGGGCAGGGCAGGGCAGGGCAGGGCAGGGCAGGGCAGGGCAGGGCAGGGCATGACAGGGCAGGGGATGGCAGGGCAGGGCAGGGCAGGGCATGGCAGGGCATGACAGGAAAGGGTATGGCAGGGCAGGGCAGGGCAGGGCAGGGCAGGGCAGGGCAGGGCAGGGCAGGGCAGGGCAGGGCAGGGCAGGGCAGGGCAGGGCAGGGCAGGGCAGGGCAGGGCAGGGCAGGGCAGGGCAGGGCAGGGCAGGGCAGGGCAGGGCAGGGCAGGGCAGGGCAGGGCAGGGCAGGGCAGGGCAGGGCAGGGCAGGGCAAGGCAGGGCAGGGCATTGCATTGCATTGCAGGGCAGGTCAGGTCAGGGCAGGGCAGGGCAGGGCGGGGCAGGGCAGGGCATGGCAGGGTAGGGCAGGGCAGAGTAGGGCAGGGCAGGGCTGGGCATGACATGACATGGCAGGGCAGGGCAGGGCAGGGCAGGGCAGGGCAGGGCAGGGCAGGGCAGGGCAGGGCAGGGCAGGGCAGGGCAGGGCAGGGCAGGACAGGGCAGGGCAGGGCAGGGCATGACAGGGCAGGGCAGGGCATGACAGGGGATGGCAGGGGATGGCAGAGTAGGGCAGGGCAGGGCATGGCAGGGCATGACAGGAAAGGGTATGACAGGGCAGGGCAGGGCAGGGCAGGGCAGGGCAGGGCAGGGCAGGGCAGGGCAGGTCAGGGCATGACAGGGCAGGGGATGGCAGGGAATGGCAGGGTAGGGCATGGCAGGGCATGGCAGGGCATGACAGGAAAGGGTATGACAGGGCAGGGCAGGGCAGGGCAGGGACGGCCAGGGCAGGGCAGGGCAGGGCAGGGCAGGGCAGGGCAGGGCAGGGCAGGGCAGGGCAGGGCAGGGCAGGGCAAGGCAGGACATGGTAAGGCAGGGCAGGACAGGGCAGGGCAGGGCAGAGCAGAGCAGAGCAGAGCACAACCCTAATCTCAACCGTTATATTACATAGCGAAAAAACCATAAAACAGACACATTTCAAACAAGCCCGGCTAATTAAAAAATATACTGGTACACTTAAGGTTACACAACAGTTTTGGGTTTAACGAAGAACAAATCCCTCCAATTGATGATGCGGGCAATTAGATATATATAAACGACCGCTATGACTATTCCCGATGAGTCGATTGTAACTTCTTTTTTTTTTACCTGTGATGGATACCAGCGAACCCAGCACTCCGTTGATGATGAAGCCCACGTTAAACTTGCGCCGATATAGCAGGTAACTGCAGTGGATGGGGAGTGAGGGTAACCAGTGAAAAAAAAATCAAATCGAGGCAAGCAAATTTAGAGGAATTTTAACCAGACAGTGTCGGAAAATGCAGTGTCCAGCGGGATTCGAAGGTGGGAACGATTTCCACTCTGAGTTCTCGCCCCGGACGAGATATCGTTCTAGCGTTGTGACATTAGAACATAGCCGAGTTTATAGTGAGAGATTACGAGACAGCTGGCCATACCTGTGGCCCGGATGTAGACCATGTAGATCAACAGATCCCTCAGTATAAGGCCGTGTCCGAAATCTGCTGTCCAGAGCTACGGCTAGATCTTCGCTCCATTGGAAACACGCACAGAGCTGATGCGAAGACAAAAGTCGTAGCCGTAGCTCTGGAAGCCCGTTTCGGACACGGCCTTATAATACTTTGGGGTCGGTCGAACCCACCATGATGCCGATGTACCGATGTGGATGATATACATTGAGCTATACCAGCACAAGTATTCTGCAGAAACGCCAGTTGATTAGCGCGGTGCATTAATGCATTGAGTTAATGGCAAAAATATATGTGACCCGGCAATTCATAATGAGAAATAACCCCCACTTTTGAGATTTTAAGATTTTCTAATGATATGAACGAGTTTACCATTAGCTTTTAAATGATATCAAATTTTATTTCCAATACATTAACTTTCCGAAAATACAAACAAAAAAGAAAATTGTTTTTTTTTATCGAATTGAGAAGATACTTTGACTTTAGGCGTTGTTTACTCAAAAAGTGTTTTAGTGGGATATTCCTCATGTCGCTGTGCCGGGTCACATATGAATATGTTGGTAACATCACCTGGTCTCTCATCTCCGTATAGTCTCACCGCCCGTTGGTGCACTGACGCACGAACCTCCTCCACTTTCCCCTAACCTTGGTCTTCCCTATCAGGTCGTATATGGAGGAGGTTGGTCCATTCCCTTACATCATCCAGCCACTGTCTCCCGGGTCTGCCCCTTTTGTTTCGACCCTCTGTTAACCCTAGTGCTATGTCCTTTGCTATTGTGTTTTTGGACCTTGTGACGACATGACCAAAGTAGATTACCTTTTTGTGTCTTTTCACGATGTTAGCTAGAGGATCTAGCAAAGATTTTTGTTCATTTCTTCCCTGACAGATTCGTTCGCTCTGTACGGTTTCCATGTGATTCCTAGCAGTCTTTTCTGTATTTCCATGTCAAATACGCCAAGACCTTTCAGTTCTTTGGAACCTATTGTCCAAGCCTCACATCCATATTATCACGGTGGCTGTCGCTATCGATCATAAGTTATGAGTCTGACCTTTATCTTTAGATTCAAACTTTTGACCTTCCAACATCACCTGCATCTTTTATGTCCCCCACCCTCCCCTCTGGATTCACTTTGTTTTACCTGTGTCACCATCACACGAAATGGATGATGACCTTAATGGCCCAATACAACATTGGGAAGATCGGAAAACATCAATGTCCACAGATTTCCTTTTAATTTACATAGTTTGTAGATGGTCATGATAGAATCCTCATGTTGAAATCTAACGGTCTGGGATGCTGTACTTCCCTAGAAATCTTCACTCCAACAGCGACAAATAATTTTATTTACTCGAATAAACTATTTCTTACACTACAGAATAGTGCAAAAAAACCGTGACTGTTTTTTACCTTGTTCTACTTTCTCAGATCACCATTTCAGCTAAAACCTTCGCAGGATTGCTTTTTGGGGATCTTTAATGGTTTAACACACAAACTGTGGCAATCTTTTGACCTTTATCAATGTTGTATCGGGGCTTTAAAGCTTTCGTTTGCATTTTGAATAACATTGTTTGCAAATACCCGACGGGCCTGTCTGACTGTGAGCCCTGTATCCTGCCTTTGGCAGGGAGTTCGCAATTTGTTAGAGTGTATGGAAGAGGAAGAAAGAAACAAGATTCTCCCCACCTCAGCACGATCGCCGTCATGCCGCCTCCTATGGAGGCCGTGATGGTGCACGTCGCTGATCTGTAACAGAGTAGGCCAAGAAGGAAGGATTAGATGACTTCTGCCTTTGGTGGAGGTGCTGTTATGGGATCGAAATGTCAGGCCCTCTGAGTTTTTTGTTTTAGCGTGTGTGACATGCGTTCGATTGGAATGTTCACGTATACGGTATTAATTCGTGCCAGCTCAACCACATGCTCCCCCGTTTTGTCCACTACTCCCAATTATTTTGTATGTCTGTTTTTCTAGGTATGTCTTTCGCTCTCGCTCCCCTCTCTCTCTCTCTCTCTTCCCCCCCTCTCTCTCTCCCTTTCTCTCTCTATCCATCTCTCTCTCCGTTCCCCTCTCCCTGTCTCCCTCTCTCCTTCTCTCTCTCCCTCTCTCTCTCCCACCACGTCTGTCTCCCTCTCTATATAGTTCTCTCTATATATCTCGCAAGGTATCGATATCTCTCCATCGTTTTCCATCTCATCTCTCCCATTGGCAACTTCTCCTGCATAACAAAAATGATGGACATTCACCTCCTCTCTCTCTTCCTCTCTCTTCTCACTCTTTCTTCCTTCCTCCCTCTCTCTCGATAATTATATATACCCCTCTATCTCTGTTTTCCCTCTCTCACTCCCTCTCTCTTTTATCCTTCCGTACCCGTTCTCTCGTTCTCCCCTCTCTCGTGTTGTCCCTATCTATATATATATCTCTTTATCCCTCTCTATCCCTCTCTCCCTCCATCTCTCTTTCTCCTTCCCTCCCTTTCTCTCCCTCCCCTATCACTTCTTCGATCCCTTTCATCCCGTCTCCCCTCCCCCTCTTTCTCCCTCCCTCTCTCTCCCCTCTCGCCCCTCTCTCTCCCTCCCTCACTTTCTCCCTCCCTCTCTCACTCCCTCTCTCTTCCCTCATTTCGTACTCGTTCTCTATCTCCCCTCTCTCTTCCTCTCCCTTTCTATATCCCCCTCTCTCCCTCTCTCTCTCTCCCTCCCTTTCTCCCTCTTTTCCCCCTCTCTCAACCTCTCCCTCTCTCTCCTCTCTTTCTCCCCCTTCTCTTTCTCACGCTCACCCTCCTCCCCTCTCCCCTCCCCTCTTTCTTTCTCTCCCTCTCCCCTCTCCTCCCCCTTCTCCTCCTCCCCCTCTCTTCCTCCCTGTCCTTCTCTCATAGCTCTCCATCTATCTCCATCTCTCTCCCTCTCTCATAATACATGGACGGCACTGTATTTCACACTTAAACGTCACTAGAATGGATATAAGATTGATTGCATCAGTGGGTTTTTCATACGAAAAAAAACCCATTAAATATAGTTCCCTCTATCCGTTTTGGTCTGGCGTTGGACTCTGCACGGCACGTTTCCCTCAGATAGTCTAAGTACACATCGCCACTCTCTCAGACTGTAACGTTGTGCGTGCCCCAGACGGCACTTCAGGGATATTGAATCGGATATTTTAGTAATGGGAATTGATTCGGGAAAAAGGCTAGGTTAACGTTAATTGAGTTGACATAGGAGACCAGAAAAATCCTGCAATTCATCTTGCAAGTGTAGTGATATTTAGAATGCGGTATCCGTTTCTCTATCACTGCTAGTAGTATAATCGGCTGTTTTCTGGGTTATATGTGACCCGGCACATCTTAATGAGGACTAGGAATAACTCCCACTTTTGAGATTTTGAGATTTTCTAATGATGTGAAAGAGTGTACCATTAACTTTCAAATGACATCAAAATTTCCTTCAATACATTAACTTAGAGATATATTTCGGAAAAATCCTTTGGACATAATATCCTCCGATACATTAACTTTCCGAAAATACCCCCCGAAAAATTGATTTTTTTTAATCGAATTGAGAAGATACTTTGACTTTAGGCGTTGTTTACTCGAAAAGTGTTTTGGTGGGATATTCCTCATGTTGCTGTGCCGGGTCACATATGTGATAATGTTGCCTGACTTACATATCAAGCTTATACTCTCTCTTTAAAACAAATCCTTAATATTATGAAGGAAAGCATCAATTTTAGTTTCTGAAATCCTCCTACTCGCAAACCTAGTTGGTCATATTTTGGCATTTGGCCTTCCATAGCTCCGCTAATGGAACGCTGGATTGTCTTAATTCAAGGCTCTTTAAATCCGTCGTCCGAATTCGCTTGAGAATTAAATACATTTATAAATGAGTTCTCAAGGGCCTGATTTTCCGATCGTAGCAGACGTTCTCCTTTTTTAATGCAAACTCGCCCAAAACAAGGCTGAAAAGCCACTCAAGGTTAAGGGCGAAGCAAAGAAGGAGATAGAGGGAGACTCAGGAAGGCTGGAGATAGGAAATGACATTGCTCTTATTAGAAAGGGTAAGATCGTAGGCTGGGGGAAAACACGAACCAGGAGGGGAATTCCAGAGAGAGGCTGAACGAGGGTAGAAGCTGTTCTGATTACCTCTTTGTTCTACACCTTGGGAAATGACCGAGTGTACGGGTGAGAGGAGGCAAACAGCCTGGTTGCTCGCTTGAAAAATCCAGACTAGGGGTGGGGGGAAGTCGGTAAGAGCAGTGCGTTTGTTTACTGCAGTTTACCATCGTGGTTGCACTTATACATTATATAAACCAGCACTAAACCCACGCATACACACTCGGGCCCACGACTAG
>OX465108.1:21345924-21443424 GCA_949987565.1 Luidia sarsii | reverse complement strand
ATCAATGACTCCTTGCTGGCGGGACAGACGTATCCCCATACTGCGGTTAAGGCACTGACAAGGCAACCTGTCCTTATCTTCTATCTTAAACTGCTTCTCACTGCTATCTTTATCTTCCATCTTAAACTGCTTCTCACTGCTATCTTTATCTTCCATCTTAAACTGCTTCTCACTGCTATCCTTATCTTCCATCTTAAACTGCTTCTCACTGCTATCTTTATCTTCCATCTTAAACTGCTTCTCACTGCTATCTTTATCTTCCATCTTAAACTGCTTCTCACTGCTATCTTTATCTTCCATGTTAAACTGCTTCTCACTGCTATCTTTATCTTCCATCTTAAGCTGCTTCTCACTGCTATCTTTATCTTCCATGTTAAACTGCTTCTCACTGCTATCTTTATCTTCCATCTTAAACTGCTTCTCATTGCTATCTTTATCTTCCATCTTAAACTGCTTCTCGCTGCTATCTTTATCTTCCATCTTAAACTGCTTCTCACGGCTATCTCTATCTTCCATCTTAAACTGGTTCTCACTGCTATCTCTATCTTCCATCTTAAACTGCTTCTCACTGCTATCTTTATCTTCCATCTTAAACTGCTTCTCACTGCTATCTTTATCTTCCATCTTAAACTGCTTCTCACTGCTATCTTTATCTTCCATCTGAAACTGCTTCTCGGTGCTGTCTTTATCTTCTATCTTAAACTGCTTCTCATTGCTATCTTTATCTTCCATCTTAAACTGTTTCTCACTGCTATCTTTATCTTCCATCTTGATTTGCTTCTCACTGCTATCTCTATCTTCTATCTTAAACTGCATCTCACTGCTATCTTTATCTTCCACCTTAAACTGCTTCTCATTGCTATCTTTATCTTCCATCTTAAACTGCTTCTCACTGCTATCTTTATCTTCCATCTTAAACTGCTTCTCACTGCTATCTTTATCTTCCATCTTAAACTGCTTCTCACTGCTATCTTTATCTTCCATCTTAAACTGCTTCTCACTGCTATCTTTATCTTCCATCTGAAACTGCTTCTCGGTGCTGTCTTTATCTTCTATCTTAAACTGCTTCTCATTGCTATCTTTATCTTCCATCTTAAACTGTTTCTCACTGCTATCTTTATCTTCCATCTTGATTTGCTTCTCACTGCTATCTCTATCTTCTATCTTAAACTGCATCTCACTGCTATCTTTATCTTCCACCTTAAACTGCTTCTCATTGCTATCTTTATCTTCCATCTTAAACTGATTCTCACTGCTATCTCTATCTTCCATCTTAAACTGCTTCTCACTGCTATCTCTATCTTCCATCTTAAACTGCTTCTCGCTGCTATCTTTATCTTTGGTGGGATATTTCTCATGTCGCTGTGCCGGGTCACATTTTCACTCGAATGGACGTTGAAATGGCACTCACCACAGCATGAACATCCCGAAGAGCGCGTTGGTGGGCGAGCCCATGGCCGGTATCTCGGCTCCCTCCTGGAAGTGGCCGGTGCGGGGCTTGAGCATGAGCGTGGCCACCAGGCCCGTCACGCCGCCCACCAGGTGTACGGCGCCGGCCCCGGCGATGTCCACCGTGCCCATGACCCTGAGCCAGCCGAACTCGTCCCACATCCAGTGCTCGGGGAAGCAGTAGACGATCGTGTTGAGGAAGGAGAAGAGGATGTAGGCCTCCAGCTTGGTCCGCTCGGCCATGGCACCCGACACGATGGTGGTGGCCGTGGTGGCGAAGGAGGCGTGGAAGAAGAAGTGGGAGAAGACGTGGCCGACCTTCTCCGGGTCCGTCTCGTCCACCAGGAACTCCCCGACGCCGACGAAGGGGTGGTGCTCGCCCGTGTGGCCCATGATCTTGTCGAAGCTGAGCCCGTAGCCGAACATCCAGTAGGAAATGCCACCGAAGAGGACGTCCACCGCGTTCTTGACCATGATGTTGACCTCGTTCTTCTTGGACACGCTGCCGGACTCCAGGAGACCGAAGCCCGACTGCATGGTGAAGATGATGAAGGCGCTGGTCAGGATCCAGGTGGCGTCGTCCCAGGGCGTGACGCGGATGACCGGGGTCAGGAGGACGTGGGTGGCGTTACGCAGCTCGTCCGGCAGGGCGACCATCCGGGCGGCGCCGGCGGTGCCCGTTACCGGTGACACCGCCGGCGCCGACGGCCGGGGCCGACCGGCCGCGGCCTGCGCGCCCGGAACAGCGCCGCCTCCGAAACAGACGCAGAAGCAGAGAATCTGACAACGAATCGCTTTAACCAGCATCGCCGCGAGAACCATCACTGCAGCTGAGACAATTTCTTTCGAAGATCACTCAGACATTCAAAAACTCTTCTTCGAAATGACGTTCGTAAACCGTTAACCAGTTGTGGCTTTTTGATTTTATTATTTTAAACCCCATCTGCCGATGATTCAAGAAAAAATGCAACAAGGTGTGCTCGTGAGCCAGTACATAAGATGTCTTTGCAGCGCCTATAAGGTCTTCGGTCCCTTCATCTGGCTACAGGTTGAGGATGTTGGCGGTTGAGGATGCAGCACGGACCGGTAGCACCCAGAGCGATTTCACGCCGACGGTCGGGACAAGTCTGTGCTCCGCTGACACACGCGCTGCGTGTCACACACGCTGCTGATTACGGTGCCGAGTATTTCGCGCCCACCGTACGCGTAGGGACGCTAGGTTAAAAGCTCTCCACTATGGCGTGCAAAATTGACATTTATTCCAATAATGGATATAATTATCTCTATTAACATACGTGCCAAAATTAACAATTATTACCAGAACAGATATATATCTATCAATAATAGAGACATGTCTATTAATAATAGAGATATCTCTATTAACAATAGAGATATCTCTATTAACAATAGAGATATCTCTATTAGGAGTAGAGATATCTCTATTAATAATAAATGTCAATTTTGCACGCCATACTCCACCCTCATAGGAAAACGGCTCTTTGCTGCAACGTGCACCGCACCAGCGCGCTATAGCACACATTGAATTGATACCAGCTTGCACTTAGCATATCATGTACCTTCTAGTATTAAAGGGCCAATACAACATTGGGATGATCGGAAAACATCGAGGTCCACAGATTTCCTTCTAATTCACACAGTTTGTAGATGGTCGTGATAGAATCCTCATGTTGAAATTTTACGGTCTGGGATGCTGTACTTCTCGAGAAATCGTCACTCGAACATCGACAAATAGTTTATTACTCGCGTGTAATAGACCATTTCTTACACTATAGAACGGTGCGGTAACCGTTTTTTGGCCTTTTTCTACCTTTTCTCAGATTACCATTTTGAGCTAAAACCTTCGCAGGTTTTCGTGTTTGGAATGCTTAATGGTTGAATACACAAAGTGTGGCAATCGTTTGACTTTCACCAAATGTTGTATCCAAAATCCTACAAAATCCTATTGCCCTAGTGTAGGAATGTGTAGGATTGAGGGCATGTTGTAGTTCATGCACTGTAGGAATTTGCAGGATTGAGGGCATGTGGAGTATTGTCACTGTAGGAAAATGTAGGATGCAGGTTACAAGGTCCAATGTGATGGAGGATGATTCTGTAGGATTGAGGGCATGTGGAGTTGTTGTCACTTGATGAAAATGCAGGTTACAAGGCTCAATGTGATGGAGGATGATTCTGTGGGATTGAGGGCATGTGGAGTTTTTGTCACTTGAGGAAAATGTAGGATCCAGGTTACAAGGCCCAATGTGATGGAGAATGATTCTGTGGGATTGAGGGCATGTGGAGTTTTTGTCACTTGAGGAAAATGTAGGATCTAGGTTACAAGGCTCAATGTGATGGAGGATGATTCTGTGGGATTGAGGGCATGTGGAGTTTTTGTCACTTGAGGAAAATGTAGGATCCAGGTTACAAGGCCTAATGTGATGGAGAATGATTCTGTGGGATTGAGGGCATGTGGAGTTTTTGTCACTTGAGGAAAATGTAGGATCCAGGTTACAAGGCTCAATGTGATGGAGAATGATTCTGTGGGATTGAGGGCATGTGGAGTTTTTGTCACTTGAGGAAAATGTAGGATTCAGGTTACAAGGCTCAATGTGATGGAGAATGATTCTGTGGGATTGAGGGCATGTGGAGTTTTTGTCACTTGAGGAAAATGTAGGATCCAGATTACAAGGCTCAATGTGATGGAGAATGATTCTGTGGGATTGAGGGCATGTGGAGTTTTTGTCACTTGAGGAAAATGCAGGATTCAGGTTACAAGGCTCAATGTGATGGAGAATGATTCTGTGGGATTGAGGGCATGTGGAGTTTTTGTCACTTGAGGAAAATGCAGGATCCAGGTTACAAGGCTCAATGTGATGGAGAATGATTCTGTGGGATTGAGGGCATGTGGAGTTTTTGTCACTTGAGGAAAATGCAGGATTCAGGTTACAAGGCTCAATGTGATGGAGAATGATTTTGTGGGATTGAGGGCATGTGGAATTTTTGTCATTTCAGGAAAATGTAGGATTCAGGTTACAAGGCCTATCACAAAGGAGTAGGTACCAATGGTCCAGTGAGTTAATGATACACTGTAATCATTTCAAGCGTCTCTTCCATCCTAAGATAAGAGACTTGAATCTTTGTTTTTGTAAGAGGACGATATTATGCTCAGCGTGTGCGTCGGATTATCCACCGCGCGTCAAGATTATTTTCAATCTGGTTCTGTCGTTCGTGTCACACGCATGAATCTGCTGAAACGCACTTACATGTCTTGTGTGAGTTTCATGCCGATTTCGTCGGCGACATCTGTCACTTACCGCTGACTGAGGCAAGAGCCGAAATAAAAACAAACGGTTCGCGTGAAATAAATCATGACATTTCTCGCAGCACGTGTTTTTTTTTATCCGAGCTGGCGAAATTTGCATAGGAAACTTAAACACCTTTTTTTTTAGGTGATATACAAAAATGTTGCAAACTGCTTACTGACTAAAATTACCAAAAAGTAAATCAAAAAATTTAGTGGGCCTGACGTTTCGATCCTAGCAGGACCTTTCTCAAAGGCAGAGTGACAAGGACAAAACAGATACATGTACACGAAGGCAGGGGGGAGAGAGTGAATAGGACACGGATGAGAAACAAAGGACAAAGAGTGAAGCTGGTAGGGAGAGATCAAAGGGAAGGGCAAGGGGTAGGGTAGAGATTAGTGAGAGGAGGGGGAAAGATCAAAGAGAAGGGCAAGGAGTGGGGTAGGGATTAGTGACAATAGGGGGAAAGATCAAAGAGAGAAGTGTGAAAGACTGAACACAAAAGAAGGATTATCAGAAAGCTGCATGGTGTTAGTCATTACCCTCCTGGATGTTTTTTTTTTAGGTGAAAGATGCAATTTTACCCACGAATTTATATTGATATACAGAAATGTTGCAAACTGCTTACTGACTAAAGTTACCAAAATGCAAATCTCAAAATTTAGTGGGCCTGACGTTTCGATCCTAGCAGGACCTATCTCAAAGGCAGAGTGACAAGGACAAAACAGATACAGTGTACATGTACACGAAGGAAAGGAAAAGAGAGTGAAAATGACATGGATGAGAAACAAAGAACAAAGAGTAAAGCTGGTAGGGTGGAAATCAAAGGGCAAGGAGTAGGGTAGGGATTAGTGAGAAGAGAAGGAAAGATCAAAGAGAGAAGTGTGGAGGAGTGAACACAAAAGAAGGATTATCAGAAAGCATGCATGGTGATAGTCATTAACCTCCTGGATGTTGAGACCATGTGGTTGAATAGTCCGAAGACGCTTCATCCACATTTTCTCACGAAATTATATTAGTTGATGAATAATGTATATAGATACATAATTGTAACTATGCTTTTGATTACGTTCAATAAATAGCTGCGAAATAAATCGATAAGAGTACAGGATGTTTATAAGCGAGTCATATTATAAAATGGCGCAGTCGATAGCCTGTGTGGCTTTTGGCTACGATACATTATTGTTTTGTGGTAGGCTGAGAAGAGACTTTGTCGGACGATAGTGGTGCCCGGATTCGGAGGGTCCGGGCGCCTAGCAACAGCACCGGCGTTCCGAAATCGGAGAGCCCGGCGCCTAGCAACACAACCGGCGTTCCGTAATCGGAGAGTCCGGCGCCTAGCAACACAACCGGCGTTCCGAATTCGGTGGTTCCGGCTCGAAGTGGCTAACTGATTCCGAAGGTGACAGGCTATTACCAGGTCTATTTGGCGGAATTGTATTGCTAGACTCTGATTTACGTTTATGCAAATTCGGCCAAAAACAAGGCTACAAAGCCTCTCCAGGTTAAGGGCTAAGGAAAGAAGGGGATAGAGAGAGACAGACTCAGGAAGGCTGGAGATAGGAATTAACATTTCTTAAAAAAAAGGGCAAGATCGTTGACTGGGGAAAACATGAATCAGAAAGGGAATTCCAGAGAGAGACTGAACGAGGGAAGAAGCTGTTCTGATACTTCTTTGTTCTACACCTTGGGATAGACAGAGAGAGGAGGCAAACAGCCTGGTTGCTCGCTAAGTCGACAAGACCAGACTGATGAACATTTTTCACCTCAGCATATTATATTTCCGTAGCAAATAAAGACCATAACAAATGAAACCCAGTGGCTGTTGTTACGGCAGTCGTCCGTGTGGTTCCCTGACTTGATTGTATTTCGTCAGCATTGCAGGCTGGTTGAACCAGTCTATTAGCTGATAGTCTGGTTCCAAGAGCTAAACATCCTGACAAATACTGCGAAGTCAGGGAACCATACGGACGACTGCCGTAACAACAGCCACTACGAAAATGAAAACTATACCAGATGGGATAAGACGCTTCGTATTCATTCCACCCGCCCTTTACATGCCTAATCTCACGGGTGTAACAAACAGACAGTAGTTTGACCGCAGTGTTTTGGCGAATGCTCTCTACGGGACCGGACAATAAACTCCGAATCTCAGTGCAGTGACACCATTCAGACCGAGTTTGAAGGTTACGTGTTGCCTCGGAGAGCGCAGACTGGTACCCGTGCCCGCGTTATTCCGTGCACTCGCGAAAGGGAACCCGCGCTAATTAGTTGCCGTTCTGTTGCGAGGATACCGTCGGGCAAGCTAGAGGTGTGGTGTGTTTATTTTGTGTTTTTTTTGGGGGGGGAGTAATGATGAATTCTTCGTTGCTCCAGCGCGCTGCATCGCCCGGTAATAACTCTTCGGGTGTCCCGCCGCACAGCGGGCAAGATTCACGAGCTCACAATAATAATCATTCAGTCATCGGTGGGCTCTGTGTGTATAATGATACGCTGGTGCATGGAGCTATGTGAACATTAATTTTGTGCGTGCTTGGATTTGACTGGGAACGAAATGCCACGCGCGTGTGCTGCTCGGGAACGGTTTTATGTTCAGCGCGCCATTAGCACTATTGTCACTGAATTGAATTATTGAAAGGATGCAGGCAATAGAGGGCGCAAATCAGTACTGGAGTACTGGGAAGGAGGGTACTTGCCTGTTACTGGTGTGGGAACTGTTCAGAGAGGTTTGTAAAAGGCATAGGAAGTAATTTACCCCCTCTGCCAATTAATACACATAATTAATTATGTGTCAATAATCATTACCAACGGTTGATTAGAAAGGATAGTTCAAGGTCAATTGAGACCAAGGGTTAACCATTGAGTGCAAAACACTAAATCGAGCTCCCATTTATCCAATTATCCCACACTCAAAAGTCTCTCAGTTCTTGTAGCTATACTTAAAATTGTACTTTGGACCTTCATCTCTCAGATTCTTTTCAATTTTAGTGCCCTTAGCTGATTAGATTTTTTGCTAATTACCCTCAGAAAAAACACCCCCAAAATGTGTTGCGGTCCAAGCCGAATTTCTGCAAGGATTTTGGGATGGACCCCTTCACTTCTACAGCCAAATAGGGCCACATTTAATTAAATTTACATACCAAATTGAATAGTGAACCCTCAGATTGTCTTAAGCTTCTCTTATCATACTCTGTAGCAGTTAGTTAGCCTGCAAAGACCCCTCGTTAAAAAATAATTATTGTGGGTCCATACTTTATGATGATCAGCTCGGCGGGGCCATCTTGGATGGAATTATAGTGCGCTGCAACCTGCAGGGTGCAGAACACTAATTCAATCTCCCGTAGAGCGCAGTGCAAAAAAAAAAAATCTTTTATTTTTCTTAATTATCGGTAATTTTTCACATTTTTTCGTCAACTTTTTGTTTTATGGTGATAAACAAAAATGTTGCAAACTGCTTACTGACTAAAATGACCAAAATGTAAATCTTAAAATTTAGTGGGTCTGACGTTTCGATCCTAGCAGGACTTTTTGTTTTGTTCATTTCCGTCATAATACTGTTTCCTGTCATGTTTTCTTCCGTTTTCGACTGTTTTTGATTGTTTTCTCCGTCTCTTTTATAATTTTTATGCTGTTCATTTTTTTTTCTTTTTGGTTTTGCTGGATTTACTGATAATTTAATGTCGTGAATATTCTTTGTTTCAAAAACATGCAAGTGTTGAAAATACTACTTTGTATGTTTATACTGCATTACTGGGAGAATGTTACTGCTGACTTCAATTCAGGTGTTGGTCACCTGAGGGCGCACTTTAGTTTTTACATGTACTACGGGTGCAGAACACTAAATAGAGCTCCCATTGAACACTGTACAAAAACGCTTCTAATTTACACAGTTTGTAGATGGTCATGATTATAGAATCCTCGTGTTGAAATCTTACGGTCTGGGATGCTGTACTTCCCTAGAAATCTTCACTCAAACTTCGACGAATAGTTTATTTACTCGCTAAGCCATAAACTATTTCTTACACTACATAATGGTGCAAAACCGTTTGAGCTAAAACCTTCACAGGATTGCTTTTTGGGGATGTTTAATGGTTTAACACACAAACTGTGGAAATCTGTTGACCTTTACCACTGTTGTATTGGGCCTTTAAAACCCGCCTCCAATGATTCTCTCCCATTACCGATGGCGTGCCAGCTCTCGAATTGAGCTCGGATGTAGTTGGAAGAGCTCGGATGTAGTCGGAAGAGCTCGGATGTAGTCGGAAGAGCTCGGATGTAGTCGGAAGAGCAAGGATGTAGTCGGAACACAGCGGGGAGTATTCAACACGTTGTCAGAATGCAGTCACACACCATTCAGATTGCACTTCGAATAAATCAAGGAGTCGTTCAAAGAACGCTCATTCCAATGGCATTCCTGCCCACCACACCTCGGGCTTTTCGGGGATGTTTAATGGTTCATGGTTTAACACACAAACTATGGAAATCTGTTGACCTTTACCACTGTTGTATTGGGCCTTTAAAACCCGCCTCCAATGATTCTCTCCCATTACCGATGGCGTGCCAGCTGCCGAATTGAGCTCGGATGTAGTCGGCAGAGCTCGGATGTAGTCGGAAGAGCTCGGATGTAGTTGGAAGAGCTCGGATGTAGTCGGAAGAGCTCGGATGTAGTCGGAAGAGCTCGGATGTAGTCGGAAGAGCTCGGATGTAGTCGGAAGAGCTCGGATGTAGTCGGAAGAGCTCGGATGAAGTCGGAAGAGCTCGGATGTAGTCGGAACACAGCGGGGAGTATTCAACACGTTGTCAGAATGCAGTCACACACCATTCAGATTGCACTTCGAATCAATCAAGGAGTCGTTCAAAGAACGCTCATTCCAATGGCATTCCTGCCCACCACACTTCGGGCGCGACTATAGGGTTATTCAGAAGATGTCGAACGAATCCCGTTCTTGATCTCTGAGGAGCACAAAAGAGGAAAATATTTGCGTCGAAGAAGTGGACAGATTGGCGCGTTAACGTCACACCAGCCCTGCTCACGAAAACAGAAAAGAAGGGATTGCTAGTTACATATTATGCGCCATTCAAAGTCGGTCGGCTTTGTTCGCCTTTTGCAGTTGGGACCTGACCCTCCTGTACTGCTTGCATTGTAGGCGTGGCAGTCGTATTATTTCGTTCTATTCGTGCGCCCATTAGGGTACGTCAGTAATGTACAGTGCGCAGGTTTGCACGGGGTCGTCGGCAAGGCTCGAAACCTCGTCTCTTGTCCACCCCTTTTTACTTTTTACTGAATTCGTAGTTTGCAATGGGGCGCGTTGCCCATCCCATCATGGCAAATGGAAACCGGGCCGACAAAGATGACTCTATACCTTCACTACAGCCAAGGTCACTTGGGGGACAAGGATCATGGACACATACACGAGAGGGCTCTCACCAGACCTGCCGATGATAAAGTAAAATGGGGAAACTTTGTGGTCGCCAGCCTGGCAGCCGATTGATTGTGATGATGCCCCTTGCTGCATATTTTGTTTTTTTTCCCGACAAACGACAATAACTAACGCCGAACCTAATCCAACATGGCGGACGGATGGATCGAGGTTCAGACTCTCTCTTCCCCCCTCTCTCTCTCCCCACTCTCTCTGTCTCTCTCTCTCCCCCTCTCTCCCCCTCCCCTCTCCCTCCCCTCTCTTTCCCTTTCTCAATTATCCTCTTTCTATCTTTCCCTCTTTCTCTCTCTCCCTCCCTCTCTCTCTCTATCCCTCTCTTTCCCCTCTCTTTCTCCTCTCTCTCCTCGCTCTCTCTTTCTCATCTCTCTGTCTCTCTCTCCCCTCTCTCTCACTTCTCTCTCTCCCTCCCCACTCTCTACCCCCCTCTCTATCTCCCCTCTCTCTCCTCTCTCTCTCTCCGTCTGTCTCTCACTCTCTCTCGCTTTCTCCCTCTCTCCCCTCTCTCTCTCCCAGCTCTCTCCATCCATCCTCTCCTATCTCTCCCACTCTCTCCCCTCTCTCCCCCTCTCTCCCTATCTCTATCTCGCCGCTCTCTCTCTCGCTCCTTCTCAACCAATAAACTATCCCATGGAATCAGCTCAGAAGTTCTACTAAACCACCCAGGATTCGGATGCCCGTCTGTGCCGCGTGGAATGTGCCGGATTGTTGTTGTTGTTTACGTACGGTGGGGGAAATTTGCAGGCGGAACTGTGGCAGAGGGCTGGAGCAAAGAAAAATCGAAGGATACGGTCTTTGTGGCCGTCGGTGCGGGGAGCCCCGTGAGAACTCTTCCCGTCCGTCCCGTTCCCCCCGTCTCGTCCAGAGGGAGTCGCCCGGCCGGCTACGGGAACCCGGGACTCTGGGGTCGGCGTCCTCATCGGACCTCGGCTTGCCACAAGGACGCGGACATTCCGTGCAGGAAGTGGAGAGGTCATCACGCCACTGGAATGGAAGGTAAGCCCGAGTATTTTTAACTCTTTGAAGATTCTCAAAGCGTTCGTAAATTACACGGAGACCAAGGCCAACAGTCACGGGAGCAACGGTCACCCAACGGGAAATCCGAAATAGATCTGGCACGGATTGTCAACAACTCTGTCTGTGCCGATGTTAATAGTTTGAAGATTGCTTCTTCTGCTTGAGTCCCTTCTCTCAATTATTAAACTCTACCTAACAAAATACTGGGCATTCCATGTGGGCATTCCAGGAGATGACTCATTGGTCTCCTCCTCTCCACATTCGCATATTGGTTGGACCTTCAGGGTTGAACCCCTATTTGGCCGTTAGGGCTTTGCACCGGCCGACTCCAGCACGCAGACGATTGAGACACAGCAAGGATGGCCGTGATTGGTGGAATCCTGGTGGGATCGAGGGACTCCTTTGGGCTGATGTTGATTTGAATTAGAGCATCAGACAGTCATGAAAAGCTCTGCGTATATTTCGCACTGGGAAAGCTCTACCCACGGACGATTACCTATTAAACTAAAATTCAACATCAAGCTCTCTATCCCCTAAGGCAGTATTTTGCCGGCACCGGCATTCTTCTTGCAAACGCTATTTTGCCGTTCACTTACTCTGATTGGCCAATTCTCAGTACATCATGCCTGCCTTCGTGCTCAGACTAATCCTTATTTTGCCGGAGGTAGTCCCCACTAAACTTCACTTAGGGTTTGCCCTGCTGGACGTAATAAGCAGGAGTCGCGGGTTCGAGTCCCGACTGAGTTGCTTCCTTTTTTGTTGTTGTAAGCTCAGCATAAAAGTTTGGGAAACAAAGGTGACAGTCCACAATATACGTAATGTTACGCAGACAACAGCCGTTGCAAGTATTGTAAGATGTATGTAAGATTATACTTGGAAATTGCAAAGCTGTCAAATGATTGCCAATACTTCTCTCAAGATATTGGCTTCGGTTCCGGCCCCAACTCGAAGGTGAAATTCTATCTATTTTTTATGATATCATAATTATTATGAAACGGAGTGATTTTTAGTGTGCCGTCCCTGACCGTCCTAATTTTCGTAGCCTCACCGCTGAGGGCGCTACACGGTTGAGCAATGATGTGGAGTTTTCGTATGGAGTCAAATTCAATGGTTGTATTTTTTTTACTATTCTGGAAACGCTGTGAAAGGGATTTGACCCGAAAATGGGAAACAAATCGGTTTGGGAAAATCACTTCCAAGAACTGATTTCGTTTTGTCAACATCTACTCGTCTAATGTCATGAAACCTGGAAAGAATTTGGGTGATAATTTTGTAATTTTAAAAAGAAGAAATAACTTGAAATACTCTTCGCCAAACAATAGCTGATTGTAGCGATGCGCTTTGAAGGGTGCAGCACACAAAATCCATCCAAGATGGCTCCGCCGAGCTGATTATCATAAAGTGTGTAACCACAACTTTTTTTAATAAGGGGTCTTCGGAGGCTAATTAACTGATACATTGTAGAACAAGTGAGGATTAGACAACCTGGGAGTTCACTCTTCAATTTGGTATGTAATTTGGACCATATCTGGCTTTACATGTGGCCCTATTTGGCTGTGGAAGTGGAAGGGTCCATCCCAAATTCCCAAAATCCTTGCAGAAATTCGGCTTGGACGGCTACACATTTTGGGGGTGTTTTTTTCTGGGGGTAATTAGCAAAAAATCTAATCGGCTAAGAGCACTAAAATTGAAAAGAATCTGAGAGATGAAGGTCCAAACTACAATTTTAAGTATAGCTACAAGAACTGAGATACTTTTGGGCGTGGGATAATTGGCTTTAAAAGTGAGTGTTTTTGTACAGTGTTCAAAGTGAGCTCGATTTAGTGTTCTGCACACTGAAGGGTAACACTAAACACTCAACAGCGCCCTCAGTCGACCAACTAGTGAAATGAAGTACGTTAACCTGGTAACGTATGCCATCTGAGAAAAAAAAATAATCGAAATATAGAAAATCTCAAAGGAGTTAATCGAGCAATAAAAAAAAGTCAATAAAAACTTAGAGAAAAATAACACGCAAAACAAAAACAAGAAAACAAGTCGCATTAGAAAGGAAAAACGAAAAAGGCAATCGGAAAAGCTAAATTTTGAGAAGAGGTTGAAAACAAATATAAAGGGAACGTACACAAGATGAAAAACAAGGGCAAAAACGATCATACAAAAACATCATAAAAATTTACAACAAAAAACAAAACAAGGGTCCGTGCGGTTCTGTTCAATCCAGATAGGCCCGGAGTTACACGTGTCGGCCTCTAAGCCATTCGCCGCCGAGCCGGCCAAACGAGACACGTACCTTTACTTAGGCACAGACCCTGGAGTTTTAGCGTAGCAGTCCCAGCGCACCCGGCCCAACCGATCGGGCCTAGTAACGGTGGTGCTCGGAGAGATGTTTAATAGCAGCTCTGATCCTTTTTTTCCCAAATTGATTCAGTATCATCGTAATCTGTCAGTGGTTTCCACTCTCTTCCATTCTGATCTGTTTACAGTCAGTTGATATTATTGTCGATCCAGTTGATTTTCTATCCTCCCCATGTGTTATTTTATTCGGTTCTTCCTTCAAAGTCGTATTATGTGACCCGGCACAGCATAATGAGGAATAACCTCACTTTTGAAATTTTGAGGTTTTCTAATGATGTGAAATAGTATACCAATAGCTTTCAAATGATATCAAAATATAATATCCTCTAATACTCCGAAAATACAAACAAAGGAAAATTGATTTGTAATCGAATTGTGAAGATACTTTAACTTCAGACGTTGTTTACTTCAAAAGTGTTTTGGTGGGATATTCCTCATGTCATTATGCTGTGCCGGGTCACATATACGTGTATAGACCTGAGGTTACTCAGGCGTTGTTTACTTAAAAAGTGTTTTGGTGGGTTATTTCTTCATGTCGCTGTGCCGGGTCACATATCTGTTTTAATGCGTCTGGCGGTGGTTCTTCAGATGTGTTGAAAGTATCATAACTTTCTCTGGATAACTGACCAAGTATTTCCTCATTTTTATTTTCAATTATTTTATGGTTGAATTGGTTGTGACTGGCGCCCCCACCCCGGCAAAGACTAGCTCACTATTTCGGAGGGTCATCTATTAGGGCTGGATAGCTCAGATGTAAGAGCACTAGTGCTTTAATTCAGAGGTCTCGAGTTCAAGCAAAAGGTCCGGTTAAATAAATCGTCAACGTCTGCTTTGTCGTTAAAACACCTATGTGACTGGGCTATTGGGGGTTTAGGCGTTCATTGCTCAGTTCATAAAGCCTGATTATTGAATGCAACGTTCCCCAACCTCATAAAATCCAACATCAGGTTTTGTAGGATTTTGTTGGATTAGGTACTCCAAGGATAGCATACTGCTGCTGATCTTTGTTGGAGTTTGTTGGATTAGGTACCAATGGGCCAGGGAGACACTGTTGCAGTTTGTTGGGTCAGGTACCAATGGTCAGTACACTGCCACATACTCCAAAACCTGACCAGTAAATGGCCAACAGCTCTTGAGTAAAGTAAACTCACACACGGAAGCAGTGTAGTGCACTGCTACAAACTCCAACACCTGACCAGAATCATGCCATAGCAGACACATTGTGGCATTTTGTTGGGTTGGGGACAAAGCCCATGTTGTCATGCAACAATGCATAATATCCAGCTGTATCCAACCTAACAAAATCCAAGACATTCTGAGAAGTGCTTGGTGCATGCCCTTGGAACATAATACTTCGAAGCGTGCATGTCACAAGTTGACATACGCGTAATATTGCAGATCGTGTTCACACGTAATGGTAACAATGTCGCGGGTATACTTTCCTCTTTCGGCGTGGTCAGCACTGCCAAATTCGCAGCAGTTGGAAAGAACATGACACACAGGTCATGACGTCATCGGTCAGTGACCATTTCCATGAGTCAAGCACACGTCGTGAAACCTATAGCCTAATATCCGCGCGTTGGGCAAACTGCACGTGTGTGCATAGCGTAAGCGCGCTATGTGGCTATCGCTCTGTGTACGGAGTTGCACGTCATTCATGCATTCATTCGTTTGTTTCCACTTTCCAACGCCAGGCAGCATTATTTTTTGTCAATATCCAAGAGAACAGGCATGGGGGTCGAAAAGTGGTGGAGGTCTCCAAAACAGTAAGCTTTCTTTGAGAAGGCGGAATCGTCTCTACACTGGAAATTCTCGCTTCGATTCATTTGTGATGATTTATCTTTACTTATGAATTTTTTTGACCTTTAAGTATTTAGCTATTTTTTCTTTAATTATTTGAGTTTCACTGACCTGTCTTTGTCACTTTTTCTATGCATGTAGGCTAAATTATAACCCAGATTTGCTCATCTTTGCTCGAATATTGGAGAGTTCAAAATCATTTTTTTAAAAATTGAATTGAATTGAATTGAATTGCTGTATAGGCCTATAGCAGTGTTTTAGGAGATTTAGGAAAATGCTCATTAGAGTGAAAGGTTCGGTATCAATTTTGTAATAAACACAATTTCTTCTATTCTCCTCCCGTTCATCAAACATGGATTCTTTTCCTTTTTACTTCAATTCCAGTTTTCCTTGTTTTCCTTATACCAGCCTATCTATAATATTTTGTTGTCTGCCCCAAACCCCTGCCTTTCTTCTTTCAAATCTTATATCGAATCCTGTTTTTTTGTATCCCGACCTATCTTCCCCCGGGCCGTTGACCAACGTGCATTTTTTGATGCATGCTTTCTGTCCCGTTGTGATGTGCTGCATCGTCTTGTCCAGGGCGCATATTTTTTTCGTAGGAGGGTTAGGGGCAATTTTCAAGATTTGTCATAAAAAGGCGTGTCGAATTATTTTAAGGAAAACTACGACAGAAGAAGATTACGACACCCTATTTATAATACTTGCCCCTAACCCTCCTACGAAAAAAAATAATGCGTGCAGGGCTAGAGTAACACGCCCCATATTGGCGACAGTGTTTCGTAACAGTTTTCTTCCCCTTAGCAGACCTGCACCGTTATCCGGTCCTATTTCATTGGTTGCCTGTTTGGTTTTTCTAAATCTTTATTCCTTAGTGGTTCCTTGTTATTGGTATATGTGACCCGGCACAGCGACATGAGGAATATCCCACCAAAACACTTTTCGAGTAAACAACGCCTGAAGTCAAAGTATCTTCTCAATTGATAAAAAAAAGTTTAAAAAAAGTTAATGTATTGGAGGATATTATGTTCAAAGGATATTTCCAAAATCCGTCTCTGAATGTTGAAAAAAACCAGGATTTCGGGGGAGTGTGTACTGTTTTCATGAAAATGTCAATAGGATCAGATCGTCAACCCGAACTTCACGTTTGCTTCACGGCAGAATATCGGCATGCGGGTCAAATTGCAGTTGATGTCATTGCAATGTGGGCTCGTGATCCTGCCTACACAAGGAGGACAGTCTAGGCTTAGCAATATTTCAGGCTTGCAATTTGGGTCCTGCAATTTCAGGCTTAGCAATATTTCAGGCTTGCAATTTGGGTCCTGTAATTTCAGGCTTAGCAATATTTCAGGCTTGCAATTTGGGTCCTGTAATTTCAGGCTTAGCAATATTTCAGGATTGAAATTATAATGGTCTCTGTCTGTCCCCCCCCCCCCCAGCAAATGGGACCAGAACTAAGGACAATTATTTCAGAGCGGGTGCACCAACATATTTCAAACTGGGCTCGTATAATTACGCATATAACCCATAGCATCGTGTACAGACTCTGGGTTGTCTCCCCCCAACAACAACAAAAGGATGATGACATCCGGTTAGAACAGAACAGACAGAACGGCCGACAGCGATTTGTCCCTGAATTGGAGAGGGGAGGGGAGGCGCACTTCAGGGTGATTTGTGCACGATAAAAACGCAGTGCAGGAACTGCCAACTCAAACAGGATAACGGCAAGGTCTTATTCCCTTCCTGGACGGTTGTTTTCAGTCTGTGCCCCGGTATCAAAGACCCTCTGATGGCCGGCCCAAATCAAATTCAGGTACCATTGATCTAATACGGTACGGCAGGACCGTTTATATTCTGGGCTTAGTTCAGGAGGCCGTCCGGTGCAAATAATAGTAGCAGCTAAATGCATATGTGACCCGGCACAGCACAATGAGGAACAACCCCATTTTTGAGATTTTGAGGTTTTCTAATGATGTGAAAGAGTATACCATTAGCTTTCAAATGATATCCAAATATAATATCCTCTAATACTTAAAAATTTCCGAAAATACAAAAAAAGGAAATTGATTTGTAATCGAATTGTAAAGATACTTTAACTTCAGGCGTTGTTTACTCAAAAAGTGTTTTGGTGGGATATTCCTCATGTCGTTGTGCCGGGTCACGTATGTCAGACTCTTGTTCGAGTCACGCAAAGATATAAGATCGACATCGAGTCTGAGTTCGAGTAGCTTCGAGAGTCCGAGTATAGCTAAAGTCATTCAGGTCCAGTCCGAGTCAAGGGTTTCCAGAATCACATTTTCTCAAGTTTACAAAATTAGGAGGGTGAACGACAGGCACGGCCTTTCTTATAATTACACTCAGACTAAGTGATATTCCACACTTAAGTTAGTTTCGAAAAGACTTGAAGGTTTGCATGGTGGAAACAATTATTATTAATTGATTTGCGGTGACACCATGTTTATCATCTCTTTTGAGACTGAGTGTGGCTCTGAAAAGAGCCGGTGACTCAACGTTTCGAACAGTGTGTACTCTGCTCGTCTCCTGACAGTGTGTACTCTGCTCGTCTCCTTGCGACGAGCAGAGTACACACTGCTCGAAACGTTGAGTCACCGGCTCTTTTCAAAGCCACACTCAGTCTCAAAAGAGATGATAAACATGGTGTCACCGCAAACCAATTAATAATAAGTTAGTTTCGTTCTCATTCACTGCCTCGCTCAAACGATGAAATTACGTTCACCAGTAACAGCCCTGTTGGCATACTGGTATATCATAGTAGTATACTTTTCGAGTCACAAGTCTTTTGTTTCTAATAATAGTCATAGTACAAATTTAATCAGGCATTAACAAGGGCAGCATCTGTATCGGAACCTGATTTAGCACCGACCTCCTATATCTGAAAGAAGTGCTCTATCTAGAGACTGCCATTCCAGAGTGGGACCCTACACTGAGCCATTCTAGAAGCTGTGAACTCAACCAAGTAGTGCTACACTATCGTCTCTCGAGACGAACGAATACCATACAAAAGGCCTAATAAAAAATAATCAGGCATTAACAAGATAGCATAAAATGTGCACCATACAGATATTATAAATGTGACCCGGCACAGCATAATGAGGAATAACCCCCACTTTTGAGATTTTGAGATTTCCTAATGATGTGAAAGAGTATACCATTAGCTTCCAAATGATATCAAAATTATTTCCGTGTGAACTTGTAAATAGTACAAGGGGACTTCGCTCGTTCATTTTGTACCCGACATAATATAGCAGCACCATTCTAACTATACGAGCCGAGGGACTTATTGTGCTTCGGCAGCAAATGTTGGTGCTTAAGCACCTACCGGTATATGAAAATGTCTCTGTAGAAATGCCTGCAGATGGGGAAATCAAACTCAATGAGGGATTACCCTACTCGACGTAAAAAAACAACAACATACACTGTGTGCTCAGTGCTTTGCCAGATTGATGGTGGAAACAATAAACGCAGTGGCTGTTGTTACGGCAGTCGTCCGTGTGGTTCCCTGACTTCACAGTATTTGTCAGGATGTTTAGCTCTTGGAACCAGACTATCAGCTAATACCGAGTAATAGACTGGTTCAACCAGCCTGCAATGCTGACGAAATACAATCAAGTCAGGGAACCACACGGACGACTGCCGTAACAACAGCCACTGCGAACAATAAAACGTGCAGCCCGTGCGGGATTCGAACCTGCGACTCCTGCTTTCCATAGAGTAGACGTCTTAATCATTTGTGACCCGGCACAGCAACATGAGGAATATCCCACCAAAACACTTTTGGAGTAAACAATGCCTGAAGTCAAAGTAGCTTCTCAATTTGAATTGTTTGTGTACTGTTTTCATGAAAATGTAAAGTTCCTGTCTTTTTTAATGGCCGCTTTCGAGGAGTTAGAATGGTGCTTCTATATATATTTCGGAAAAATCCTTTGGACATAACATCATCCGATACATTAACTTTCCGAAAATACAAAACAGCAAAAAATGATTTTTAATCCAATTGCAATGAGAAGATACTTTGACTTCAGGCGTTGTTTACTGGAACAATGTTTTGGTGGGATATTCCTCATGTCGCTGTGCCGGGTCACATATGTACAGCAGCGGGTGTACGGCCACGTTGCATTATTTTTCGAGGAGAATGGCATTCAATTGGCGTTTGAACACGCGCACGACATAAGGCAAACCCTCATTGAATCACGTTCTCCGGTACGGAAATAACGCGCCATATCTATGACTTGGGACGTGTATCGATGCACGGTGCAAAGTGGAAGACAATGGATCCCGGGCCGGTGTAACGATCTCAGACGGGCTCCGTGCTGAGTTGAGCCGTGACGTTACTGGCTCACCTCAGCACGTGACAGCAACGTTCTCAGCTACTCAGCGTGCTCAGATGAGTCAGTGAACCAAGCACATGGGGGCGCCCTTCATATGACTGTTGTTATCAGCGAACAGTTTGTAAAACCATATTTTGCTTGTGATTTTATGAAGCCAATCGATGCACCCTCATTACGGGGGAACAACTGTAGCATTTCTTCCCCAATGTAAAACTCCAAGTTCTAGGCCTAGTTACTATAGGCTCCGTACTGAGCGTTGTTGAACTACGGGTCAACTACGGTTTAACGACAGTGCCTGATGAAAGCGCTGTATTGCCAATGGCTGTATCGACTCAGCACTGCCTTCAAAATGGACAACTACCACGCGCACTGCGCATGACGTTTTTATCCATAATATGGTAACGGTCTCATCTGAGCATGGGGCCCGGATCAGACCGTTACACCGGTCTTCCAACACGCACACACACGGTCATCAATCCTCTGGTGAAGCCTTGTGTCAGAATAACGTAGCCTACCTCGGGTTGCAGGTCACAAAAATGGAGCGCCCATTAGAATGCGCTACAAAAAAAACCTCACTTCTGAGGCGAACAATCCACACCAATACAGCTTCTCAGTTTGAACTTTCAGCTCTCAAAATTCCGTTTTGGTTTTGTTCTTAGCCGATCGGACTTTCTGCTCATGACCCCCGCCGCAATTTTCTCATTTTTGTTTTCTCGAAAGGTTTCCCGGCAGTTTGGTTCTTGTTTAGGCCTATTGGCAGTTCTTAATATTGATGCAAATTGTATGCATCAACAAACTTAAAGCGGCTATGGGCGCTAGATTTTCGAGATCATTTGGTGTTCCCCGCTGCTTTTTGATCTTTTCTTGACATATTCTTCAACAAAACCGAACGTCATCTTAGGAACAACGGTAAGGTCCCTTGAATTTACCGCCATCTTGGAAATCTAGCGCCCATAGCCTCGTGTTTGGCTATGATGCACACAATTTGCATAGATATTAAGAAAAGGACGATTCGATTGTGTATAAGGGGATTGATTACCAGCACCAAAGGTGTGTGGTGTCTCTTCGAAAGCGGGTTCGACTTTTTTTTTTACTCCTATTTTGGGTTGGGCTTGGACCTGCGCTTCCTGACTTGCTGTGATTATAGTGTAACAGAACCCGAGGCCATTGTTTTCGCTGCGCCACGTCCGCGGGACCGGATAAAGGAAATGCTGTGGGTCCACCGTGTGTGTGTGTGTAGGGGTGTGTGTGTGTGTGTGTGTGTGTGAGAGTGCAAGTCAATAATAATTGTGTTTGAGTGCGCCATTTTGTATGTGACAGCGCCATTATGTAACGGCCAGCGCGGCCGCCTTCCGGCGTGGCTCTGACGTCACGGCCCCAGTCTGCGTCAGGTCCACTCCTAACCCAGTGGGTGACTCGGCTAAATACCAGCCCCAGAAACGGTGAGACTAGGACTCGCCCAACTGCCCGCAATCACCATGCGCAACACTCTCCTTGCGATGACAAGCGGTTGTCTTTCAATGAGTATAAAGCCCTGAAGGAGTGGCACTTTTTCTAAGGAAACAACTCAAATGTTAGTGGGCCTGACGTTTCGATCCTAGCAGGACCTTTCTCAAAGGCAAACTGAAAAAGTCGTGAAACCATGAGTAGTATGTGGGTTTATCTCACGCTTGCGTTGGCCGTTCTGATTGGCGAGGCGACGGCGATTCGGTTCACGAGACTCCCGAAGGACCAGTCCGTCTTCCCGGGCGGCACCGTCATCTTCAGGTGCGCGGTGAGTGGCAAGGGCAACTTCAAGATCTACTGGTACTTCGACCGCACCGCCCAGTACCTGTCGGCCGACAACACCTTCTACGCCCAGGCCCGGAGCCCCCGGCTCAGCATCGTGGGCAACCAGGCCCTGGGCGAGTTCCACCTGAGGATCTCCTTGGTCCGCGAGAGCGACGCCGGGGTGTACCGCTGCGGCTTCATCCCCGCCGGGTCGATGACGCTGTCGTCGGTCGAGGCCCGGCTGACCGTCCTGGTCCCGCCCGACCCGGGCTCCCCGCGCTGCGAGCTGTCGCCGCTGGGCCACCTTCAGGTGGGGCGGAGGGTCACGCTGACGTGCACGTCCAGCGGCGGGAGCCCGCCTGCCTCGCTGGTCTGGCTGCAGGACGGGCAGGCCGTCACCCCGCCGGTGCACGGCCGGAACGCCATCCAGAGGACGCTGGAGGAGGCCCTGAACGGCGTCCGCTTCACGTGCCAGGCCAGCGGGCCGGCCCTCCTGGAGCCGCGCTCCTGCTCTCTCACCCCGCTCAGCATCCAGCCAACGGCCCGCATCGAGCCGCCGCAGCAGACCGTCCGGGCCGGCGGGGACGCCGTCTATCAGTGCCAGGCCGGCGGGGTGTCTCCGGTGGTGGACTACAGCTGGAGATTCGGCGACCTCCACGTCCCCTCCCCCTCGGTTGAGGGCTCCCGGTTCGTGCTGTCCGCGAACGGCACGGTGCTGACGATCCTGCGAGTGCGCCTGGAGGAGGACGCCACCTCGGTGGCCTGCACGGTGAAGACGGCGGCCGGACTGACGGCCACCTCCAGCGGGAGCCTGCGGGTGATAGCCGCCACCACCGTCCCGCCGTCCACGGCCAACGCCACCACCGCGACCCCCTGGCCGGACCAGACGGAGCCGACGCCCGCCGTCTTCGGCGGCCTGGGCACGGCGCCGCTGATCGGCATCATCGTGGGAGCCATAGCGGCCGCTCAGATCGTCATCGTGGTGGCGGTGTTCATCGCGCACCGGGTCTCCAGACCGAAGGAGGGAGGCCGCCGCGGCCGGCCGCTCCGCGGCGAGTCCATGGTGCCGTCCCTGGCGGGCTGGCAGCCGGGGCAGAGGGTGGGGCCGCCCCCGTACCAGGGCCTCGTCGTTCCCGACCGGCCGGCCAACACCTCCGCGGTCACCCGCTACCTGTCCCTCCACCCGTTGAGGGCACCGCCGATGCGAGACTCCGGCGCCGGTCTGCGCGAGTCGTCCGGCTTCTACCCGCTCCCGTGGGGCAACGGCCTGCTGGTGCACGAGTCCGGGTACACGACCCAGCTCTTCTCCGATCCGACCCCGCGGGATTCGATGTTTGACGGCAGGGAGACCTACCAGCACGTGCTCCGCTCGAGCGCCGTCAACCCGGTACCGGACGGTTGGCCTCAGTCAAAGGATGGAACCGGTCCCGAGGACGCCGGCGATGACGACGACGGCTACGAGGAGCCGCCGCCGGAGACGCCCCGCGTCTCGCGGGTCGGCCCGCCCGCTGGGCCGGGTGACAGCCACTGCCTGCCGCCGCAGCTGCACCCGGCGGGCAGGGAGACCCCGTTCTCCGAGGACGACGAGAGCGATTACTACGAACCGCCGCCGCCGATGCAGACGTCGGTCCCCCGCGCCGCCAACTCGCAGGACGGGGCGGCGGCTGTTAACGACTCCCCCGCGGAGCGGCAGGCCCGAGCGTCCGCGTTGACGGAGGGCGAGGATCACCTCTACGACGCCGCGCCCGAGGAGGAGGAGGAAGAGGCAGCCGAAGACTACGAGATTCCCACGACGACTAAGGCTGGGGAGCGAGCCTCGGCGTCTTCGGATGCCCGCGGGGAATCTCACCTCTACGACGTCTCGCCGGACGAAGAAGTCGACGATTACGAACTCCCGAACCAAGCCGGCGAACTGCCCTCGGAGCCGGGCCGAACGTCGGCAATTGAACACGCCGAAGCCCATCTGTACGACGTGTCGCCCGAAGAATCCGACGACTACGTTCAGTACACAAATCATGCCGGCGAAAACCTCTATCAAAACAGCTAATTAAATTCAGAGTAAAGCAGATAAAGAGAAACAAAACTGACAGGGAAACTTTAAACAATATTTTTCCAATAATGGCGTAGCAAACTTGGTTGGGACTTGAACCCCAGACCTCTGGTTTTGCATATCAACTCAAGTGGAAAGTTTGCGAAGGACACCGTGTATAAAGTCGTCTCTTTTAAGATGGGGGTAAGGCCAGGGTCCAATTTCATAGAGCCGCTTAAGCGTCAAAATGTGCTTAAGCGCAAAAAGTCATGAGCCACAGAATCCCCTTGCCTACCCAAACTTCACTTTTGTTTCATGCTAAGGAAAGAAGAGTGGAATACAAGTCAGAAGCAATGGACATCACATCACAGTGCGGTTTGTAATCCTGCTTACACGAGGAAGACTTTTCCTGCTTAGCAGATGTTCACGCTTAAGCGGCTCTATGAAATTGGACCCAGGAGAAGAGCCAGTGAGTCAGATTCATGTAGATCTCAAAGGCGATGACTTGCATGGTGTAATCGCCAATTCTCCACTTGACGCTTCCCCTCATGCAAATCTTCAATTCTTACCTGATTGTCTTCCGTTTTGAATTTCCGACCCACGATAAGTAACCGCGGTGATAAATGGGAGCCCTCGTCTCTCGTGTAGCACGACTATAGCTTCGTGTGGTATGTCTCTATACCAAGCTTCCAGCGATAAACTTGGTATTCTTAGTGTCAGTGTCTTTACTCATTCGTATTTCAACTTTTTTTTGGGAGAGGCGTTGATATTTTCAATCAATTTGTCTTTGTAACCTCATAATCATGTTAAAAAGTGTACACCTGGTCTTTTACCACAGTTTTTACCATAGACATACTTACATAACCTATAGACGTACAGCGTCAGAATACTGTAATTCCCTTTACTTCCGCTCATACTTTTGCAAAGATGGCAGCCTCCATGGCATTTCAGTCTGGCACCCTCTATTGTCTGTCTATAAGTTATATATATATGGTTTATACGTATGGTTTATACGTATGGTATATACGTATGGTTTATACGTATGGTTTATACGGCTTATAAAGCGCCCTCTTTAGGCAACAAAGCTTCATGTCGGGTCAAAAAATACCTGTTGGAATTTTCGCAGCTTAGTATTTCATGAAACGGACATTTTGTTTCAGTGTATATAGTACGATTTGTTTCCTTTATATTATTTCATCAGCGAACACTATCTCATATATTTTTGTAGATGTTGTTTAGGTATAGGTCGAACATAAAACACGAGTTCCCCTTATCTTGGTTTGAAAAAAAAGATAAATTTATTATTTTTGTTTACAATATTGTTTTAAAAATCGTTTCGGAGAAACTGAACGGCTGGAGTCCAAAGACTTGAAAAGTTGTGTTTATTTCAAGACGTGATCGAAGATTTTTTATCATTTTTGTAGTTTAATTCCATCTTGCTTCCTCGGAAATTCAAATCAAATCAGTCAATCTGTCGAAAGCAAATAAATAATCAAATATCCATTAAAAGAGTGAGTTTCATAATCATGATGAATACGTTCAACATTTTGTTGAAAGGGGTGACTATTTTTAGGGTCTGTGGAAACGTTTAAACAGCAGTAAATTTTGAAAAACACTTGTGCTAAATAATGCTAGCAGTCCCCCAAAGAGAGAAATAAATATACTAAATGAATTATAACGAATGAAAAAAAAATGCGTTACAAATGCAACTTAGGCCGAGGGATATCCACGGTAGAGATAGTGAGTAGATGGTGGTTTGTGGTGACACTTTGTGAGAGTACCTCTTGTGTGAGAGTGTGATGAAGTTTCTTCTTCTTGAACATGTTGAACATTATGAACATTATATTTCCAGATTACAGTGAAGCAGCCATTTCATGCTACTTTGCTACGCTCATACGCATGCAAAAAACAGTTTAGTTTATAAAAACGGAAAACGGAAACTCAAGGTAAGAACACGAAAGTGTTTGACAATCCTTGTTGGCAATTATTATATTCAGACAGCATGGGATGTCAGGTTTAGAAGCACGTAATAGAGGAATTTGAGGCACCTTCTTTCTGTGCCAAACCAAGCTACATTCACGTGGTGGCCCCGTCCACTTCCGTCAAGCCGTGAATGTCATTGGGGATGGCCTCTTGACACTATGAATATCTAAACGGTGAAAATGGGGGTGAAAATGTCATTTAGCCGTGAAAAGAAAATTCACCGTGTTTTCACCCCTTATTCATGGCACACAGTTAGCAGAGTCATTTTCACGGTGTTTTCACCAGTGGTCTCCAAGGCCACATTCCTGGTGGTAAATGGCTAGAGGCAACTTAGAAGAATCTGACAGGTACAAGGACACCATACAGTACCTCTATGGGGGCTGGTGGTCCCTACTTGTAATTGAATTAGCCATCCCCCAAGGCTAGAGAGGTGAATTCACTGTAAAATGCACAGTGAAACCACAGTGACTTTTTAGTTTCACGGCGAAATGATATTTTCACCCCTTTTTCACGGTCTAGATGTTCATAGTGTGAGAGGGCTGGCTAAGGTGATGGTGGTCAGCTGCGTGACACAAGCATGGCTTGGGGACAGACCCCCGTCTGACCCGATCTGCCTTGGCAACGATCAACGTCACTGCAGCCCTCCGCAGTCATAAGGGCCGAGTCCGCGTAACGAGGTATCAAGGTCGAGTCATGGAGAACGAGTCACGGGTCACACTGGAGTTAAAGGAGAATGAAACCCAGAGAAAAAAATTGGCTTATCCGATTGGATGTTAATAACAACCTACAATTACCTATGTGCTACTCACCTAAAAGGGAAGAATAATGGAATTCGGTGGTCGAATTCGCGTTCCCGGAAACCGCCATCTTTTTGAATGGCCCGCCTGTCACTGCGGGGGGTATGATATCGCAACGGAAAACTCCCGAATGGGCCCGGACGGATGTACCCCTACTACATGTATATACTGCGTGCAGTTATACACTCGCGAGCTGAACGGTGGTGTACTGCCAGGCTTTTGGATGTCAAACAGGTCTCTTGTCCTTGCTGGGAACTGCATGGAAAGATTTCCCAAGATTTTTCCCGCTGGCATTTTGAAATTGCAAACACAATTCCCAAATTATTGTCAATTTCTCGGATCGCATCTACTAGTAATAGGCTTATTCGCATCAGGTAAGGCCAATCGAAAAAAAGAAGAAGTTGTTTCTCGTCCTAACTTTTTGAACAAAGGAAGGATGAGGGCACTTTTTTATTTGCTTTTTCCAAAACCAGTCCACCCCCTAAGAACGACAGATATAGATTCCAGTCTGATTTCCAGTCGCTTTTAAGTACGATACGATATGTAGGCTGTGCGTGTGCTAGGTTCAACGGCTGGAAACAGGGAAAATCAATCGACCATTATCAATAAAAGTCAATCAACCATTTATCAATATAAATGGTTATATATCTCCCTGTAAATGGCATTTTGTTTGCTGCTGGATGAGATTTATAAATAAGAAATAAATAAGAAATAAATAAAATATCGTTTTACACACAAAGAAACTAATGCGGGCGGGGACGAGAAACTATTTTTTTGTTACTTGGCTTAAAACAGTCAAAATATACCGTCGACGTAAGATTATTGGATGAACCCTTGCAAAAGCCGCATCCCTGCTATAGTGCAATCTATCCTAGTGTAATGGCAAATGAAGTCGTGTAAGGACGCAGACAGCGTAATGGTCCGGATGTTCCCATTCACTTGCGCGGCGCTTCCGGACCCAGATGACGGCGCACCGACCAAGACGTCGTCACAGAGCGGGGTGGGGGGAGACGCACTTTAGTCACTGCCGGAAATCGAGCCAGCCGGGCCTCCTGCAAGTACGGGATACCATCCGCTTTAGAATACGTGAACTCGGCCGTGGAGGCTGACGCTCGCCGCGTGCAAACAAGGCATTTCCCTTCTGCGCTGAATCCCTTCGTGCAGTGGGAGAACTCCTACCGGATATCGACTGTCCAACACTGTTCACCCACTCGTTATGGCTCTTTTTTTTTTTTTAGAGAGCACGCATTTTAGAGGAAGAACACAAATCAGCCATCAACATGTCGAGACTTCGGAGTTTTATTTCTGCGTTGAACTATCTCTACTTCACTTCACATTATTGCCGAAAACAAATACAGTTATTGTGTTTTCCTATGGATACAAAAGTATGAAAATGGTTATTATATACAAGTATGTTGAAACTGGTTACTGAATAAAACAGCCAAAATTATGTAAAACTCACAAAAGGCAGAAGGCCTGAATATTGGATGTTATTCGAACCTTTCTCAAAGGCAGAGCAATAAGTGATTATCATATTATCCCAGTAGGCCCTATATGCTATGAAACTCGGCCATTTTTAGTTAAGCTTTCCTCATTTGATATTATTGTACCTCGGTAGGCCGGCTGGCTTCGATATGTCAGGCTTAGGCTTTGGTCAGATTTACCTTACTCGTTATCAATATAGCGGGCATCTAAAAACAAGCGTTTGGCCCCAGTTTCTTGGGGAATACCCTGTACCTATCATGCCAACAAACCATCAAGTTCGGAAACAAACCACAACCTGGATTTTAGTCGTGTTTGTTAGACGGCGAGGAACCCTGAGCCCGAGCCTAAGCCTTCATTTCGAAAACGGCCCGTGTGTCTTCTGCGACCTACAAACAAAATAATCATAACTAAACAAAAGACATGGCAGATTTCTTTGGCCATGTGACGAGACGATAAGGGCTGGATTTCCTCGAGGAAATAATCACAGAGGGTTAAAGTCTACTCTTGTCTCGAAAGCAGCCGATTTTCGAGCGCTAAAATTGCACGGAATTTCCGATACCATATACAAATCTTGATGACGAATAAGCAATCTCTTTGGGCAATTTTTGGGCAATTTGGGCACTTTGCAAACTGCGTTCTCTTTAAAGGCCCTTTTAGAGCATATGTTAAAGTCAAAAGATTGCCACAGTTTGTGTGCATTAGACATTTCAAAAAATAAATCATGCGAAGGTTTTAGCTCAAATGGTGATCTGAAAAAAGGCAAGGTTATCGCACCGTTCTGTAGTGTAAGAAATAGTTTGTTACTCGCGAGTAATAAACTATTTGGCGATGTTTAAGTGAAGATTTCTCGAGAAGTACAGCATCCCAGACCGTAATATTTCAACATGAGGATGATATCATGACCATCTACAAACTGCGTAAATTAGAAGGAAATCTGTGGACATCGATGTTTTCCGATCTTCCCAATGTTGTATTAGGCCTTTAAGGCCCCTATACACAACATTGGCAAGATCAAAAAACAGAAATGTTCACAGATTTACATGAAACTTATACAGTTTGAAGATGGTTATAGTAGAAACCTTGCACTGAAAGAAATCTGCCTAAAATGCTGTATAATTGGAGAAAATAGTAAAGAAATAGTTAACGTCTCACCGAGATCTAAACTCCTTTTTAGAACAGAACGACGTTAAATGCTGCATTTTCGCGCAACAAATGAAGCGGTTTTCACGATTTTCTCGACTCTCGGTTGGTGGATTGAGCTGAAATTTTCACAGGTGTGCTATTTCATGCATAATGTTGGATCAGACAACGTATGGATGCTATTCTTTGACCTCGGCCAATGTTGTGTAGGCGCTTTAAGGGCAAAGAAAAACCTACGACCGTGTTCAAACTATACGCCGGGCCCTCCGAAACAAGGCACCACTCAATGTACTGTCCAAGTTTCGAACAAACACTCTTTTCAGCCGTCCACAAACATAACAAGTAACCTTGACAAAAAAAACACGATTGTCCGATTGTGCCAAGCTTGACTCACAGAGTGTACTGTTATTGACCTTTCTTTTGCAAATTTGAAAAAAAAAATTCAATTCCAAATTATTTCAAAGAGGTTTTTCCCTTACTCTACGTGGTAAACACTGAATGCTCAGTACGGACGTATACTAGAATTCGGGAGTCGCGGGTTCGAATCCCGCCCGAGCTGCCTGAAATATTTTGATCAGGCACCGGGCAAAGCACTGAGCATTCAGTGTTTACCACGTAGAGGAAGGGCAAAACCTCTTTGAATTACATTCTCCTCGACGCAAACATCATGTTATATCCAAATTATTTGGCAAAGAAAACTTTGACTGGACTGGGACTTGAACTTGAGAACTCTGGATTAACGTACCATCGCTCTTACCATCTGAGCCATCCAGCCCTTAGATGGCGGCCTGCCCAAATAGTCGACTAGCCTTTGTCGGGGGTGGGGGCGCCAGTCAGAAGCAATTCAACCATTAACTGCCGTATATCTCCAGGGATCACACCCCCGCTTTCATTCAGAAGCAAACAACCAATTGTTGTAAACCTGGCTATATAGGGGTTCACACAAAGTGGATGCAGCTTCTTTTGACTTAATTCCCTTGACTCATTTAAACAAGTGGTAAGGAAATCGTTAAAAAAAGAAACAAAGATAAATGAGATTCAAGGTGAATTCCCAGAGAACTGATTCCTTCTCTGATCGATTAAGTTCTCCGTCTGGATGACTTGAACCGTGGCGCTGCCTCGACGACTCCGGGACACCGTGAGGATCTGCAGCACCCTGGCGTACTCGGTGGCCTCGTGCCGTTGACCGCCGGTCAAGCCCGGCCCCGCCGTCCCCCCGTGCTCTTCCTCGCCGGCAAAGTCCAAATCGGCGTACTTCAGCTCCCCCTCCTGCTCCCCGCCGCCGACGGACGAGGAGATGTTCTCGTACGCGTGCAGGGCGGGTGCTAGGTTCTCGTAGGTCTTGCTCGACCGTGGCTGCAGTGCAGCTCGGGCGGGCCATCGCAGGTCCGGCCCCGGCGCTGTCGGGGTCGCGCACTCGGTCGGGTCCTCGTAGTCGCTGGCTCCTGCCGTCGGCGGCGTACGCGTAGCGCTCGCACCCCACGACAGCCTGGCGTAGGTGCCGTAGTCCGACGCGATGGACAGCCTCAACTCCGAGGGGTCCCACCCGGAACCGATCGGCAGTGGCGGCAAGACGTACGGGTACATCGCGCCCGGAGTGAACTCACCAGGGAAGCTTCTCAGTGGGAGATCGTCCACGCACCGCGGATCTCCCAATCTCTTTTCCCGGGCGGCCAAGTTCTCGGCGAGAGCTTGGCACACGGCTGTCACGCCGATTAAACCGTCGCGCGGGGGTAGATCTTTGGCGGGTAGCTTCGGGTCTATCTTATCCCGTCCTGACGTCCAGCGGTAGTAGAGCTTGGCCACCAGCACGAGAAGGAACAGGGCCGTGCCTCCCGAGGCTGCCCCGAAGACTGTCAAGCTCGGGGCGGAGTGGGCGGACGCCGGGTTGATCTGCCTGGCCGTACACGACGTGATCGAGGGCCGGGGAGAGGCGCTGGTGGTCGGCGAACCGAGGGTGGCGGCGATGGCGTCACGGCGCGCGGCTCTCGTTGTCGGGAGAGCGCTTACTACGGGCGGTTCCGTGGTGGATGTCTCGGTCGCGGCCTCCACCACGATCTTGGCCCGGCCGCTCCGCCGTCCCCCGTCCGGGGTGGAGACGGTGCAGGTCACCTCGGTCTGGTTGTCCGCGGCCCGCACGCCGGTGATGTGGACGGTCCGCCGCCGCGCGTCGTCGTCGTCGTCGTAGCGGTAGCGGGCGTCGCGGGCGATGTGGACGGCGGCCTCCCAGGCGAAGACGAGCCCGCCGCCGGGCGAGCCGGCCGCAACCGCCGGCACCGCGTGGCAGGTGAAGGTGGCCTCGGAGCCGGGCCGCACTCGGGCCTCGCCCGGACTGACGAAGACTCCCCGCAGCGGAGTCGACATGGCATCCCCCAACTCCCTGGTCCCCCTCCCTAAAAAAAGAGCCGAGCAAGCAAAGAGCAGTCGACTATCTCTTTGTCGAGTCGCACCAGAATCGATTAGGACGCAGTACTGAAAAGTAGGGCATGCACCAGACGCAGGCAGTCGACTTGCTCAGGGAACGCCGTGATGGAGTCCTTCTGCGAGAATCTTATACAGCGCCGAAGCAGCCGCCGATCACTCCGTTGCTTCCAACTCTCAGCTGTCTTCCTGTAAGGCAGGCGGTTCCACGACTGCACGACAGGGGAAGGAGGTGGGGGCGGGTGGGCCATAGCGCCAGGACGAGACCTTGTTTTTTTGTTTGTCACGAAGCGTGTCTGGGTGTGACTCAACCAGGCGCGCTGCCGCGTCCGTGGCCAAGAGGGGACCGGGGTAGAGGCGTGTGAAGGAGGGGCGGGGGGACGGGTTGTAGGAGAAAGTTGCCCGTCCCCAATCCGTCTCTGTCCGCTATACCTGTGCATGCTACAAGTTGGCCAGTAAGTCATCACCAGTCACAGGCGTCCGTTACTTTCAGTGCTGTCAACACTCCTTCCCGCCCCTACCCCCAGCCTCCCGCCCACCTCCTCATGTGCCAGAACCCGCCCATGTCATACGCGGCGCCTGCAGCAGCTGACAAGCGTAGTCGCCTAGTCTCCGTTCAAGACGTTGTCGGACGAGATACTCTCGCGACGGCGCGATGAATACGGTACCGCCCAAAATGATCCGCAAACACACGTATACGCACCCCACACATGTCCGCTCAGCAACAGCTCAATTCAACGCGTACGTGTGTTCGGTTCTCTGTGCGAGCGCGTATAATATACGCGTGTGTACACTGCGGATCATGGTCGGCTATCCAAGCAAACAACGTCTTGAATCAAGACTAATAGTCACCTTGCATCCAGTCACCCCTCTTAAGTGACAGGTCCTTTCTTCTGCACAACAAGAGCCACCCCCCCCCACCACGTTAGTCATCTTGAAGGCAGAGTGCGGACCATGTCCCTGTGATGAGCGGATCATAACATATCCACGTGTCGCAGTTTTCATTTCGGCAGAATCGACTCACTGGCGGCAGGTGGAATTATCTCCGATCAGACCCCAAAAAATTAACCCCCCCCCCCATGCGAAAGCGCTTCGCATTCCTAATGTTTCATGTTAACTGTGACCAAATTAGTGGCTGGATTAGTCTGTCTGTGTGTGTGTTGTTTTAATTCCGCATTATTCTTGACCACATTTTACATTCTGCCCCCTTTCTTTGAGAAAGACCCCTTAATATCTGCCTACCTTTACAAATCATTAGACTTGATGATTTTGGCTCTTTCGGGTGATTTTGGTTTCCTGGTAAAAGCTCATCATGCAGTCTCTACCTGAGAACTGCATGGAAAGATTTCCCAAGATTTTTCCCGCTGGCATTTTGACATTGCAAACACAATTCCCAAATTATTGTCAATTTTCTCGGATCGCATCTACTAGTAATGGGCTTTTTCGCATCAGGTAAGGACAATCGAAAAAAAAAAGTTGTTTCTCGTCCTAACTTTTTGAACAAAGGAAGGATGAGGGCACTTTTTTATTTGCTTTTTCCAAAACAAGTCCACCCCCTAAGGACGACAGATATAGATTAGTTGAGAAAGGCCCCTTAATAACTGCCTACCTTTACAAATCATTAGACTTGATGATCTTTCGGGTGATTTTGGTTTCCTGCTAAAGCTCATCATGCAGTCTCTCCCTGATGTTCTCAAAGACGGAAATTAACTTTCTTAGTAGCAAAAAGGCAGCGAGGGAGACATCTTGGTGTCACAAAATACATAGGACTGAGTTGCTCAGCTTTATCTTGTAGCCGAGGGAGGGCCAGAGGGAGGGAGGGGATGGGAGAGAGGGAGGGAGAGGGGAGAGAAGGAGAGAGGGGATGGATAGGGGGAGGGAGAGATGGAGAGAGGGAGAGGGGGAGAGAGAGGGAGAGGGAAAGAGGGATAGAGGGAGAGAGGGAAAGAGGGAGAGGGGGAGGGAGGGGAGGGGAGGGGAGGAAGGGAGAGGGAGGGAGAGAGGAGAGAGGAGACCGAGAGAGAGTGAGAGAGAGCAAGAGGGAGAGACAGAGAGTGAAAGAGAGAGAGCGAGAGGGAGAGAGAGAGAGGGAGAGAGGAAGAGAGGGAGAGAGGGAGAGAGGGAGAGAGGGAGAGAGGGAGAGGGAGAGAGGGGTCACGAGGGGGTCACGAGGGGCTCACGAGGGAGTTATGAGGGAGTCACGTGTGGATATAGAGAAATAGGTAATATTATGTACCATTTTCTCTTTTACCGGAGATTACGAACGGATGAGATAGGCGAACCTGTCATCTTGAAGCAGCCGTCCATTGGTTTTATATAGGCCTATAGTGCACTGATGACGAGGGTAACAGCCTCCCCGACCTCGCTTCTCTTGCTGTCTGCGGACAAACCGGAAATCCCGATTTTGCAGGGATTAGGGTGGGACGATTTCATATCATATTCCATTAAAATTTCCTCGCTTAATTTTGACAGACATGTCCTGATAAAGAAAAGAACACACTGTAACTCCATTGGGTCCGACCAATCAAGGGTGATGAAAATATCGAGGCTTCGAAAACCCGATCAGGCAACGGGCTTGTCTTTCTTTGAAACCTGAAGTAGGCAAACGGACTGGTAGCATCTCACGCTAGGCTTCACAAGCCAGACTTGCTGTTTGATAAGGTGTTTGGCTTGTAGTAGTACGTGCGAGCGAGCGAGGGTGCGAGCGAGCAAGCAAGCAAGCACGTACGCAAGCAAGCTGGCTAGCAAGCAAGGAAGCAAACAAGCAAGCCAGCAAGCAAGCGAGCAATGGAGGGAGGAAGGGAGGGAGCGGGGCGAGCTAGCGAGCGAGCAAGCGAGCAAGCATGCACGCACGCACGCAAGCAAGCAAGCATTACAAACAATCATGCAAGCAAGCAAGCAAGCAAGAAAGCAAGCAAGCATACAATCACGCACGCACGCACGCAAGCAAGCTAGTAAGCATGCAAACATACAAGCACGCACGCACGCAAGCAAACATACAAACAATTATGCAAGCAAGCAAGCATACAAGCACGCACGCAAACTAGCTAGCAATCATAAGCATGCAAGCATGAGCAAACATGCAAGCAAGCAAGCTCCGGGTTCCCCTATAGACTCGCCGAATCAATCAATCAGTCAATCAATCAATCAGAATCAATCAATGTAAGCAGCGTCAACTTCTGGTCCCCAAGTGTAGACGGCGGCAGTGGCCATTGTCGGTGGAGCTTGCGCCCGCCTACAGCGGCACTGCGTTTCCGGTGCGCACTTACAGAGAGTGTGGGCCGTACAGGGAGTCGGTGTGCAGCATAGACAACAACAAAGTAGAAAGATCAATGGGTATGCAAATGTCCACATACTTTTACTTGTCAAAGAATATTCATGTCTTACTTTGATTCAGACATGACACTAACCCTTCTTCTTAGGTAGTATAGTACATAGAGATGACAGTGCACGTTTGTATATACGTTATGTACTCATTACTTATTATACTGTCGCTCGATTTTGTGCTAATTTAGTCAGTGTCAGCGCTGGGCGATATCAACTTACGCCCACGGTATGCTGAACGCGTGGGAGGCCACTTAGTCAGGGCACCAGATCACAGGCTCGTGGGGGTGGTTTTGACGTCACTAATGTCTGTCACCAAGACGTCTATGCTGTGTGGTAAAGATGCAGTGCCTTGGGGGGCCGTTGACCAGACTAACGGACATCCCCCATTTCCGCCGACTCACCCACCCGAGAAACCGTTGCACTCACTAAGCGTTTCCTTCCATGTGGGCGTGCCAGGTAGCGGGTTGTTACGGTGGCCTATTTATGCCATCCATTTGTACTCCGCATTCAGTGCGTTTTGCATCGCATCCACTTTCTAATGAAGTATAAAAACAGAAGAAAAAGTGCCAAGTCACCTCTTTCAGTTGTAGTTGTATTACTTGACCGTTTCTTCTCACAGCCATTTGGACGGTTGTTACAACGTACGATTGTGCCAGTCTTTGTGAATGTCTTTATGTATGGAGCCGAGTGCTGCACGTTTAGTGTACAGCGGAAGAAGAAATTAGATGGGCTCGGATATGCTCAGAATCGCTCGGAATGTGTCCTGGAGAGACCGTATTAGGAGTACCAACCTGCATGGTGAACTCCCTGACGTTACCGATACGATATTTATAGAGGGGCGAGAAGAATGGGCGATTCCTGGGCTAAGGTATTTCCCTGCACAGCCACTGATTGTTTGGCCGCCGTCTCAACGGAGTGCTCGCCGGCGTCGGTGAACGGCGTAGAGTCGTTGACGGCGTAGGGTCGATGTTGACGCACTGAGGAGAAACTTGCGTCTTGGTAACACCCGTCCGGCGGACTGGAATCTGCTATAATGCTGGACAGGCTAGTGAGAGGAAGTCCATTAATGGAGTCAGATAAACAGTGGTTATATATATGCTTCTCAGATTACTATTAACAGTTACGTATGGCCCTACTTTCTAAATAGGGTCTACAAAATGCAGTGGAAATCGCTCCAAAAAGCCAAAAAACAGCTGTAAAATAATGGCACTACACAGATTGGAGTGCCAAATCCTACTTTTATAAGAAGCCATATGGAAGCCAACTCGAAGAAGAGTTGAAATCTATAATGGCTCTTCTATGAATTATTTGACTCCGACCTGTGTACATGTTACCCTACATTGTGTAAACCCCTTTGCAGCAAGTTACCGCTACCGAAACTACCGGAGTACTCAAAAGAACAAAAATTCCAAACTATCCCGTTGTACAATTTACACTTCCACTTGTTCTAATTTCGAATTAAAGGGAATTATACAGATCTTAAAATTTAGCGGGCCTGACGTTTCGATCCTAGCAGGACCTTTCTCAAAGGCAGAAGAATTATAGAGATTTAGGAATTATAGAGATTTAGGAATTATACAGAGAAAGTGCGCCGTCACATGGCTGCACGTACACGGATTGAGCTCTGTTATTCGTTGGATTTTTGCTGTTTGTGGATTTATTACATCTGTGCGTAGATGACAGTTTGTTTGTGAGTACTTTCTGCCACCTTTTGTGTTATTCTCCAAGATGTTCATCGATTCCTGACCTTCAAATTGAGCGTTGATTTTCCATCCATTGCTGTTGCATGGGACTGTGCAGAAGCCGCCATTACGTGATCTGGCTCCGGTGATTTCTTGCAATGTCTCCCATTGTCTACTCGCGAGAACGCCTGATTCAGATTGGAAAAGGTGTGACAAGCACCACTCACAGTCGCCCTTTCACGCCAATCGAATGGAAACACCTGAAGGATCTAAATATCGCTATTCGAACTAAACGGGGATATCGAGGAGGCAAGTTGCGTCGTAAGCTTTTGATTCCTGTTTGTATTACCGAACGATCACTTCCATTGACTCGTGACAGAGGGGTGAATCGATCGAATCTTAAGCGAATACTTCTTCAACACAATCGCGGACATACGGACAATGCAGCACAAATCAGGCAGCCCAGAACTACGCCCAAACTACAAGTTGGTATTTGGAATGCTTGTTCCATGAATAACAAGACCTGGTCAATCAGTGATCTGATTATGGATCCAGATGGCCATCTGGACATCCTGGTTGTGACGGAGTCTTGGTTGCACGGCGATTCACGTGACGACACTGTTTTTGCTGACCTGAATTGTACTTTACCAGACTATCGTTTTTGCCAATCGCCTCGTGAAACACGTGGAGGAGGAATCTGTGTTATTTATCGTAGCGCTTTTTTAGTGTATTTAAATCAGATTACTATAAAATTCAAATCATTTGAACTCTTAGATCTTTCGGTAACGTACAAGTCATCTGTGTTGAGGCTTATTTCCATATATAGACCTCCACCGTCAACGCAAAATGGACTAACATCAGGCTTATTTTTAACTGAGTTTTCGACCTTTCTTGAGAATATAATGACATATAATGGCCAGTTTATCATAACTGGAGACTTCAATGTCCATGTAGATGAAGACACTGATGGAGAGGCAAGAACTTTCTTAGATATTCTGGACTCCGCTAACCTTTCTCAGCATATTCATGAGCCAACACACAAGGGCGGTCACACTTTAGATCTCCTCATTGCGCGAAAGACTGATCATCCTATCTGCGAATCAAGAATCCTTCATGGTCTACCATCTGATCATAATGCTATACTAACTGTACTTGATTTTACACGTCCTCCAACATCAAGAAAGTATGTGAAATACCGAAGATTACGGGACATTGATATCGAACAGTTTAAAGAAGATATAAAATCCTCTAGGCTTGCACTCTCCACAGCCGCTACTACGTCCGACTTGGCTGACCAGTTTAACCTGGTACTACGTGAATTGCTGGATAAGCATGCGCCTGAGAAATCAAAGAACGTGACTTTACGACCAGATGCACCATGGTACTCGGAAGAGGTTCGTGAAGCAAAGAGGGATAAGCGACGCCTCGAACGTAGGTGGATAAAGTCAAAACTGAGAACCGACAAACTGTTGTATCAAAAGCAATGCAAAGCTTATCAACATCTCATCGAACAATTAAAGTGCCAGCATTATCAAACCAAGATAGCAAAGTGTGATGACAAAGATCTCTTCCTTTGTGTTAATAAACTATGTTCTCCAAGTTCGGGTCATATCTTACCTGAACACACCTGTCCAATGACACTCGCTAATGACTTTGGTGCCTTCTTCCATGATAAGGTGAAGACCATACGCAACACCCTTGATACTACTCCTTCACCGGAGATGAGTGTTCAGATCACGGAGACACGAAATAGCCATTTCACAGAATTCGCCAGAGTTAGTGAAGAGACTGTTCTTAATCTGATTAATAAGTCTGCATCAACAACATGTGATTTGGACCCAATACCGACGCTCCTCCTGAAAGACTGTATCGATGTTCTGTTACCGTACATCACGCAGATCATTAATGGATCTTTGGAATCTGGTGTGGTACCACCTATCTATAAAATAGCCCACGTGAAACCTCTCATCAAGAAACCGAACCTTCCCGCCAATGATTTCAAGAACTATAGGCCGGTTGCAAACCTGATGTTTACTTCCAAGGTCCTCGAACGAGTGGTTGCGACGCAGTTGAAATCGTACCTGCAGGAAAACGGTTTATTCTCAGATGCTCAATCAGCTTATCGTCAGTACCATTCTACTGAAACCGCCATGCTAAGAGTCATCAATGACATGCTCTTGGCTCTTGACGCAGGGAATGAAGCAATACTTGTGTTACTTGACTTTTCAGCTGCGTTTGATACCATAAATCATGAGACCCTTTTCAGGCGCTTACAAGACAGGTATGGAATTGGCGGAACAGTGTTGAATTGGTTTATGTCTTATTTGAATGATCGTTCACAAGCCGTTGTCATCGACAAAGTAATTTCTGACTCATTTAAACTTCCTTGGGGTACACCTCAAGGTTCAGTTAAAGGTCCACTAGATTTTATTATGTACACTGGACCATTGAGTGACGTTATTAGTGCACATGATGGGATTCGTCACGTCATATACGCGGACGACACGCAGGTGTACTTGGTCATGAAGTCCTCGGATCATAAGGATGCTGTCATGGATCTTGAAGCGTGTGTTGCTGATGTCCGTTCTTGGGCAATTACGAACAAGCTCATGTTAAATGATCAAAAAACCGAAGTGGTGCATTTCCACTCTCGGCATCGTAAGGCATCCACGTTGCCTGATCTCAACATTGGTGATGCACGGATCAGACCATCGGCCTCCGCCAAAGACCTGGGTGTTATATTAGACAGTACACTTGAATTGTCACAACACATTAGCAACACCTGCCGTGCTGCTTCGTTTGGGATCTACAAAATCGGGAAAATCAGAAAATATTTGGATCAAGCCGCAACAGAACGTTTAGTCCATGCATTCGTCACCTCGAGGCTAGATTACAACAACAGTCTTCTTTATGGTCTTCCAATCTCCCAAATCGCAAAACTGCAGCTTGTTCAAAATGCTGCGGCTAGATTGGTGACGCTGACAAGACGTCGGGATCACATAACACCGGTGCTTCGTGACCTACATTGGCTCAAAATTGAAGAGCGTGTCATTTTCAAGATCCTGCTCACCGCTTACAAAGTGCGTCATGGAATGGCACCGAAGTACGTTTCAGAACTGTTGTCAGTCTATGCACCTGCACGCAATCTTCGCTCTGCTTCACAACTTTTCTTTGCTCAAGGACCTCGCACAAAAACTAGGTATGGTGATCGCGCTTTTGCTGTTTCGGCGCCTAGATTGTGGAATAATCTGCCTCAGGATATTCGCGTCACTCCTACGATTTCGACTTTCAAGAAGAAACTTAAGACACATCTCTTCAAATCGAACTGATTTTATTCTCCGCTATTTGGTTCAGTGGTTTTGTTTGTTTTTCTGTTCCATTGCCTGAACACTTTCTTTCTCCAATTCTACTGTAGTTCAATCGTTGTAAATTGCTTTTTGTACATACGTCTTTTTTTTAATGATTGTACTCTTGATAGTGTATTGTCTATGTCTTTATTTATAATAATTATATTGTGATTAGCTAGTACCATTATCTTTGTCTTCTTGTTGAAATAATTATGATAATTTTGTATTTCTCATTCTACTGTAGTTTTTGATGTTTGTAAATGACTTTTGTAAAATTTGTCTGTTATAATTGTTTTCTGCATTTCACTGTAGTTTAAATTCTTAGTATTTTTTCCGGACTACGCTCTCAAAATATTTTTAGCACTTTTAGTGGTTTAATAGTAGTGTTGGTTTTTACTGTACTACGCTCTCAAATTGTGTTTTAGCACTTTTAGTGGTTTAATAGTAGTGTTGGTTTTTACTGTACAATGCTCTCAAATTGTTTTTAGCACTTTTAGTGGTTTAATAGTAGTGTTGGTTTTTACTGTACAATGCTCTGAAACTGTTTTTACCACTTTTATGTGTTTTAATATTGTATGGTTTGTTATACTGTACAGCGCTCTGAAACTGTGTTATTAGCGCTTTATAAATTCAATTAAGTTAAGTTAAGTTAAGGAATTATAGAGATTTAGGAATTATAGAGATTTAGGAATTATAGAGATTTAGGAATTATACAGATTTAGGAATTATACAGATTTAGGAATTATACAGATTTAGGAATTATACAGATTTAGAAATCACACACAAATCAAACAAATTCAATTATTCAATCAATTGTTCCTAAATTTCACACCATCCGAAATCTAGCTAAGGCCAGGGGGTTGGTGATTATGTCGAGTGTCCAGCCGTGTCAGGAGTCCGGGCCCTGCATGGCATCCCTGGACGAACACGGCTGAAGAACTCTGTAGGTTGTAGCCTTGAAGATGCCAGAGACTTGGATTATCCGTGACATGTAGGTCGGGTGTTATGGGTCCCGGCAGGGCTTGAATAGATGGTCTGTTGGTATGGTATGCTGCCTTGGGTGAGTTTGGAGTATGGAAGGTTTTACTATAGAGTAAAGTGTAAATAAACCTCTAAGTAGCACTTAAAAGGGGAATAAGGCTCAGCAAAGAAGACAAGATAATAGTATGACACTAACTACAAACTTCAGAACAGCCTTACACTGTGAAACCTAACTTACATTTTTACGTGATCTACTATCACTACAATAACAATGACCTTTGGCTTTGGCAGTCAAAATAGCCCAATGTACTAACTACGCTGGGGGAATGGTGATTATTCTTTGATTCTTAAAACACTGGTAGATGTAATTAACTGGATAGGACTTGTATCAATTTAAATTTAAATTTTATTCATTCAATCAATTTAAATGGTTCACTGGCACAACTTTAAATCAACGTGCAATTACAGAATGTATATGTAAATTTGTACACAATTACATTTTCTCCTATGGGTGCAGCACACAAAATCCATCCAAGTTGGCTCCTCCGAGCTGATTATCATAAAGTGTGGACCCACAACTTTTTTTTAAATAAGGGGTCTTGGGAGGCTAATTAACTGATACATTGTATGATAAGTGACACTTAAGAAAACCTGGGGGTTCACTCTTCAATTTGGTATGTCATTTGGACCATATCCGGCTTTAAATGTGGCCCTATTTGACTGTAGAAGTGGAGGGGTCCATCCCAAAATCCTTGCAGAAATTCGGCTCGGACGGCAACACATTTTGGGTTGTTTTTGTTCTGGGGCAGTTAGCAAAAAATATAATCGGCTAAGGGCACTAAAATTGAAAAGAATCTCTGAGATGAAGGTCCAAACTACAATTTCCAGCATAGCTACAATAACTGAGAGACTTTTGGGTTTGGGATAATTGGCTTTGAAAGTGAGTGTTTTTGTACAGTGTTCAATGGGAGCTCGATTTAGTGTTCTGCAACCCTAGTTTTATGATCCTCAAAACAGCGCCCTCAATAGTCACTACGGAGCTCAAGAGGAGCCAAAGAGCTGTCCGCAACACCCTTTATACGCAGCACAAATGTTGCGTAATCCTTAACAAAACCCACATTTATCCAGGACATGTGCATTTTTTTACCCAGATATCTTTTGGCCAAACAAATTATTTTATCTTTGAGTTGAGCAACATTTCACATACTGCTTGGTTATAAAGGAAACTTGGGATGAAAATAAACCATGCAAACAATAGTTCACACTTGCATGAATCCTTTTTAATTTATCTGAAACTCTTGATTTCTATATAAAAGAAAAAACAGAGGACGCTGCAACAGTGTATGAAACAAAACAGACATCGTTTGAACTTCTTATAATAATTCCATTAAATGTTAGCGTTCGTAAAACTGACGTTTTCCAAAAAGGAGGAAAAATTTGGAATTTCAAACGACGGTCCCGTGGAGCCACCGATGGAACAAAATAATTGTTTCCTTTTTTTCAAATACCGCCCTCTATGTCTGAATATAGTTAGCATTAAATTATAATGAGTCCGTGGTTTTTCTAAGGACATGGTCGACGGATTGAGCCGAATCTTACGCAGGTGTGTTATTTCATTTATACATTGGGTTTCACTAAGTCTGAAAGCGATTTACCCTGCCTTTCATGAAAACCAGTGGTAAGGAGGGCTGGACGGATTGAGGTTTTAGAAGGTTTCCCTACGTAATCAAAAGAACATTAACTAAACATCCAAAATGGCCGACCTGCACCATGCAGTTATCCTGGAGTGTACCTATAACCTATTACTTTCTAAATTGGAGTATTTTTAAAAAGTTATAAACCTTAAGACAGGTCGGGAGCTTGATGCCTCAGTTTTTCTAATTACGAGAATTTGGTGGCTAATCAACAATCTACAATTTTCAGTACGGTCTCGATCACCTAGAGAGTTCCACGCGACTGGAACCATTTTTGTTTGTAATGCATCCCCCATATCATATATTTCGTTATAGCGCCCTCTTTTGACAGAGTTAGAGAAAATCAACAACGGAGAGGGAGAGGGAGAGGGAGAGAAACAGACAGAAATATAGAGATACAGACAGGCAGAAAATCAACCAGGGAGAGGAGGGAGAGGGAGAGGGAGAGGGAGAGGGAGAGGGAGAGGGAGAGGGAGAGGGAGAGGGAGAGGGAGAGGGAGAGGGAGAGGGAGAGGGAGAGGGAGAGGGAGAGGGAGAGGGAGAGGGAGAGGGAGAGGGAGAGGGAGAGGGAGAGGGAGAGGGAGAGGGAGAGGGAGAGGGAGAGGGAGAGGGAGAGGGAGAGGGAGAGGGAGAGGGAGAGGGAGAGGGAGAGGGAGAGGGAGAGGGAGAGGGAGAGGGAGAGGGAGAGGGAGAGGGAGAGGGAGAGGGAGAGGGAGAGGGAGAGGGAGAGGGAGAGGGAGAGGGAGAGGGAGAGGGAGAGGGAGAGGGAGAGGGAGAGGGAGAGGGAGAGGGAGAGGGAGAGGAGAGGGAGAGGGAGAGGGAGAGGGAGAGGGAGAGGGAGAGGGAGAGGGAGAGGGAGAGGAGAGGGAGAGGGAGAGGGAGAGGGAGAGGGAGAGGGAGAGGGAGAGGGAGAGGGAGAGGGAGAGGGAGAGGGAGAGGGAGAGGGAGAGGGAGAGGGAGAGGGAGAGGGAGAGGGAGAGGGAGAGGGAGAGGGAGAGGGAGAGGGAGAGGGAGAGGGAGAGGGAGAGGGAGAGGGAGAGGGAGAGGGAGAGGGAGAGGGAGAGGGAGAGGGAGAGGGAGAGGGAGAGGGAGAGGGAGAGGGAGAGGGAGAGGGAGAGGGAGAGGGAGAGGGAGAGGGAGAGGGAGAGGGAGAGGGAGAGGGAGAGGGAGAGGGAGAGGGAGAGGGAGAGGGAGAGGGAGAGGGAGAGGGAGAGGGAGAGGGAGAGGGAGAGGGAGAGGGAGAGGGAGAGGGAGAGGGAGAGGGAGAGGGAGAGGGAGAGGGAGAGGGAGAGGGAGAGGGAGAGGAAAAGGGTTTTGTAATTTCCTCAGTAAGAATCAATACTATTCTGTCGTCGTGATGCATATGGCAGAACCAAAAAAAGTTATGCAGTAACGTACACTTTAGCCCGAGTGCTGCAAAGATTTTGGAATTGGTTTCTGTCGGAAGCCAAACATCCCTCTCCGTCAAACCCCTCTTGAATCGTTCGAGGAGCAAATATTGACGAAGGTCCGACGCATGTCACGTTACATTGGTCGGCGTTCGAATACCGAGCTGTACGACTCATAACATTGCATGCAACCGTCTCCCCCTCCCCCCCCCCCCCGCCTAACTGCAACAGTTGATCCAGCGCCCGCACTAGGGACGCTTATATTTCGTTCATATCTTGCTCTACCTCCCTCCTCCCCACCCATCCCACCCCCATCCCTCGTGCAGTCATTTGATTAAGATGGGAATCAATTTAATCTGGGCAGGGAGGGGGAGGGGGAGGAGGAGGGGGCAGTATTTCCATTAGACGCCTTCCGTGGCGAACTCATCTCGCTGACTGTGGTGGGATGAATACCCAGTTGTTTGGGGTTCGGATCGATATGTCGTGCTCGCCCGGACATTTCTATTTTGATTGAGAGTCGGCTAAGAAATTATTTCAAGGTTTGAGGAGCGCCGTGCATGCTTGTGGGGGGTGGGGGGTTGGTCTGAGTTGGACGCTGAGGGCGCACTGCACTTCGCTCGGTATGTTGGGCGCGTGGTTTTACACCGCAGCCTAGATCATGTTTATTTTGCTGTATTAGTGCAAATCCGCGCATGAAGTTACGTTACGAGACCAGCCAGTAGGGATTACATGTGGAGAGGCCAGAATGTGGCTTGCGTAGAGTTGATCGTGGCGATAGTTTGTCACAAAAATGAAAGATGTCTTGTAACGCACGGCTTGTCTCTTTTCAAGCGCGAATTTGCACTGCTAGAGCGAAAGAAAAAAAACCTAGGCTGCGGTGTGAATAAAATATACGCGTGCGTGGCAGGGCTGGGGTTACATGCTGCGTTGATTCTCCCAGCGCATCCCCAAGGAGTTGCACATTCTCTCCAATTGAGGCTCTTAAAGCCGCCTCATACGAGAGCTATGTGCTGAGCAAAAAGTATCTCGTGGCCGTTAGCTCAGCACGTAGCTCACCGTGTGCGCTGAACTTTTGGTGAGATTTCTGCCTCAAGAGGCCGTTAGACAAAATATCTGTCCAGTTTGATTCTGGCAACCACGTGGACGCTTTCATTGGCCGGTTGCTATGTTGTTGTTTTTTGCTCAGCACGTAGCTCAAGTCGCCGCACTCGGTGAGTTTTCATCCACGCGAGGCGAAACAAATCAATCAGGATAGGTACTGGTCTCACGGCCTCTTGAGGCAGAAATCTCACCAGAAGTTCAGCGCACACGGTGAGCTACGTGCTGAGCTAACGACCTCTAGAGACTTTTGGCTCAGCAGATAGCTCTCGTGTGCGGCGGCGCCTTAGATCGAGACACAAGCGTGACCGTTACCCGTGGCGGGCTTGCGGCTGTAAGGCAACCCGCCACCGTCTTACACAGAGGCAGTAAATGAGTGTCGTTGATGACCATCATCTATTCGAAGTCCGAGAATCCACGTTGCTCTCCTAGTATTAATCCTATCGCACAAATCTCTATGTATTGGAGCCAACGTGAAAGGGTTTAAATTCTGAGGTACTTCTCAACTCCATGCGACAATCATTGCTAACATTTCGGAGAGCCCCTGGCGGTTTGGCATTAGTTGTTTTTCTATAATTGTTCTAGAATTTTCGGGGGGTTTTTTTTGCCTTCTTCAATTGTCTGCAGTTAATAGTGTCCGCGTCTTCGTGGTATAGAACACCGAGTTCTGTTCAGAGTGATATATAGGAGAACCCCTGGCGGTTTGGCATTAGTTGTTTTTCTAGAATTGTTCGAGAATTTTCTGGTTTTTTTTTTGCCTTCTTCAATTGTCTGCAGTTAATAGTGTCCGCGTCTTCGTGGTATAGAACACCGGGTTCTGTTCACAGTGATAGGATTAGACTTGATGGCGGTTTGCGTGTCAAGCCAGCCGGCGTCGCCCGCTGTGTCCACCAGGGAAGACCTTTCAACAACGGAGTCGAAGCGGTCATTCTGAGACCAAGACCAACCCAGTGATATTTCCAATTATTTCCGTTGAGACACCCTGGCTTTCTACTCGGTGTAGAACACTGATGTGGGGGGGGGGTGGAAGCTGGAAATCGTTGTTAATTACAGTAATGACGACTTTTTTTTTTAATTTGAGCTAAGATGTAAAAAGAAATACCGCTTCAGTAGACCGTTTTTAATTACAGTAATGACGATTGTTTCTTTCTTCACTTTTGAGCCATTTGATGAAAAAAAATCGGCTTGAGTGTCTTTCATATGGTATAGGTTCCTTATATTACCGCCATTGATTAAGCCGAAAAAAGGGATTGCGTTGGATTCAAAAACAGACGGAGCTCTTATGGGTGGGGGCATGCCTTGTGAATTGATTCGGCTCTAGTTGATTAGAAATCGTTGATGGTAAAAAAAGAACAAAATCTCTGAAGATTATCGATGGCCGTTTACGAAATGAAAAGGCTTAGACGCGGGCTCAGGCATCGATCACATTTCTCTTCCCCGTTATAACGTCACGCGCATCTAGAAAGAAGCGTTTAGTCCCATGGTTTCTTGGTGAATACACTGCACTTAACCCTTTAAACTCAGCCCTGTACAATATCGGATGCGGGCGTCCGATGAAATAAATCACTTATAACTCTTTATCTACCGCCCTCTGTTGGTCAAAAGTGTCACCATTGGAAAGGTGAATAAACAAGCTTTCTAACCATAGTATGGTACCCTATGTCGGACGTATACAAAAATAAATACGGGATGAAAAAAGAAGCCAGACCAATCCTGTTTCTGTCATTCACAAGCGTTGGCGAGTTTACGGCCCAAAGTGTGTAACTTCCGGTTGAATTTTCGCGTAAAACACTTCATACTACAGCTTCAGAATGCCCCAAAAGAAGCCGGAAAAGACACTACATATTGGCTGGTGTTCCAGAACAACATATGGAGGAGAAGACATTTCAGATTATGTTGAATGATGAGAGCGAAGAAAAGACGAAGTGGCACACTAGCTGGATGTATGATTTGTTTAGCTATCCATAATTATATGAACATTGACCAATACACGTTTACAGGCATGGTAATGGATCATTTGGATGGCATCATTTGTGGGGTAATACTCACTTGTGTCTACATATTTTTATATGGTTTCTCGGGGGAATACTCTGCACTTAAAAACCCGGTATATCATCAAGCCAGCAAACCTTCAATTTCGGCTACAATCCACAACCTGGTTGTTCAGGTTTTTTAGGCGGAGACGAGGCCTGAGCCCTGGACGCTTATTTTAGTTTTGACACCGCAGCCAATGGTATTTCGCTGTAGCAGTAGCAAATTAGCGGCTTGAAAAGAGACTACATGAACCGTGTGTTACGTTATCGTACAGCTGGGACTCGTCTTGGAGGGGCAGAATGTGTTTGGTTGTTGGTAAGGGAGATGTTTTGTAAATTGTGTTTTCACGAAAATAAAAGTCTTTATTTCGAGCGGTTTCTCTCCAGGCTTATTAGAGACAACGCAGTGGTAGTCTCTTTTCAAGGCCGAATTCACCATGTTATAGCAAAGAAAAACCTGTGGCTGGGGTGTAACCAAACAAATACGCAGCCCGAGCCTTATCCGTATGGATTCGTGAAGGGCCTATATGTATAGGTCTCCGCAGGCGCCATTTCTCGCTGGTGCCGGGCACCGACGGGCGTTTTTGAACACGACACGAGATGCCGCTGGTAGCCCGCTGTATGTCGTTGTCGAGGGGGCAACGCACTTACTGTTTGCTTTCGAGTCAAGTGGACAATGTCCTGGCTGGGAAAAAAAAAGAAAGTACCCTCGCGTGTTGACATTTCAAGTCTCCCGTTTGATAATTCCGCTCGTAAATCAGCATTGAGTCCACAAGACCTTAAAAAAGTCCTATAACGGTCCTCTTAACTCAGTCTGTAATTCATCAACTTTGTGCAATTCATCAGCGAGTGTTTAGCCAAATGGATGGACTGGACTGATGGCGGGTATATACGTTTTGCTGCCAAGTTTTGAGGGAGTCTTGTGAGAAGCGACGATGTTCGGGGGGGGGGACGGGGTCGGGGGGACTCCGTGACACCGCATCGGTTAAAACCCTTAGGCCGTCTCGTCGCCCGGACCGCCACGATGAAGAAGAAGAAGTAGAAGAAACAGAAGAAGAAGAAACAGAAGAAGAAGAAACAGAAGAAGAAGCATTACCGCGCCGCTGTTTGCCCAAAAAACAACCGGCTCTCCGAACCGAACTACCGGTGTGGCGCGCGTCCTGAGAACCGGTGATTTAGGAAGGTAGTCGACCGGGGCGCTCGTGGGCAGCGGAGCTAGAGTCCATCTTGCACTAAGACGTGAGGGGAGGAGGATGGGGGTGAGGGTTATGGCTGAGTGGTGTCCCTGTTTCCTTTCGGTAGCATCCAGGGCCGTTAAATATCTTCCTAATGGTACACTTAATTCGCCTCATGTAAGTCTGCCATTCTCAGCATCCATCAACTAAACGTAAATGTGGCGCCTTTGACTTGCCTAACGACATCATGTGTGTGTGTGTGTGTGTCTGTCACGGGTTCTCCATGATAGGAAAACCAACCTGGAAAACGAGCGGACGTGGCAATCTTTCGTGCAGTGGTTATAGATGTCACCTTGGATGCGATTTTACATCAGTTTTGAGCACAGGGCAGACTGCCTATGGGGATTTGAAAAAGTACAGAAATATTGACCACTCCTATACTTAAAGGTAGAGTACACAATTTGTGATAAGACCCAAAAATCGCTCTCCTACTTTGTCAAACTACATTTTCTACAAAACAAATAACACAGTTTCGCCACCAAAGTCATGAGAAACTCCGTGGAAAGGGAATTTAAAGCTCACTTTTTTCGGACATAGAGGGCGATATTTGTCAAATCAACTCCTCGTTCTAACGGTCGCTCCACATTTTTCTTTTAGAAAACGGCAGATTTCGGAGAACTAATATTTTACGAAATGTCTGATACTATTACAAACTTTCTGATGAGTGATGATTATAGAAATCTCTAAAATTTGGATTGTCCTGTAATTAGGCACTAGGTAAAATGGTGTAGCCCCCCTTTAAAGGTCTACAGAAATAGGTTTTGAAAAAGAGCTTAAAACTCTCCTTTGGTAATGTTCACAATATAATCAATACAATATTGATTTTTTTTATTGTTAGTGCCTATTTTCGCCCCAAACCGTGAAAATAGTCCATGTTCGCCCCGCCCCCAAAAAATTCCCCCGTGAGCATGTGACGTCACATACAGACCAAAAGTAGCCGAGCGAGGTGATCGAAATGCTGAGACGATAAAGTGCGCTACTACGCATGTGACAGTGCGGTGTTTACGGCTGATAGACAATAGAGCCAATGCAGGGCAAGTGCACGACCTCAAGGCTGACCACAAATTATGTATGTGACGTAGTACGTTCCTCTCCAAAGTGAAGGGCACAATTTTCGGACCGAAATAGTAGCATTTTGGGGCTAAATTAATCATTTTTTATCTCAAAAATGAAAGACACTTTGGGTTTTATAACAATACCGATTTATTCAACCACAAGTTAATTTTGATTTCTGTATACCTTTTAGAGCTAATACAAACATCTAAAATTTAGTGGGCCTGACGTTTCGATCCTAGCAGGACCTTTCTCAAAGGCAGAGAAAGGTCCTGAGAAAGGTCCTGCTAGGATCGAAACGTCAGGCCCACTAAATTTTAGATTTACTTTTTGGTAATTTTAGTCAGTAAGCAGTTTGCAACATTTTTGTATATCCCCTAATACAAACATGTTGGGGAATGGGGAAATGAATAAAAATGTAAGCGGTTGAGATTGAGACGAGACAGTCCAGACAGAACACAGACAAGAGTTGATTGCACTCTATTCATGGGGAGCCGAGGCTTCATAAAATTCCATAAGCCTCCGTAAGAATAATTGACGTCAGTCAGCAATGCTTGTTTGGTTCGTAGTTTGTTGTTTCAGAGTTTGTGGATGTTTTCCCTCTCCCCCCCCCAAAAAAAAAAAAAAATCCCAACATTGAGCAAACGCGATGAAACCATTTCGCACAGCCAAATGCTCCATTCTATAATTGTCTGGTCCTTGGTGAGAGGTTGGCTGTGACACTTTGATTTGCGAGCCTGCGATGAGTAGGGTGTTGAAGTTGTCGGCGTACGTACACGACTCCCACCTCCCAATTCAATTATTTTGTTTCTCAACTGACGAGCTGCGCGACTGAGCGGAATGCGTGGGTTTCTCGGCATCGGATTGCAGCCATCGCGGTCCTCGGAATTCCGTTTCTCATTCCCCTGTCTTCTTCTTCTTCTTCTTCTTCTTCTTTTCAACCCATTGGAGAGTGAAAGGCAAACATTCGATTCCTGCTTCGAGACGTATAGACTTCTCCTTCTCCCTCTCCCATCTGTCTCTGTCTCTGTCTGCCTGCCTGTCTCTCCACCTCTCTCCCTCTCTCACTCCCTCTCCCTCTTTTGTCTCTGTGTCTCTTCCTCTCTCTGTCTCTATCTGTCTGTCTCCCCACCTCTCTACCCCTCCGCTCCCTCTCCCCCTCCCTCCCCCTCTCCTCTGTCTATCTGTGTGTCCATCCCTCTGTCTCTGTCTGCCTGCCTGTCTCTCCACCCCACCACCCCTCTCCCCCTCTCTCCACTCATCCCCACTCATTCTCCTTCTCCCCTCCTTCGTCTCCCTCTCCCTCTCGCTCTTGCTCTATCTGTCTCTGTGTCTCTTCCTCTCTGCCTGTATCTGCCTGTCTCTCCACCTCAATACCTCTCTCCCCTCTCTTCCCTCTTTCTTCCTCCCTCTCCATCTCCTTCTCCTACTTCTCCTTCTCCCCAATCTGATCCCATGTAATCATTCAATGGGTTCAGCCGAGGAGAGGAACCCTTCTGCCTTGTCCGATGGCGGACCGGGGAGGGGAGAGGAGTGGAGAGGAGGGAAGAGGAGGGGAGAAGAGGAGAGATGGGAGGGGAGAGGAGAGGAGGGGAGGGGAGAGGAGTGGATGAGAGAAGAGAAGAGAGGGGAGGGGAGAGGAGAGGAGAGGAGGGGAGAGGAGGAGAGAGGAGGGGAGAGGGGAAGGGATATGAGAGGAGAGGTGGGGGAGGAGTGAGAGGAGGGAAGAGGAGGGGAGAAGAGGAGAGATGGGAGGGTCGAGGAGAGGAGGGGAGGGGAGAGGAGTTGATGAGAGAAGAGAAGAGAGGGGAGGGGAGAGGAGAGGAGAGGAGAGGAGAAGAGAGGAGGAGAGAGGAGGGGAGAGGGGAAGGGATATGAGAGGAGAGGTGGGGGAGGAGTGAGAGGAGGGAAGAGGAGGGGAGAAGAGGAGAGATGGGAGGGGAGAGGAGAGGAGGGGAGGGGAGAGGAGAGGATGAGAGAAGAGAAGAGAGGGGAGGGGAGAGGAGAGGAGAGGAGAGGAGGGGAGAGGAGGAGAGAGGAGGGGAGAGGGGAAGGGATATGAGAGGAGAGGTGGGGGAGGAGTGAGAGGAGGGGGAGAGGGGATGATAGGAGGGAGAGGATGAGAGAAGAGGAGAGATGGAGAGGAGAGGAGAGGAGGGGAGGGGAGGGGAGATGGGAGAGGAGAGGGGAGGGGATGAGGGGAGTGTAGGTGAGAGGAGGGGAGAAGATGGGAGAGGAGAGGAGAGGATAGGAGGGGACAGAAGGAGAGAGGAGGGGAGAGGGGAGAGGAGAGGAGAGGAGGGGAGGGGAGAGGAGGGGAGAGGAGGAGAGAGGATGGGAGAGGAGGGGAGGGGAGGGGGGTGAGGGGAGTGTATGGGAGAGTAGGGGAGAAGAGTGGAGATGAGAGGAGAGGAGGAGAGAGGAGGGAGAGGAAGGAAGGGGAAGGACGTAAGGACGAGTTTGTCGTGGGGGAGCTCCCCCTGGACGACAGCCCGCTGGCTATAGGGTTCGACGGAATTGGCAAGCGGGGACACCTGAGTCGCAATTAAAGTTTGGCCGGTGCAACTTCAATTTATGGATTTTTTTCTGCTGGGGGTTTCATCCCCATCCCACCTCCGTCACCTCCTTTCACTGTGAACATCTTAACCATGAAAAAGGGGTGTAAAATGTCATTTCGCCGTGAAACAAAAAAGTAACTGTGATTTCACGTTGCATTTTACAGTGAAGTCACCATGAACTTAATTTCCTCTCTGACCTGATAAGGACATCTTCGGGTCACTAAAGAGACCGTGAAATAAACGTGAATATCAAGGGTGGCAAGCTCCAGCCTTGAGGGATGGCTAATTCAATTTAATACCAGTAGTAACCGCCAGCCCCCATAGAGGTACTGAATGGTGTTCTTGTGACTGTCACTCCCAGATACTTCTAAATTGCCTCTAGTCATTTACTACCAGGAATGTGACCTTGGAGACCACTGGTGAAAACATCGTGAAAATGACTTGGCTATTACCGTGTGCCATGAAATAGGGGTGAAAACACGGCGAATTTTCTTTTCACGGCTAAATGATATTTTCAGCCCATATTCACGGTTTAGATGTTCATGGTGTTTGTGGGGCACGTTTGCATTGGCTGTGCTCATTACGGAACCACACAAATAGGCCTACATCACAAGCAGAAAAAGAGCATTGCTTACTGACTAAAACTACCAAAATGCAAATCTAAAAATTTAGTAGGCCTGACGTTTCGATCCTAGCAGGACCTTTCTCAAAGGCAGAGTGACAAGGACAAAACAGATACATGTACACGAAGGAAGGGGGAAGACAGTGAACATATTTGTTAGTTGCGTAACTCACGCAACTTTTCTTGAAATCGGCTGCGAGCTGCATTCTTGACACTTCAATGTAAAAATCGAAATCACTTCATGCACGTGCAGGCGCTTGTCAGCTGGTACTTCCTGCACTTGATGTGAAAACGTGAAAATATACTGACACTAGAAAAGCACGAGGTGTTACCATTTTTCTACAGCGGAGTACCTCAGGTGCCTCAGGTATGATTTAGTACCTGAGGTGCATTTGCTTTCACCTGAAGCACCTGCACGCAAACACTGATGTGCACCTACTGCACCTCAAGTGTTGAGGTAACAATGAATATTAACACCTGAGCCTATGTTAGATATTTGACGCATACTATTATATAGACAGTACCGGTAGTGCATTAACTACGGTATATGTCAACTCATATGGTCCCTGCTTCGATTATAAGAATACGCAAAACAGGTCCCTACTCGGAGGGTCAACTAGAAACAGGGCTCCTAAATGTAGGCTATAATTATGTCTGCCATCAGCAGAACTTTAATTTGCATTCGTAGTAGCTCACGAGGCATCATCTTCTGTTGGACGAAAAAAAACCTCAAAACCCCACTTGCGGCAAACAGGCCTATCTTCAAAAGTTGATACCGGTGTCTATAAAAAAAAAAGACCATCGCCGCGTTCGCTATGCAGATCTTTATGCAAGAGGCAAGAAGAGTTGGGGGAGGGGGAGTCCTGGGATTGCCCTTTGGATTTGGGATTCTTGGCCGTGGCGACCGCCTGCCACTTGAGTCCTGAGACCGTCCCAGACTGGCCTCGCAGATTTGGATTCAAATCGCACGAGCTGTGAGTCATCCTCCGCAGGGGGTTACTGCATGACTGACCGTTGTCCTCACTGCAAGCACGCTATGCGGCCACCTCTATTTTGCACAATCCCGCTTGAGAACCAACCAGAAAAAAAACCACCCACTATTAGCGAAGGATACACCATTACCGAAGGTCAAAGAATCGCTCCCAAATTTTTTATTTTTTAGTCAAACTCAACGCATACATAATGTAACGCACGTGCATGCTTAGTTTTTTTTCCGGCTTGATCCGCTATAACCATGCCATGAGAAAACCCGTGGAAACGAAATTATCAAATAAATAAGACTTAAGGCGGTGGTACAAATAAAGAGTATAGGTTTGCGGTGACACCATGTACATGCATCTATTTTGTGAATGAGTGTGGTTCTGAAAAGAGCCGGGGGGTTTCCACCCGACGTTCCGCACAGTGTCCTCCGTGTGCTGCGAAATTATTCAATGCTGGCTTGTTTTCAGACATATACTTTTCTTAATATCTATGCGGATTGTACACACAAACTGAAAGCGAGGCTATGGGCGCTAGATTTCCAAGATTATTGCTGTTCCCCGCTGCTTTTTGATCTTTTCTTGGCATATTCTTCAACAAAACCGTACGTTATCTTAGGAACAACGGAACGGTCGAGATTATAACAGGACCGACATATGACGCTTAACCACCGTCGTTCAGCCATGCTGGTACCCCGAAAATTGTGTTTCACTATACATGGACGTGTTTTGTAAACCAGCGTAGGTTAGGCTTAGGGCGCTACAGTTAGGATTATGGTTACGGATAGAGTTAGAGTTCGGGTTGGGTTAGCGTTATTGATAGAGTTAGGATTAGGATTAGGATTAGGGTTAGGTTCAGGATTAGGGTTGTTAGGGTTAGAATTAGGATATGGGTTATGGTTGTTTCGTGCTTGTGCCTGTAACTACCCGAGAAATGCATGAATGAATGAATGCATGAATGAATGAATGAATGCGGGAGGCCTCAGCAAAATCTGGCATCGCGCATGCGCACTTATAGCTTAGCCAAGGTGGTTAAGTGTCATACGTCCTGGCGCTTATATGCCTCGAACGGTCCCGTGAATTTACCGCCATCTTGGAAATCTAGCGCTCATAGCCTCGTTTTAGGTACAAACTTTGCATGAATATTAAGAAAGGACCATAGGAGGCGAATGAGAAGTAAACGCCGTGACAGTATAGAGGGCGGGCGACCATTTCATCCGCATTCGGGGTCATCGAAAGGAGCAGATCCGAATCCTCCTCCCCCAGGGGTGACTTATGACCTCTTCTGCTCCGTCCGACACATCATCGGATACGACTTGAAGGTTTGCACGGTGCGAATACTAGGGAATACTAAGTGGAAGGTTAGCGGTGACGCCATGCAGCATTTCTCTATACACAGAGGAGTTTGTCTCCGAAACAGAGCCGGTAACTCAACGTTTCGGGTGGCGTGTGTACTCTGCCCGTCGTCAGGAGCCACACTCCTTCTTGAAAGAGAAGTTCTGCAATGGTGTCACCGCAAACCTTCCACTTCGACTCGACATCGTCGCGAGCGTACGGCTCAGTCGTGTTCCGCTAAGTCCGCTAAGGTATAGCTTCAAAATAGAATGGATTGGGTCGGTGACCTTAAGGTCAGTTAGAGGTTACAGAAATCGCCTGGTCGGGGCCGGCACAGGGAAACGTTTCTGCGACGTTCTCGGCTGACAGACACCCGTGTCTGTGTTGTCTGAACTCCGCCTGTTGTCCCTTTGAGCTTCGCTCTCCCCCCCCCCCCGCCCGCCGACTTTTGTGCTGCACTTCATTCGAGTGGCTTGACCCGTTTGTGCTATAGTCGCCATCACGGTGGCTGCTCAAGTTGTCGACCTCCTACCGCTGAGCCCTGGTACCGGTGTCATGCTAAAACGTGGCCGTTGCTAAATAGTATCCGTCCACAGTCTATGTAAGCGTGGTGCACTGCCCTCGTGTGTATAATGCACTCGAGCACTGAGCACTCAGTGCTTATCATGTCGAGCAGGGCAAACCCTCATTGAATTACATTCTCCTCCACGCAAACATCGTTTTATTATTATCTACGATGCAACGCGATACACGCCGCTTTACAGCATTCGAATCCGCCACACGACCTCGACAAGCTCGGCGGTCAAGTGGTTGAGACGCCTGCACTACGGAAAGCTGGAGTCACGGGTTCGAAACCCACCCGAGCTGCCTGAATTGTTTTCATCAGGCATCGGTGCAAAGCACTGATGAGCACTCAGTGTTTATCGGGTGGAGCAGTATGAACCATCCAGATAATATGTGACCCGGCACAGCGACATGAGGAATATCCCACCAAAACACTTTTCGAGTAAACAACGCCTGAAGTCAAAGTATCTTCTCAATTCGATTAAAAAAATCAATTGTTGGTTTTTTGCCTTTTCGGAAAGTTTATGTATTGGAGGATATCATGTCCAAAGGATTTTTCCAAAATCCGTCTCTAAATGTTGAAAAACGAGGAAAAACGGGGAGTGTTTGTGTACTGTTTTCATGAAAATGTAAAGTTCCTGCCTTTTTAATGGCCGCTTTCGAGGAGTTAGAATGGCGCTGCTATATTGTGTCTGGTACCAAATAACGAGCTAAGTCCCCTTGTACTATTTACAACAAAGTTCACACGGAAATAATTTTGATATCATTTGAAAGCTAATGGTATACTCTTTCACATCATTAGAAAATCTCAAAATCTCAAAATTGGGGCTTATTCCTCATTATGCTGTGCCGGGTCACATATAATTATTCTCCTCGACGCAAATATCACGTTTTATTTATGAGCGACTCAAGCTTGCGACGTTAACGACGATATACAGCCAATCACATCCCGATATGCTAATTATTGGTCACTATTTTGGCAGTGGGCACTATTTTGTCATGACACCGGTAAATGACCCGCTAGGCGAACTATACAATAACCAGAGACGGCTATACACCAGCAGTCTCCCACGCAATGTGTCCCGGCACAGCATAATGAGGGAAAACCCCCACTTTTGAGACTTTCAGATTTTCTAATGATGTGAAAGAGTATACCATTAGCTTTCAAATGATATCGAAATTGTCTCCGTGTGAACTTTGTTGTAAGTAGTACAAGGGGATTTCGCTCGTTCATTTGGCACCAGACACAATATAGCAGCACCATTCTAACTCCTCGAAAGCGGCCATTCAAAAAGGCAGGAACTTTACATTTTCATGAAAACAGTAAACAACACTCCCTCGAAATCCTCGTTTTTTTCAACATTTAGAGACGGATTTCGGAAAAATACTTTCGACATAATATCCTCCAATACATTAACTTACCGAAAAAAAAAAAAGAAAAAAAATGATTTTTTTTCCCGTTCGAATTGAAAAAACACTTTGACTTAAGGCGTTGTTTACTCGAAAAGTGTTTTAGTGGGATATTCCTCATGTCGCTGTGCCGGGTTAAAAATGAGGTGTCTGAATATTATACACGTTCAATCCTCTAGGGAGTCGGGATGATTTTTTTTTGGTTCTTGTTTTGATAGGTCGTTGTTTTCTTAGCGCCAGCGGAAAGACCACTGCCGTTGGCTTTCCGCTTCCACTGTAAATCACGGACAATACAGTGTTTGCTTTAGCTTGTAATCGTCTTCATAATTAAAATACATAATGTACTCCCTCGGGCCATTTTTCTCCCGCCAGGATACACTTTACCAAACGTTGGTTTATAACGCCAATTGTGACCCGCTACGGCATTAGGAGGACTGTCTTCCAAATGTTAAGATCTCGAGATTTCGTTACCTCGTTAGCTTTCCAATGATATCAAAAATTATCATTACCACACGTTGCCGAAATCCAAAGCTACGACGCGAGAAATGCAAGGCAACGCACAGTCACGGAAACCACTTGCAGATATTCAGCTTATACGGCTGCATTTTTTTTTCTTGGGGTGATTAGCAAACAAATCCAATCGGGTAAGAACACAGACATTGAGTTTTGAAGATTTGCATGGCGAGAATAGCTGGATTAATAGGTTTGCGGTGACAACATGTAAAATTCTCTCTTGTGAGTATGTGTGGTTCTGAAAAGAACCGGAGGAACTCGACGTTTCGAACAGTGTACTCTGTTCGTCTTCAGGAGACTGCAGACTTCGGGAGACTGCAGAAGACGAACAGAGTACACTGTTCGAAACGTCGAGTTCCTCCGGTTCTTTTCAGAACCACACATACATGGTGTTACCGCAAACCTATTAATCCGACACGAACATTGAACGGAATCTGAGTGATTCTACCATTTTCAGTATAGCTACAACAACTGAGAAACTATTGAATGAGGAATAATGAGGCTTTGAAAGTGAGTGTTGTTTTGTACGGTGGTTCTCTGGGAGCTCGATGTAGTGTCCTGCAAGGCTTAAGGCGACAGGGTAAACTTTATACTTCGAGTGATACGGTACTTATGATTAATGCAAGGAGCGATCGGACCACGGTGGGGTCAACGCGACATGGTTTATGGGTCGCGATGATGTCCCACCCCCCCAAAAAAAAATTCATATACCAACCTTGGTCGGCGCTGCCAGGGGGCGTTTTGTTGACACCCTCTCGCTTTTTTTTAGGGGGGGGGGAGGCACGGACCTAACGGGGCTTGAAATATTTACCTCGCCGCCGGGTCCATACTTCGGGTAAGAAATCAATCATTAATAGTGATTGGTATGGACGGGCTGTACCGTTCTCCCGAGTGACTTCCCCCGCTCGGCCCCGCCGCTGGAGTGACAGATCACCTGGGCTCGAGTACAATTTATAAGTCGTTGATGTATACAGGGAAGTGGGGTGCACCTGCCGGGGATACTATTCGACAGGGGACGGGCCGGCGCGTTTTTTCGTAGGAGGGTTAGGGGAAATTATCATAAATGGGGTGTCGTAATCTTCTTCCGTCGTAATTTTCTTTAAAAAAAATAATACCAATTCGACACGCCCTTTTTATGACAATTTTATGAAAATTGCCCCTAACCCTCCTAGGAAAAAAATATGCGGGCTGGTCTGATCTATGGGCCGTTCCTGCCGGTCATTCCGATGACCGGACGGCCGTGGGCGAGACTAACACCCCGATAGTCCCCGTGCCGGACTAGGTGTTACTGAGCGTTTAACCCTCGAAGAGCCGGGTTATTTTGACCATCTCACAACCCTTGGGGGGCGGATGCTTCAACCCCCCACCCCCGATCTCGGTCATCCAATGACGGATTCAAAACGGATATTTGGCACGGTAGTAGAAAATTACATACAGCTTCATAGGAAATAAATGAGGTTTTGTCTAACTATAGCTCATCAATTATTAATGCTTCCATTTGTTCATATTTCCCATGTTTTTTAATTGAATTTCTCCAATTTTCATAAGTTTTACGATAATACGTACCAACAATTTCATACAGCAATATTACTGAGCAAATTATGCAAAATAATTCCTTAAAAAAATTTGCATTTTGGATGCTATGCTTTTATGTGTACTGTAAGTCAATGGAAAAAAAAAGTTCCGTCAAACTACATCTGTTACTGCCCTGAAGGAATGTTCATTTTCAGAGAACGGCACCTCAAATTTTAATAAAATGGCTGTCAAAATAAGTTGGCCGAAAAAGTCATTAAGCCCCAGCACGCAGAACAAAAAACAAACTCCGGGGGGGGGGGGGATCGACCCCGGCTCTTTGAGGTTTTAGACGGTATGGAAAGGACCGGGAATTACGCCGCTCCTCGACTTCTGGACAAGCGGGAATGGGTTACATTTTCCCTACTGAATGGACAGTTTTATATTGGCGGAAGATCAAGAAAATCAGGGAAATTGATGTCGTGAAAGCACACGGTCCACTCGGTGACCCCCTCCCTTCCCTTCCCTTCCCCCTCCACACACACGTACACACCCCGCAGATAGAGCCAGCCAGGTCATTAGCAGTCGAAGACCGTCCCGGAGTAATTAAGACTCGCCGTATTCATGGCGCGAGCTTCGGGGATAGGATTACCCAAAACGCCGCGGGCCTGGAACCGTCGCTTGCATCCCTCGAAGAGTTCCCGGGAACCGAAACTGCATATCTTAATGCGTTTGAAAACAGATTTTTGGGGTATACGGCATCACGGGCAGATAGCGGGCAGAACGGGGTTGTTTGTGCTGGGAGAGGGGAGGGGGGTAGTTCCCTATGAGATCGGTTAGCATCTCGAATTTGTTTAGCATCGGAATACGTATCTTTGTCTTTTTGTTTCGAGCTTTCTGGGTGGGGGTCCAAATTCGGATGCAGTAAGTGCACGGGCCGCGTAATTATTTTTTTCCCCAGGAGGGTTGGGGCCAATTTTCATAAATTATCATGAATGGGGCGTGTCGAATGGTTCTTAAAGAAAATTACGACTGCGGAAGAAGAATACGACACCCCATTTATGATAATTGCCCCTAACCCTCCTACGAAAAAAAACCCCACAATTGTGAGGAAACCTACACTCGTATAGCTGACGTGCGCGCATGGTGAAGTCCACGCCCAGATTGTCTCATCTCACAGCGGCCTGTCTGCCCTGGCATTTCTATTCATGCTTGCGTCCCCTTTCTCTCGCTCGCTCTCTCTCTCTCTCTCTCTCTCTCTCTCTCTCTCTCTCTCTCTCTCTCTCTCTCTCTCTCTCTCTCTCTCTCTCTCTCTCTCTCTCTCTCTCTCCCTCTCTCACTCTCTCCCTCTCTCCCTCTCTCCCTCTCTCCCTCTCTCCCCCCTCTCCCTCTCTCTCTCTCTCAGCTCACGGTCGCATCCGATTTCCAGATGGGAGGGAAGTCGGTCCTGCCGACTCTGAGAAGGAAATACACCGGAAAAAAGAAAAGCACATTTAAATCAGCGGGCCAACACTAATTAGTTCTTTTCAGAAGGGCGATCCGGCCGTGCGGCGGGGGGGGGGGGAGGAGGTCAGCAATTAGTCGGCTTTGCTCGTCAACGCTGTTGGGTTATCACTCACTGATGAATAGCCACGGTTATTGGTGATTGCAGGCAGGGAAAGAGACATACCGTTAGTCGTAAAGTCACACCAATCAAACCGAAGGTAGAAACTTGAAGCTAAGAGTTGGTAAAGTGCATGAAAAAAACTAGACGTAGTGTAAAATACGTGCGCGCTAAACCGTACCACAAGAAACTAAGAAATGTTTCAGTCGTTTCTTGGGGGCTTTATGCCCAGCCTGTTGGGGCTAATTTGCATTTTTATGAATGAAGGAATGATCCATTTTCTTCAAAGGGTGGTGCAAACCGTATTACCAGGGACAATAATACAGAGTGGGTCTCTCTTCCTCGGCCTCATATAATTCCAATTATATGGCAGGTAAGAACCCTTGCGTAATTACAAATTATTGTTGATTACACGTAGGAAGAGAGAGAGAGGTAAAGCGTGGTTTGTTGAGGATGGGGTGAGAAGGGAAGACCGAGATGTAATTACCGACGGTAAATTGGTTGGCTGGCGAATTTGAGCAAGTGGTGTAGAGCCCACCACAACAACCCGGTTGCAGCTCGGGAGGCGGACCGTCCAACTAAGGATCGCTGCGCCGGACACGGCGCGCGACAACCCGGCTCGATTTCACGGCCAGAGAGCCGCCACGGATTCCTGCAGCCTCGGAGTGCGTCCGTCCCATCTCTATGCTAATTCTATGGATTTCCATCCATCTCTCCCGTTTCAAAACCGCCACCCTCGAAGTTGTATAGGGCTGGCGGGGCGGCTCGTCGGGGTTTTGTTGTTTTGTCCTTTACGCCTTATTCCGCGCTGCCGTCTCCTCAGGCACTTAAACCGGCTGAGAGATCGACAGGGACGAGGTCAGACGTGTGGCCAAGGTGAAATTTAAACTTGGCAGACACTTTGCCGAAAAGATGATCAGGGATGTAGGCTGTGTGTCGATTGGATTCCCATTTTTAGTTGAGTATTTTGGTCTTGTATGATTACTCCAATTCCATCTTACATTCATACTTTTTAATGCAAATTCGCCAAAAGCAAGGCCACAAAGCCACTCGAGGTTAGGGCCTAAGGAAAGATTGAGATAAAGAGGGGGTCCAGGAAGGCTGGAGATAGGAATTCTCAATCCTCTTAAAAATGGGGCAAGATCGTAAGCTATGGGGTAAAACGTGAACCAGGAAGGGAATTCCAGAGAGAGGCTGACCGAGGGAAGAAGCTGTTCTGATACCTCTTTGTTGTACACCTTGTGATGGACAGAGTGATACTACATCCTCGATGCGCCGCGATACTCACCGCTATATCGTTTCAAATCCAGCCCATGACCTCGACTATAGCTCGGTGGTCGAGTGGTGAAGACGTACGTCAGCACGATAGCATACGAAGCGGCAATAGTGGCGTCGAATCACACCCGATCTGCCTGGATTTGTTTTTGTTCAGCATGCAATCGAGCTTGTCACTAATTACGCATTGCTGATTGTACGTCGACTAGGGCAAACACAATATACATTTCCCGCGTTTCGGAGAATGGCGGGAGATAATTGTCAGAGGAATTCTGCAACGCATTGCAGGCGACAAGGTTACGTAATAGGGCGTGAGTAGGTTACGTAATAGGGGAAGAAAGGAGTATTCAGATCAGTTCTAGCAAGCACTCCATACGAGACGTTTTAATTTTGGTGATTTGGATCGTAAACAATTGAGGAAAAAATTAGTTCCTGTACGATATTATGCAAAGGGCGAAGTCCAACGCCCTCGCGGAGGAGAATGCTCACTGTTTTGGGGCACAGGCTTTTAAGAGGATTTTTTAGAATGTTTGTATCTGTTTTTTCCCCTAGTACAGCAATGACATACTGGATTGTTACATGAAATTTCCCGTTGATTGTCACGAATTATTTTGTATAAATATGTAAATCTTGCAGTTTCAATTAAGGGGGATCTATAATGTCATCCTGTGCTTTGCTATCGCCAATCCAAGAAAGGTTGAATTTCCCACTAGTGCCGAGGGCTGTGTGTAAAAGCGTGCAGCATGCGATTCTTGAAAAAAAAATGGTTCGGGGCAAGTTGAGCGCGCATGCTCGGATCCGCGTTTTCAAACGTCCAAGTCTGAGGAAAGCTTTCGCGCGTGTCTGCTGCCACCAAGCAGCGGACTAGTGCTCATGGTTTTTTTTTAAGACGGGGGACTTGTTTAACACACCCGCACGCACAAACCCGTACACGCGTATCCTTGTGGGGTATTTCCTTTGTTCTCTTGTACTAAAAAACACTCCCAGAAAAGCCCAATTCAAATCGCTCCCTTTCGAACCAGAATCACTTTCCTTGGCTGAAATTTCAAGCGAACATCCCTTATATAATAATTATAGTTGTATTTGCGACGGATAAACATACCTCGGAAATTCCTCCTTTTTGAGTTAATTCCAAATAATCAGTTTCGTGAAAACCTTATGGGGTATAAAAAAATACCCCACAAGGAGCGGTCCCATTGTCCTGGGTACCCACCAATTGTACTGGTGCCCCACAGCTCACCGTATGTAAGCCCACACACATCACACACTCCACACCACACCACCCCCACAGTCCTACGTCCTCACATGGGGCCAAGGGGAGGGCGTGTCGAGATGTAGAGGTAGTGCACAAGGCAAGCGAGAAGGGCAGATCAAAGTACATAATAATTGAGGCAGTGATACGGTAGTGCGCAATCCGATTCTTGTTTATATCTCTCGAATATTTCTCAACTGAAGCCTGGTGTGTTCGCGCAATCTTCAGTAGCCCCCACCCACCCCCTTAAACAGGTGGATAAAACCTTAAAGCCATTAAAAGATTAATACAACATTGGGAAGATTGGAAAATCATCCACGGATTTCCTTCTAATTTACACAGTTTGTAAATGGTCATGGTATAATTCCCATGTTGAAATCCTACTGTCTGGGATGCTGTTCTTTTTGAGAAATCTTCACTCAGAAATCAACAAATGGTTTATTACTCGCGAGTAATAAACGATTTCTTACACTAAAGAACGGTGTGTAAACCGTGACGGGTTTTTTTTTGCATTTTTTTTACATTCTCAGATTACCATTTGAGCTCCAACCTTCGCAGTATTGCTTTTTTTGGAATGTTTAACGGTTCATCTCAAAAACCGTGGCAACCTTTTGACCGTTACCAAAATGTTGTATAGGGCCTTTGAGAATGGCCCGCGTGCAGCCGCATTCCTGTGCCAAGCGCAATTCGGTCAACGACACTAGACGTCCCATTCTCCTGTCATCTCCATTCCCCACAGAGCCGCGTATTTGGGTCGTCTTGTGAGTTTAATATAAACCCCCCCTCATTTGTTTTTGGTTATCTCACCGAACGGGTCTCGTTGAGTGATGTAATGCCACCCTCTATACCTGTGGACGAGTCTCCGCTCTCTCCGTACGCCGTCGAAGGCAGCCACATCGCGGACTGCAGCAGTAGCCGCAGAGCCGCTCCGAAAAGCCAGCAACAATCCGTATTCAACAACCTATTACATCTTATAGACTCGAGACCCGTCATGATAAGAGGATGATATATATATTTTTTTTCGTTCATTTTCTATCTCCCACCTAGCTAATGCCCTTGGGTTGGTTGAGCAGTGGCGTGGGAGATATAGATAAGTGGATTAGCGTGTCGAAAATTACCAGCGCATCCAGGGGTTTTCAAGGGAAGACTCCTGGTAAAAAACCTCACTGGCTTTCCCGATAAAACCGAGGTGAACTCACAGCGTGATTTAGAGCTTTGGGTACCTGGCAACGACGTGATTTTGCCCCCGCTAGGGATGTTCCCCTAAATCCGTCCGGGGGACTTTAGATTGGAAGACAACGATGTCATCTGTTTGCATAGATTTGTGTGGGTTTTTTTTGCAGTCATGGTCATCCCTCGCGCAGAGGGTATTTGGGGGGATGGGGGTAGGGGGTGGGGGTGGGGAGCTCTACTGCACACGTTGGCAGGCCTTCGATTCTCCGCTCCGTCACGTCTAATGAGTCACGCGACCTTTATTGCAGCGTTCTCGTCTTGTCCCTGTTCCCAAACGGACCGACGCGAGTCGAGCCGTGAGCGCTTTCCAGCGGAGTGGTGTGCGGTATCTTAATTCGATGTAGACTGCGTGTACGGACTCCCCCCCCCCACACACACCCTCCCTCTATGGCGTGCAAAATTGACATTTATTCCATTAATATCTCTATTTGATTATAATACACAAATGTTGCAAACTGCTTACTGACTAAAATTACCAAAATGCAAATCTTAAAATTTAGTGGGCCTGACGTTTCGATCCTAGCAGGACCTTTGAGAAAGGTCCTGCTAGGATCGAAACTTCAGGCCCACTGAATTTTAATATCTCTATTGATTGTATCTCCGCTTGTTTGTTTGTTTGTTTGTTGGGATGTCTTGTCTTTGTTGTTATTTGGTTAGTTGGTTGGTTTGTTTGGGTGTTGGGGTGTTGGGGTGTATGTCTGTTTGTTTGTTGCTTGTTTAGTGAAGGCGTCCCCTTCTCAAGTTCTGCTTTTCTGGGTTTGCCTCCATATCACTGTCATCACTACATCTTCTCTGCTTTCATAGCCTTTTTGGTATATGCCTCACATGTTAACAAATTGATTGTTTTGTGCCTCTTTATATACATTTCTGTATTTTCTCTACTGTGATATGAAAATAAATGTTATTTGAATGAATGACTTTTGACTTTTCAAGAGGACACTTTATTCAACAAATAAAATTACAAATCAGTTACAAAAACATTAAAAAAATAAACACAATATTAAACAATATTTAAACGCAATCAAATTATTGGAAATCGGAAACGCATATAAATAAATCAAGATGGATCAGTATACTTCAGAAGGTTGTTTCCATAAGTTGTCAGAAATTCCAGATGAGGTTATCATTATTCGAAGTACATAAGATTTCTTTTTCATTGGGGTCCCATCTTTGTATAAAAGAGGGTATTTAAGTTTTGAGTTTATAAAAATTAAATTCGATGTACATTTTGCTTTTTTTTCTGTATTTCCAGGTTTGTAATATATCTTTAAAGTTTGAATGAATGAATGAATGAATGAATGAATGAATTGTAAATAGAGATATCTCTATGGCTAATAGTGATATTTCTATTCCGAATAGAGATATCTCTATTACGAATAGAGATATCTCTATCTTGGTAATAAATGTTTACTTGGCACCTCTGTTAAAAGAGATATTGTTCAGTTACTTGCATAAATTGTCAATTTTGCACGCCATACCTCTCCCCCACCTCCTCGCAAACAAGGTTCGCTTCGTGGAACTCCGCGTATAATACGATAAGTCCCTGTACACAAGGACCTTTGGTCATCGCGTGATACAGCTCGTCGTAATACGTGCTTTAGCGAATACATCTTGTACCGGTGATAACAGCTTTTTTATTTACCACTGCTGTTCTCGGGGGTAGACTAAATCTCCTCCACACACCAGGGACTCGTCGTCCATCCTAGTTTTCAGTCATCTCTTCTCATTATACCTTCGTAGCCCCGCCTGTCTACTATGCGCGCCTATTATTTTCTCAAAAGTTAGAGGGCCTGACGTTTCGATCCTAGTTGGACCTTTCTCAAAGGCAAAGTGACAAGGATATCATACACAGACTGTCAGGGGAAGGAAAGCCATGACACACATGACAGAGGAAGGACAACAGAGAAGGAAGTGGGATGCAGATGTACATCAAGGGAGGGACGATCAAAGAGAAAACAAACAAAATGGTGGGGAGGATCAAATGGATGGGATGGAGATGTGAGATAAAAGGGGAAAGGGACAGGGAAGATGAAAGAAACGAGGGATTAATGAAGTAAGGATTAGTCATTCTCATCCTGGATGTTGAGGCCATGAGGTTGTATAGTGTGGAGACGCTTAATCTACAGTTTTTCCCTGCTGAGGTGGACAGCATCTTTCCGATGGCCAAGAGACTCTATGCCCTGTTCAGACATGTCAAGAATGGAATGATTAGGGAGATTGAAGTGATGGCCCACAGGGGTATGTATACTCGATTGGTGCTGACGGTAGATATAATTATGACTATATAGTCGTTTCTTGAGGCTGTTTCTGGTTTCACCAACATATTGAATGTTGCAGACCCTGCAAGAATTGAGATATATAACATTGCCAATCATTTTGTTAACTTATTGAGTTTGTGGAAGTCAGCCATGTTATCATTATTATTAGTAATGAACGAGTGGTGCCAGATTGCCTGGTTGATTTAAAGAAAAAAACCTCTACGAAGATTCGAACCCCCATTCCAGTGTTCTCCTGAAAACTTCGAAACCACTCCCAAGTGTGCGTCGACTGTATACATGATGTCACGTATGGTCTAGACGTACTATGAATAAATTGTTTGGGCTATCGAGGGAGAACGGGGAAGGAATTGAGAATGACAAGACCGAGCGAACCCCCCCCCCCGTCTACCGATACATGTAGAATCTATAGACCTGAAGGACAATGTGATGAGCTTTAAAGGCCCAATACAACATTGGGAAGGTCGTAATCCATCGATGTCCACAGATTTCATTCTAATTTACACAGTTTGTAGATGGTCATGATAGGATCCTCATCTTGAAATCTTACGATCTAGGATGCTGTACTTCTCGAGAAATCTTCACCGTCAAACATCGACAGATAGTTTATTACTCGAATAAACTATTTCTTACACTACATAATAGTGCAACAAAAAGTGACTGTTTTTTACCTTGTTCTACTTTCTCAGATCACAATTTCAGCTAAAAACCTTCGCAGGATTGCTTTTTTTGGATGTTTAATGGTTTAACACAAAAACTGTGGCAATCTTTTGACCTTTATCAATGTTGTATCGGGGCTTTAAAGCTTTCGTTTGCATTTTAAATAACATTGTTTGCAAATACCCGACGGGCCTGTCTGACTGTGAGCCTTGTATCCTGCCTTTGGCAGGGAGTTCGCAATTTGTAATAAATGAGTAATAAACGTTGACGTTTTTTTGCCTTTTTTCTACTTTCTGAGATTACCGTTTTGAGCTGAAACCTTCGCAAGGTTGTTTTGTTGGAATGTTTAATGGTTTAAGACACAAACTTTGGCAATCTTTTGACCTTTACCGATGTTGTATAGGGCCTTTAAGATAGGCCTAATTGAGACTGGCCGCATTTGTATGGATGTTAAGGAATGGGATGGGTGGGTTTTATGCTCATAACTTGAATATTGTGAAGTGAATTCCTGCAACGGGAAAAAAACTGACGTCTTGCTCTTCAAACGTCTATACAACCGAACTAACTCTGCGAAAGTATCATTGATTAGCTTTTTCCAAAGATTTTCTAAGTCTCTTTCAAGTGATATTATTCGGGATCTTTGTCTAGAGCCTTCGTCTTAATCTTTCCTCAATGCCCTCCGTGATCATCTTTTCTACCAAGACCCCATCTCAAAATCCTTTTAGAAGACATATTGAAATTCCTTTGAAATTGTTATCATTTTTTTTCTCTCCTTATTTCTCCTTATTATGAGCAAATCTCTGTCTTTTTAAAGATTATTTTTTTATAATTAGCACTACATGCACCTTTGCTTATTTTATAGTTAATTTTCCATATATAGTGTACTGGGTTTTTTGTTAGCAGAGCCCCTTTACAGAAACTACTTTCTTTATGGCAACCCTACGGGAGGTAATTAGCTTTTTTGGATGTTGTATCTGTATCTGTTTAGTGTTAATTGTTTTTTAGTATTGATCTAGTATTTTTGCTTTCCCTTTAATTGTTGTTTGAGGGTGGTGTAATGAGGGTGAGAAAATGAAATGAATACACAATATTAATAATATACTTGACCTATATATTGTCTACCGAAATGGAATGCGATTTAGACACTCCAAGAAGACTTTCAAAGTGTAGGTAACCCAAGCTCCAAGTGTATACTGTTTGATCTGCCTTCGGTGCAAAGTGGAAGCACCGTTTGTTCTGCTTTCGTAAAAAATGCTGTAGCCACCAGAGAAATAACACTGTTTGGTCTGCTTTTTATCACTTCTCGAATCGCTTGGGGAGAGAGGGGGAGGGGAGTCTCGAGAGACAGAGTTGACAGAACTGCATGATGTTTGCCTCGTCTGTTGTGCGTAGCCGGGGCCCTGTACCGAACCACGTATCGGGCGCTTCTCTCAACCGACGCTTTTGGCTTATAGGACCGTTTGGGGATTCGGGGAGCATACCTCCCTTCCCCCCTCCCTCTCTCTCTCTCTCTCCCTCCGCGGTCGACGAAACACTCATACCAAGACGGGAAATAGGATGGAACTATTTCTAGGCCAAGCGAGCTAGCCGAGTACTTGGCAGGCGAGAGAACGGAGTGATTGATGCCAAAATGCGGCCTGAATCTTTAGCCAGAGACGAATGCAAAGGACGAAGGATTTTTTTCTTTTCGTTTTTTTATTCCTCTTCTTCTTTTTTTGTCTTTTCCATTTCATTGCGTGCACTCCATTGGCAGTCTGACGTGCATCACCTACTTCCTGCCACAGGCATGATCGAGAACTAAAGAACCTTGAAGTGCAGGAAGAGCTAATTCATATTTGAACTAGGTCGTCTGCATAACGGATTTTTTTTTTCAATGACACGCTGCAGTGCAAAGTGCACATCACGCAATGTCGTCAGCTAAAATAAAGCCTGTCATATTCATCTTTCCCTTCTTTCTTTTTCTTGCCGTTTCTCTCAAGAAACGACAATATTTGTTTACCGCCCTCCGACCTTAAAATTTGCAGAAAGGCCACTGATCCCGGGCAAAGATAGCAACAAAGATTAAAGGCCGAATACATCATTGGGAAGATCGGGAAACATCGATTTCAACAGATTTCCCTCCAATCTACACAGTTTATAGATGGTCTTGATTAATCTTCATGTTGAAATACTACGGTCCGGGATGCTGTACTTCTCGAGAAATCTTCACTCAAACATCGACAAATAGTTTATTACTCGCGAGTAATAAACTATTTCTTACACTACAGAAAGGTGCAAAAACCGTTATTTTTTTTCTGCATTTTTCCACTTTCAGCTAAAATCTTCGCAGAATTTATTTTTTGGGAATGTGGTTTAACACACAAACTGAGGCAATATTTTGACTTTTACCAATGCTGGCCTGTAAAACATTCTGAACTCGACCAAGGTCAGCTAAAACCTTGGCAGGATTTCTTTTTTGGAACGTTTAATGGACTGTGGCAATCGATTGACTTTTACCAATGTTGTGTAGAGCCTATACAGGCTACAATAAATAATGTTGGGAATAGACGTGGGCGAAATTATTGCATCTTGAATAGCGCGTACCTTTGTGGCTCTCACTCACGGATGGCTGCAAATCGCAATGTCACACCACGCGAACAGCAAGATAAACTTGTCCCTCTAATCAGCCTAAGTCCCCTTTCAAAAAACCCGGCTTAGGCTTCGGCTTCGGCTTTGGCTTTGTCTCTATTATTCGAACGCAGAGAACACAAGATGGAGTTCTTTGTACAACATTAAAAAGGGCTTTCCGTTTCCATGCCTTGTACTTTAAAATGGACGAAAGAAAGGAGGGCAAAGCCGGAGCCTGAGCCTAGGCCGGTTTTTGGAAAAGGGTCTAAGTGGACTGGTCGTCTGCCGTGGACAATTCTGAACTACGTCACCAAGCCGCCATCTTGTTAGCCAAAACGAGGTGTTGACGAACGCGCAGCTGCGTATTACGCGAGTTGCGCAGTACGGGCCGACGGGCGATTCCTCCCAACTGTCGTGTGAGGGCGCTCTGTTTTACCCAAAGTCAGACGCTTTTCAACGGCTGTCTTTCCACGAAAAACAAAAGAAGGTTGAAATCTCTTCTTTTTTCCCCCGTCGCCACAGATAGGGAGTTCATCCTTATTAATGATTCGAATGCGAGACTTAGGCCCAAACGGCCGACACCAGTGTCTAAGTAAAGCTAGGAAATTGTCAAAAAGTTAATGATTTATCCAGGCCACAATTCGTGGCCCTCCTAGCGAGAGGCAAATATTTGCATCGACAATATTTCCCTTTGTCCCCAACAGTCCCGATGTGTACGGTGTTCGGGCAACTCGTCAAAACCGTCACCGTTTAACGGTACCCTCCGCCGATCGACAAAATGCATCAATGTTCATGCTTTTTTTTTTCAAGAGAAAAAAAGCCTTTGAGAAAAGAGCAGGCTAAACACTATACGCCAGCACAGTCGCCGATTGCTTTTCTCGGCAGTATAATGCGAAAGCATGAATTTCCACGCAAAGCCTTTTGGCAAAATGGCTGGAGATTTTTGAAGAACAGCTCAGCGGGCAATCACGTACCTATCGGCTTGCCTCTCGTGCACGTATACAAGGGGGGGGGGGGGGCTGGGTTAATTATTAATGACACGCACTCCAACGCCCACTCATATGTCTGAGGCTGTAGACGTCTCGGCATAATCATTACGCCGGCCGCGGTCTCGTATAATAATTATGATCGACTGCGCCGTTCTTGCATCCGTTCACCCGTGTACCTGAAACTCCTGCACTTTGGTGCGTTATCTGCTAAAACAACTGTCCCTGACATTCCCACTCCCCTCCCCTCTCCTCCCCTCCCCTCTCCTCCCTGACTAAAAGGTGGAAGTCACTCAAGCGAATGCTGAGACCATCCTTCTTTGTGGGGGTAGGGGGGGCTAGGGTACAAGTCCTGATCACGATGTGTCATTAAAGGGATAACATAACATTGGTCAAGAGTAAAAAATAGCATCCATACGTTATCTGATTCAACATATGCATGAAATAGCACACCTGTGAAAATTTCAGCTCAGTCCGCCAACCGAGTCTCGAGAAAAATCATCGTGATTACCGCTTCATTTGTTTCGCGAAAAATGCAGCATTCAACGTATTGTTCCTAAAAAGATATTTACATCTCGTGTGAGACGTAAATTAGTTCTTTACTCTTTTCTAATTAAAATACAACATTTCTGAAAAAGTAGAAAAAGGGCAAAAAACCGTCATGGTTTTCGAACCGTTCTGTAGTGTAAGAAATAGTTTATAACTTGCGAATAATAAACTATTTGTCGATGTTTGAGTGAAGATTTCTCGAGAAATACAGCACCCCAGACCGTAAGATTTCAACATGGCGATTCTTTCGTGACCATCTAAAAACTGTGTAAATTAGAAGGAAATATGTTGACAGCGATGTTTTCCAATCTTCCCAATGTTGTATTGGGCCTTTAAAATCTACGACGCCATGGAGTCTTTCTCAGGCGGAAGACCCCCCCCCCCTTCCTCTCCTCCTCCGTTTGGTAAATCCAAATTCTCCGAGTAAATTACCCGAATCTTTGAAAGATCGAGTAACGGATACTGAGCCGAGCATATTTTTTTTCATTTTTCATCCCCTAGAGACAAGTTCTCTTTAAGGTGAAGCTACTGACATTTTTGAAAGTTAAACTATTAGCAGGAAAAAAGTTCGAAGCTAACTGATTCTAAAACGAATTTTGACACAAACAGAAAAGCAGATATATAAAAGATGATATATATAAAAGATGATATATATATATATAAAAGATGATATATATAAAATATGATATATATATATAAAAGATGATATTTTTGAGAAAATAAATTGCCAATGGCTTGATTTGGAAATCTAACAATTCCAACAATCTAACAATTCTAACAATTCTAACAATGTAGCTTTCTGATAATCCTCGTTTTGTGTTCACTTCCTCACACTTCTCTCTTTGATCGTTCCCCCTCTTCTCACTAATCCCTACCGTACTCCTTGCCCTTCCCTTTGATCTCTCCCTACCAGCTTTACTCTTTGTCCTTTGTTTCTAATCCGTGTCCTATTCACTCTCCCCCCTTCCTTCGTGTACATGTATCTGTGTTGTCCTTGTCACTCTACCTTTGAGAAATGTCCTGCTAGGATCGAAACGTCAGGCCCACGAAATTTTAAGATTTGCATTTTGGTAATTTTAGTCAGTAAGCAGTTTGCAACATTTTTGTATATCACAATTGTAAAACAAATTGAAACTCTGCGCTCTGGAACTTACAGCAGATGTGATTGAAAAGGCCTATTTCTTTTCGCGTTCCTATATATAATAATGTCGGATAAAAAATAAAAATTCCAGGAACGCTTCCTAAGACAAAAACAAAATGGTTTGGAATTAATTTTCCTCCTTTCGAGATTAGACTGCCTCCGAGGGGACTGGGGACCCGTCCGCACGGGCCACGTGTTCATGCTCGGTATTTTGCCGGGCGATGGATTACAGCCAAGATAACCTGATAGTCGCCATCCTTTCCCCTGCAAGAGTGCGGGTCTTCGGAGGGATCAAGTTTCCCGGCAGAATCGATATTCAGACCATATTTCATTCCAGTGTGCTGAAAGCAAATTATTATTTTTTTTATTATAATTCTCGGAGAGAGAGAGGGAGAGGGAGGGAAGGAGATAGAGAGGAAGGTTGGGGGAGAGGGGGAGAGATAGAGATAGAGAGAGTTAGAGGTAGTGAGAGAGAAGGGAGAGATTGGGAGTGAGGGAGGAAGGGAGAGGGGAGAGAGAGAAGGAGAGTAAGGGAGAGAGAGAGGAAGATGGAGAGGGGGACAGAGATAGATAAAGAGTGAGGGGAGAGGGAGAGTGAGAGTGAGAGGGGGATAGTGAAAGAGGGGAAGAGAGAGAGGAAGAAAGAGACACCCAGAGAGAGAGCGGGAGATAGAGAGCAAGGGGAGAGGTAGATTGAGAAAGGAGAAAGAGAGGGGGAAGGAGAATGAGGGGGAGAGATAGGGAGAGAGGGAGACAGCGAGACAGAAAAAGGGAGAGAGAAGGAGAGCGAAGGAGAGGGGAGATACATAGGAGAGAACAAATAGCGAGATAAGAGAGAGAGAGAGAGAGGGAGAAGAAGAGTCCCTCATTCAGAGTGAGGGAGAGTAAGAGGGAAGATAGAGAAGTGAGAGAGAGAGAGGGGAAGATAGAGAGGGAAAGAGAAAGGGGAAGATAGAGAGGGAGAGAGGGATAGGGAGAAAGGGGAGGGAGAGGGAGGAGAGGTTAGAGAGAGAGAGATGGGGAGAGAGGTAGGAGATAGAGGAGGGAGAGGGAGGAGAGGTTAGCGAGAGAGAGTCAGAGAGAGAGAGAGAGAGAGGGAAAGAGAGATTGAAAGAGAGAGATATGGGACGCGGGGGAAATCCGCAAGGCGAGAGTTGACGTAGCCAGGCGGGCAGACGGCTCGCTCAGGTTGAACTCGACTCCTGCTCGGCAATCGGCGCGGGTGTTGCGAACTCGATTTCCGGGTCGTGAAAGTTCAGCCCCATGCTGCCGCCACGACCGGCGCGAGGGACAATAACAACAACAAACCCCCCCCCCAAAAAAAAAGGTCTCTCCGGTCGGTCCGAGGAAGACCCAATGGATCGAGCTCTCGCGTTTTCTCGTCCCGACGTCGGCCGAGCGAGATCACTATACTCCAGCTTTGGACGGCCACCGAGGACGTGCCTCGCCGGCTGGGGGAGGTATAGCGTCATCTGTCTTGTCAGCGCACCGGCACAGTGCCGGCGCCGAAACGGCTCCCGGACTTTTGAAGCGGAGGACACCCCACCCCTCCATCCCCCCTCCTCCCCTCCCCTCCCCTTCCCCCACTTTCCCCGCTCGGCACCGAGCTCCGGGGATCAGCGAGATAACTGCTATCCATTATTGACGATTGCAGTTCCGAGGGAGATTGGCACTGGATCCCGTCGCTGACTTTACGCCGACCTCATCAGCCGTGGACACTTTATGTTGGCGCAGGCGCGTCCGGTCGGCGAATTTGCCAAGCTCCCACAAAGGGTGAAATAATTATGACGAATCGCGGAGGAAAGGCAACATCTTGATGAATGGACCTTTAAAGCCCCTACACAGCATTGGGCGAGGTCAAAGAATAGCATACGTACGTTGTCTGATCCAACATATGCATGAAATAGCACACCTGTGAACATTTCAGCTCGATCCGCCAACCGAGTATCGAGAAAATCGTGAAAACCGCTTGATTTGTTCCGCGAAAATGCAGCATTGAGCGCCGTACTGTTCCGAATAATAGTTTAGATCTCGGTGAGACGTAAACGATTTCTTTTACTCTTTTCTCAGAAAATACAACATTTTAGACAGAGATATTTCAGTGCGAGGTTTCTACTATAACCATCTTCAAACTGTATAAGTTGCCTTTGAGAAAGGTCCTGCTAGGATCGAAACGTCAGGCCCACTAAATTTTAAGATGTATAAGTTTCATGTAAATCTGTTAAGTTATCATTTCTGTTTTTCTATCTTACCAATGTTGTGTAGGGGCTTTAAAGTTGCTGATAGCGAGGGGTAGATAGGTGAAATATATGAAATTAGTAAAGTAACTTTCTGTTACTTTCTATAACGTTCTCTGGTTTACGAACATATTTAGCCGGTTAACGGCCGGCGATGTGTATCCCACGCACGTCTGAAAAAATCGGAAACCCCGTATATATACAGTGCATATGTGCAAACTTTTATTTTCTTCACTTTTTTGTATACAAAGATAAAGTCCATTAACAGCTAGCCATTTAACGACAAGTTTTGTTGCTGTTACGTTACGTTCGTGTAAACGTCATACATTTCTCGGTTCATTTATACAAATACGTAATATACCTTTTTGTTTTTGTACACTTCTATGTTACAGTTAGTCCTGTCATGCGGTTGAAGCGAAAATGAATAATTCTGTACCAATGATTTTGTTTACGGCAATAGATCAATGAACGAAAAAAAGGCTTCCCAAGTCTGCGAATAAAAAAAGGACAGATACAAATTTATCCAAAAAAAACCCCAACCGTACAAAGCCACTGTTAACGAGTTTGTGATTTTTAATACATGGAGACTGCTGCGACCTTTACGCCTAAATAGATCAATTGAAAATGCGACGAGATGTCAACACTGCACAACACATTAAAACGCACTTACCAAAACAGCCATAAGCCGTAAATATTTAACAGTCATTCTCCGTGCATAAGGGGCTTATTATCGTTAAAGGGAAATAGATCTTTGAACATCTTTCCTTTACAGGACACTCCGATCTCACTCCGATATATTCAAAGATTTTGTTGGTGACATTCTTTACGTCAATCATACCTTAAAAATTGGATTCTGTTGACTATAATTATATCATTACAGTACACAATTATACACTCCCGTACTTTTAGTGGTGCTTTTTGAGAAATTCATAGAACACATTATTTCAGTGCCTTGTGTGATTTTCGGCATGTTCGTCGCTCATGAAGTGACAGGAGACGGTCGCATGCACGAGACATAATGTACAGCTGAACCCAATTGATGGTGCATTATAACGATAGCATTGCGATACAGACGGTAAACACAAGCTTACTGATAACTTCATCGTATTACAATTCACGAGCTCGACAAAATAATGGAGGACTATAAAGTAAGGTAAGCAATTGCGGGGCATGGTTTGTTCCTTGCTGATTTTTTTTTTTTTTTTTACAAAACGGAATGAGCCCTCGTATCGAGCTGCCGAGTTCTCGGGGGGTAGTTGATTTTGTGGCTTGAACATTACCTCCCCGGTGTCACCCCCTCAACCCGACCCCCCCCCCACAGGCTTGGGTTAGCCAGCGGTTATCTGGAAAGAAGAGCGGACGGCCACGGATTATCGACAACCTATCGCTCATTCCGATTCCAGGCGACACCTCCAAGCCTTTCCAAGTTTGGCAGCAAGTCGATAGTGCCGGCGAATGGCCAATGGAAATGCGCCTTCGAGGGGAAGGAGATGGGGGGGAGGGCAGGGCAGGCGGGGGGGGGGGGCAGGGGAAGGCCATAAGGGCTGAGGAGGTGGAGGGGGAGGAGGAAGGGTAGGGCAAAGGGAGGGTAGGGGACAGGGAGGAGGAGGGGGAGGGGTAGGTTTGGGGACGGCCATCTTTGGATCGTTATCTGAGGCATTAAGGAACAAGAGACCCCTTAGACCGAATCTAGCTCATGTTATGTCTCAGCATATCCTCGCAATAGTCCTGCCACAGTATATCGGGTTTTTTTTGTCTAAACTTGCCCATATCAGACCCTATTCTTTACTGTAAAGTCCTCGTTTTTCACCGCATTGCATCACCGTTGGCATCATCAAATTAATGGCGTCGAAAAATTGGAAGTGTGAACAGCTAACGGAAAGCTTTCGACTTGTTCTCGGTTCAAACGCTTAATCTCCACACAACCTAATCACCAATAATTCGGTGTGCATCCCGTAACTATTAGGCTTTCACAGAGCATTTCTCTCGACTCACGGTGCAAATTATCACGGTGATTATAAGTACGACGATGAAAGACCTTGCAAGGGGGAAATGACACCAACGGATATACATAGACAGGTTTACATGATGAAAACCAATCTTGCAATTTGGGCGGTGAATGCTCTAATTCGATGTATTTCTTCCCAGCAGTACTGTTGGGGAAGTCTAAAAAAAAAAACCTTTGTTGGGAACGATTTTCCCCCCACAGGCTCAAATTGTCATTCATTAACGGTAGTCTTTCTGTGTGTACTTCAACAGTGGATTTCTGTAATCAGCGGGGCGCTACTCTGTCTGTGTGTGTGTATTCACAGACGAGGGAAGCCGTGAATTAAAGAGCACAAAACGTTTACCACGAAACAGCGAATAATTGTTGCCAGCGACGAAAGTGAACGGATTGCATTCGCGCCCCGATCCCAACCCCCCCCCCCCCCCAAACAAACCGAGAGCAAAAATGACGGTGGCTTTTTGTCCGAATATTAATGACTCGGGGGAAGTTCTTCCATTTTTGGGCTCAGGCTTGCTCGGGGTGCATGAAACTCGTCCCACCACCGAACGGCCTTTTCGGGTCCGGTGTCATGCCAAATAGTGTCCCCTGCCAAATAGTGTCCACTCATTAGCATACTGATCGCTGATTGGTCCAATACGTATGACATTCAACCCCCGTGGTTGGGGTATGGTTGCGCACTACACACGTATTGTGTATGGTTGCTGGCCTAACACACGCAACGTTGGGCACTTTGGTACCGTTGGACCCTAATTGTAACCGTAACGCTAACCCTAACCCAAACAACCCTTATAATAACCCTAATCCTAATCCCAATCCTGATTCTAATTCAAACCCTAACCCTAACGACCCTAATCCTAGTCCTAACGCTAACCGATCAGCGATCAGTATGCTATTGAGCGGACAGGGACAGGGACACTTTTTGGCAGGACACCGGGCACGGTGCGATGTTTGGCCTAGTGCTCATGCAACGGCCCAAGCCGGCGGGCGTTTTCAGAATTCCAGACCGGTGCGTGCTGTGTTTTGGCTTGCCACGGCGAAGCCGTCCCCAGGAAGCACCGGCGTTGAATAATTCAGAAAACACGACCGGCCGCGGCACCGTCTCGTGTATGCACGGCCAACCGGCTTGATCACTTTACCATTAGGGGGGGGGGGGGGGGCGGGGAGACGGCAAGAGCGACAGAGAGGCTCTACCCCTTGTGCACACAGAAGCTACGACGCCGGGTCAGGCATTCGAGGAGCAATCTGAATTCGATTTCAGGAGACAGGCCGAGAAACGGGGAGAGAGACAGAGAGAGATACAAAGAGAGAGAGATAGACACAGAGACAGAGAGGGAGAGAGTCGGAAAGAGACAGAGACAGAGACAGAGAGAAACAGGGAGACACAGATAGTCAAAACGACAGAGAGAGATAGACACAGAGACTGAGAGGGAGAGAGACGGAAAGAGACAGAGAGAAACAGGGAGACACAGATAGGAAAAACGACAGAGAGAGATAGACACAGAGACAGAGAGGGAGAGAGACGGAAAGAGACATAGAGAAACAGGGAGACACAGATAGGAAAAACGACAGAGAGAGATAGACATAGAGACTGAGAGGGAGAGAGACGGAAAGAGACAGAGAGAAACAGGGAGACACAGATAGGCAAAACGACAGAGAGAGATAGACACAGAGACAGAGAGGGAGAGAGACGGAAAGAGACAGAGAGAAACAGGGAGACACAGATAGGCAAAAAGACAGAGAAAGACAGCGAAAAATATAGATAACGACAGGGAGACAAAGAGAAAGAGAGAGAGTCACAGAGAACAAAAGAGATAATGAGAGAGACAGAGAGACAGGGCGGAGAGACAGAGAGAGAGACCGAGACAGAGAAATAGAGAGGTAAGAGATAGAGAGAGAGAGAGAGAGAGAGAGAGAGAGAGAGAGAGAGAGAGAGAGAGAGAGAGAGAGAGAGAGAGAGAGAGAGAGAGAGAGAGAGAGAGAGAGAGAGAGAGAGAGAGAGAGAGAGAAAGACAGAGAGATAGAGAGATAGAGAGGCAGAGACAGAGAGATGGACAGATAGAGAGGAACATATAAATAAAAGAGAGAGAGAAACACAGACCGAGAACGACGGAGAGACATGGAAGACACAGAGACAGGGAAAGAGAGGCAGGGAGAACAGTGAGAAAGAGAGAAAGAGACTAGCAGAGGGGCCGATGTTTAAGATAGAGCTCACCTTGGTCTGCGAGGCTGCTTAATACGTTTGTTTACAGCGCTTCAAAACAAGCCCTGCTTCAGCCCACCGGGGCGTGAATATATATCGGAGCGTATCGGATTTCTATCGGATTAATGTGGAGAACGAGCTTCTTAACCTTAAAAAAACAGCACGACTCGCCCCGCCCCGTCAAGATCGCGACCATGAGATAGCAAAAGGCCCAAGAAGCACCAATCTTGACTATAGTCCGTCTCAATAGCTTCGGGTAACTCTCCCTCGTCAAGAAACCCTACAGAGTGGCCTTGTGTCGGGTAAGGGTGGGTGGGAGACCTCGACGTTAAGCCCAGCAAATTCCGGAAAAAAAAATTCACAAGGTCCGTGGCTGGGTGATCAATAATTCTCCATTCGGGATGTGTGTTAAGAGTTTTTTTTTGCAGCGGAACATATAGTACGCTGCCGACCCGGTGTCCCCTGAATAGTAGACTGATGTCTACTTGGACGTGCCAGCCTGCTAAGATGTAATTCCCAGCCCTCCAGAGGACCGCACGCCAGGAATCTCTCAAGGAGTGTTTGCCCGACACCCGGGGATCTGTCCGCCTAAGTTGGCCCGAGTCGTAAGCGAAGGACCTCGTCAAACATAAACCCCACCTATGTAGGCCGACGCTCTTTTTTTTTTGTCTCGTCTATAGGCCTATAACTCTTCACGAGACGATGGAGTGGCGCACCGCATGCAACCGCTAACAAAAGCGATGCGCATTTCCTCGTGCCGTTGGGAATCCAAATAAAAAAAGGGTGTGTGCGTGTGGGGGGGTCACAACACCGAAAGGCCGTAATCGAATTGTGGATGTAAGCCGAGCGTAGGTCCGCGTGAAAAACTAGACGATCTATCGAAAAATTAGCAGCCGGGCCTGCGCGGGTCGCCCCTCGGTGGAGCGCACTTGGTTGGTCTCTGCCGGTTTGAGGAATGTCATTGGTGGTTGAGAGGGTGGTGGTGGTGGTGGGGAGGGGGTGGGGGTGGGGGGCTTGAGTTACGATCAGTCCAAATGTCAGGAGTAATGAATGGTGTCTGCGACCAGTCCCGTCTGTCAGTCGGTTTGTTGCAGGCGGCTCGAGCCTCCCTCGTCCCCCCCCCCTCCCCCTGAGTGTGCGAGAGCCGGGTGTCGGCCGGTGCAGTGAGATTCCCCACCCCCCAAAAAAAACATCCAGACCCTTTTTTCTCCCCGCACTTCCCATCCGATCCCCTCCCCCCTATACCTTCCGCCCGCCTTACCATTCTTCGACAGCTCTCTCATCACCCGTCCGTCCACGGTATAATAGAGGTGTCATTTACTTCATGAATAGCGGACACACCGACTGTCTCATCCATCCCATCAAGGATAGGCCACAGACCTTCCCCTCCCCCCCCCGCGAATCCATAACCAAACAACGGCGAAATCTCTCTCCTCCTCTCCTCATTTCATGATATCTTCGATGACACGGGACAATCTGCCATTGATTCCTAGCCGAATCCGGGCCGGGTAGTACGGGGTTTGGGAGGGAGGAGGACGGGGGAGAGGGAGGCGGGGAAACTACACATCCCGTGGTGGGCAACTCAGCCGACGCCACAAGTGCACGGCCTGAATTGGGCAGGAGAGGGATGCAGCCCCGGTTGGAGTGGACATTGAGTGATCGAGGAGGTTCTCGCGAAAAAAGACCATAGCTCTTAGGCGGTGGCAGGCAGCGCTGCGTGTGCATTGACCGCTCTATACACGTGGCGCCGTAGAGGGTGCTCAATTCACAGACCACCCACTCCCCCAAACCCCTGCACGACATCCATCTTCCAACGGATATCCGCGGACTGCTCCACGCTGTCGTTAGGCTTTGTGACAGACTGCCGATCGGGGAATGATCTGATCGAAGCGATGTTAAATAATATGTGACCGGGTACAGCATAATGAGGAATAACGCCCACTTTTTAGATTTTGAGATTTTCGAATGATGTGAAAGAGTATACCATTGGCTTTCAAATGATATCAAAATTATTTCCGTCTGAACGTTGTTGTAAATACAGTACAAGGAGACTTCGCTCGTTCATTTGGTACCAGACACAATATAGCAGCACCAGTCTAACTCCTCGAAAGCGGCCATTCAAACAGGCAGGAACAGGAACAGTACACAAACACTCCCCCGAAATCCTCGGTTTTTTTCAACATTTAGAGACGGATTTCGGAAAAATACTTTAGACATAATATCCTCCAATACATTAACTTTCCGAAAATACAAAAAAAAATGCTTTTTTTTTCATCGAAATGAGAAGATACTTTGACAAAAGTGTTTTGGTGGGATATTCCCCATAGCGCTGTGCCGGGTCACATATACCATGTGCGATGCTTATCTACCATTGGGATTGGTCGCACGATGTCATACCGGCCCACAAAAAAAAATGAATATTGATTAGTTGACTTAAAGGTTTGCATGGCGGAAGTACCAGACGGAAGTTTTGCGGTGACACCGTCCGTGTAACTCATCTCTTACGAGGAGTGTATGACTCTGAAAAGATTGATTCGTTACCTATCTAAGTAGAGTGCTCACGGCATTGTCCCAAATCTGATGATTAATCGTCATGATACGCCGAGTATCGTGAATCAAACTGTATATTATACATTTCTGGTAGTTTTGCTAAGGTGAAGGACAGTGCACCGCTGTCAATCCAATTCACTCCTTTTTCTCGGTGTATTCAATGCCTGGGATAACCTCCGTTTGACCATACAGCTAAGCGCCCCAAAGATTTCGAACTTAGCGGGCATTCGAATTCCTCCAATAAGCGCTGCCAAGCAGCAAACCCATAGCTAAAGCACTGCATCGCCCGTAAAATGTAAACGAACCCAGCAAGTAGTCGACATTAGCGGGCATTCGAATTTCTCCAAATGGCGCTGCCGGCAAACCCATAGCTAAAGCACTGCATGCACCATGCACCCGTAAAATGCTGTCGACGGCGAGTGTTACGCCTGGTGTTCACGCTGGTAACCGGTGTAACGATCTCAGGCGGGCTCCCGTGCTGAGTTGAGCCGTGACGTCACTGGCTCACCTCAGCACGTTGCAGCAACGTTCTCAGCTGCTCAGCGTGCTCAGATGAGTCAGTGAACCAAGCACGTATAAGGGCGCCCTTCATTTGAATGTTTATGATTTTCCGCGAACGAACACAGTTTGCTTTTGATTGTATAAAGTCAATCAATGCACCCTTATTACGGGAGAACAACTGTATCATTTCTTCCCCAATGTAAAACTGCAAGTTGTAGGCCTAGGTACTAGGCTCCGTACTGAGTGAGTTGGAAAATAACTACGGGTCAACGAACGTGTCTGAAAGCGCTGCATTGCCAATGGCCGTATCGCACTGCGTATGACGTTTTTATCCATATATGGTAACGGTCTCATCTAAGCATGGGACCCGGGTCAGACTGTTACACCGGCATCCACCCCACTGAACTCTGTGGTTTGAATGAGTAGATTATTAGTCCGCGGCGTCAAATGCCGTTTGAATTGCGCCTTTCGCCCCTCGTTGAACGGGCAGGTCGACATCGGGGTGGAATGACAGCGCGTGGCATTCGCGTCACAGCGCGGCGAGCGATGGAGACAACGGCTGACGTCTGTGGCTCAACACTTGCGCCTTGTCTCTCGGGGGGACAATTTAGAAAGTCGAAGCCCGAAGGCTCCTCGGCAGTTCCATGTATAATGCGCACCGGCCTCCCCCGGGTAGAGAACAACGCCACTCACAGAGAATCCTTTCAAATGTGTACGGCGCTTATGGGAGGGGGGGGGGTTATGATTTTTTTTCTCTTGATCATTCTTGAAATGAAAAAAAAAATCGTTTCGGCGCACGGCAGGCGATCCATTCATCGACAGCTTTTCCTCGGCAACCGAGGAAGGCGAGATTCATCAGTAAATTGAGAACTGCTAGCACCGCCGGCAAACGCGGCAGCACCGCGGTGACGGCGCGCTCCGACTCAGACGGTGCCGGTCGAATTATGCACGGGTACGGGTCGCGAGCCGCGCGGTGCATGCATGGGTTTGGCGGCTTTCGTGCCCTGGCCCCTTGAGGGCGCCCTAGGCCATCCATTCAGCTGGATTTCCCCGGCGGTCCTGGGGCGCGTTCGCTTATTGGCTCCCAATTGAGCGTGTACGACGAGCCAAATTGCATCGCGAGCCGTCTATAGCAAAGCGCTGCAGCTCGGCGCGACAACAACGCGGCAGCGGACTCCTATATAACCGCTTTGAAATCCACCCACAAGCCCACTTCTGATAGATGCAATTCGGAGTTGGCCACGTCCCACCAAACTCATTCCTTGCAGGCCTTCAAAAGAGCCACATGATATGATTATTCCTTTCCTACTTCTTGAAACGTCAAGCCGGTCTTTTTCTCTCTCTCTCTCTCTCTTACAAGAAGACGGACGATCGTCTGTCTCGCCTAGCGCATGAGGCGCAGTAATTTCGCGAAGATTGCCAGGCCGCATCCGGGAAGGGAGCACACTGCTTCTTCCCTGGCCACCTGTCGACCTAACCCGCCGTCCCTGTGGTACCTGGGAGATGGGAGTTGATAAGACGGTCGGTGCGGGCAAGGGTTGTGTGGGCTCCTTCCTGGCGCCCAGCCTGCCCGTATATACAAGCCGTAAACCTGCGCTGTCGCACCCCCCGTCTGATTCGCATAATTGTCCCGCAAATGCCCCCATGCATTATAGAGTGGACTGGTTTTCAAGCTGCTGATAATTTTGGATACTCGGCTAAGCAGTCTTATCCTTTTCTGCACATTGAACGCGGGAGATATAATGTGGACATTCTCAACACCCTCCTATAATTGTATCCTCTTCCCTCCTCTGTCCAACCCTACCCTGCCTCCCTGCCTGCCTACCTACCTCGTTGCCTGCCTGCCTGTATCCCTCCCCTCCCTGTCTCCCTCCCCTCCCACCCACCTGCCCTCCCTCCCTACATACTTCCTTCACTGCATGCCTCCCTCCCTCTTTGACTCCCTGCCTGCCTCCCTGCCTGCCTCCCTGCCTCTCTGTCTCCATCCCTGCCTGCCTGCCTCTCTCCCTGCCCGCCTGCCTGCCTGCCGTCTGCCTGCCTGTCAGCCTCCCTCCATCCCTCCCTCCCTCCATCCCTCCCTCACTCCATCCCTCCCTCCATCCCTGCCTCCGTCCCTGCCTCCATCCCTCCCTCCATCCCTCCCTCCATCCCTCCCTCCATCCCTCCCTCCATCCCTCCCTCCATCCCTCCCTCCGTCCCTCCATCCCTCCCTCCATCCCTCCCTGCATCCCTCCCTGCATCCCTCCCTCCATCCCTCCCTCCATCCCTCCCTCCGTCCCTCCCTCCATCCCTCACTCCATCCCTCACTCCATCCCTCACTCCATCCCTCCCTTCCTCCTTCATTCCCTCCATCCCTCCATCTCTCCCTCCTTCCATCCCTCCCTCCATCCCTCCCTCCACCCATCCCTCCCTCCACCCATCCCTCCCTCCCTCCTTAACTCCATCGCTCCCTCCGTCCCTCCCTCCATCCCTCCCTCCGTCCCTCACTCCCTCCATCCCTCCCTCCCCCTCCCTCCCCTGCCTCCCTCCCCTTCAATCCCCTTCCCTCCCAAGAAATCACTGCACACATGTCCACGTCTCGTCATGTCGTCAGTCTTCTCCGATACGGAGTTATAAAACATCCAATTTGATTTCGTGACACGCCTGTTAGTAAAATTTGAAGTTTTCCGGCTTGACCAAATTGGTCACCATCAACCCTGCTCTTCCTCCCCACCAAAAAACAAACAAACAAAGATGTATCAAACCAAGTAAACATTGATGAATAAATTAAGTACATCCATCAATAAATAAACAGTGTACGAAACAACATCCCATAACAGTGTTTTCTCCTTAGAAAAAGGTCTTGCTAGGATTAAAACCTTGTGCTCTCTATCTTTAAATTTGGAATAAACTTAAGTTTGCACCATTCAAGAAAAACATCCTTAACTTGATATTCTTGATTGAATCAACCAGCCAAAAAGATTACACTGGCCCAATCGAAATAATCGGATTGAATTCATCGACAGAAAAAAATATATAGAACAGCCCCGACTCTTGAATCAAGGCCTGCAAGAAAAATACAGAGCATAAAATAAGATTTACCTTTGCTCCTAACTTTACCTTATAAACACATTAGCCTAGTCCATTCCCACCTCATCGTAACATCACTATCCATATATGGGCCTCGATAACACCCGATAGGGCAAGATAGTATAGTAGAATACTCGCCTGCCCGATCGGGAGGGAAACATGAGTCAGTTACCTTTCTCAAGTGTCTTACAGGCGGTGCTCAATAAATCAGATTAAAAAAAAAATAGTTTTTTTTTTCTTGGTAAACGATAGCATTCAGTACGTTACATTTTCCTTTTTGTTTTTGTAATTTTCGCCAGCAGAAAAATATAAAAATAAAAGATACTTAACAATACTTCACGGAGGAAAAAACTGACGAGTTTACATCCGCGAATCTCAATAGTTAGAGGGCCTGACGTTTCGATCCTAGCTCTTTGAGAAAGGTCCTGCTATAGGATTGAAACGTCAGGCCCGCTGAACACTGAGTTTTATGTAATGCAGATCATTTTAGTCAGTGAGCAGTTTGCAACCGTTTTTTGGGATTACATTCGATTTTTTTCCCAGAGCGTTTTAGATGTTTTCGCCCAGTCCCGACACCCTCACTTCCTTCGACGAACAAACAATTCCCACCACTGCAACAAGGAAGTGATCCTACCATTAATTCATGAGTAGATTCAATTATAGTCATGCCGATTTCCCAAGAGAATTCTCAAGTGATTCTCAAGTGAACAAGAGCCACGAAGACGTTCATCGCCTTCCAAAAATAACCTCATCAACATTGATGAGGTAAACTGAAACCGTCATATACATAATTATCTTAAGAATAAATTCATCATAAAATACACTGACTTCGTCGTTTGTTTGATATTGTCATATTTTGTTTTTGTTTACCTTAATTATACACAAGTATTACGGTACTCTTTAATATTGTACTATACGTTGTCCTGATGAGTTTACAAACAGAGTATGATTTCGAAAAATGGCAAAGAAAACTTTGACTGGACCGGGACTTGAACCCGAGAACTCTGGTATTTACATACCAGCTCTCTTACCATCTGAGCTAACCAGTCTTTAGATTGTGGCCTTCACCGAATAGTCGACTAGTCGTCGCCGGGACGGGAGCGCCAGTCATCAATTTACCCATTTACAGCCGTATATATATATCTCCCGCAATAGGATTTTGTTTGGACATTATACCACACGTCGACGTGACCACTTTAAGCGGTACGTGCACCCCCCCCCCTTCCCCGTGCACGCTTGGTAAACGACTTTCGCACGAGGACAGAGACTAGATGTAGGCCCCTCGTCAATCAGGTAGACGGATGCACCCGACATCTTATATATCCTTCCTTCTCTGAATCACTCGCTCGCTGGCTCCTAATTGATGGTCGTCGAGATTCGGAACGCCAGACACGGGCGTCTTGTGTCGCCCCTGTTGGCTTTATTCGTCTGCTCCTGCTTCGTCTTCTTTTTCCGGAGAAGCGGAGCGACTTGACGTGCGGGAAAAAAAAGGCAGCGGCCCTCTTCGTGGCGACGCGTCGGTCCGACGTCGGCTTAATGAAACCGAGACGACGGCAGCGGAGGATTTGAAGGAACTCGGCGAATGCCTCGGGGTTTGTCGAACTTAGAAGTGGCGATTCGGTGGGAAGCAAGGCATCCTGCCATCGTCCTGTCGTTATCGACCCGCCCCGGATATATAAGCCTGTGTGATTCCGATCTGGTGTGGGGGTGGGGGAGGTGAATACGCGATCAAGGTCGTGCGATCTCGTCGGTCGACGTTCTGGCGTCGCGATCGGTGCAGATATCCAGGCGGCACTCCTCGTCTCCATCGGACAAACAAAACAAAAGCCTGTGCGCGGATGCCGCACAAAGGTCGGCGGCAGACGATGGGAGTCGCGTTTCCGGCTGGAGATAGGGGCCGGCGGGTGGGAGAGGGGGGTCCTAGATGGACGAGTCCTCTTCGCCGGCCGGAAGGCGCTCCGTCTTGGTTGTCATGCTGATGCTGATGCTGGTGCGCTCCTTGTAGCTGCCGCCGCAGCAGGTGGCGAACATCTTCCTGAAGTACTTCCTGAAGCTGGTGGTGGTGAAGGCGTAGACGAAAGGGTTGATGCAGCTGTTGGCGTAGGCCAGGCAGACGAAGGTGCCCTGCATGCTCATGAAGCCCTCCAAGTTCCGGCTGACGATGCGCATGACGGCGGCCTGGTTGAAGCGGGCCCAGGTGGTGAAGATCTGCACGGGCGCCCAGCAGAAGGCGAAGAGGACCACCACGATGAAGACCATGCGGGTGATCTTGCGCTTCCGCCGGAGGGCGCGGGCGTGGGCCTGGGCGCTCTCCGTGCCGCCCGAGGTCTTGCGCCAGATCTGGAGCAGGATCTTGGCGTAGCAGAACATGATCCCGGTCAGGGGTAGGATGTACATGGCCAGCAGCGAGAACACGCCGTAGACCTTGGTGCTGACCTCCGGATTGGGGAAACTACTGTCACAGTTGCCCTCGTCCGAGAGATGGACGAAGATAAAGGAGGCCAGGTGGATCAGGGCCGAGACTGCCAAAGATAAAAAAAGAGAGAGACAACAGGAGAAAGACCGTTACAAATGGTTTCAGATCTCCGGGCACTCGTCGGGGGCACCGAGCATCAGGCCCGACTGGTCCGACTCCCCGTCACACAAGTTCGGGCTCGGGGAAGGGAAGGCATGCGGGTTTTTGTGTTTGTCTGTAGGTCTACATATTGGACTCCGCCTTTCCCGAGGTGACCTGATCCACTCTGGTCTTGTTGGCCGAGCTCGTGCTCTTGCCGTCCCGGTCCGAGCGGCCGCAGCAGCTGCAGTGCCGAAAGAAATGCTTAAAGTGCTTTTTGAACCCGGTGGTGGTGAACGCGTACACGAAGGGGTTGACGCAGCTGTTTAGGTACGCGATGCAGACGAAGGCACAGTGCAAGTTAGTGATATTGGCCGGCAGGTATCCGGTGATATGGAACAGGGACCAGGTGGTAAAGATCTGCACGGGGCCCCAGCACAGGGCGAAGAGGACGACGACGATGAGCACCATCCGGGTGACCTTGCGCTTCCTCCGGAGGGCGCGAGACTGGGCGCCCTCCGTCCGCTCGGTGGCGCTCTGCTTCTGCCAAATCTGAATGAGGATTTTCGTGTAGCAGAAGAGGATCACGAGGAGTGGGAGAGCGTACATCGCCAGGAATGTGAACACGCCGTATATTTCGGCGCTGGGCTGACCGTTCGGGAAATTCCACACGCACTCTTTGCTGCGCGTGAGCCTTGTCAACACGAACGACGCTAAGTAAATCAGCCCCGAAACTAGTGGGATGAACAACAACAAAAAACCACATGAGAGAGAGAGAGAGAGAGACAGATGAACAACCGAGTTAAATTTGCAGACTATCAACAATTGAGTCAAAACATTATCAATACAAGCTTCAGTTCGCTGAAAGACACGGCCTCTCACAATCGGGTCCACATCGATGCTCGTTTTCCCCTCATTTAATATGAAGTGATTTGGAATATGCAGTTCACACCATTTTAATAAGAAAAAATGTTTCAGTTTCAAGACCACGAAGCAGTTCAAGAGAGACTAGATGATTCTTGGGGAAGACCGTCATCTAAGGACTGGATACCTCATAGGATACGTGCTCTGGCACGCAACAACCAGAGGTCTCGGGTTAAGGTTCCAGTAATTCATTTTCGTGTCTCCTGGTTTTTTTTCCGAATGACTTTACTCTCTAAGTCTAACAGGGGTCGAGCAGCGGTCAGTTATCAGTAGTTGAGGAGAGATTTCCAGACTGTAAGTTCTTTTTTTCTTCTTCAAATAGACCGACTGTAAGTTCTTTTTTTCTTCTTCAAATAGACAGACTGGTATTAAAGGTTCAAGTAGAAGGGCAGAGTATCATTTGTCCAAATTCTGCTCATCAAATCCAGTTCCTGCAATCTTATCTCCATCTCGTTTTTTTTTTTTTTGTGTGAAGGCTACGCTTTTCCGCAATGGATAAGTGATCTACTCTAACTATAGCTTGTTCGGGCACGTCTACGGAGAGGGCGCGTAGTCTCCCCGCTTTCTCCCCTTTTCCCGCCGTCCTGTGAGGATGATAGATCGGCAGCGCTGATTGGCCAATAAGAGTCAGCCTTAATTAACCAGACCGTGCGGTCTCTATGCCTACACTAAACCAAGCCTACCCTCCCCTCCCCCTAGACGCCTTATTAATCATTCTTTCCGGTTTACCGTCCGCTCGTTCTTCCGCCTAATGTACCATAAAAGGCTAGGAGTAAACTAGAGAGAGGGAGGGAGGGAGGGAGAGGGAGGGAGAGGGAGGGAGAGGGGGGAGGGAGGGAGGGAGAGGGAGGGAGGGAGAGGGAGGGAGGGAGGGAGGGAGGGAGGGAGGGAGAGGGAGGGAGGGAGGGAGGGAGAGGGAGGGAGGGAGAGGGAGGGAGGGAGGGTGGGAGGGAGAGGGTGGGAGAGGGAGGGAGAGGGAGGAAGAGGGAGGGAGGGAGAGGGGGGGATGAGGTGGGGTGAGGGCAGAAGAGAGTGGAGAGGGAGATATATATAGAGAGAGAGGGGGGAAGAGATAGAGAGAGATAGAGATAGTAGAGCGAAAAACAGAGAGAGAGAGAGATAGAGAGAGAGGAAAAAGATAGATAGAGATAGAGATAGATAGATAGATATATAGAGAGAGATAGAGAGATGAGGCTAGAGAGAGAGGGGAGAGAGAGCTTTGGACGGAGAGCGAGAGAGAGAGGGAGGGAGAGAGCGTTGGACGGAAAGAGAGAGAGACTGAGATAGATAGAGACGAAGAAAGAAAGAGAGAGAGAGAACGAGGGGAAGAGAGGCAGAGAGATTGGTTGAGAGAGAGAGAGGGAGAGAGCTAAACAGAGGGAGACAGAGAGAAAAGGATGGAGGGAGATAGAAAGAGAGTAGGTGAGAGAGGGAGAGAGATGGATAAGAAATAAAGAGAGAGACACACACAGGCAGAGAGAGAAGAGAAAGCGAGAGAGCGAGAGAGAGAAAGGGAGGGAGGGAGGGAGGGAGGGAGAGAGAGACAGACACAGAGAGAGAGAGAGAGAGAGAGAGAGAGAGAGCGAGAGAGAGAGAGAGAGAGAGAAAGAGAGAGAGAGAGAGAGAGAAAGAGAGAGAGAGAGAGGGGGGGACGGGGAAGGATTTAAGAGGTCCAGGCATCGGACAACAGAAGAGCGACTGTCTCAGATTGAAAGGCAGCCCTCCGTGATGCGAGCGCGGTCGACGGGAATTAATAATCTCGGGCGCGTGAGCTCCAGCACAGAATCCGGCACGTACCGGGAGCGGGTCGGAGCAAACCGTCGCGAAATAACAGTCACGACTTCTGCGAAGTCTTTCCAGTATATAAAGGGTCCTGTGAGGGGGCGAGGGAGGGCAGGGGGGGGGGGTTGAGATAGCTCGAGCATAATTATTTGTAAGCGCGGGGACGAAGGAGACGCTGAAATATCAACCCCCCCCCCTACTACCACCCTCGCCCTTTCGTGTTCCGTCGGCTCATCCAGGACGGAGCTCACCTCGCAATAACGTCGGCTCGCGAAACATCAGTGAATTGGCTTTTCACCCCGCGCACCTGATCGAAATAATAGTGTCCGTATTTGCACACCCCCACACTCTCTCCGCCCCTCCCCACCCCTCCCAAAGCCTCCCCACCCCTCCCCCATCCCTCCCCCATCCCTCCCTCGAGCTACACGCGGACGCAACTCTCAAAGCGGCGCGTGTTATACGGGCCCAGGACTCACATCGACCGCAGGGTGCGGCGGTGATACGGTTACTGATTCATCTCTCCCAAATCAAAATAACATGATTAGACGAAGCCGACAAAAAGAATCATATTAATGGTTTCGTCCAAAGGGCGCTCTCGCGCGAATGAAGAGGCCGAAAGTGTCACCCCCATTTGATATTCAGTCATGCAAACCAGGAAATGTGAGTTTCTCGGTGTCCGTGATATTGTCAAGGCTACCTACGCGAGTCGTTTGCTTCCGTAATTTGTGACCCGGTACAGCATAATGAGGAATAACCCTCACTTTTGAGATTTTGAGATTAGCTTTCCAATGATATCAAATTTATTTCCATATGAACTTTGTTGTAAATAGTACAAGGGGACTACGCTCGTTTCATTTGGCACCAGACACAATATAGCAGCACCAGTCTAACTCCTCGAAAGCGGCCATTCAAAAAGGCAGGATCTTTATATTTTCATGAAAACAGTACACAGACACTCCCCCGAAATCCTCGTCGAAATCCTCGAAAATTTCACATTTTTTCTTTGTCTGGGGAAGACTAAAAGTTTCACGATTGCACCGTAGAGGTCCACTCTTTTCCTTAACGCGGTCTTGTACAAAGATCGGTCCTGGCAGTGCTGGCGGTTCGCGATAGTGCGCCCTCAAGAGTTTGCAACGCAGTTTGCCAATCACAATGCGCGGAATCCGGCCGTGTCCGAAACGGGCGTCCAGAGCTACGGCTAGGGCTATTGTCCTCGCATCTCCGTGTATTTTCCAATATGGGAAGACCTAGACCTAGCTCTAGTCGCCCGTTTCGGACACGGCCTCCGTGGACCCTTTTCCGGACGGGCATTGGTCGGCAGATTCCGCGCACAGTGATTGGCCAACGCGTTGCAGACTCTAGAGGGCGCACTTTTGTGAGTCGCCTGTATTGCCAGATCGCATTATGGCCGTTTTCGAGATGAAGGCTAAGGCCGTTTTCGAAATGAAGGCTTAGGCTCGGGCTCAGGCTTCGGTCATTATTAATCTTACTCGTTATGATATCACAGGCATCTAAAATCAAGCGTTTGGCCCCAGTTTCTTGGTGAATACCCAGTACTTATCAAGCCAACAAACCTTCAAATTCCGGAAACGAACCACAGCCTGGATTTTCAGGTTTTGTCAGACGGAGACGAAGCCTGAGCCCGAGCCTAAGCCTTCATTTCGAAAACGGCCTTAGGCTCGGGCTCAGGCTTCGTCGCCATCTGGCAAAACCTGACAATCAAGTTGTTTTCCGAATTTGAAGGTTTTGTTTGCTTTATAGGTACAGAGTGTTCACCAAGAAAATGGTGCCAAACGCTTGATTTTAGATGCCTGTGATATTTTAATAACGAGTGAGATAAATATAACCGAAGCCTGAGCCCTAGCCTAAGCCTTTATTCCATTAACGGCCCTAATGTGATCTGGCGATACGGGCGACTCACAAAAGTGCGCCCTCAAGAGCCTTTATTTCGTAAAAGGCCATAATGTTATCTAGCGATACGGTTGACTCACAAAAGTGCGCCCTCAAGAGCCTTTATTTCGTAAACGGCCTCTATCTGCACAATGGGAGGCAGTGTCCCGAAACGTACGGCTTGGGCATCGGAGAGCGCATGCAGTAATTAGGATAAATAGGTTTGCAGATACACCATGTAAATTCTCTTTTGTGAGTAAGTGTGGTTCTGAAACGAACCGGAGGAACTCGACGTTTCGAACAGTGTAGTCTGCTCGTCTTCAGGAAGACGTACAGAGTATACTGTTCGAAACGTCGAGTTCCTCCGGGTCTTTTCATAACCACACTTACTCACAAAAGAGAATTTAACATGGTGTCACCGCAAACCTATTTATCCTGATATTCTCACAATGCAAACCTTCAAATCTCATGCAATAATTGCAAATGGCAGAAGCTCTCTGGAGACGGCCGGTTGAGTGTGGATTTTTTTTTTTTTTTTTTTGGGGGGGGGGGGTGGGTTGGGTTAGCGAGCGCCAATTGTGGGTTATTTCGAGTCCGCCATCTTGCAACAAGGACTCGGTTATTATTGGGTTTGAGCAGAGACCTTCAGCGTGTTTCTACTGAGCACACGCTAACACCCGGTATTTCTTACCCACTATATTCCGGGTGTCGGTGATCCGGATCACCGACAAACGCCTGTTTCTACTCAGTACGGAAAAGGCGGGTGTCGCCCACAATCGACCTTCGTCGAGGGTAGACCGGACGTGCGGAATGAATCGGGTCACGCCGCAGGTCAAAGCAAGGAATTCACTATTTCTGTCGCATTTTCCGGTACACCCGGCAACCAGTTTCTACTGCGAGTGTGACCCGAAGACACCCGGCAAGATCCACCTCAATAGGTGGTTGTTGGTGAACGTTTGGTTGCCGGATGACGTTCGGAAAATTAGACGCCCGGTTGTGTTTCTACTGGACACTCCACCCAGAAACACCCGAAGACGCACGGAGACACCCGGCAACCTTTCGTTAGTAGAAACACGCTGCTTGTCAGACAGGACAGCGCGCGATCCTCGAGGGAGGGCGTGCTACTGCCTGCTCACCCTCGTCGTTTCGACCGAGTCTCCCGCGAGCAAAAAAATTCACCGAGTTATCTCAGCCAGAAAATTGGCTACTCACGAACATCCTCTCGCGGTTGGCCAAACCATGATTAATTTAACAGACTGCACGTTTGATTTGTAGTCGTTTTTTTTTTCTTTCTGGTCGGGAAGGTGCTTATCATTAAGATGCATAGTGATACAGTTTTGTGGAAGAAAATGTTGTAAAGGAGACCCGTGTTACGTTTGTGCTTTTTTACCCGATGCCTGATGAAAACAATTCAGGCAGCTCGGGTGGGATTCAAACCCGCGACTCCGGCTTTCTATAGTGCAGGCGTCTCAACCACTTGACCACCGAGCTGGTCGAGGTCGTGTGGCGGATTCGAATGCTGTAAAGCGGCGGGTACGGCGTTGCATCGTAGATGATGACGTGACGTTTGCGTCGTGCGTCTGAGCACTGGGCGTGCATCGCGTCGGGTAGGAAAAACCCTCATTGAATTACACCGCAAGTTGAGTTACGACGCATGGGGATAGCTTCGTGAAATCCACCCCTGGTGCATATAGATAGATAGACCGGTGCAGCTGCGCTCACTCACCGATCCAGATGGTCACATTAATGATGACCGCCTTCATCACTGTCCTCGTATTCCGCGATTTGACGGCGTGCACGATGAGATAGTAGCGGTCCACTGTCATCGCTGTCAGAGTGAAGCACGTGGCTTGCACCGTTACCTGGGGGAGCAAAGGGAGAGAGAGAGACGGTTGGGTAACATTAGGGCCGCGTGACATTATCATATCTCCCACAGAGATCCTGTGTGTGCATTAAAGGCCCCTTAGAACATTGGTAAAAGTCAACTGATTGCCACAGTTTGTGGGTTAAACCATTAAACATCCCCAAAAAAGAGATCCTGCCAAGGTTTGACCTCAAAATGGTAATCTGAGAAAGTATGGAAAGTGCAAAACACCGTCATGGTTTTCGCACCGTTCTTTAGTGTAAAAAATAAGAGTAATAAATTAGCGATGTTTGAGTGAAGATTTCTCGATAAATACATCATCCCAGACCGTAAGATTTCAACATGAGGATTCTATCATGACCATCTACAAACTTTGTAAATTAGAAGGAAATCTGTGGACATCGATGTTTTCCGATTTTCCCAATGTTGTATTGCCCGTTTAAGAGAGATCTACAAAAGGAGTGGTTACATGCACGTATACCGCGCTATCTCATCCATATACCAAGTTTCTGTGGCACCGTATGGGCAATCGTAACGGAGCCCGTCCCAAGGGCTGCAGCAAAAGCCTGGCTGTGAGATGGAGGTTGTCGTCGAGCAGTTGTGGAGGAAACCGTGGCTATGGTGTGCGTGTAACGATTCCCCTCAGCCTATGGGTTTGAAGATCGTGGACGCATTGCAGCGCAGCCATTAAAAAAACAAGGCAACTACAACCATTACGATTGACAATGAACAATCGTGGACCAATATAAATGAATACAAAAACCTCATCATTCGGAGACATATTTGTGTTGGCGACAAACAAAATGGCCGGTGAAGACGCTAACAACACAAATTCAGGAAAACCAGACGAAAAAACCCACGGATGTATCCTTTCAATCAATCTTTTTTTCTTTTTTTTTGAGGCGACTTTATGCTCGGTATTTTGATTTCGTCTCTCCTGTTATTGCCTGACAATGTTTTCGGGCAATCTGTCAATGCGGCACGTTGATAGAAGAACGTCCAGGGAAGGGCCAGATATCTACTCGGCATAAGCCTGGCACATAGGTCCCTCGAGACGGCACGCTTGGAGAGCCGAATGTGGGTTATGTACATTACTTAAGGACGGCCATCAAACCTGCTTTCGTTGTCGTGCATTCGACATTAAAGTCGGCAAGTCGTGCATTCTTCTCTGTCAACTCGCTCTTGTTGTCTTTTCGTTCTCGTTCTCGTTCTCGCTCTCGCTCTCGATCTAGCTCTCGCTCTCGTTCTCGTTCTCGCTCTCGCTCTCGCTCTCGCTCTCGCTCTCGCTCTCGCTCTCGCTCTCGCTCTCGCTCTCGCTCTCGCTCTCGCTCTCGCTCGCTCTCGTTTTCGTTTTCGTTTTCGTTTTCGTTTTCGTTTTCGTTTTCGTTTTCGTTTTCGTTTTCGTTTTCGTTTTCGTTTTCGTTTTCGTTTTCGTTTTCGTTTTCGTTTTCGTTTTCGTTTTCGTTTTCGTTTTCGTTTTCGTTTTCGTTTTCGTTTTCGTTTTCGTTTTCGTTTTCGTTCTCGTTCTCGTTCTCGTTCTCGTTCTCGTTCTCGTTCTCGTTCTCGTTCTCGTTCTCGTTCTCGTTCTCGTTCTCGTTCTCGTTCTCGTCCTCGTCCTCGTCCTCGTCCTCGTCCTCGTCCTCGTCCTCGTTCTCGTTCTCGTTCTCGTTCTCGTTCTCGTTCTCGTTCTCGTTCTCGTTCTCGTTCTCGTTCTCGTTCTCGTTCTCGTTCTCGTTCTCGTTCTCGTTCTCGTTCTCGTTCTCGTTCTCGTTCTCGTTCTCGTTCTCGTTCTCGTTCTCGTTCTCGTTCTCGTTCTCGTTCTCGTTCTCGTTCTCGTTCTCGTTCTCGTTCTCGTTCTCGTTCTCGTTCTCGTTCTCGTTCTCGTTCTCGTTCTCGTTCTCGTTCTCGTTCTCGTTCTCGGTCTCGGTCTCGTTCTCGTTCTCGTTCTCGTTCTCGTTCTCGTTCTCGTTCTCGTTCTCGTTCTCGTTCTCGTTCTCGTTCTCGTTCTCGTTCTCGTTCTCGTTCTCGTTCTCGTTCTCGTTCTCGTTCTCGTTCTCGTTCTCGTTCTCGTTCTCGTTCTCGTTCTCGTTCTCGTTCTCGTTCTCGTTCTCTCGTTCTCGTTCTCGTTCTCTCGTTCTCGTCTTATCATTGTCTTATCCCCTCTGTCTTCTCCTTCCCATCCTCCTATATTTCTTTCTCCCTCTCCTCCTCCTTCGCAGTTTGCGGGGCACGGGCTGGTTGAATTTTGTATAAGTTCCGTCGTTCCCCGCTGTGCCTGGTATTCGCTCTCTCTCTCTATCTCTATCTCTCTCTCCCCCTCTATCTCTCTCTCCCCTCTCTCTCCCCCTCTCTTTCTCACCCTCTGTCTATATGTCTGTATGTCTGTCTCTCTCTCCCTCTGTCTCTCTCTCCCTCTCCTCTCTCTCTCCCTCTCCTCTCTCCCTCTCTCTCCCTGTCTCTCCCTCTCCTCTCTCTCCCTCCCTCTCTCTCTCTCCCCCTCTCTCTCTTCCCCTCTATCTCTATGTCTGTATGTCTGTCTGTCTCTCTCTCCCCCTCTTTCTCTCTTCCCCCTCTCTATCCCCCTCTATCTCTATGGCTGTTTGTCTGTCTGTCTGTCTGTCTGTCTGTCTCTCTCTCTCTCTCTCTCTCTCTCCTCTTTCCATCTCTTTCAGTATTCCTCACCACGGAGTCGACTTAATTGCATTGTGGACTATCGTGCCGGGGCAAGTGGGTGAGCGCGCCGACAAAAGATCGTTGTCAACCTGATTCTTCTCAGACCGATCTAACTCGACCGAGAGTCAGAGCAATTACGCCGGCCGCTGGTGGGCTGCAGAATGCCCCTCACGTCTGGTCGGTCTACTTAACCGAGTGGTTTATACAATCCGTAGCAGACTGTCTGCCTTCTCATAGCCTCCCTCCCCGCAAGAAAAGAAAAAAAAAACACCGCCATTAACTCGGACCCTATAAGCCATCGGCAACATCGATTCCTGGCTCCGTTCCGACGGACGAATCTCTCGGAACGACCCCCGTTTTTTTTGTGGTCGTTGTATGTTTGTTTGTTGTTTAGCAGGATGAATAAACGGTGCACCAGTGGCTAGCTGTCATCTGCCTTCAATACAACCTCCCCCACCCCCCACCCCACCCCCCACCCTCCCCCCACCCCCACCCCCACTCCCAGTTCACCCGTCAGATTCGGCCCGGCAATTTTTTGTCACGGGCGTCGCGAGGGACGGTAATAATGTCACTGTTGCCGGCGAAACCCGAGCCGACGATTTCCACCAGTATATCGATTGCTGTAGAAGGAGACGGGGTTTGAGGGGACGGATAGCGTACCGCCTACATTATCCCCCTTCCTACAGTCGAGCACAGCCGCTCGATGAACTATCAAATTGGGCATTGTATACCTCCCCCCCCCCCACTCGCTTCCCTCACAGACCGGGAACGTCCACATTTTCATTAGTAATTAGATCATTTTTTTCATTTTTCGTCTCCCTCACCCGAACGTTGTTGGAAGCCCCTTGTGCGAGTACGCTGTGAATAAGACTGTCGTCGATATCATGCCGGGCCTGGAGAATAGAGGGAACCTGATATATAGGCGTGCCTTGATCATCGCGGCGCTGTCGAGTGCGGGAAGAAGTGGATTCGGCCCCTCGGTCATTTTTTCATTGGAAATTT
>OX465108.1:21337147-21344647 GCA_949987565.1 Luidia sarsii | reverse complement strand
TCGTTTCAGACATAATTCGGATTTTTGGGGGGTTAGGGGATAAGGGGGAACAGGGGAATGAAATTCTGCCGGGACTATAGCTTGATTAAACTTCTTTTTTTTTTAATTTTCAGAGCAAACGTAAACGTGGGCCTTGATTACAGACCAGCTCGTGCACAATTAAATTCATCCCGTAAACCGCGTGTGCCTATATCCAGTGCACGAATTTGACTGACGCGCATCTCAGGTAGCCGAGGAGATGGAATATTTCAGGGGCTAGCGTTACAGCGACGGGAGATTCGATGGAAACATCTTGATATACCCCGTCTCTTCTTCTTCTTTTTTTTTCCCCTCTGTTGCCACTAAAAAGCTATTTAAAAAAAAAGAGGAAATTCTTGGGGAAAACCGTGCCACAAGTTCGTCATTCAACACCGTCCGGAACACGAGCCGCCCTGCAAGAACGTGTTTAAAATCGAGGACCTCAGGCCCTCGGACAAATCTAATAAATCTAGCTCGAAATTTCCCTTCATGAAAGGAGAAAAAAAAACCACCAAAATAAGCTATTGGACGTGAGTGACTATCGGGTTTTCCCCTCACAGAAGAGCGACCAATCAAAAGAACACACAACATAACATGCTCTTCAAGTTTGGGAACCTCCCAAAATATATAGAAATCCTGATTCATTTATTCAATTTGATTATTCGCATATGTGGATTTTTTGAGCATGACAGAGAGTGCTTCCTTTCCGCAAATAGGCCTACACGAGCTTTACGTGCAGTAACACGCGACGAACTCAACATCGACGATTCCATTTTACAAACATGGCGAATCTAACCTAGAGTCGTTTAAAAGTAGAAATCAACCTTTTTAGTTGAAAAGTGGTCCCTCATCTCGCTCTCGCCTGATCTTCATAATCCACTTTTCTTTCTCCGCAGGGTTCTATCCTTTGGAAATAGGTGGAAGCTGATTTCTGGCGGTGTGTTTCTCTTGTTGAAGGAGCACAGTGGAACCGCGCAGTGTTTCACCGACATCTTGGAAATCTAGCGCCCATAGACTCGCTTTCGGTTCCACGCATACGATTTGCATGAATACCAAGACAGACCTACGAGTCCCTCGGTATAAAGTTCAGTCTCGGACAACTCCAGAATGGACGCGGGAAGCACTGAACCCAAACAAATATCTGACGATCTCCCTGAGGATCGTTTTCCTAATCCCTCCTGGATGTCGATTCTAACACCTGCCTCCCGATTCAATCGGCGTGACAAAGGCGGCTCTCTCTCTCTCTCTTTTCTCTCTCTCTCTCTCTCTCTCTCTCTCTCTCTCTCTCTCTCTCTCTCTCTCTCTCTCTCTTTCTCTCTCTCTGTGTCTGTCTGTCTTTCTCTCTCTCTCTCGTGGACGGATCAACTCCGATCAACGCTAATCTGGGGGGGGGATTCACCCCCTATTCAACTCTCTGCGACCGCCTGTCAGCAAGTAACCACTTAACCCTTTCAAGCCCAATATATTTTTTTGACACCAAAATGTTTAATGAATTTTTTTTCTGGGAGCTGGGACTATAAAGTCCCGTCTGACGCGAAAGGGTTAATTAAAGAACAAACAGATATGAGGCTTAAACGTCTATAATTAGTCTCACTTCTCTGTATATCGAGGAACCTATAGCCAGCGATATGTCAGCGGCTCTCATGATGCCTTAACTTCTTCGTACCAAGGTCGCACATGTCGACGTGTCCTCGTGGGGCTTCCGTAAGAGTGAATACCAATTCAAAGAGTTGTGGAAACCGCTAAGAATGGAGTCAAACACCACTCTACAGAGAGGAGCCAGAATGGAGGACAACTCTGTTTTCGATTTGTCCTCCATATTGCTCCTTACAAGAGTTGGATGTAACTCTGAGCGATTTTCATATCTTTTCCAGTGTTTTTCACTCTTTTTGAGCAGTTTTGGCTTTTGGGGGCGGTTTTCACTCCTCGAGAGACTGAATTACCCCCCCCCCCCCTTTTGCATTTAAAAAGTAAAATGTGACCCGGCACATCATAATGAGGAATAACCCCCACTTTTGAGATTTTTGGATTTTCTAATGATGTGAAAGATTTTACTATTAGCTTTCAAATGATATCAAATTTGATTTCCAATACATTAACTTTCCGAAAATACAAACAAAAAAGAAAATTGATTTTTAATCGAATTGAGTAGATACTTTGACTTTAGGCGTTGTTTACTCAAAAAGTGTTTTGGTGGGATATTCCTTATGTCGCTGTACCGGTCACAAATATAGAAATGCATTTCGAAGGCAGTAATGGCGTTCCATACAATCCCACACCTTACGTATCTATAGGTGGGCAGGACTGACGCAAAGTAAAAACGCGAGGTTTGTTGCACAGCAATCCCCTGATCTCGAAACTCCCGATCTACGATCTTCCCCGGCACAGCATAATGAGGAATAACCCCCATTTTGAGATTTTGGGAAGTTCTAATTATGTGAAAGAGTATACCATTAGCTTTCAAATGATATCAAAATTGTTTCCGTGTGAACTTTGTTGTAAATAGTACGAGGGGACTTTGCTCGTTCATTTGGTACCAGACACAATATAGCAGCACCATTCTAACTCCTCGAAAGCGGCCATTCAAAAAGGCAGGAACTTTACATTTTCATGAAAACAGTACACAAACAATCCCCCGAAATCCTCGTTTTTCCTACATTTAGAGACGGATTTCGGAAAAATCCATTAATACATTAACTTTCCACCAAAAAAAAACAAAACAAAAAATATCGAATTGAGAAGATACTTTGAATTCAGGCGTTGTTTTCTCGAATAGTGTTTTGGTGGGATATTCCTCATGTCGCTGTGCCGTGTCCCGGTGATGACGATTACACCCACAATGCTCACTATAAACTATCGGCTGTACGGGTCAACTGAAGACTAGCGTCACCGAATGAGCAGAACGCATTTTCACGAAAAAAAAAAAAAAAAAACACGCGTCGATGGCATACCACCAAAATGTCCCTCCGCGGGTCCATGCGTGTATTTCGTGACGTATAAGCAACGCGCACGCAGATTGCTAGCTATCAATGTTGGCCTACCGCGCCGACGTCACGCCGCGGAGTTTCACGTGCCGGTCCCCGGCCGAGGGATCGACAAGAGCAGGCAGGGACGCCGACCAACCACCCCCCCCCCAAAAAAAAAAAAAAACAAACAAAAAAAACAAAAAAAAAACGGTTCCCACCTGCGACAGATTAACGCAAAACCCACAGCAGTGAGTGAACTTTATATCAAGGGGACGGGTGGAGTATCGCTGACTTATAGCGCTGCCGGCCGGTCGGACGAAACCGGTTTTGACTTGAGCGTCCCGTGACGTCCTAAGGGGGACCCGAACTCCCCGAACGACATGCGGGGGTAGTATCGCGTAGCCCCGCAATTAGGACGAAACGGCGCGAGGCGTTACAGGCCTGACCGCAGGGGGGTCATTCCTGGGATTGTTTAGCTCTGATTTTGCGTAATGCCGTAATGGACTGGGCCGCACTTAGGACGGTCCATTAGAGGCGGGGTGCGGTCTGGCACTCCACCCCCACCCCTCTCCCCAATTTTCTTTCTCAGCGGCAGTGATTCGGGACGCTGGGTTAAGTCGCTTTAAGATGACGCATTCCAGCCATAGGCAACCGTGTGCGGAGCGCGTCCCATACATGCCGTACCAAGCCTCGTTTACCTGAGGCACACACGCGCTATGCATTTTGTTGTCGAGGGATCGAGGGTATAGATCAAAACACGTCCACACCCTACTCTCTCACAATACTTTCCGTGTTATTGTTGTGTGTGTGATAAATCTCTACCCCCTAAGCCATTCTATAGAGGACTATCCACAATATTCCAACAATCCACCAACTGCATTCAGCCTCAATCCTCCCAAATCCTCCAATATTGTTTTACTTCACATGAAATGAGTGTTGCCCACTGTCTCAATCCTATCCAAAATCCTCTGATCTAAAAGCATGCCCCCAAGGGGCACTGTTGGAGAAGGGATTGTGTGGGATGGTATCCAAGGCTCATACTTAGTGCTGACTGGTGATAGACTCAATTATAATAATTGTCCCCCCCCCTCTCCAAGAAACTGCTTACAGTAGACACACAGCGCAATTTAGAATCAGTCCACCAAAATCCCTTTTTGAGTCAAACACCAACCAGCCTCAATCCTCCAAAGTCGCCGGACGACGGACAGACTACACACTACCCAAAACGTTGAGTTACCGGCTCTTTTCAGAGCAACGCCTCTTGAAAGAAAACAGCTACATGGTGTCACCGCAAACCTTCAACTTAGTATTTCCACCGTGCAAACCTTCAGGTTTTATCCTCCAAAGTCCCTTTTCCATTCAGCCTCAAACTTCCAAAATCCTCTTCTGAAAAAAAATTACCATTCAGCCTCAATCCTCCAAAATTCACGTTTACCACCCGGGGGATTTTGGAGGATTCGGTTAAACACAGCCGGGAGCATGAGAACGCAAACGACGGAGAATACGGGAACCAGATTCTGGGTCCAAATCATGTAAGTCTCACAAATCAGGGAAAAACTGACTGGATTAATGTTTCTGACCAGTTCCCCCACCTGGCCTGGAAAAGATTAGTTGACTGTTTTGGGGGGAAGGCCGACATCTTAAGGCTGGATAGCTCAGATGGTGCGCTGGTGCGCAAAACCGGAGGTCTCGGGTTCAAGTCCAGGTCCATTCAAAGTGTTCCTTTTTCCGTTTTTCAATTTGCCCAGCATTCTTTATAATGTAAAACAGAGCTGGGCTGGGCTGGACTGGGCTGAGCTGAGCTCAACTGAACTGAGCTGAGCAGAGCAGAACTAAATTGACCTGTGCATGGAGTAACATGCTACAGGAATACTGCGGGTGTAGTCGAGTGCTGGGTAATGCTTGGTACATGGGGAATGTGCGCATCGCAAGAAAAGCAGCTGCTCTTGTCAACCCGAATGACACTCAGCCAAATGGATTAATAAAAACAATTGTAATGTTTCACCGCACCATCTGGAATGTCTGATAAGTGACAAGCATCGAGTTGCCCACCCATCTGCTTCGTTAATTACCCCTGCCACCTTTTCACTGCTTGCAATACCCGCTTCATGTTCCTATACTGGATTCACTTATATCAAATAATACCGTTTTCAGTACTATTATCACCCACCCCCACTCAAAAAACACCAACAAATGGATACAAATTGAAACTTTAACCAAGGCCCCCTTTTTCAAGGCCTGTCTCCGGTTTTAAAACGCCTGATCCAGCTTCGTCTCTGTCCTTCCAAAAGATGAATACACAGATTGAAGATATTATTGTTGAAGTTGAGGCTTGAGTCATTTCTTTTCTTCTCTTCCAACGGAAGTAACTTCTCCAAAAAACATAACTGAATGGGTGGAAGGAACGGACACTTTAGCGAGCCCTTGGTGGACCTTGACTGGGTTTTGAGCAGGGCGCGTTTGTGAATGGACTTTACTGTTGAACATGGAGGAGGGCGGGCTTTTGGAGGGGCGTGATCGACGATGAGGGCGCTGGAGGCGAACATCGAAATAAACAAAACAAACAAACAAACAAAAAACAGAGAAATCCGGGCTTTGATCCCTGGGAACAAACACGTGGCTGGGGTGCGTATTTTTTCCCCCAGGATTGGAAAGACCATCATTAACATAAACATGCAATTGATTGCGTTTTGTCCAGACATGGTGAATCATTCATGATAATTTTGCGCATCGACATCTTTACTACACGCTTGTGGTGTAGTATACAATAGTTATATTACGTACAGGCCTACTATACACACATGTATACTGTACATTTACATGTTCATGTACACCATACATGTACTCAAATGAAGATTTGGGTGGGTATAAAGTGGAATGATTATCATGAACAATTCACCACGCGTAGACAAAATTCAACCAATAGCGCGCCTATATGCTAATGATGGCCTTTCCCGTCCTGGGAAAAAAATAAAACGCGGCCGGCCGGGGGTCGGGTGCAAACGCTCATCTGTAGACTTGGCTCCGTGTGAGCAAGGAGCCGTGACGGCGGCACATCTTACTTCAGTCTATACACAAAGGGCACAGAGTGAAGATCTCCAAAACAAAACAAAAAACCACACACACACACAGAGAAGACAAGATTGGAGAGGCTTGCTTCGGGCAACCATGGACGCAGCTGCGGTCTTGAAATAGCCAGCACTCGATTTCGTGTCTCCGATTTTTTTTATTTTTTTTTTAGGACGGGCACTTGGTGCGGTTGCGACGGATCTCGCGTCATAAGATGGTCCACATACGTGAGACGCTATCGAAATGACCTACCCAAAAGAAGAACGTGACAAGATACAAAAGACAGAGAGTACTCTTGTGTACCTTTGTAAAGAGAGAAGGCCCATGCATGATTTCTGTTACATCTCCTTCGTTTTCCTCTTCTTCTCCTCCTCCTCCTTCTCATCCTTCTCCTTCTCCTCCTTTCCTCCTCCACCTTCTCCCCATCTTTCTTCAACTCCTCCTTCCACTTCTCCATCTCACCTCCTCCTTTTCCTCCTTCCCTCTTTCGTTTTTTTTTCCCGTCCTTCCCCCTCCTTCTCCTCCTCCTTCCCCTCCTCCTTCGTTTTCTCCCCCTTTCCTTCCCTCCTCCTTCTCATTCCCCTCCTTCTCCTCCGCCTTCTCCTCCTCATGCTTTTCCTCCTCCTTCCCCTCCTGCTACTCCTTCTCCTCCTCCTCCTCCTACTGCTTTTCCGTCTCCTTCACCTCCTCCTCTTCCTGTTTCTCCTTTTTCTTCTCCTTCTCCTTCTCCTTCTCCTTCTCCTTCTCCTTCTCCTTCTCCTTCTCCTTCTCCTTCTCCTCCCGTTCTCCTTCTCCTTCTCCTTCTCCTTCTCCTTCTCCTTCTCCTTCTCCTTCTCCTTCTCCTTCTCCTTCTCCTTCTCCTTCTCCTTCTCCTTCTCCTTCTCCTTCTCCTTCTCCTTCTCCTTCTCCTTCTCCTTCTCCTTCTCCTTCTCCTTCTCCTTCTCCTTCTCCTTCTCCTTCTCCTTCTCCTTCCCCTGACCCTTCTCCTTCTCCTTCCCCTTCTCCTACTGCTTTTCCGTCTCCTTCAACTCCTCCCCTTCTTCGTATCCTTCTCCCCCTCCTCCCCCTTTCCCTCCTTCTCCTATAGTCCTTCTCCTCCTCCATCTCCGCCTCCTGCTTCTCCTTCTCCATCTTCTCCTCCTTCTTTTCTCCATGCTCCGCATTCTCATTTTCTACTTCTCGTTCTTCATCTTCTCCTCCTTCCCCTCCTTATCATCTTCCTCCTTCTCCTCTTCCTCCTTCTCCTCTTCCTCCTTCTCCTCTTCCTCCTTCTCCTCTTCCTCCTTCTCCTTCCCTTCTCTTTTTCCAGAGCCTGCTTCTCTCTTTCCTCTCCTCCTTCTCCTCCTCCTTCTTCTCCTTTTTTACCCCTTTCTTCTTGCTCCACAAAAACAATTCGCCTTACATGGTCGGGTAAAATCTTAGTCTGGGTTCATGGTTACATTTATTC
>OX465108.1:21294647-21332147 GCA_949987565.1 Luidia sarsii | reverse complement strand
TGCCTTATTCTCCTCACTCGCTGACATACTCACTCGACGACCTTTCTTCTGCACTTCTCCACCCCCCCTTCCGACCTGTTTCATTTTTTTTGTATTCAGGACGTGAGAGAGAGAGAGGGGGGGGCTGGTCGAACGAGAGGTAACCCAAGCTTCCCTGTTATTGGCAGAGCGGAGCAATCGGAAGGAATTAGAAAGCGCTTCCCTCATTAATCGGCTGGCCTCAGTCTGTCCGCTGCTCTACATCGCGACCCGCGAGCTCACTGCTCAAAAGTCTCCTGTATATATAATAATGCCCTCCGCGTCGGACAGTTCCGAACAAGCCAGGCAATTTCTCACTCAGAGAGAAGACTCCAGACTTTGGATTCTTCGCCGTCTCTACCTCATCCCCCTCCCCCCCTAAAAAAAAAAAAAAAAAATCCACCCTCCATCAGCCAACCCAAGCCCAATCAGCCTCATCGTTCCCCGCGAAAATCACCAGCAAACATGCTCGCGTCCCGAGGGTCGGCGTGCCAATTTATCAGGCCCGGGACTTGTGAACCAGCCCCCCCCCTCTGCCAGCCCGCCCGTCCGCCATGGTCATCGGTAGAGCCTCCGCTCCGTCGTGTTCGCGTGATCAGTAAGACCCCTTCGAGATCTCCCGGCTCCACGTCAGACACGTTCATCAGTATTGCAAGTGGCGGGCGTTCAATAAAAAAAAACACGCTGACCGTTTGACAATATAGAACCCGCTCGCTCCTTTATAAAGCTTCCAGCTTCTAGCTCGGCAGTGCTTGGTAACGACCGAGAGTGCTGGGGGGAAAAACCCACAGCCAAAGAACTTGAGCCCTATACAACAAGGGGGGTAGAAACTTGCAGTCTTGTCGCGATTCTATCGAGCTGGTTTGGTCTAGCCGCGGGGTCAGCGCACAGATCCGCAGCTAAAGGCCGAGGGCGATCCCTCTCCTACGCGATATTGGTACGGACTATAAGATAACCTTATACCCGCGCGCCATGAGTGGCGGTGTATAACGTTGCCGATTGCCGATACCTCTCGACCGGGTTTGAGGCGGCAAACGAGCAGGGGGGAGGGGGAGGGAGAGGGGGAGGTTGTCTCGAGAACCGCCTCGAATTCTAACCCCCATCCCCCCGAACACCCCAAATCCCCCACCCCACATCCTCGATGTGTCAGCAACGGACATGCTGGCTATTTCTTGAGGGGTAGAAACAAGGTAGGGTTTCGCATCGACGTCGACCGGCGGCATTGCAGTGTGGGATGGGGGGGGGGGTGGAGAGACGAGGTTGCATTAATATTATGCCATTATACACCCCCAGGGGGAGTTAATCTTTTGCCTCGCCCCGGCAAATATTTACCTGCTTGAGACACATTCTCCATCACTTACGGGTCAAATACCAACGGCAGCTAGTGCGAGGAAAGAAGGTCCTTTCTTGTTCTCTCTCTTTTTTTCTCTCTCTCTCTCTCCAGTAATCATCTCGACAAGGAAAGCCAGCGGCACTTAGTATACGCACGGTCCAAATGCGGCGCGTTCTTTCGGGGAACCGGGAGAGGGTATACGGGCTGGTAGTGCATGTATACCTACGTCTCCAGCGCTACGCGGTAACAGCTGAGTAAATAGCGTGGATCGAGGGTCGCGTAGCGCTTCTTTCAACGGGCTCATGGAACCGTCATGTCCGCCTCAGTCGATTCCCCCCCCCCCCTTCCCCCCGCCCAAGAAAAAAAGAAGAAGATTAGAATGTACAAACGCGTCGCCCATCAGAGCGTACTATAACTGTCGTGTCTAAAAGGTACACAGCTATAGCTATGCAGAGGACCTGACGTTTCGATCCTTGCAGGACCTTTCTCAAAGAAAGGGTGAAATGGATTCTTCAGTTTCCCAACCGGCCCTGCAGGCTGGGATTGAAATGCCTAGGGACTCACCGGTTTGTTTGTTTTTACCCCGAAACCGAAATATTTTGTATTTCCTTTCATTTCTGAAAATGAAAAAAAAGAGAGGAAAGGCTCTTCCCCCGTCCGCAAGGAATGCCTTGCGCTTGTGGGTAATGGCCCTTGCAATCTGCGGTCCGAGCTCGACCTGTCTGAAAGCCCCTCCACCGCCGGCCTCCGACGTAAAGGTCCTGAGCGGCCTTCGAACCGACAGCCCTCTTCAGGTCAAGTTGGCCCGAAAGCAATTTGCATTTGTTTCCCTGCGTAATTAATCGTCTGCATTCATTCTTTATTCATTGTGCTCCACTTGAAGAGGAACGGTAATCTGTCGGCTTTTAATAATGGTCGGCGGTTTCGCGAACTGGCGGATCATTTTCGAACCTGGAACTGCATTAAAACGCACCTCGGGACTAGATTTTGAAGGTTTGCGTGGTGGAAATAGGCCTACTAAGTATAGGAAGTTTGCGGTGACACCATGTATATATATATATCCATCTCTTATGAATTGGTCTGAAAGGGGCCGGTAACCTAAAGGGAAATGAAACCCAGAGAAAAATGGTGGCTTATCTGATTATGCCAGCGGGAAAAAAAGCTGGGGAAATCTTTCCGTGCAGTTCCTGACAAGGACAAGAGACCTGTTTGACATCTAAAAGCCTGACAGTACACCATCGTTCAGCTCGCGAGTGTATAACTGCAGGCAGTATATACATGTAGTAGGGGTACATCCGTCCGGGCCCATGCGGGAGTTTTCCGTTGCGATGTCATACCCCCGCAGTGACTGGTTGGCCATTAAAAAGAGATGGCGGTTTGCATGAACGCGAATTCGACCACCGAATTCCATAATTTTTCCCTCTTTATGAAACTCGTAGGTGAGTAGCACATAGGTAATTATAGGTTGTTTTTAACGCCCAATCAGATAAGCCAACATTTTTCTCTGGGTTTCATTCCCTTTATCATTTCGGGTAGTGTGGCCTCTACTCCTCCCTAGTCTTGGGCCCAGTACGATGGTATGTGTCCTGACGACGGAAAAAGTACTGCATCACCTCATGCTGTAGGCCTAATCTCACAGACCACTGTATCCTGAGAACGCTTGAAGACGAACATAGTTTTCAAAATCTGCTAGCTTTCATAGGGCTACTTTCAAATGCCCCTATATCCTGCTGCGTGCATGCATGAATAAGCCAGTTCGTAACAAAACGCGAACGAAATGTATTACCAATGTGACGTCAAACTTTTCTTTAAGTGGCTCGCGAACGGGCAACGACTCCAGCAAAATCTACCAACCCTTCACTCCACTGCCAGTCCTTTAAATGATTCCAGTTAAAGCCCCTACACAACATTGATCGAGGTCAATGGATAGCATCCATACATTGTCTGATCCAACATATGTATGAAATAGCACACCTGTGAAAATTTCAGCTCAATCCGCCAACCGAGTCTCGAGAACATCGTGGAAAACTGCCTCATTTGTTTCGCGACAATGCAGCATTCAACGCCATACTGTTCCGAAAAATAATTTAGATCTCGGTGAGACGTAAACTATTTATTTTAAACATTCCTCCCAAAATACAATATTTTCGGCAGAAACATTTCAGTGAGAGGTTTCTACTGTAACCATCTTCAGACTGTATAAGTTTCATGTAAATCTAAGAACATTTCTGTTTTTCGATCTTACCAATTTTGTGTATAAAAGGTTGTTAACTCAGGGAGGCTTCTCTCATCGCATGTTTGTGATGGCTGACTAAATAAACAGATAGATAAATAAATAATAACAGCATTAATAATAATGGCCGCGGGAGATGTACGACGCCCGTCGACAGGAAATATCGAAGAGCAGTTTTGGTTTTTTTTTTTTTTTTGAGGGGGAAATTGAAGGTGGAAGGGCAAATATTCCTTCAATTTCAATCTCAAGCGATTTATCGCTGCTCGGTCAAACTGAAGCAAAGCGCGTTCCACCTTGATATTTCGGAGAGCGGCCACCTTCGAGCAGCTTTCATTTTCGATATTTTCGGACAGAATTCGACGAGAGATGAAAGGCGCTTCTAGCTCGGTGTACCTTAAAAGTAAAGCGCGCGCTCCCCCCGAGATGACCACTCTGTCCACCCCCACCCTCCTCCCACCCCACTTCTGAGAACAGCGGACAAGGCACGGGATAATCACGCCTAATTCCAAGACGGATGGATGGCTGGAGGGAAGACTAAGACCTATTTTATTTGCTCAACGGTGTCCAGTGTCATTTCAACTAAAACCTATAGGGGTTAGCAACCTGATCAGGCTATACCGAGTGCTCGACCACAGAGCACTCTATTATACCTACGATGCGCACTGACCGGTAATAAGTCTACGGAGACGCGCTGCGGGGAGAGATGGGTCTTCGCTATACCGCTGGGACGTGCGTAGTTATTAAGCTTCATGGAGCGAGACCAGACTTTAATAGGGAAGGACAGTGCACCGCCGCGACCCCCCTTAGGGGCGGGAACGAGACGTAAAAACGATCTTGGGGAGTGGGCCTGATTGAGACAAGGGACCCGCTTGACCTTGCGCCCGTGACGTCATGCGAGGAGGACCCGGTTGCCCTTGGGCTATCGGGTATGGTAAGCGGATGTTGCTTTCTGAACCGCACCACGAGTTGCACCAAGACACGCGCCTGCTCTGCTTCTAGCTCGGAGTCTTTAAGGGCTTTTTTTTTGGTTGGCGAAACTACGTATCAGGCTCGGGCTCAGGCTTCGTCTCCGTCACACAAGAACTAACGCCCCCGATCACAGTTAAAATTGCAGGCTGTAGGTTTGTTTGTTCCTGGGTACCGTAGCCAAAAGCGAGTTCTTCCTTCAAACGGGGCGATGCACACTTAGTGCGCCCTCAAGAGTTTGCAACGCGCTGGCCATCCACAATGCGCGGAATCTGTCGACCCAATGCGCGCCTGGAAAGGGTCGACGAACTCTTGAGGGCGCACTCCTGCGAATCGCCCTAGAGTACCTATAATAAGGCCGTGTCCGAAACGGGCGTCTAGAGCTAGGTCTAGGTCTTCCCAATATCGGAAATACACGGAGATGCGAGGACAATAGCCCTAGCCGTAGCTCTGGAAGCCCGTTTCGGACACGGCCTTATACAGAGAGTGCCGACAACTTAAGGAGTTGAACGCCATTTTGTCTCCATTGTTCGGTCATGTTCGGCACGGCGTGGGGTTCCCGGCATGACCACTGAGTTGCCACTGACATATGATCAGCAGTAGTAAAATGATTGTTAAGTCAAATAATTATGATCTGCAACGTTTTAGTTGTTTGCGAACCCCACGCCGTACCGAACGAAGGAAACAAAATGGTAAAACAGAACAATAGTTGTCGATACCCTCTGTATACATAGGGGCTCAAGCTGCGACCACGCAGGGACACCACAGCGTGCTGAAAAAAAAGAAACACAAAGCCCAATCCCAAGTCCAAGCCTCGTTTCTTAAGAGCGTGGACGGACGACATTAAGCTTCAGACGAGATCGTCCGCAAAGCGGCACTTCACTGTCGCTTTCCTTAATGGTCGCCGAAGAGAATAGCGGTCGAGAAAAGTTCAGCCCGACTCCGACCGTGACGACGAGGAGGACGTGCCGCCACGCGGCGCTCGTCTCCCCGGGGAACCTTAGGGACTCCGAACCCAAATGTTGGGCCCCCCAAATTGCAGCACGACACGTCGACGTAATGACGCACAAAAGTGCAGGGCTGAAGTGTTTAGCAGCCACCGCGCGGATCGTTACTCCCTAAACACGGCGAGGCGTCGCGACGCGCTCGCACGTGTAATGCATGCGGATCTTTGCCCTGTACGGGCGAGTGGCTCGCACGCAAAGCGTTACGCCATTTCAACAAGGAAGGAAGTTATATAGGAAGGTTTGCGGTGAACACCATGTATCGGGTCTCTTAAAGGAAGAGGTATGGTTCTGAAAAGAACCTGAGGGTAACTCGATGTTTCGACCAGTATGCTCTGATGACGGCCAGAGCATACTGGTCGAAACGTCGAGTTACCCTCAGGTTCTTTTCAGAACCATACCTCTTCCTTTAAGAGACCTGATACATGGTGTTCACCGCAATCCTTCCTATATTGATTCACCCACCATGCAAAGCCTCATTCATTTAAGGAAGTTATATACAAACATGTTGCAAACTGCTTACTGACTAAAATTACCAAAATGCAAAGGTGATATACAAAAATGTTGCAAAATGTAGCCACCGAAATGCAAATCTTGAAATCTAGTGGGCCTGACGTTTCGATCCTAGCAGGACCTTTCTCAAAGGCAGAGTGACAAGGACAACACAGATACATGTACAGGAAGGAAGGGGGAAGAGAGTGAATAGGACACGGATGAGAAACAAAGGACAAAGAGTAAAGCTGGTAGGGTGAGATCAAAGGGAAGGGCAAGGAGTAGGGTAGGGATTAGTGAGAAGATGGGGAAAGATCAAAGAGAGAAGTGTGAGGGGGTGAACACAAAAGAAGGATTATCAGAAAGCTGCATGGTGTTAGTCATTACCCTCCTGGATGTTGAGACCATGTGGTTGAATAGTCCGAAGACGCTTCATCAACATTTTCTCACGGCTAAGACGGACAGCATTACTACGGTGACCAAGTGATTCTATGCCCAGTATACAGCATCAGAGTATAGAACATACATGTATCATGCATAAACATGATGTAATGACAATTTTAGTCCAATCAGACCGGGAGAATAGCGTTTTTGGGAGGAATCCCGTTGCCGGATGAATATAGCGTGCCTTTAAAAAAATCCTGAGGTGCTGCAAACGGCACAATCCCTTCCGGGCACGTCTCAAGCCAAACATGGGGCACCGCTAGCCACCACCCCCCCCCCCCCGGCCAAGAAGAAGAAAAAAAACCAGAACACCTGACCACCCCCTTAAGTTCGGCAAAGACGTTTCCGAGATGAACAACCTGTGTAATAGTAAACACCTACATCCCTCCTTTCTGTATAGGGCCTACATGTAAGTACCTCTACCAATCTCCCTCATATCAATGTATTGAAGGGGATCGATTCGAACGAGCACGATATTTGTTTTGGAGGTGGAGTGCTGGTCTGGTCTCGACATACCGGTAGGCTATCCACGCCACGGTCCATAAAAAATGTCCCGCATAATGTAGCACAATCAATTCACGAGCACAGAATAGACGGCTATAGCTGAAGCCGCGCGCGCGACGCTGCGTTAACAATTTTTGACAACGGTGCTTATTCCTTCTTCTTTTTTTGGGACCCGACACGCATTTAACGCTCGATTTATTCCACTCGAGTTCTTGCGGCGCGGCGGCCTATTTCCACGCCATCCACGGGCCTGACAGAGGAGGGGGTGATGTGTGGGGTACATTATTACAGTGTAGATGTGCGTTGCGCTGGAACTGCGCGCCACGTTCAATCATTCATGCGAGCCGGTTCGACTCTCTTAGTCGTGATGAGCATTTCGGGTGTGGCGGAAAGAAGGGGGGTGGGGGGGGGGTCACTCCGTACTGTAACTCGCTCTTAACCTCTCCTATGGCGGCTCAGGCCATCCCAAAAAAACAAACGCGTCGATTAACCGAGGACCCTTTTACAACCGCTCATCGCCCGGACAGCGGAGCGGGGGAACGAAGAGGGGGTAGGGAGTGGGGGGTGCTACAGTCAAGGGCTCGGGTCATGTCGTCCGGCTCGGCTCCGTCCGAGGGTCGACGTCGGCACTTCCGCCGGTGAGAAAAAAAACAACAACACCTGAGGGGTGGACGCTTGAACGGCGCGAGTTGACCCTAACCCCACTGAGTGCCGCGTGTTGAATTTCACAAGAAAGTCCCTCCGACTTTTTGTTTTTTAAGGCGAATCAGCTGAGATCCGGTGTGATCTATATAGGGAAACGAACGTATGCAGCTCACCCGCGCATATGTGACTCGGCACAGCGACATGAGGAATATCCCACCAAAACACTTTTCGAGTAAACAACGCTTTAAGTCAAAGTATCTTCTCAATTCGATTGAAAATCTGTTTTGTTCTTTTTCGAAAAGTTAATGTATTGGAGGAAATTTTGATATCATTTGAAAGCTAATAGTACACTTTTTAACATCATTAGGAAATGACTAACACCATGCAGCTTTCTGATAATCCTTCTTTTGTGTTCAGTCCTTCACACTTCTCTCTTTGATCTTTCCCCCTCTTCTCACTAATCCCTACCCTACTCCTTGCCCTTCTCTTTGATCTTTCCCCCTCTTCTCACTCATCCCTACCCTACTCCTTGCCCTTCCCTTTGATCTCTCCCTACCAGCTTCACTCTTTGTTCTTTGTTTCTCATCCGTGTCCTATTCACCCCCCCCCCTCCTTCGTGTACATGTATCTGTTTTGTCCTTGTCACTCTGCCTTTGAGAAAGGTCCTGCTAGGATCGAAACGTCAGGCCCACTAAATTTTAAGATTTTCATTAGGAAATCTCAAAATCTTAAAAGTGGGGGTTATTCCTCATTATGATGTGCCGGGTCACATAATAGAAACTGTACAGGCATGCACAATAGCAGTTCGTCATTTTTACAGCGCGAAGCAAATAGGGACACCAAGGAGTTATGCCGCTTTAAAATTCAAAGACGCCCCCGTCTTCAACGGCGTTCAAAGCGCCAACTGTTCGACCCCCCAACGGCTGGAAACCCCGTGAGAATGGCCGGCGCTGTTCATGAAACCGCCACCTTTCTCCAAAGTTTCTTCTTCTTCTTCTTTTTTTCACCAATGCATTCGTAAACATTCGTGGGCGGATTTCATCTAAGGATGCTTAAGTGCACCGAGAGTTATTAAATCCCTGCACTTATATACCGTTGTCCGAGCACGTGGCTCGCGTAGGCGGGCAGCCGACAGCGATTCCGTCGACTTCGGAAGTGTGACCGCGTACACAATACCCCGCCGTGCTATAATATCACACGAGAAGCTATAGAGTCTGTCGGCAGCCATGACCTGGCAATAGTCGGTGTTATGAGCGCAACCCGAAACCAGACTCCGGGAACACTGTCCTGGGGTAGATTCGAGAATGACTTGTACCGTCACGTACGCGCGTGAACATTTTCTCCTTTTCTTTATTGTGTGTTTGGGGGTGGGGGGGGGCCGAGGCGGTAGTGGCAACGACATTATTGCAAGTCTCGCGCCGGCAGCGCGAAAGCCAAAATGTGACCCGGCACAGCATAATGAGGAATAACCCCACTTTTGAAATTTTGAGGTTTTCTAATGATGTGAAAGAGTATACCATTAGCTTTCAAATGATATCAAATTAAAATATCCTCTAATACCTAACTTGTCCTAAAATACAAACAAAAGAAAATTTATTTGTGATCGAACTGTGAAGATACTTTAAATTTCAGGCGTTGTTTACTTAAAAGGTGTTTTGGTGGGATATTCCTCATGTCGTTGTGCCGGGTCACAAGTAATTCCCGGTCGGAGTCTACAACGGCACAATGTTGTGCATAGCTGCGCCTCACCAATTCTATCCGCATTGCAGGGACAATGGTGCCACACGCACTGTACTGCGTGCTAACCATTTCTCAGCGCGAGTTCGACCGATAGTCTTTATTATTTGGGGCGCTACGAGCTGAACCGAAAAAAAGAAGAAGACAAAAAAAAAAACCCCGACACCCCGCCCCCATTAAATATTTCCGAGAAGATGAGTACGATGTAGCACAAAATATGAAATTGAGATATCTACATAGCAAAACAATACTAAAACATGTTTATTTAATGACTTCCCCTGACATATATAGTCAAGGACAGTCAAGGTTAGATGTCAATGGGCGCATTCCAGGGATTGACTTCTGATTTGGGAGTGATACACGCCCTGGATATGGATATGAATATGGATATAAATTGATACTTCCCATGAAGGATTACGAAAGTTAAGGGCCCAATACAACATTGGTAAAGGTCAAACGATTGCCACAGTTTGTGTGTTAAACCATCAAGCATCCCCAAAAAGCAATCCTGCGAAGGTTTTAGCTCAAATGGTGATCTCAGAAAGTAGAAAAGGTTAAACAAAATACCATCACGGTTTTTGCACCATTCTGAAGTGTAAGAAATAGTTAATGACTTGCGAGTCATAAACTATTTTGTCGATGTTTGAGAGAAGATTTCTAGTGAAGTACAGCATCCCAGACCGTAAGATTTCAACATGATGATTCTATCATGACCATCTTCAAACTGTGTAAATTTTTAGGAATTCTGAGGACATCGATGTTTTCCGGTCTACCCAATGTTGTATTGGGCCTAACCTAAAGAATTCAGAAATCCCCCCCCCAAAAAAAAAATGGTGAAAGGTTGGACAAAAAAACACCCTTTCAACATTCGAATCGCCCGTAAGGCATTATCATGCTGTAAAACATCACACTAATTTTCACGGAGCGTGTCACAACATAGAGTAAAGGGTATTTAAGGTGTGCAAATCGAGCGTCTTTTGTAAATGGGTCTTTGAGCTTCGCTGACCGTGCTCGGAGTGTCGCATCTCCCGGCAACACGCTCGCTTGATCGGGCTGCCAGGGCTATGTAAGGCCAGCTCGTTTGAAAAAAAAGATCGAGAGAGCCTATAGCTCCCCCTCCTCCCCCCTCCTCCCCAATTTGTATTACCTCCTCGTTTGCCGCGTCCAGCTCGCCGTCAACTCCGCTCGGCTCTCCAGCGGCGTAAGCGGCCGTGACAACGACTAATAAAACCGGTATTTCTGGTGCTTGGGGCGGCGGGGCGAGGTGGGGGGGGGGGGTGGGGAGGGGAGAGGCAGGCCTGGGTGAGGTTTGAAAGGAGTAGGGGAAAGGATGACGGGCGAAGGCTGTGCGGTAAGTGGTAACCAGCCACCGGCTTGCCAACCCGCACTCCCCCCCCCACCCACCCACCCGCCCCCTCCTCCTCCTCCTTCCCCCCCCCCCCCACCCTAAGCGTCGAAGAATCATGTTGTTCCGAGTGGCCTCGGAAAGCGGCCTCGTTATATGGAATGGAGACGGCGTGAAGGACCGGCAGCCAGCGCCGATCGATGGACCCCGGCAACGGCTCCAGAAAATGAAGTGTCTCGTATCCCATCGGCTCAATATTGGACACCATTCCGGGCGCAGTGCAGCACTCTTGAAAACTGGGACTTATATCGGGACTTTCGACAATATTCCGCTCACAGTATTTTTTTTCCTCAGCTGCTAGAATGTCATCGCATCGCCAACATGAGCAATACAAAACCTCCCCAAGCGTAAATAATATACAGTGCGCCTTTACATTTGCCCACCTTTTAATTAGTGCCAGAGAAATGGCTACAGTATTGCCAATTTCACCGTCGGCTAGGTCCGGTTTTTTTTTCTCCTTTCGACGTGGCAGAACAACAGTTTTCCTTACTGACGACACGAACGCGCTTTTTAACCCCGTTCCGCCGGCGGCGTGTTAATGGAGTGACTTCCTGGCGTGTCGCCCGCGGCAAATTCCGCACACATCCTGATCGCAATTACTCCGCGTGCTCTGTTTCTGGGAGGTCTTTCCGTGTATAGGAGAATGCGTGGGAGAAACAAAACACAGCAATTATACATGTGGTAATTAGGTCGTCTATTTTAAAAATCTTTTTCAAAAGGGGAGCTGCGTCCCCCGCGGTTAAAGGCACTTGTTCTTTTTTTATTTCATGGTAACTATTTTCCCTCAGGCTCTTCCTTTTTATGCGCTACGCAGTAGAATCGACGCACCAAGGGTCGCTATGCATTTTTTTACGGGGATAATAATGGCTTCGGAAACCTTCGATTTTTTTTTGATTTTTTTTTGGGGGGGGAGGGAAGTCGACCAACACTAGGCCTCTGAAGGCCACTCAAGGCGAGGGTTAAAAGAAAGTAGTAAGGAGAAGAACCAGGAGCAAACTAGATCAGGAGGAAGAAAGATGAACGTTTATGTTACGTATACAATTGGACAAGTTATACGAAAGAGGGAAACAGGTTGCAGGTAGAGAATTCCATAGTGCAGCAGTGCGCGGGAAGAAGCAAGAGGAGTACGGCTTAGTATTGGCTTTAGGTGCCATAACTGCATATGGGTGCATACAGTACGTGATGAGAAGCGCGTGGTACCGGTACGATCTGGGAGAACGAAGGCAGAAACGCCATTGGAGCATCGTCCATTGTAATATCTGTAGAATAGGGCCAGTGAGGCCACAGGGCGACGGTGAAATGGAGGTTCTAAGGAAGAGGCTGAACCAGTATCCACCAAATTAGAAACACGCCGCTGATTTCTGTAAGAATAGCGGGTTCTGTACGGTTGACAGATTCAACAAATTTTGTTTACTAAGGGAAGGTACCGTTTTTAACCCGTTACTCGCATAATAGAGAATAGTGTATATGTTTATTATGAAATTTATTTGACCACTTTTTCGAAACTTGCTCTTGAGATTTCTGATTAAGATGTTTGTGCTTTGATGACGCAATACAAGGAGCCATATATATATATTCCCAAAGGAGAAGAAGAAAAACAAATGACATCTTTCAAAACAAAATGCCTCAGAAGAATCTTCAACATCCGATGGTAGCAGCATATCCCAAATAAAAAAGTTCTCGAGATGGCGGAGGCGGTCAAAAACCAGGGACGAAGTGAGAAGGGGAAGATGATGATGGAACTAGATCGGGCCATGTGCTGAGAACAAAATGGACCCATCTGACGACTGCGCTGTGGCCTTAGGGTGGTACGCCGGAAGGAAGAAGGAAAAGAGGTCGCCCCATAATGCAACATGGCGACTTATGGTGGAGGTTGAAAGAAACGGTGCAGGCCGGAGCTCCCAGAGAGCAATGCGCCGTGCAGCCTCAGAACGACCCCAGTGGAAGGCTGATGTCCTAGCCTTATGTACCTCCTAGTACTGAGATACTTATTATATAGTGCTGTATATAAATAGCTCCGATGTAGAGGGAATTGCCGTCCTCCGCAGAGCATGGCATTTGGGGATTGTTCACCTCGTTGAGTTTTTTTTCCGTTTCCCTACCGTCCGGTATTGTATCGCAAGATATTGTTTACATAAGTGTACCGTATCTCTTCGAGACGGCGTATATGAGTCCATTAATCGCACGTCCGGTTAGAATTGCAGGTCGACGCTCTATCGGGATCGCGGCGGAGGTCGGTCCTGGGATGAGCCTTGTTCTGCCTCTGTCGGCGTCGGCTTTGGGAGTGGTAGCAAGGAGAAATGGAGGAGGGAGGGGGGGGGGGCAGGTAGGCTGTGAATACGGGCTGATATTGCTCGACCACCCCTCTCTCTCCTCCCCTCGATCGAATCTCGATCCGGGATGAACAGAATGTAACCTCCGCGCGCGCGCGGGCGGGCTTGTGGGCGGGCAGAAGGCGGGTTTGAATTACCGATGTAGGCAAAAAAAAAAGGCGCGGACGGACTTCGCTGATCACGATGAACTCTCGAGAAAAGGAAAGACTGCCGTGTAACGAACACCACTGTGATGCACTATAGATGCCAGTATAGAATCCGCTTTCAGGTTAGGCCCCTATACACTGTAGCAAAAGCATCTTGTGCGACGGCTTTCAATGGAAAAAAAAGAAGAATCAAATGAGGTGGCGCAGGTTTTTTTTTCTTTTTTTTGGGGGGGGTGTGTTTTTAATCAAAGCTCTTCACAGCTGAATGTGTAGTTGGGACAGCGAGCATCTTGACACAGAGAGGATGAAGTGTTGCCCCCCCCCCACGCCTACCCCCTTCAACCTATAGCTGGGAACCACTCGTCTTATTATCCCACAAGCCCGGAGTGCGAAGGGAGCTCGCCTTCAAGGCCCGGCTGAACAAAGACGCGGACGCGTGTGGACCTTCCCGGGAAAAGATGCCCACCCCTCCAGTACGCAGAGCCGCCTTACGCTTACCCATTGCGGAAATGGAACGGTCCGGTTGCCATTGAAGCTCCAGCCTGCCCGCGAGGGCTGGCGGGAGTGACCTGGCAGCGTTGGTCAACCGGCTACTTGTTGTCAGGCCTCTGACCGACCACCGGTTTCCGTCGGCCCTATCGCACTTGCGAATAATCTCATGTTGCTTTATCTAAAACTACCTCGTATCGTTTCTGTTTCGATTTGTTTCTTTCCTTTTTTTTCGTTTCGTATTGATGGTTCGTATCGGTTTGTCAGGGCTCGTTCGGTTCACCTCGGCTCGTCTTGGTTCGGCTTGTCTTGGCTCGTCTCGGCTTGTCTCCGGTAGGCTGGGATCTGCTTGTCGGAGTTCGTCTTGGCTCATATCGGCTCGTCTTGGCTCTTCTCGGCTCGTCTTGGCTCATATCGGCTCGTCTCGGCTCGTCTCGGCTCATATCGGCTCGTCTCGGCTCATATCGGCTCGTCTCGGCTTGTCTTGACTCATCTCGGCTTGTCTCGACTCATATCGGCTTGTCTCGGCTTGTCTCGACTCATATCGGCTCGTCTCGGCTTGTCTCGACTCATTTCGGCTCATCTCGGCTCGTCCTGGTCCGGCTCATCTCGGCTCATCTCGGTTAGGCTCGCCTCAGCTTGTCTCAGCTCGTCTTGGCTTTTCTTGACTCGTCTCGGCTCGGTTCGTCTTTGTTCGGCTCGTCTCGGCTCATCACGGCTCGGTTCGTCTTTGTTCGGCTCATCTCGGCTCGCCTCGGTTAGGCTCGCCTCAGCTTGTTCTCAGCTCGCCTCGGCTCGTCTCGGCTCGACTCACTCCCTCGCCCCCCTCGGCCTATCTGGATGGTTTGGGGTTGCGTCTGATAAACAACCAGCACTTTTTGATACCCCAAAATGTGACCATATACCCTGCATAGAAACAAAAAAAACCACGGCAACCTTTCAGCCTGTCATGGGCCTGCCGGAATAAGCCTGGCCGTTGGCAGGCGAGGTATTTCGACGGACGGAAATACAAAGCGGATATCAGCTGGTTATTGCCGGCATGCCGGCCTTCGGCCACCGGGGAGTGTGCGAATGAATCCGTGAGTAGCGCTGGGAGTTGCAACCCGCCTGCACTTCTCAGCGGCGTCTTTCATATCAGGGGGTGGGGGAGGGGTGTGTGCGTCGACCGGGGAGCATCCTACGGAGGGAGCCTCGCTTATGCCTCCCCCTCTCTCTCTCTCTCTCTCAGCTTCACCCGCCCCAAATTCCAAAGTGGCCGCAACCGATTCGATGACCGGTCGCTTTTAACGCAATCATGGGCGGCTTCGTTAGCTCCGCTGACGCTTTCACTGGCCGCGCGCGGGCGGCACGAAACGCGGCGGCGCGGAGACTATGATCGAATCAAGGGACGTTTTCATTTGTTTTTTTTTGTTTGTCCTCGTCCCATATGTTTTGGGTTTCTTTTTTGTCCTCCGCGGGTTAGGAAGCCATTGATTTCCAGCGTGCAATCCGGGCACAGGCTGGTGCTTACCTCGGGGTTAGCAGCTGGTGTAGATGCAAGCGCTGCTATCAGCGTACAGCAGTATACTACTCAGAAGGTGTATAGGTTTACGATGACACCATGCAACCTCTCTCTTCCGTGAGTATTAGTGTGGTTCTGAAAAGAACAGTATACTCTGCTCGTCTTCAGGAGCCTGCTGCATTGTAACTTGGATTGGGGCTTATAGTTACGACGTTAGAACCTCTCTCACCTAAACCCCACTACAAGCTGGAATCCAACAGTCTCCTGAAGACGAACAGAGTACACTGTTCGAAACGTCGAGTTCCTCCGGTTCTTTTCAGAACCTCTCATGCTCACAAAAGAGAAACTGTGCACGGTGTCACCGCAAACCTACTCCTTCTGCTATCCTCAACAACTTTCCATATGTGACCCGGCACAGCATTATGAGGAATAACCCCACTTTTGAGATTTTGAGGTTTTCTAATGATGTGAAAGAGTATACCATTAGCTTTCAAATGATATCAACATATAATATCCTGTAATACTTAAAAAAATTCCGGAAAAAAAATTGATTTGTAATCGAATTGTGAAGATACTTTAACTTCAGGCGTTGTTTACTCAAAAAGTGTTTTGGTGGGATATTTCTCTATGTCGTTGTGACGGGTCACATATTCTCAACAACTGTTCACTAGGGCAGTTATACCGGTAGAGCTTTCAGCACGCCGAGCGCATGAACGGAATGCACTCCCCGCAAATGGCTCGACCCCTTCTGACGGACTGTTTGACAGAGCGACTCTCGAACAATTGCTATCTTTGATTGGTTAGCGTCGCTGGTCCACCCACGGCCTCGGTTCCCCGACAGACGCGCCAGACTAAACCTCAACACGGTGTCATCCATTTATATACAAAAGCCCCCCAGACGAGCTAGGGAGTTAGTGGAGGCGATTATAGCAACCTCGGCCGTAAACTGTTTACGCCATGCGAACATTAATAACGGATCCCGTGTAAACACGCGGGTCAAATCGGAATCCAATTCATTGGAGCTGACTTCGACGACATGTCGATGCCTGTCGACGTGAACCACGGAGTCATCGGGCCGAATAGCCTTCTTATCTTAGACGGCGCGGAGCTCAGTGTCGTTATTAATTCAAAGGACAAGTCGCAGATAGGTGACTGCTACATCGGCGAGGGTTGCCAGGTACGAAGCGGATCAGAGAGCCCCTGGAGGTATATACAGAACGCGGCTGCATTCGATGGACCGTACATAATGATTGGCAAGGTGAAACCTGGTTAAACCCAGTACCGGTGCGAAATTCTCTCCGCTCCTCGATCGATGATTGTTCTACTGAGCAATGCATTCATAGAGGAAGAAAACCTATCTTTTAATCTATACCACTTTGGAAGACTGAGTCAGCCGACCTTCAGTTTGGCTCGTGTACGTCCTCAACGAACAGAGCAGGGAGTGACCAGTCTAAAACAATATTTCCCCATCCAAGGTCCCCTGTACAGGATAGCGCTTCGCGAGCTTCCACATGTACCCGATGAAGACCGCGACATTCACTGGGTCTCTCTCACACGCCGACGCTTGAACAAAGGTCTATTGGATAGGTGCCGTGCCTTCAACCCGTCGTCTGCACGGAAGGAGATGCCGAGCTGATGCCAAAAAGCCCCGAAATCCCGAGGGGGGGGGGGGGGGTTCAGACAAGTCGAACGGAGGACAAGTCGACTTGAGTCGGGTCGACCGGGGTGACAGGCTGCCCGGTCGCTGGGATCTAGAACTCGGTCCCCCGAGGTAGTTCTATAATAAATGCTCCATTTCCGCGGTTCCCTGTCCTCGGGTAATCTTCAACTCTTACCGTGCTCGTCGCCTTGTCCATACTGTTATATACAGTGCTGCATTCCGTCTGTGCCCTGTACCGAACTGGAATCGGTACAATCAATACGTATGCAAATGCTGACATTATGAGGTGGATTTCGTCGGTGATTACTTTGACTCTACGGTGAAGAGGGGTGGGGTGTAGCTGGGAAATAGGGAGGGTTCTGATCAGAGCGGCCGTGTGGGTAAACGCGAGGGTCAGTCCGCCATTAGTTTACGTCTGGCCGCTGATTCCACGTGCTTGGTCATTTTTTATAGTGATCTTTCACTCGAACTGAATATCCTACCATTGGATTGTATTCGTGCGTGGGAAGGGGGGGGATTCGGAGGAAATGACTTTCAATTATTGCCGATACGACGGTGTATATATACCACAGCCTCAATCATCAGCCGGCTGCTCAGATGAAAAAAAAAAATCTAAGGACGCCATATTTTGCAATCGCGACCCGTCCGTTTAGTAAGGGTCAAATGCCAATCGCGCGTGGGCGGTCTCCCCTTGCCAATTATGAACGAGAAATAAAAATCAATAACGTGTAGACAGTGTGACGACGAAGTCGCTATAACTGACGACTGGATAGCAGGACGCTTGACGTACAACATTCGACCCGCACTGCCTGCATATGCGGAGTGATGGGTAGTGTTATCATTTTTTTGTTTAATAAATCTTCAAATCCTCGTAAACGTATCCCAGTCGCGGCTGTCGTCGGGAACGTGACACGTTTTGACACGCGGTGTATGGAGTCAAGGCGAGTCGAGGCGGACTGACGTAAGTAATGTGCGCAATTTCGAAAAGATGGCAGAAGACGATTTGACTGGACCGAGACCTGTGACTAACGCATCAGCGCTCTTACCAAGTGTGAAAAAAAATGCCCCAACTCATTTTTGATATCAGTTAAAGCCCCTACACAACATTGGTAAGATCGAAAAAAAAATCCCAATATTCACAGATTTTCATGAAACTTATACAGTTTAAAGATGGTTATAGTAGAAACCTCTCACGGAAATATTTCTGCCTAAAATTTGGTATTTTATGAGAACAGAGTAAAAGAAATAGTTTACGTCTCACCGAGATCTAAACTATTTTTCGGAAAAGTACGGCGTTGAATGCTGCATTTTCGCGAAACAAATGAAGCGGTTTTCACGATTTTCTGGAGACTCGGTTGGCGGATTGAACTGAAATTTTCACAGGTGTGCTATTTCATGCATATGTTGGATCAGACAACGTATGGATGCTATTCTTGGACCTCGACCAATGTTGTGTAGGGGCTTTAAGATGAAAAATAACGATCAAAGCCAGGGCGTAGCAGTTCGGGGATCACGCAGAGTAACGATTCGTAGATTCATTGAGGTTTGCCCTGATCGACGTAATAAGCACTGAGTGCTCTGTGCTTTGCCCGATGCCTGATGTAAAAAAAAAATCAGGCAGCTCCGGAGGGATTCGAACCCGCGACTCCTGCTTTCTACAGTGCAGACGTCTTGACCACTTGACCACCGAGCTGATGGTCAAAGGCGTGTGACGGATTCGAATAATTATAATAAGGGGTAGGTACCGGATTGCATCATAAATATAACACGATGTTTGCTTCGAGGAGAATGCAATTCAACGGGGGTTTGCCCTGCTCGACGGGATAAACACTGAGCTCTCAGTGCTTAGCCCGATGCCTGATGAAAACAACACTATTCGTGGATTCCATCCTCACATCCTCACAAACAACACAGCTTCCTGACCAATAACTTTCCTTGCGTTAGTTCATCTTTTTATTTGCATTATTGGTTTTCCTCAGTTTACATTGGTTTTTCATTATTAACTTATATTAGCTGATCAATTGTTATGTTCGTTTACTCTGTTCTGGTTTTGTCTTGTTTGTCGGTATTTGTCTGTCCCAAGGTTGTTCCTATAAGCCTCGGCTTCCCTTAACAACCTTCATACTCATAATTATATTCTATCGTCATCATTGTTACTATTACTTTTGCTAGAAAGCTTCATTGAAGCTACCGACCACTCTACATTGTACGTTGTCATGTTGATTTTTTGATTTGATGAGTATGTAAATAAATGTAATGTAATGTAATGTAATCCTGTTACGCCATCCTTTATCCCACGTAGCGTGCGGACGGGAGACGTAGCTCAGTTTCCTCATTAGCGCATGCTGTCTCGTGTTCATGTTTTTGATCGTCTCCTGCAAAGCTTGCGGGGACGTCTAACACACACACACACAAAATGTCAAACGATTCTGGAACTTCCCTGAAGCCCTGGCTACTTAGCTCACTGCATCACGCCCATGTTCCGTGTCTTGCAACTCGGAAAGATAAACGAGACGACTTGGATTTCTCCTTCGACAATTCTTCCTCCCCCGAGATGCTTTCTCGAAACGCAGATTCCCCGATTGCATGTTTGGGTCTTTACAGACCCTATACTGGTCACCCCCACACGTCTGTTCTGCCGAGAATATTCACGAGGCTTCCCATAGCTTGAAGTGGTAAAAGGAGAGGACTTCTAGCGGGCGGCTCTTTCGGGAACCCCGGCTTAGGCTCCGGCTACGACTTGGGGTCCGTATCCGGCATCAATTATGAAGTGAGATTTGTCCAGAAGCGCCCACAGTGGACTACAGTTTTGAGATGGATGATCCCCCCTGAAGACGTTGTTTCGACTTTGAAGAGCAATCACACATTCTTCTTGTTTTCAGCTATTGGATGGTGGAGACGTTGCCCCGTGTTTCTGTCTATTACTCATCTCTGTCAGTCCCTCTCACTGTCTGCCCTCTCTCTTTATCCGACTTTCTCTCCATCCCTCTCTGTCTGCCTCTCTCTCCAACTCTCTCCTTCTTTCTCTCCCTTTCTCTCTCGCAATCTCCCCCTCTCTCTCCCATCCCGCCCTCTGTCCCTCGCTCTGTCCCTCTCCCCCTCTCTCGCTCGATCTCTCTCTCTTTCTCTCTAGCTTCCTCTCTTTCTCCTTCTCTCTCTCCCTTTCTCTCTCTATCTCTTTCTCTTTCTCTATCTTGCTCTCTCTCGCTCTCTCTCCCCATCTCACTCTCTCTCGCTCTCTCTCCCTATCTCTCTCTTTCTCTCTCACTCTCTCTCTCTCTCTGTCTCTCTTTATTCGGCGTTTTTGTGAGCACATCTCACAACCCATGCAAACAAGGTAGACCGGTGTTGCCATTTTGCGCGTATTGGTTGCGGGCGATCTACCAAGGATAATGACTGTCAAACAGACCAACAAAGGATAATTATTCTGAGTACCCGGTTAGGGTCATTTGTAACTCCCAAAGGCGTGCACCGCGTGCACGCCTTTGCGCACGCAGTGATAATTATACGCGGCATCGACCGATAAACCAGGGATCGAGTTCCGCCAGTGCTATGAGTGTGATATGCAGTCGGTGCGTCGGATACCAGGCAAAGAGGCTAAAATCACTCTATGCTCATCTGCTGGGAACGGTTATTCCGTCTGATCCGTTGTTTTTTATTGCATTTTTACAATTAGTTTCTTGAATTTTTACAATTAGTTTCTTTCTCCTGATGACGGCCAGCATACTGGTCGAAACGTCGAGTTACCCTCAGGTTCTTTTCAGAACCATACCTCTTCCTTTAAAAGACCTGATACATGGTGTTCACCGCAAACCTTCCTATACAGTTTCTATGTCATAGTGACGTTATTAATTAAAATAATTATGTGGACATAATTATGTGAATAGGACCGAAGCGCGTACACATATAATTATTGGCTCATTAAAACGAATGACCTTATAAAGTAGTGACCTGCTTTTGCCCTTATGCTCTTCTGCAAGGCACCTAACCGCCGTGTTTATTCTATAGAGAGGATCAGAGCGGTACGCATACAATCGAGTGCAGTTGTCCCATAGAAATGTCGCACGAATGCTTTTGAGCAAAAACGCAGCGCCTCCAAAGCTGCGAGGCATTTGTCGACGTGTAACGCCGTTCAATTGGCGTGTGCCTCAGTGCAGTCTGCCGTGCGCCCAGGGGGTGTAGTCGTAACAGTTGCGCACCGGCTAAAAGATAACAGCGCGTGTTTTGTGGGGAAACATTTCTCGAACGGTTCCCTTTCCTGGATCGTGTTACAATCCGCGGTGTGTGTGTGTGTCACTGACTATAACGCAGCTGAGGGACACCCTTTAGCGCCACCGCCGTACGCGCGGGCGCAATGACGGTTCCCACGAAGTTCCACTCTATCCTTTGATGTCTCGGCGCTTCTACATGTCCGCTGCGTGCTCCCGTCAGCTTTACGGCTGTGGCCTTCAAGCAGATTGTAGTCGTTTCCTTACGAGAGTATAATATTCCTCACCCAGACACGAACTCTCTGTGTTGTTTTTATTTCACCGACGGAGCGGGATGCGTTGGTTGCCATTATACTGCGTGCGTAGCAGCTGCACGGAGCCATCGGCAAGTGTCTAATGAGTTGCCGTGATATCGTATACGGCTGGCGCCAATAGATCCACGGCCAGAAAACGTCATTACCAAGCCACTTATACCATGGTATCCACCTGGGTGGCCACATTGGCCACTGCGCAATATTCGTCCTTCCTCGTCAAAACACAATGCATGCACTAATCGTCAGTTTCAAACCTAGCAATACCTATTTGCTTTCGTAATTATGCATTTGTTTGTTTGTCTAATATGAGCTGCTGCGAACAAGGGGATTGGCCCATCTGATGCAACGTATAGCTTTGGTCTGGGCAAGTATCAAGTGGAAGGTTCGCGGTAGTAGCATGTAAAACGTCTCTTTTCTGACGGAGTGTGGCTCTGAGAGGAGCTGGTAACTCACTGACGTTGCAGGCAGTGTGTATACCCTGCCCGTCGTCAGGAGACGTCATTACTGACTGGCTGACTCCGAACGACGGGCAGTGTATACACACTGCCCGAAATGTTGAGTTACCGACTCTTTTCAGAGCCACACTCTGTCAAAAGTGATGCTTCACGTGGTGTCACCGTTAGCCTTTTACTTGGTACTCCCCCTATGCAAAATCTTCAAATCTTGTCCGGGCGTATCGTTACCGAATGCATATTATGAAAAGAAAACAACGCAATCGGTTGTCAAGGGTGCAAAAAACCCGATGCCGACATCCAAGCGACTCACGCTATTGGTACGTTTGTATCACGTGGTAGCGGACATGACAGGACACGGTTGTAGCCCTGCCCGTTATTAAAGGGCAAACATCGAGCAATAAAACAACTTTCAGTTGACAATTCTCCGCAGTGCGCGCTTTTAATCCACCGGTACTGTGTCCCCGGCACTGACCGACGGGTCTATAGTTCACTGCTTTTTGGATTGGCTTAAGGGGTTGTCTGTTTTCGTTTCGTGGCTGACAGCACCTTGCTTTTAATAACCGCCGGAGCCGTATTAAGAGACCGCGGGTTGTCGATAGGTTGCTCGATGTGGACGTTGCCCCCGACAAACGTCAGGTTACCCCGTCAAATCCGCGCACGCCTCTCGTTTTTTTCTCTCTGTCCAACTCTCTGCCTCTGTCTCTCTCTCCCCCTTCACCCCCTCTCATCTTTCTCAACATCTCCCTCTCTCCCTCCCTCCTTTCTCTCTCTGTCCCTGTCTCTCTCCCTCTGCGTCACGTCCTCTCTCCACTCTCTTTCATTCCCATTCTCTCTTTCTCTCCCTCGCACTCTCTCTCATTCCCTCTCTTCTCTCTCTGTTTCTCTCCCTCTCCCTCAGGTCCCCTCTCCTCTCTTTCATTCCCCACTCTCTCTCTCTGTCTCTCACTCTCCCTGTGCATCTCTCAAATCCCCTCTCCCCTCTCTCCCTCTCTCTCTGTCTTTCTCTCTTTCCCTCTCCCCCACGTCCTCCCTCCTCTATCTCTCCCTTTCCCCCTCTCTCTATCTCTCTCTCTTTCCTCCCTCTCTCACTCTCTCTGCCTTTGTATCTCTCCCTCTCCCTCACGTTCTCTCTCCTCTATCTCTCCCTTTCCCCTCTCTCTCTACCTCTCTCTATCTCTCTCTTTCCTCCCTCTCTCACTCTCTTTCTGTTTCTGTCTTTCTCCTTCTCCCTCACGTCCTCTCTCCTCTATCTCTCCCTTTCCCCCTCTCTCTATCTATCTCTTTCCTCCCTCTCCCACTCTCTCTCTGTCTTTGTCTCTCTCCCTCTCCATCACGCCATCTCTCCTCTATCCCTCCCTTTCCCCTCTCGCTCTATCTCTCTCTTTCCTCCCTCTCTCACTCTCTCCGTCTGTGTCTCTCTCCTTCTCCCTCACGTCCTCTCTCCTCTATCCCTCCCTTTCCCCCTCTCTCCATCTCTCTCTTTCCTCCCTCTCCCATTCTCTCTGTCTTTGTCTCTCTCCTTCTCCCTTACGTCCTCTCTCCTCTATCTCTACCTCTCCCTCACGTCCTCTCTCTTTCCTCCCTCTCTCAATCTCTCTCTCTCTCACTCTCCCTCTCCATAACCCACCTTATCCCCTCTGTCTCTCTCTCTTTCTCCGTGCAACGCGACCCTTGCAAGTTATCCTGGCTGCACACCTCGGGGCGTGCAGCACAGTCATTTTCCAGAGGGTTCGCCTTACATCTGCGGGCCGCTAGATGGAGCAGCTCAGAGCCGCAGCTGACGACAAAATAGCGCGCTTTAAACGCCAGCGCCAGGATACGGCAAATTGTTAAGAGCTGCATGTAAGGCGGACACCTCCGTCCGAATTGCCTCCCCCCTCCACCACCCTCGACATCATCTTTAATTTCTCCGCCTTTCACGCAAGAGAGCTAGATCCCCTACACACACAAAACAGGTCAGCTGAGAGCGGCAAACATCCCATTGACAGGCGCATCCCCTGCCCGAAGCTAATAGACTTAATATGTGGACGGCCCATCAATGGAGTCATTGTGCATGCCCTCGTTTTTTTTTTTCGTTTTTTTTCTATGAATCCATTCTTTATCAGAAGGTGAAAAAAAAACTGACAAAAAAAGACCCGTACAACATGACCGCAATATCTATACCGTACACTCCCCCACCCCACGGGCTTGCTTCTTAATCCGATACATCGCCAGACACACACACAAAAACCCATCTCACTGGCGACCAGACCAAACATTAGCGGATCAGTAGTATGCGTGGGGCGAGAGATGCATCGCCGTAGCGCGACGAGCCGAGATGCCAACGGGCTCAAGACGCCCTTTCACGCGTCGTTGATGGTGTCACTATTTTCTAGTCATTCCCGGGGTGTCGTTATAGAGCAACAGTATATGTGACCCGGCACAGCACAATGAGGAATAACCCCCACTTTTGAGATTTTGAGATTTCCTAATGATGTGAAAGAGTATACCATTAGCTTTCAAATGATATCAAAAATATTTCCGTGTGAACTTTGTTGTAAATATTACAAAGAGACTTCGCTCGTTCATTTGGTACCAGACACAATATAGCAGCACCATTCTAACTCCTCGAAAGCGGCCATTCAAAAAGGCAGGAACTTTACATTTTCATGAAAACAGTACACAGACACTCCCTCGAAATCCTCGTTTAGAGACGGATTTCGGAAAAAATCCTTTGGACATAATATCCTCCAATACATTAACTTTCCGAAAATAAAAACAAAATATAAAATTGATTTGTTTTTTTATCGAATTGAGAAGATACTTTGACTTCAGGCGTTGTTTACTCGAAAAGTGTTTTGGTTGGATATTCCTCATGTCGCTGTGCCGGGTCACATATAATCTGGCCAGTCTGTGAATCCGGGGGCAGAGACGTTTTCCGGCCGAACGTTTTCCGGCCGAACACGCATGGCGCAGCATTGTATTCATCACAAGGCAATATAATTACACGCATGACCGATTGAGTCAAATACAAACACACAGACCATGTGCAGTCTGGAGTAATAGGTTTGTGGTGACACCATGTCCAATTCTCTGTTTCGTGAGTGTGTGGTGGTTCTGAGAAGAACCGGAGCAACTCGACGTTTCGGAACAGTTTCGAACTATGTTCGTCTTCGGTCTCCCGAAGACGAACAGAGTGAACTTTTCGAAACGTCGAGTTCCTCCGGTTCTTTCCAGAACCACACATGCACTCACCAAAGAGAGGATCGCACACGGTGTCACCGCAAACCTATTATACTCGTGGTATTCCCACCATGAAAACATTCACCTTCTCATGTACAGTCGGTAATCGTTGATAAGATACACTGGTTCAACATGCATTGGCTGTGTGCCACGCATGTACTACTGTACATGACTGACATAAGGTAAATGGATGCTTTCTAAGATGTAATGTGTGTCTCTCTTCCAGCGCGAATGTGTACTGCCACAGCGATAAAAAAAACCTATAGGCTGCGGTGTAGATAAACATTACGCGAGCCGCGAATCTATTCTAGACGCGCAGTAATGGTTATAGCGCCGTGCCCGAGGCAACTGTTGCAGAAGATACACTCTTGAACTCCGGGAATTACGTCTTCGCCAACTCTACGGCAGCACATCAGGGGATTCGCTCTTATCCTAACCACCCTACCACACACACACATATGTAACGGTTAAATATACACCGCATCACCGTGTGGTCGTACAAGGCGCTGAATAATGGCTGTTGGAAACCGTGGGATGGGTATTATCAGGCCCGTATAGACGGGACAGTTCTCGACTCGGATATTGAGTTACGTCGTGGGCGTGGGTGCCGCGTGTCTCAATGGGTCTTTGGTGGTCAGTGAGGCTTTCGGTTTGAGACAAATGGCGAGGGGATTTATGTTTAGAAACAAATGTGCGGGACATAAGGGAATGAACAGACGATACAGCTAGCCAAGCCACCCCCCCCCCCCCAAAAAAAAAAAAAAAAAAAAACTCCGTGCACTGCTCTCAAATGGATAACACAGAATATAGCGAAATAGTACAGTAAACATAGGATTAAGTCAAACATACAAAGGAAAACATGACTGGGAACTTTTAAGCAATTGAAAAAAAAAATGGCCAAGAAAACGTTAGTGATTGATACGTTAAAGGGATAACACAACATTGGTCGAGGTAAAAGAATAGCATCCATACGTTGTCTGATGTAATAGCACACCTGTGAAAATGTCAGCTCAATCCGCCAACCGAATCTCGGGAAATTAGTGAAAAACCGCTTCATTTGTTTCAAGAAAATGCAGCATTCACGTAATGTTCCGAAAAAAAAACTCGTTAAGATCTCGGTGAGACGTAAACGATTTATGTTACCCTTTTCTCAAAAAAATACACCATTTTAGGCAGAAATATTTCAGTGCGAGGTTTCTACTATAACCATCGTCGAACTGTATAGGTTTCATGTAAATCTGTGAACATTTCTGTTTTTTGATCTTACCAATGTTGTGTAGGGGCTTTAAAAGGCCCTACACAACATTGGTAAAGGTCAACAAATTGCCACAGTTTGTGTTTAACCCTTTGAGTACCACATTGTTTATTCGGTACGTACAAACCGTTACCGAATTGTTTTGAGCCCAACGTAGCTTTTCATTGCACTCTTATTCAACTCTTATTTGTTGTTCGATCTTTCCAATGTTGTGTAGGGGCTTTAAGCTTGGAATGCTGCATAGCAGTCTCTTTCCGTGTGAAAGTTTCTCTTTAAAAAACGAGACCGTTAAGAAAAGAGCAGAAAGGATTGAGACGGTTAATCTTTAACTCACGACGTATACACCCGGATACCTAACGGTCTTCCTTTTTTTTTTTTTTTTTTTTTTTTGCAAGGCACTTTATAAACCGCCCACGGGCGATAAAAATGTAACACGTAAAATGTAAATGTGCGGTTTCTCACGCCGGGGATTTATCCCGAAGAGCCCCAGTTTCTCATCGGGGTCTGTCGGTCGGAAGCCGTCTCCAGATCCGACAGAGTTATGGCAACATTACATCGGGGAATACAAATCGATTCAAAACGGATGGCGGGGGAGAGGTTGAGTGGGTGGGGAGGGGGTGGGGGAGGCTTGAAGTGGCACCCTGTTTTTCCTTTTTTTACTCGGCGATATCTTTTTTTTTTTTTCGAAGAGGAGCGGGAGCGACGAGATTTTTGTTGGTGGAGGAATTCTACCGAGGAGGGCACTCCGACTCGGATGAGCGTCTTCGAGCTTCGAGCGCCGACGGGAAATTATTGGTCCCCCCTCGAGGGGGAGGAGGGGAGGAGGGGAGGGGGTTGGAGGGTGGAAAGAAAGTGAGGGATTCCCCTTGCTGCATTACACCCTTCACCCGGTGACACCGACGGGGAGTCTTGAGTGGTGTCATAGCCTCTGTCAGCCGTCATCACTCACGAAACAACTTGCCCGCCGGTCGGAAACGCCTAGAAGAAGGTCTCTCAGAAAGGCCACGCATATCATACGCGTCGTGGGAAATGTTTTGCCGAATAACGGTAAGGCAGTACGTTCCGGGCTGCATCGGGTCTGTCTCGTTTTATTTGATATAATTTGTCAAGACTTCAAGTGACAGTAATGTAACCCATGGCGATTCCCACGTGCCATTAAGCTCTTCAGCGAGGGAATGTCCTAACTGGTCTGATACTTGAGGGGAGGAAAAACATGGCACATTCGGTGTTTTTTTTTCTCGTGGCTACAAGGCACTGATTTCGGCGTCTATCTATGCGCCCATCGTCAGTGGCGAAGTTTGTTCCTTGCTGAATTAATGGATAGAACACCATCGTTCAAACTGAATCCTGCACGACAGGCGTGTTCTGGTTTCCTGCAGTGTTCGCAGCCTCGTCTCGGGATGGCCTTGGTAGAGGCCTTGCCCATTAGACGTCCCACGCCGACTTTTATTAATCCCCACAGTGCTTTGTTTGTTTTGCTAGTATCAAAAAGAGCAGCGCAGCCATCTGTAAGAGCCCTACTGATTGGCGTTGACAGAAAATCAATATGTTGTAATTCAAGGCGGTGAGTTCAATGTGGGCTCTTTGATCCGTGATATAGAAATAATTATAACAAGACAACGTGCGTACGATTGGATTGTGCGGACGAGTAATTTCTTTTCTAGATGTGGGTATTGGGCTTGGTAGGGGGTATTATGAGGAAGGGATCGTGGATGGTTGGGTGGTTGGTTCATTGGGTGCTTGTTTTTGGTTTGTTGGTGGTTGGTTTTGTGGATGGGTGGGTGGGTGGGTTTGTGTGGGTGGGTTTCGGGTGGGATGGGTGTGTGGGTGGGTTTGTGGGTGGGTGGGTGGGTGGGTTTGTGTGGGTGGGTTTCGGGTGGGATGGGTGTGTGGGCGGGTTTGTGGGTGGGTGGGTGGGTTTGTGTGGGTGGGTTTCGTGTAGGATGGGTGTGTGGGCGGGTTTGTGGATGGGTGGGTGGGTGGGTTTGTGTGGGTGGGTTTCGTGTAGGATGGGTGTGTGGGCGGGTTTGTGGGTGGGTGGGTGGGTGGGTTTGTGTGGGTGGGTTTCGTGTGGGATGGGTGTGTGGGCGGGTTTGTGGGTGGGTGGATGGGTGGGTTTGTGTGGGATGGGTGTGTGGGCGGGTTTGTGGATGGGTGGGTGGGTGGGTTTCGTGTGGGATGGGTGTGTGGGCGGGTTTGTGGATGGGTGGGTGGGTAGGTTTGTGTGTGGTTGTGTGCGTGGGTTTCGGGTCGGTTGGGTGAGTAGGTGGGTGGGTTTGTGTGTGTGGGTGGATGGGTTGGTAGGCTAAATGAATTGGTGGTGGCTGTGTGGGTTATTAGTTTTGGGTCGTTGGCGGGTTGGTGGATGGGTTTGTGAGCGAGTGGTTGGGTTAGTTGATGGGTGGGCTTGTGGGTGGATGAGTGGATGAGTGGATGGGTTGGCTGGTTGGGCATGGGTGGGTTTGTGGCTGGGTGGTTGTGTCGGTGGGCTTGTGGGTTGGTGGGCTTGTGGCTGGGTTGTTGTGTTGGTGGGCTAAGTGGGTGTGTGGGTGGGTCGATGGGTGTGTGGGTGGGTTGATGGGGATGTGGGTTGGGTTTTGGTTGGGTGATTTGGTTGGTGGGTGTGTAGGTGGGTTTTGGGTTGTCGGTGGTTTGGTGGTTTGGTGGGTTGGTTGACGGATTGGTGGGTGGATGTATGGAATGGATGGATGGAATTGATTGGGTGGTTGACTGAGTGAGTTGGTGGCTGGTTTTCTGGCAGGCTGGCTGGCTGACTGGATGAAGAGGGAGGTGGATACATGTATTGATTGACGGAGGCCCGACACACCCACATCGATTTATCAATTTAACAAACAAGTCAATATCAAAACACTAAAGTTTCCAAGAGCATCGATTGCCCTCATATTCTTGCAAGTGCAAGACTCTGGCCCATCGGTTTCTGTATCTGACTCTGTGGGGAGAGAGGGGGAAAACACTCTTTTTGCCTGACTGCAAGAAAAATGTTCAATGTACTCAACTTAAAAGGCCAGGTATCCCTGGGCATTTGTGCAACCACCCCTCGAAAGCATTTTAGCGAACTGAATGTGGAGTTACCCGATACGGCTGAGGGCCTTGAGAGTCAAGTGACGCCTACAACAATATTTATTAAGCTTTCTTCCCTTCCTCCGTCTCTCCTTCCATCTAGCTTCCTCCCTTCTCCGCCCGACCCCCCCCCCACCGTCCACTCCCTTCTCTTCTGTCTACCCTCCCGTCTCTCTTCCCTTCTCGTTCGACCCTCCTCTCCCTGTCTTCCTCCCTCCCTCTCTTCCTCCCTCCCTCCCTCCCTCCTCTCTCCCTCCTTTCCTCACTCCCCCTCCCTCTCTTCCTCCCTCCCTTCCCCACTTTTCCCTCCCTCTCTTCCTCACTCCCCTTCCTCACTCCTTCCCCCCGTCTGTCCCTCCGTCCGTCAGTTGCTCCCTCCCTCCCTTCCCCCTCCCTCCCCTCCTTCATCCCGCCTTTCCTCACTCCCCCTCCCTCTCTTCCTACCTCCCTTCCTCACTCTTTCCCTCCCTCTCTTCCTCCCTCCCTCCCCTACCCCTCATCGCTCCCCATCCCTCCCCCTCTTCCTCCCCTCCCTTCATTTCCTCTTCTTTTCTGCCCCTTCCCCTTCCTCTTTCAACCCCCCTTCCTTTGTCCCTCCCTCCCCTCCCTACACCCCTTCCTCCCTCCCATCCTCCTCTCTTCATCGTTCCTCTCCTCAGAATTTGGCTAGAAACACCCCCCCATAAAAAAAAAACCTGCCTCAATATCAACTCCTCGCATTTCACGGTCGATTCTAGTACAGGGGTGGTGGGGTCGCACTTCCCGCGGTAAGGCAGTCGTGCTCGTGGGGTGATGAGGGGAGTGGCCCGTTAACGCTAAACGATCACAACGAGATACATAATTATGGGGGGGGGAGAGGGGAAATGAATCCGAGCCCGACCGACAAGGGATTCGGAAATTACCGGCGAAATGTTTCCAGTGAAAAGAACCTCTGGAGCAACCCCCCCCCAAACCAGCCCCGCCGTTGTTTTCCCCTCCACTTAACGGCGTGTTCCTGTATTCCCCCCTCAAACTTCCGATGCGACTCCAGGAGCGAAAAGGTAGAGAGAAGGGACGGGATGGGGGCAGACAAAAACTCCCCAGAGTGTTGTTCGTCAATCTGCCCTTTACACGGGGGAGGAGGTCGATGTTTACACACAAGTTGCTGGTGAGATGGTTGTTTTTATTCCTCCTCCTATACCTCTTCTTCTTCTTCTTGTTCTCCTTCTTCTTCTTGTTCTTGTTCTTCTTCTTCTTCTTCTTCTTCTTCTTTTTCTTCTTCTTCTTCTTCGTCTTCTTCTTCTTCTTCTTCGTCTTCTTCTTTATTTGGCGTGTGTTTGTGTGGGCCTCTTTCTATGAGCTGGGTTGCAGCCTAGCGGATCGATCTCTACTTGACGGAAGGTCCCTGTGAGCTCTACTTAGTCGCGGGACGTGCTCGGGAAGCTGCCCACCACTTGCTCTAAACCTCGCTCCCTCTTCCTCCCCCTTCTCCTCCTCCTCCTCCTTCTCCCGTCTCTCACGTCATCCCAACTCCCCTCGCTCTCTGGCGCCCATTAAATCCCGCTTCGGACCCCCGTGCCGGAAATCTATACCGTATGACCCATCAATGTCCCATCGTCCATCGGTAATCTATTTAGAGAAGAAAACAATATTTACTTCGACTGTCGATAAAAAAAGGACTGCGTATAAGACAGTCACAAACAGTTGTTGGAAGTCAGATCTGCCCAGCTCTCTGCAAATACGCTATCCGCCCGCAGAAGCCTACGCCATCGGACATCGGTATAACAAAAGCTTTGCTGCGGCGAATGACCGTGCCTGCAATAGGCATGTGCAAACACCGACTGGCCTTACCACTCCGAAAAGGCTTTAGCAATAGGTCAGATTGCCTGATATACGGCGAATCTTAGTCCGTCCACATGTTGGCCGCGGCTGTTGTCGACCCAAGCAAAACTCTGGAGCCTTTATTTTCAGGACAAACAAGGCGAGGAGTTTGTCTCCTCTCTCTCCCTCTCCCTCTCCCTCTCCCCCCTCCCTTTCTCCCTGCTCCTACAATCCCCCTCTGTTTGACTTGAGCTCGACCGCCGCGGACGAGTCACGCTAGAGAGTCGAATAGAAAACGTGACCCGTCGTCAAAACAATCTCTTTCCCCGGCCTTCCCTCGATGTAAACCTGTGTACCGAAGCCGATGCGCAGTCTGCTTCATATAAATAGAGAGAGAGAATGGTTTGACGCACTACCACGGAAGGGCGCGGGTGGGTGGGTGGGGAGGGTGGGGAGGTTGATGTCGCAAATAGACGCCCGACAGACTGGCTTAATACTCCTCACTTAGCCTGACACTTGTAGCGCGCACTGAACGCCTGACATCGCTTGTTCGCTCTGCTTTCTCTTCTAATTTGACAAGGGTGTGCCTTTGCCGCTCAATCTAGCTGTCAGATATACTGCCGCACTTCCCGTGTTCACCCACTGTCACTCCAATATCCTCTCCCCGAGTACGGCCGTTGTTATCATATTGTGTACACTCTAGCTCGTGAACGCATGCAGCACTCGGGAATGATTTTCATGCTGCAGATGGTGCAAACGGGCCGTAATGACAAGGCTTAAGCGATGGGGTTTTACCGCGACGTTTCCGTGCGCCGAGCAGAATCGTAATACTCAGCTCAGAAGCAGAGGGATTACGTCACGGTCGTTTCCACGTCACCCCCGGCCTCGACAAAAGATCATCGCAATCAGCGTGACACATTAATTATTTGTTTTCATTGAATTGTGACCTTCATCCAACAGGTGAAAGTTAAGTGCACTTTCTTGTATCAAAACAAATTGATATTAATGAGAATTTGTCGATTTTTTTTTTGGGGGGGAGATAACCATGTCCTTTTACACTATCACGTTTTCCCGTCCTTGTTTTCTAAACGACGATTGATCTGCAGTTAATTGACAGACAAGGGGATTTTCAATTTCATTATCGTGGAGCCTGAATTAAAAACCCGGATGATGGCATAAGCCGGATAGTCATGCAACAAGGGGAACGTGGTGAATACATAAAACGAACCCCCCCCTATAAAAAAAGGGAACAAAAGATAAAACAAATTCTTCTCAGAGGGGAAGCAGAAGCAGAGGCGATAGAAAAGAAATCCCAAGGGGCTTGAGTTTTTGTCTGGTGTGTTGTCCGGTACAAAAGAAGCACATATGAGCTCTTCCTTATTATACACACATTTCCTGTTGCCTGCAAGAATATTGAATGTCCGGCCAGGGCCACCGTACCTGGTCAATTGTCCCGTGTTCGAATAACCATAGACCGAAATGAAACAACGCGGGTGGCCCTTCTGCCCCCCCCCCCCTTTCAGCGCAGGATCTGGGGGACAATTTTTTCTTCCTTTTCAAAAGAACAAATATTATCTTACAGATGTGGCTATTCAAGGCACGAAGACAGGGTCTTTTTGGGTCGGCCTTGTTTCTGCACAAAGCGACCGTTCCTATTTTAAGCTCGGGGGGTTGTAACTGAAGACGGACCACCCGTATTCTTGTCGGGATTAAAACGCACTTCTTGCCTGATTATGGCCCGAGTGGGCGACCAAACGACCAGTTAACAAACATCTCAGAAGGAGAAAAAGGAGGTTCTATTGACAAACATAAATCCTGCCGTGTAAATGTCTATTAAGACCACCGACTTCTCCATCATTCATTGCCAACTCAGACAAACTAGAACGAAATATAATGCATTTGTATGTGATTATAGCTTTTTAATAATTTCCTACTTTAACCCTATCTGCACGTGGGTGTCGGGTGCAGAGGCCCCCTGCATATGTGACCCGGCACAGCATAATGAGGAATAACCCCCACATTTGAGATTTTCTAATGATGTGAAAGAGTATACCATTAGCTTTCAAATGATATCAAAATTATTTCCGTGTGAACTTTGTTGTAAATAGTACAAGGGGACTTCGCTCGTTCATTTGGTACCAGACACATTACAGCAGCGCCATTGTAACTCCTCGAAAACGGCCATTCAAAAAGGCAGGAACTTCATGAAAACAGTACACAAACACTCCCCAAAAATCCTTGTTTTTCAACATTAAGAGACAGATTTCGGAAAAATCCTTTGGACATAATATCCTCTAATATATATTTACATTAACTTTCCGAAAATACAAAAAACACAATTGTTTTTTTATTTTTTATTGAATTGAGAAGATACTTTGACTTTAGGCGTTGTTTACTTCAGGCGTTGTTTTGGTGGGATATTCCTAATGTCGCTGTGCCGGGTCACATATTTGTTTCCTACTGCATCCAGACCGCTAAAAAAATAGATTGTCTTCATAAATGTTTCCCCTGTTATCTTGCACACATTTTGATGCCAACTTTGTCCATATCGGCTATACCTGTCTGGTGTTACAGGTCAATTAGTATGCGCATGTCACTTTGCATAAAGTAAAATTTTAAACTTTCAGTCAGTGGCCTACATTTCTTTACGAATCGTTCTCAGGTACTGATGTTGCATTGATTTCATTTCCTCTGTATAATTCTGAGAGAAACAATTAGAAATGGAAACAACAAAAAACCATAAGAAATAAAAAATAATGAAAGCATGATAAAAAAATAAAATAAAAAAATAAGCAATAACAAAATGAAAAAAACATAAGCAATACAAAACAATGAACAACATAAGCAATACAAATATTAAAACGTAAGGACATAAAAAAATGATGCTCTTTGTTGTGACGGGGAAGTTGAGTTTTACCTGTACACATGAAATTACATCAGAAGTAATTACTTTCTGAGCACGCGAAAATTCAAGTTCATCAGATGTTACGTTTTTGAGATCAACGTGAGTACACCCCGGATTCATAAGGAGCGAAATAGTACAGTAAACATAGGTGTAAAGTCAATCATACAGAGGAAAACATGACTGGGTTTTTTAAGCAATTGAAAAATTGGCAAATAAAACGTTGGTAGATTGGTATGTAAAATAGATAACATAGCATTGGTCGAGGTCAAAGAATTGCATTCATATATTGTCTGCTCCAACATATGAATAAAATAGCACACCTGTGAACAATTCAGCTCAATCCGCCAACCGGATTCTCGAGAAAATTTAAAAAAAAAACGCTTCATTTGTTTTGCGAAAATGTTTAGATCTATAAGGATGAGACGATTATTTTGCTCTTTTCTCGAAGAATACAGGATTCTTGGCAGAGATATTTCATTGTGAGTTTTGTACTTTAACCATCTTCAAACTGTACATGTTTCATGTAAATATGTGAACTTTTCTGTTTTTTGATCTTACCGATGTTGAGTACAGTGGCTTTTCAAACCAGAGGTCTCGGGTTCAACTCCTGTTACAGGCATTTTTTTTTTCATTTTCCGTTTCATTAAAATTTAGAAGGCTTGGTATTTTGATCGTAGCAGGTTTTTTGTCAATTGGGCCCTGCACTCATTCTGACGAATTGCACCTCCCGCACAGGACACACACTGTATACCGCAATTTACCACAGTGCCCAAAGGTGTGTAGGCTCCCATACCACAGGACACCACACAAAAAACGCTGTGGTATGTCGTGGTGTATGGCCCTTGTCCGCCCACAGGAAAAAAAATATGTGTGGTTAATTGTGGTTTCAATGTCAGTTAGGGAAGTTTCCGATGTAGGATGGAGACGTACAATCTTATTGAGGTTTGCCGTTTGGTAATTTGAAGTCAGTAATCAGTATACTGTCTGTACGGCATTTCGGTATTTTCATCACTCGTTAACGGAGAAGGGGAGAGGAATTTTGCGATACAGCCATCTAGCTGCCACATTTACCCTTTGCTCTTTTTAAAGTGTCACGAAAACAAAGTCGGGGCTAGCGAGACACCCATGCAGACGGGATTGAGAAATAAGAAAACAGCGAGACACGGGAATAGCTGTTGCCCGATAATTTGCCAGTCAAGTGTCACTGCATGCAGTCGCTCTCGTATTGCGAAAGAGACCGGTCACGTTTTGTTTTGTTTTTGTTTCGGCGACCCGTGGGTTTTACCCTGCGGACCCTTAGAGCGCCTGTTTAAGAGTGGTGGGCACCAGTGATTGGGTCTGCTGTCCTATTTCATACCAGCGCTCCCCGATTGCCGTGCGCTAACCAGCCGGCCCCAAAAGTGGCGGTAACCAACCGTGAGCGTCGTGGCTTGCGAACGAGAAGATTGTACGCTCCGTGCAGCCCGAAAACCTTAAAGCCCCAATACAACATTGGGAAGATCGGGAAACATCGATGTACACAGATTTCCTTCTCATTTACACAGTTTGATGGCCATGATAGAATCCTCATGTTGAAATCTTACGGTCTAGGATGCTGTACGCCTCGAGAAATCTTCACTCAAATATAGACGAACAGTTTATTTACTCGCGAGTTATAAACCATTTCTTACACTACAGAACGGTACGAAAACCATGACGTTTTTGTCTTTTTCTTCTTTCTGAGATTACCATTTGAGCTAAAACCTTCGCAGGATTCGTTTTAATGCGGTTTAACGCACAAACTGTGGCAATCTTTTGACTTTTACCAATGCTGTATAGGGCCTTTAATACATTCTGAGCTCGACCAAGGACACGCTACCCTTTTTCTTGAACGCCGGCACGCCGTCAAACATCCCGGCAGAGGTGTACCCCCAAAAAAAGAGGAAGACGAAGAAAAAGACGAAGAAGAAGATGATGACGAAGAAGAATACGAAGAAGACGAGGAAGAAGTGAATGAGTTCCTCGCGCCGAATTGAACTGTCAGCGGTGGACGGAGACGGGGAAGGAAAGATAATTGAATTTGCAAAAATCTTCACTTATTGGGATTCGACCAAACTGCTCAATAAGGGTTTTTCCTCTCGTCGTCGGGAGTCCATGGAAACGAGACAGATGTGCCAGATTACGCCGCGGTTTTTGGTCGGGACATCGATCACAGGAATGTATCGCGTGGCCTGCAGGCCAGTGTCTGATTAAAAAAAAAATAGGGATGTTATTATCAGAAACGTTCGTATAATAATTCATGCCATGTTCCCGAACGTCAACATTCAAACTGAAACTCAACGCGTTTGCACGTGTTTGCAATACCCTCATCTCTTCCCCCACAACTCCCTCCGTGATTCACGATCACGTATTCCTGTGCGCACAAGACAACACGGCCTGTGCAAACATGGACCACTTCTAGTCGAGTGGCATGGCCGTATTTGGGGCGGGTGGCTTCGTGCGTATACATGTGAGATTGTGAGGGTTGGAACCGCTTTTTGTGCTGTTTTGCTCGAAGAGGCAGGGGAGAGGGAGGATTGGGGATTGGGCGGGGGGGGGGGAGGGGGGGATAATTGCAAACAAGTAGATATGTCGACTGCACAATGGTCCTGTCCACTGCGATGCCTATCATGGGCAGCACGTCTTACCTCACGTTATGTCGGCCATCCCAAATAACACGCTCATCGAAATGGTTAAAGGCCCAATACAACATTTGGAAGTTCGGAAAACACATATGTCCACAGATTTCCTTCTCATTTTACACAGTTTGTAGATGGTCGCTGATAGAATCCTCATGTTGAAATCTTAAGGTCTGGGATGTTGCATTTCTTGTGAAATCTTCGCTCAAACATCGACAAATAGTTTATTACTCGCGATTAAAAAACTCTTTCTAACACTACAGAACGGTTCGAAAACCGTGTCGTGTTCTTTGCCATTTTTCGACTTTCTCAGATTAACATTTTGAGCTAAAACCTTCACAGGATTTTTATTTTCTTTAAGAAGGAAATCTGTTGACCTTTACCGATGGTGTGTAGGGCTTTTAAACATCGGCCCGGGTGCGTGCAGAGACGTGACCGGCTCGCTTGGTTTAGCGTCCACTGCCAGCGCTAGCGCCGCTTAGCTGGCTGAGACGATGAACAAGACTTGAGCGACTCAGGTATGTTGGACTCCAAATATTAGCCGACTTCAGTCTGCGCGTATTAACCGTGCACGATCTCGTCGACTCGATCTCGTCTGCCGGAAAACGCCCCACCTTTCTCCTTCGCAGACCTCTTCGAAAATTCAACGAGGTCTTGCCCTGCTCGACGTGATTACGACACTGAATGCTCAGT